>OX438627.1:14169422-15376922 GCA_949316285.1 Eupithecia subumbrata | reverse complement strand
AATATGTTTGGTATGAGATTTCTACGCAGCCCAGAGCAAGGAAAACCACTGGTTTCTGCAAATTAAAACACTGTTATGCAAGCATGTAGGTACTAAAATCTACATGGAAACAGCAAATGTTTGTGGCTCGAAAAAGTGTACTGTTCGGGTTAAAACCGAACACGCTGCTAATGCTCGATATTGCATATTTAGCCCTTCACTCGCGGTTAACCCAAATACAGACAGTTCGCGCCGGAGTATACCAACGAGAATGCGGATTCATACCAGAACCATTTTATCCATAAATTTACCATGTGCCCTTAGAATCATGTGCCATCAGTTTACATTATTCATAGTTTACCAGTGATTATATTTACACACCAACAACTAGTGACTTTTCATACAAAACTACCAAAAACAATGAATACTAAATATACCAATACCCAAAGGGTTTCTAAACCAACACCAAGACCAAACCCTTTACATAAAACAGTGATGCTTCTTGAGATAGGAGCACCTGGGCTGCGATCATGGTGTGTGTAGTAAGGCACGGCATTACGGCTCAAATTAGCTAGCAGTTAGCAGTTGAAACGTTACGGTGCGCGTTCACAGGCCGGCATCGGACAATCCGCACTGAACCCATCAATGGTTTGACATAAAAGATCCGTACCGCAGCACGGAGCGGACTGTCGGCAATGCCGGCGAGGATTCTTGAAGGCGACTTTTCCATTTAATGCGAATGACGTCATTCGGATTGTCGATCAGTGGACGCACTTGTTAGCGGATTGTCCTATGCCGGCTTGTGAACGCGCACCCTAATGTTTCAACTGCTAACGTTTGAGCCGCAATGCCGTGCCTTACCACACCGTGATCGCTGCCCTGGCCGGATGGCCAAGTGCTACTGGACAGTGTTGTTATATAAGTGTATTAGCCACCTAGCAGCATAACTACAGTGCCCTAGGCTGCGATCACGGTGTGGTAAGGCACGGCATTACGGCTCAAACGTTAGCAGTTGAAACGTTAGGGTGCGTGCATTCAAATATAACATACATTTTACAGTGACAAAATGGCTTCCCACAAGCTTCAAACAAGTGATCCGCGAACTGTCTGTCATCTGATGCCGTCAATATAAAGATCATCTTAATGTTACGAGTGAAAGCCCATATATTATTATGAATGCACATTTGTGTGTTGTGCTGCAGCGGTGCTTTTCAGGTGTGCGACAAGCTTTTGGGGGAGTAATGTACCAATCGCAGCGAGCATGAAACGTCAAAAATCCGTTTCGTTGCTTGTTGCTCACCTTCTTTCCCCGTACTGACTGCACGAACGCTCGCTATGTAACACGTTACATTACACCCCGTAACGCCGGTCAGTACCTATCCACCTTTATGGATTGGAGTGATCTGCTGGACACCATTGTGCTGGAAACCCTACACACTCTGAACGCTTGTATTTATTTGCTTCATATGAGAACGTAATAAATGTATAGTTTATTTACATTTCTTTCCTTATGCATGTTATTCAGTTTTTCTCTTAAATTTGCAACAACCACGTTTTTAAATAATTTACTGCTTTATATTTTTACTCTTATTTTTCTTTGTATTTATATTGGTACCTAACTAAACTCCCGTTTGTTAAACTTTTTTGCTCATTGATTTTTGTAAGCTATAGACTCGTAATATGACGTCACCCAGAGGTTAGGACTGAAAAGCAGCGTTGTTACCGTCCTCCTCAGGCGGTAGCGGCATAAAGCTGAGGCTGGACCGACTTTCCCCGTCTAGTGCGTGGCTAAACAGCCACGCACTAGACGGGGAAAGTCGGTCCAGGACTAGGGAAAGACCAATTTTTTTCATCAGACTCTACACGTAGCGCTATATTTAAATTTATTTTTAAAGCACTTGTTTTATGATGTGTGTTTGTTTGTATTCTGCAGTCCCTATTGTGGTGTTTAGTGTAACTTTTTTGTTTTGTTTTAACTTTCCCTCAGTGTTTTGTGTGCTAAATAAATCTCTATTCTATTCTAATCATTGGGTTAGTAATACTTGGATCTTGTAGGTAGAAGACTGATGCCAACCACCACACAATGTCGCGAAGCAATGCCGGGAAGCACCTACAAAAGCGGCATCATAGCTAAGAACCATCTCTTCCAGGCAACCTTGGGCCTTTGGCTTGTCTCAGTTACCTGTGCCTGTATCATAGCCAGAGACAGCATCTTCCTGGTGCGCGCTGACGAGGCCCTGGAGCAGGCGTGCCAGCCACACGCGTACATTGCTTCTGACAAGGATGACGCCTAGAAACACTATGCAATATTATTTAGGTACCTACCTGCTTGGCGCGTGTATTGCTTCTGACAAGTATGACGCCTAGGAACACAATGCAACACTTATTTACCTACTTGAGACATAACATAACACTCATTCATCACCCCTATCCGTATTTGCATGAAGTACCTACCTTCTAGTTATTTTAACATTTCTAACCGACTTCGAAAATAGTAGGAGCTTCTATTCTGTTCGGCGTTATGTATGTTTTTATGCATTGCTAAATTTGGATGAAAATCAACAACGAGTCGAGACGACGTACCCGGTGGAGCAGTAGTGGCTAGTTAGATACGAACTGATGATGCTGGTGATACTGAAAAAAAAACAAATAAATGAATTCAAGTGCGCGTGATCTAAACGGTGACATCCCTCCCTCGCGTCCCTCATGAGGAAGCCCGTGCTGATCAATGTTCCGGTCGTTGTCGACACCACGGCGGCCGTGGTCACAAGATCTCACCTCAACGGTGACATCCCCCGCGTTCCACATGAGGAAACCCGTGCTGATCAATGTTCCGCTCGTTGTCGACACCACGGCGGCCGTGGTCACAAGATCTCACCTCAACGGTGACATCCCCCGCGTTCCACATGAGGAAGCCCGTGCTGATCAATGTTCCGGTCGTTGTCGACACCACGGTCGCCATGGTCACGAGATCTCGCTCCGATGTCTAAAACACAAACAAAACTTTAACTAAGAAATAGGAAAGGAACATTTTCTTAATTTAAATACATTTTACAAACACTGCCTCCTAAGTCCTCCTTAGACTTTTCATTCATATTAGTTGAATGGATTCATTATTAGTCCATGACTGTCAGAGGGCTCTATCTCATGAACGGTAAGAGCCAGTCAGTTGAACCTTTCACATGCATGTGTTTCAATGTATATTTCTCTTGCCGCTATAAAAACAAACACTTAAAAAAATTTAGGGGTTCCCATACTTTTCGGCTATTTTTGCTCTATGTTTGCCGAGGCTGTATATCTTGAACCATACTAGGTTTACACAATGAATCTTTCTAAAAGTAAGAAATCACATAATATCCCAAAAATTTTCGATTTCGACATGAATTGTACCCGCATCTTTCCCTCAGTAGGTATGGGAATGTGCTAGTGCATTAGAAATTACCCAGAGGCTTACGCAACTATACTAATAACAAAAATTTCTTTAAGTAACAGTTCAACTTTAATACCAACAAATACTACAAATAAAATATAGTGGAAAATTTTAAGGTTCCAAACATTGGGAAGTAGATTTGAACGATGGGACGAAACCCTCCGTGTGATAAATACCGTCGTTGATGCTATAGGTGGGCACTATAAAATAGAAACTGAAAAACCATATAAACATACATACCTTATTGAAAATGTAGAGCAATCAGGCTCATAGGTTTATTATGGGTTTCAGTTTCTATTATGTAATACATTAAGATATCAATCTATTCCCTAAAAATAGCGACATACATAATATAAATACTAGAAATAAGGATAAACTCGCTGTACCCACAACTAGGCTACACAAAATTAATGTATCTTTTAAAGGGCAATGTATACGCTTCTACAACAAAACTCCTAGTGAGTTGCAAAAATTATCAGTAAATAAATTCAAACAAATTATAAAAACCTTGTTGTGCAAAAAGGCTTACTATAAAATATCAGATTATCTAGAAGATAAAAAAGCTTGGACGGGTTTTGCTCCAACTCGAAAATTAACAACTAACAGGCTAAAGGTTTCTTCGTCGCTTCTTTACTTTAGTCTACATACCGAAGCGACAGAAATCAAAAATATCACTTTATTTCCGTGTCCGTGTTTAGTTTTACAATTTGAACTTTTCTAAGTGTACATTTATTGTATTTATGGAAATAAAGAGTTTTTGATTTGATTTGATTTGATTTAGAAATCTCGTTTAGACTGTAAGTAGGTACTATTAGTTATTTGTGGCTGTTTGCTATTTGTGTCCGTAAGGCGTGCCAAAAATACACCCATCACGCATAAATAATAACGTAGATACTCTCGTTAATCTTATGATTATCATAAGGGTTTATTTATCCCCTTCTTCTTGCACAGTTTGTAAGACTTTTTGAAATGGGTAGGTAAGTTGGTCTGATTTGAAAATTATTTCCTGAGAGATAAATACAACTAGGTAAATAGGCCCACTAACATCCAGGATCCTCAAAAAAACAATTTGGTTACAGGCGGACAAGCTTCTCAAATATAGACGCACCATCTTCTAATCATGGAATACACAAAAAAGAGGTTATTCACCATCATCTGAGACATGAGTGACACCAGCGCCGCTATCGTCATGATCAGCTGAGCACTGAAAATGATACTGTAAATCTTCTGGCATTCTTGCACGCACCTGTAATTTGAAGCAGTTTGGTTAGCAAACAGTAAGATCATCGATTACAATTCGATTAAAGTGCAAACGTTTAGTTTGGCAAATCTAACGAATTTGGTTGTCAAACTAGGCCTATATAGGTTATGGGACTCGTTGTATCTCCGTGAAAAAAAAAACTCGAATTACATAAAATTCAACATTATTTCTTCTGGTAATGTAAGAACACATCTGATAAAAAAAATATACTATTTAAAAAGTCGTGAAAGTTCAGTGTTTCACACATAATTTCATTGATCTCAGGAACCCTGCCGTCTATTGAAACGACCTATGTTTTGATTCGTAAGTTATTACTAATTATTTGTTTCCTCTATGCCAATTCCTTATTTAGTTGTGCATTTTTCTTGCAATAAACAATAATTAGGTTTTTCGCGTTTACACCTTTCCAAAAAGGTATGTTCTAACCCGCTCCTATGAACGCAAAATCCTATTCCTACATTCACAAAACGTGCCCTCTTAAGACGCTGCCCAAACAGCGACACCGTAGAAAGTACACTTTTTCGTCGCACCGTTAGCCGTTCTCCGACATATTACAAGCCCAAAAAAAATACAGTGTATAGTCAAATGTATGGAAAAAAGACTTATACAAAAATATTTTATAAAACGATCTAGGATCTTGAAAAAAAAAATCACAAGAAAGAACAAGAAAAAAATTTTTCGTCTCGAAATGCTCAATATTTTGAGTGACAACCATTAATTATTCTAATACTATATGAAAGGAAATTTTATCAACTAAAGAAATATGTAAAAAGTTTTAAATAAATAAAACCATTAACATAATAAAACCCAAAAAACACATTTTTGTAAGGCGTTTAGCGAAGTAATTGCAAAAATTATAATATTTTGCCAATAGAATTTCAACCTTATTACTCAAACATCCCTTTCAATATATGCTCAAAATAGCTTCCACTAGCTTCATTCGGAGGCTGGATGCCTCCTCGGACGGACGTGAGGTTATGTAACTTTTTTCGCGATGACAGCTGGGTTCGACGGACGAATTACGATTTTCGACAACTTTTGTTTTGCGGGTTAAATGGTTCATTCGTCATTGAAATAAAGTCTATATTTGATTGAAGCTAAGCCAAAAGAAATTTGCAGGAATTTTATTCATTGACAGACCTACCAATTAAGTAGAATAGGTTTATAGTGGTTTTATCTCTGGTAGCTAGATAGGTAGGTACTACTCAACATGTTTACAGCACGGAAAGTATTGGTCGAGTTAAAATATGTTAAATAGGTAGGGCGATTTTGATGACCTTATATAATCATGAAACCATAATAATAGTCGGGGACATAAATATAAATACTCTACCTAGAGACTCTGAAATAACTTATGAGAAAAATAACAGACAAAACTATTTGAATGTACTATCAATGCACGGACTCTTGTCTGGTCATAATCTTCCATCAAGAGAAACCGCATGCCTAGACCATGTTATCTTAAAATTAAATAAACATAAAAACTCTGCAACTATTGCTGTAGTTAACACGTCTTTAACGGATCACCTATCAATTCTAGTTAATATATCTAAAATACAAATTAATAATTCTATAACATACAAGACAAAAACAGAATATGAAAAATCATTACAATATTTAAAAGAATTTAATTTTGCAGACTTACTTGAACAACAATGCGATCCAAATTATTTCTGTGATAAATTAATAAATACTATTCAACAAAGTCTATCTATGCATACAAAGATAGTTCGTGTACCTAGAAGCAAACAACTCATTAAACCTTGGATTACCCTGGGCATTTTACGCTGTATCAAAAATAGAAATAGTATGCAAAAAAAACTACGAAATAATCCAAACGACAAAATACTTAGTATAACTTATAGGAGATATAGAAATTTCTGCAACAATTTAATTAAAAAACTAAAACGAAAATATGAAAGAGACCAACTATATAAAAATGCTAAGAATAGTAAAAATCTTTGGAAAACCATAAACGCTATTACTCATTACAAACCTACAAAAACACCTAATATCCAACTCCTTGATATAAAACCATCGCCTAATGAGTCAGTTAATTTTGTAAACAAGTTTTTCGCTAATATTGGTAATGATCTAGCTCAAGCTATTGCTAATTGCAGGGCTAACCAGTCGTTAAGTATTATATCTCCATTTGTAACACTTAAACAGGTTTCATCGTTTGTCTTACTAGAAACAGATCCAATTGAGATAAATAAGGTCATAATGAATCTGAAATCTGAAAGTGCGCCTGGCCCTGATAACATCCCTACGAGTTTTCTGAAGCTTGCTAAAGACATTCTTACACCAATGTTATGCCATCTAGTAAATCTCTGTTTTGATAAAGGTGTATTCCCAAGACAACTTAAAAAGGCTATAATAACACCGGTTTTTAAAAATGGGAATAGAGATGAACTCAATAATTATAGGCCAATTTCAGTTCTTTCCTCAATTTCTAAAATACTGGAGAAACTTATTAACATTAGATTACATTCGTACTTTGAAAAATTTAATTTATTCTCCAACTCACAATACGGTTTTAGGAATGGCCGTTCATCTGAAGACGCTATCGCTGCTTTAACCAATCACATCGTTGATCAAGTAGATCGCAAACAGAAATGCCTAGCAGTTTTCCTAGATTTGAAGAAATAATGAATGAATATTGAATGTTAATCATAATCACTCATGAGTTCTTGGAAGGCAGCAACATAATAAAGAATACTTTATATCGGTATGAATATCAATTTGGATAGCAAGGCATGGTCTGTTGTGGTTTTAATGATTATTTTGTAGAATTACAATCTAAACTAATACTATCCTCATGATTGTTGCGTTTTATTTCCGGAAAATAAAATTAATTATGTAAGCGAGTAGTACTAAGATTGTGTACAAAATTATATCCGTGAAATTCATCATTCAGCATTCCAACATTCACGTATTTTATTTTACGAATATTTTTATAAATATATATTTTTATAGTATCGATTTATAGATTATCTTTTAAAGGGAAATGTATACGATTCTACAACAAAACTACAAAAGTGTTAAAAGTTATCAAAAAATAATTTCAAACAATTTGTAAAACATATCCTTTGTTAAAAAGGCTTTTGTTTTTTTTTTTTGTTAAAGAAATATCTTCAACGATTGACACTTTTGTAATCCATTTAGACCTCAGTTGTTTTGACTAAATTAGTATATTTTTTTAATGTATAAAGTATTATCATAATGGTCGGTGATATTGTCGGCACTTTAACATGCATGAAGATGATATTATTTTTTTAAGTGTTTCTGATTTCTATGAATAACTATCGATGAATGTAATTTTTATTATAATTGAGAAGCTACAATGAGCGACATAGGTTTTATTAAGGTATTTTACATGCAACGATAGTAAAGCCGCGGGCAAATGTTAGTTAACATTACATTATTACCTTGTGATTGTGCTATCAACCAAAATAAAACAAAAGTTTGCCTCTTCTACAACAGATAAATTTTGCATAAGTCTATGTTAAAAATAAGCGCCTCTGCCGACCACATTTGGTAATATTGACATGCAATCTGATAGTCTTAGTTTTCCATGCACAGCGCCTTAACAACTCCCAAAAGAGAAATAAATCATGTAGGTACTACCAAAGAGTATCGACATGCAGCTTGATCCCAATCTTCAACGCGGCCTCGTGCGCCCCCTCACGCTGCAATTGCGTTCTCTCCCTCTGCGCCGGCGTCCTCGGCTCGGTGAACACTCTCTGCATCTCAGTAAAGTAGGTGGCCAGGTTCTGGTACTGCGAGCTGAGGCCAATGAACATCGACAGGATCAGAACGTAGGAGCCGGACACGCGTGTGAAGTACACCCACCACAGGAGGTAGATGATGATGCGGCTTACGTGAGCTGCCTTGGATCTGTCCTCCACGTCGGGCCAGGCGGTGATCACCGTTGTAAATGGCCTTCCTGGAAGATTACTCACTTCTTACAGTTTCATTACGCACATCTTTCTCGAACAAGAAACTTGCAAACCGAATTAATAGCAAGAATACATTTGCTTGTTAGGGTTTTGAAGATCGAAGATCGGTTTCAAAACCCTTATGGTCTCGCTTTGTCTGTCCTTTTTTCCCTCCTTAAAAACTCAAAAACTACTGCAGCTACCAACTTGAAATTTAAAATAATAATACATTTCGTGCGCCTGTACAGATTTATAGAAAAATAAATGAAAAATGAAAATGAATATTTTCCATACAAATTGTGATGCTGAAATTTTAAAAGATACCTACAGGGTCATGTGGGGTATCAAATGAAAGGTATTAGTTTGTACATTTCAAAATTGTTTTTGAAATTTCGGTAGGTTTCATACTTTTTGAAATATTTCGAAAAAAGTCGAAAAAATACCCATTCCCCCCCCCCCCCCCTATCTCCGAAGATTGCAGAGCGATCCATGTAAAATGTATCGAGCGTTTATAGACATGGATCTATATTTTACAGGAAAAATATAGAGAAGTTTGAAAAATGAACACTTTTTGAAAAATGGTCAAAAGGGGGGGAAATAATTTTCAAAAGGGGGGGCTACTGGGGTATCAAATGAAAGATATTGGTTTGAACATTTCAAAACATTTTTTGAAATTTCTGTAGGTTTCATACTTTTTGAAATATTTTGAAAAAACTCGAAAAAATACTCATTCCCCCCCCCCCCCCCCTATCTCCGAAGTTTGCAGAGCGATCCGTTTAAAATGTATAAAGCATTTGTAGATATGGATCTATATTTTACAGGAAAAATATAGAGAAGTCTGTAAAAAGAACACTTTTTGAAAAATGGTCAAAAAGGAATAATTTTCAAAAGGGGGGCTACCCCACCGAGTGGGATATCAAATGAAAGGTATCGGTTTGGACATTTTAAACCAGTTTTTCAAATTTCTGTAGGGTTCATACTTTTTGAAATATTTCGAAAAAAGTCGAAAAATTTACCATTACCCACCTTAACCGAACCACCCATGAAGCCCCGAAGCATGCAAAGAGATCCATCTGAAATGTAGGTTGGCACCTACTATTCTTAGGTGTTCGTTAAATTGCGAAGTCTCTAACCGGTACTTTTGGTACATATTTGTTGACAAACGTTCAAAACACTCGGCGCGCGAGTTACACTCGCACTTGACGGATCTTGTTTTTTTATTCAAAACCTTACATTATATTTACAAGTATGACCTAATACAATAGAGTAGTCAACATAATAAATCACAAGCAAAATTATTCAATAAGCAAAATACTTAAATTAAATTGATTTAAGTAATGTGACTTTAGAAAATATAATTATTTACAATAAGTAGTTGATTGTTGACATAGGGAGTAAATTTAAAGTGTCGGACATAATTTCAATGCAGAACTGTTAAAATTCTACTCTGACTCCCGCTGGCAACAAAAAAACTTTAAACATAATGTGTAGTTAGTCCTGACCTTCCCTCACGTACTGCAGGAAGGCACTGGCTCCATAGAATACAATGCAAAGTCCGCAGCTCATCACGTAGGCCTTGAGATAGAACTTCAACTTGCTGATCATCTTTCTCTCCACGCCCTCGTCGTTGTGCACCCTCTTCAGCTCCATCGCCAACCGCCGCTGCACGGCCCTCGCGCTCCGCTTGTGGTGGATCAACGTCATCACGTAAAGATAAAGCACAGGGTGCGCGATCCCGAAAACCCGCTGGTCGGTGACTTGCTTTGGAGTGAGATTAACCTGCGTTACAAACGATACTGCTTCTGATGCCATAAAAGCAAACATCACGATTTCGATGAGAATCGAGAGCGGATTGAAAATCTTTTGAAATTTTTCAGGGAGTTGGACTTCTTCTATCCAAAAGTCAGTCAGTCCGCAGAAGTAGAGCGCAACATTGAGTTTTCGGTATAATTTTATGGTGTCGTTGCAATACCTCCCGGTGGAGGCCATAACTTGACTTCCTCGGAATATTAAACGATAGTGACTAAAACTGTCCGAATTTCCAATTACCTGGCCCTGCAATTACCAGTTGAATAGTTGATGGTATAATAATTACCTTGCTAACATTGCAGCGACGCCTCCGTAGAATGACGTGGGGTTGAAGGGTTTCCTAGCTCCAGGTAATTACTCTAATTAATTTACCTCTCATGAATAAAATATGTATATACCAGGCCTCCTTTCGCATCAATTTGTCAGTATTAATTCTTCAAATAACATAACCTTGCAACTTTCTTAACCTCGATAGCTATTGCCGCGCAGTTATTCCTATAATTTTACCAAGCTTTATCACAAATTGTTTTGATGGTTGTGGATGGATGTGTGCTTCCACAGTGAAAGTACCTACTTTCAGCGTGGTAGCACACACACATCCATCCAATTTCACTGGCTTTGCGTAGGAAGAGGAAATAGGTAAGATTAAAGGTGTCTGCTAGATGACATAAAATGAAAGTGCCTTTGTCGAAAATACAAACAATGCGTTCAATTTAGGTACTAGGTAGGTAGGTACCTATTTCTATTTGTACAGAGAGAATAGACTATGAAATGAGAGAGCGTGTATAAGGTCCGGCGCCGAATGGCCAAATAGAAAGAAACTACTACTACTCTGTCTTCAGGCAGTTTCAGGCTTTGGCCTATTACTGCGGAGCGCATCCGCCCTCGCCTAAAGACGAGGGGTCGTTGGGTCGGTCCTTTCTGGACCTTCGGGTAGCCGTTCTCCTTTGGAGCCTGGCTGCCTACAGCTTTGTGGATTCTTGGTTTTCTGTGCTTGCCCTCTCGGTTCGTTAGCTGGGACTTGGCTGGTTGAGGTCTCTGGGCGGCAGACATGGCTTGTGCTACCTGCGCTTGTGTGTGACCTAGCGGGCCTGGAGTTGCACCAGCTTCGCTATTCCGATTAGTATAAGCGGGGTCGGGTTCGTTCCCGCTTTTAAGGCCTTCAATTTATTTTCATTTATTAATTTATTTATTTAATTCGGATTGCATGGATTGCCATCAGCTTAACTAAATACAATAGAAATTCAAATAGACACAGAAAGCTAATATAATAATAGGCATTCGCTAATAGAATTATATCTAATAAACTACTTAAGTGTGAACACTAATTTTTTTTGTCTTTTCTGTTCCTCGCCTTCTTCTTCAGTACAGGGCAGCTGGTGCTATTTGCCGTGTGAGGCCCTTTACAGTTTGCGCAGATGGGGGGCTCCTCCCGGCTCTGCGTGCCGTCTGCGAGCACTCTCCTGCGTGGTGCGAGCCACCGCAGCGGACGCAGCCTCGTGGGCGGTGACAATTGTGGCTCGAGTGCCGGAAGCCTTCACAGCAGTGGAACTGCGCGGGGCCCTTCTTACCCCTCCAGCTCTCCACTTGGATTCCCGGAATACACAGGACTTCCGTGATATGGCGCCCTGCGCTTTGGCTGTTCAATGGGGGGGAGTTGTCCTCTCGTTTCTTTTTGGTCGGTCCTGCGTCGCGTTGAGGCGTAGGCGGCGGGGGGGCGGGCTTCGGGGGAGTGTTGGCTGTGGGCGGTGGCCCCAGCGCCCTCAGTTCAGCTTCTCTCAGGGTGAGAATATTCCTCACTTCTTTTACGAGGTGGCTATTTGGGCCTAGCTCTTTCACAAACTGGGCCATCTGGTAAAGATCCCAGTTGTGTCCTGTCTATCTTTCCTCGAGCGTTTGCTCGGTGGTGGGTTTGTTTTGTGGTCTCTTCGGGGCGGAGGGATTGGCGGGGGGTGGCATCATGGCGGTAGCTGTCACTATGCGGGTCTTTTTGGAGGATCTCTTTTCTCTGCGCGTACCAAAGATTATCGCGCGGGCTTGGGCTTCAGTATCGGTGCTGACCGAGTCGGTGGAGGTCTCTCTTCGGGGTGGACGACCAGCATGGGCGGCCATTCCTGAAGAGGCGCGCTGTGTCACGCCGTGAACGTTTTAGAGAAACGCTGCTGAGAATCGTAGGTGTTCCGTGCGCGCGTGTGCTCGAGCGGAACTCGTGGCCACTCTATCAATAAATGAAGAGAAAGAAAATGAACGCGCGCGCCTATGTATTTATGTGTAATGTACCGCGCCCGCGCGCCCCGCTACAGCCTCCTTCCCCGGTTCGATGCGTTGTTGGCGCGAAAAGCAGGAAAGGTACAGATAGGTACAAAGTTTTTTCAACCCTATTTATACAGGTTTTCTGTACCAAGTATTTTACACATTAATTTCAAAAATAACTGAACTGAGTAGGTAATTTTCGGAAATCAAATAAAAATACTAGAAGAAGAAGAAGAAAAAACATTTAAAGGGAAAACAAAAACGAAAGTTTGTATATAATAGCTCTCTACGTCCCTGCGCCGAAATAGGGGTTGGCTCAGCGTGGGTTATTCACTAACTCGACACCAACTGGACACACGTGTGTCCAGTTGGTGTAACTCAAAATTAGTATCACTTATTATTTTTTTCATCAAGGTTTTTACGCGTGTCCACATGTGAAACTTAAATTAGGTACTAGTATAGTATTTTATTATCTGTGAATTAGGTAAACCATATTGGTAATTCATTGACACTGCGTGAAATGCAGGCTCTGCCCATCATCAGGAACACGTTCGGGAAGACGCCAGGTCTTAATTCTTGTTTGTAAATCACCTCTGAAACAAAATGCAAATACACGGTCCTGAATGCCGCAAAAGCCAAAAAATTTAAACGGAAACCAAAATATGTATAGTACCTACTGTTTCTGGTCGCGATCAAAAGAGACATGAATGAGTTTTGGCGCCGGGTTATGATAGACGGACCAATACCAAGAAAAACAAGATCCGTCAAGGGCGAGTGTAACTCGCGCGCCGAGGGTTTCGAACGTTTGTCAACAAATAGGTAGGTACCTACCTATGTACCAAAAGTACTGCTAGTCTAGCCAAGTTGCAAATCTATGATCGCTAACGCTATAGAAATATAGCGTTAGCGATCATAGATTTGCAACTTGGCTAGACTAGCAGGAGACTTCGCAATTTAACGAATACCTAAGAATAGTAGGTACCAACCTACATTTCAGATGGATCTCTATGTATGCTTCTGTTATAGTGGGTAATGGAAAATTTTTCGACTTTTATCAAAATATTTCAAAAAGTATGAGACCTAGGTACAGTTTAAAAACCTGGTTTCAAATGTCCAAACCGATACCTTTCATTTGATACCTACCCCACTCGGTGGGGTAGCCCCCCTTATGAAATTTATTCCTATTTGACCATTTTTCAAAAAGTGTTCTTATTTGATTGACATTGGTTTCGTGTTACCAGCACAAAGGTTTATTTTAGTTCTATTTTAATTAATTTCTACTCTTCGGTCCGGCTGTAAGTAGAAATAGTTTCCAAGTGCATCCAGTACCAACAAAACGAATACAAATGACCTTTCAAAAAAATAAGAACGCATCTTTAGCATTTTATTTGTCAATGTCATGTCATTTTGCAGTCAAGTCAATGTCAGAATCAGTTTGCTCAGGTTTGCTCAGAGCGTAGAAAGAGTATGCTATAGAACACGCGCAAATGCTATCGCATTCACACATAAAGAGAGAACGACTTATGCCTATAACCTAAGAAGAAATGAGATAGAGCGAATGGCTTGCTATCACTTTCTCGCGTGCCGGTTTTTTCATTGAAAAGCAACTCTAGTTGCTAAACAAATTTCCTACACATCGACGGAGCTCGACACGAGAATCATCGAAATTGTTGTAAAATTTTGATTTCTAAGTATAAATGTGAATAAAGTGTTCCTGTGGACATTCCCGCACCTAAAAACAATAAAAACTAAAGGCAACAATGGTGCGGTGCTGTGTTTTCGAATGTACAAGTGACAGTGAAGCAAAAGTGCCGAATTTATCATTCCACTCGTAAGTACAAGTTCTTTTGACTACAAAAAGGTTCAAAATTTACAGATTCATAGATTTACATGAACAATTAAGAGGTACAAGGCCCAAAAGTTATGTTTTATGAAAATTTTAATTAATATAACCTAACATTGCGAAAATTTAGGGTTGCCTGCACTCGACAATAAAATTCCCCAAATGGCGCGTTGAAATATTTTTGAATACGTACATAACGAGAAACATTATCTTAAAAATAGTTTATGCCCGCGGCTTCGCACGCATTGTTTCTATGGAAACGTTTAAGGGTGTGATTTCTATCCCATAGGAACTGATTTATGGAATAAAAAGTATTTTAGAAGATACCTGTATGCAAAATTTCAGCCGATCCTTTCAGTAAGTAGCGTGAAGAGGTAAACATCCATTCATCCATCCATCCAAACATTCGCATTTATTATTTAAGTGTCATGTTTTTATTTGTTACAGACTTCCTGCAGATAAACATCTACGTTTGCGTTGGAAAGAAGCAACGGGTTGCAAAGATTGGGGACCCAAAATATAGTCCAAAATTTGTAGTAAACATAGCTATGAAAATTTATTAATAAAAATGAAACAGCGAACTTATCTTTTCCCTCATGCTATTTCAAGGCTGGTACGTAATATATATAAAAAGAATGAAACTCTGTTTAAGACTCTGAGAAAGTTTGTCATACCTACTTTGTATTATAATCTACCTTCCAAACAAATATAGAAATAACCAATCAAAATATTTAAATATTGGGTAGTATTACTTTTATATAGGGTGTAACAAGAAGAGTAAGAAGAGTAAGGACCAAACTTTAGCTTCGATCAAAGACCACAGGAAAATATGAAAATTTAAAACAAATAAATAAAAACGAAATTATCACTAGACTGGGTAATGAATGAATGACTGTTGTCATTTGCTTATTATCATAAAACCGAGGAAAAATGCATTTGTAAGACCTACCTATCACATCTAAGAGGCGTTGTCCGCTGCGATGACGTCGCGGGTCGTTGAACTCCACGGTCAACGACCCACGACGAAGGTGTTTTGTGTTTTAATGGAGTTGTAAAGAGGTACGTAGGCCTTTTTAGTTTATTTTACCTGAAAAGAAGAACAACATTTAGTTTACTTTTTTTTCGAAACTATTCGGGAATTTTTCTTCGGTTCTATAATCAAGTCGGAACCCACCCATGAAAGTTTAGTGCTTACTTTTTGTTACAACCTGTATATTATTTATAATCAATAATTATGATTCAATATTCTTACATACCATAATATAGATTTAATTTGAGAAAATTAAATCTGAGAATGTAAAATAAATGCAATCCAGTATAATAATAATATAATAATAATAAATCATTTATTTCAGACCATAGACAAGTTACAGATCTAATTTAACTTATTCTACGGTCCATAGTAATATATACCTTAAAACTAACATACATAAAATATAAAAACTTAATTAATAACACATCGTTTGTGATTACGGCGTCGACGTGTAGATGACGCAATCAGGGTGTCAGTATAAAAAATAATAAATTTTATTTAACTTAAGACTATTTGATTTGATTAAGAACATATTGAAATAATCGTCTTAAAGACTGATCATACATACTTATTAATTATAACAGAATATAAATATTTGGATTAGTAGGCAGGAATGTTGGTAATATTGTGGTGTAAAAGTGTCATTTAATTTTGTTGTATTTGCACTTTTTTCTTTTTAGCTGCATAATAATTTTAAAAGTGCCATTAAATTTCGTATTAAAGGTTACCTTAGCAATATCTAAACCGTAAGATTTAATTTATTAGGAGAAATGTGATTTCGAAGTCTGTTGGCTAAGCCTGGTTAACGTGTAAGAATTTAATTCCCTAATAAAAATGTTATTTAATTACTATTAACATAAAACTTTTGATATTATTTTTCTATATTCTAGTGTTTAAAATTATTTCTACTCGTATCGTAATAAGTGAATATACCTACATAACAAAACAAAATTGATAGGTTCCTAACTAAACGTTGTTTCCTTTCTAGGCTTAGTTAAATTAAATGTTTACCTTCTCCCACATTCGTACCTAATTTAAGTATATACTTATATATTTATTTACTAGAAAACTAATAACTTTACTGGAACTGGAACGATTAAACTTAACCAAATACACAAAAAAGTTAAAAGTTTGCTTTAAATCCTAACAGAACAGGATCAATAGGTTGTAAGTGCGCAAGTAATAAAATAAGACCTACCGGACCGAGGAATACCTGCAGGCTGTAACAAAAAGTAAGGACCTAAACACACCAGTACTTAAAACATTCACTACAAAGGTCAACCAAGGTTTGGTGGAATTTCCTGTTCTGAATTTGAACACCCAAATTTATGAACTGGAAAATCGCAAATCCAATCCACCAACAGAGACATGAAATAAGAAACCTAAAATCGGGGTAATAAAATTGCATGGCAACACTTTCCCCCCACCACCTTGCAATCTTTGGTCTTGCTCATCGGCACGCTTGCCACACATCTGGTTATATTTAATCTGTGGCTCAGAGACTCTTTCTACGGCTCAGAGCTAACGTCGCTTCGCATCATCATTCTTTTCTTGTTGTTTTTCTCAAATAATTAACTCATTATTAGTGGAAATTCTATTAGAATTTTTCTACAACATGGCTTATTTGACGCAACCGGACTATGTAAAATATATATGTTCTTGCGGGCAGCTAAAACCCATAACGAGTCTATATTTTTGTCGACATTGCCTGAAGATCCGCTGTGGATTTTGCATTTGTCATGAGGTAATCCACATTATCCAAGTTTTCTATGCAACTATACTAATTTTAGTTTATTATTTACAGTATCTTCCTTTATCAATACTCACTCAAAAGTTATGAATTAGTGATATGATTATGTAAAATTTAGTTCCTTCTAAAATCCAGTACCTACCCACGTCTATGCAAGTACCGTTGTTCTTTAATGGCCCAAATACGCCTTACCTATTCAAAATGCAATTCAAAACAAATCCATGTTTTGTGTCTACATTACGTTTAGAGAGCTGAAAAGTACCTACTATTTAACTTTCCAGGTTGACTCTCACTACTGTGCCAATTGTCTGGAAAACATGCCTTCCTCCGAAGCCCGGCTAAAGAAGAACCGGTGCAGCAGCTGTTTCGACTGCCCCAGTTGTTTTCACACCCTGTCTACTCGGGCCACGATCGCTCAGCCGAGGCACTCCATCACAGAATCCGGTGACACCAAGGTTGAGAACAAGCAGCCTAAGAAAATGTACTATTTGTCTTGTTTCAACTGCAGGTGGACTTCAAGGGATGTGGGCATTCCTGATCAGCCTGTAGGTCAGTTGAATTTATGAACTTTATTTGCTTGTAAAACAAATAAAATCCCAAAAATTTTCAACTTTGATGGGACTTAAACCCACATCCTTCCCACATTACGGGAATGTGCTAACCAACTACACCACGAGGTCAAGTGAAGTTGAAAATCTCTGGGACTTCTATGGACTCTAGGGATATTATTTGATTTCTTAGAAGTTACCCTGAGTGTGAGGGCTTACCACAGGGGCTTACACACTATAATAACATAAACCTAATTATTTGCTTGGTTGACCAAAGCTAAGGACAAAGAATGGAATAATGCTGGAGGAGCATATTCCTATTATATATTCATATCTGAAATAAATAAATAAATAATGCTGGACAATTCACACAGCGTTATCTAGCCCCAAGCTAAGCAGATCTTATGTTATGGGTACCAGATAACTGATATACTTAATACAATACGTTACATAGATAGATATTTTTTATTATACATAGAAAACATCCAGAACACCCTGAACAAATTCTGCAGATCGTACAAACATTTGTCCCGAGGTGGGAATCGAACCCGCAACCTCTTGCGTTGCAGGCGGACCTTCGCCCGCTGCTCCACAGAGGTCGTCGTGAAATTTATTTATTTATTTTATTTATTTATTGTTGTTTACTCAAACTTGACTTACAGAATACATTCCAAAACGTCAAACATTATTATAAAATCTAGCTTATGTACGTTAAATTATATAAAAAAATACTTATGGAAATGTCACAATTAAAAAAAGTATCTATTTTATCTAATGGTCAAAATAATAGCAATGTCAAAATAATAGCAATAGTCAAAATAATAGAAATAATTGCAAGGTCAAAATAATAGCAATAGTCAAAATAATAGAAATAATAGCTAGGTCAAAAAGTACAATTTAAAAATGAGAGCATCAAATGGTGTAATTTGGCGATGCTGTCAAAGAATACGTCGGCGTCAGTTGAGGAGATGAACTCGTTTAGGAGGGTAAGTACTCTAGGGGTGGGAGCACTCTCCCCGGCATGCGTCCGATATCCGGGTGGTAGCGCAAATAGCACCGGCCGACGCCGCGGGCCGACAGCTCCTACTGCGCCTGCCATGTGCCGTCTCGGGACCGCAAGGCCCATTTGCTGTAGAGCTACTGGGTTATCAACTCTACCACGCAACACCATAATATAGTGCATAAGCAGGAGGAGCTTCCGTCTCGAGTCCAGAGTGTCCAAACCGACCATACCAGAGACGAACAAGGATGGGTAGAGGTATGGATAATACCCATACATACGTTTATACGAATAACGTGCAAACTTTCTTTGTACCCTCTCGACCATCATCCTATACTTGGCCTCGTGAGGATCCCAAACAATCGCTCCAAACTCCAAACGACTACGTACATAGGCATTGTACAGCATCATCGCCGCTCGTAAATCGGGAAAGTCCCAGGTTACGCGCATTACGAATCCTAAGACTTTGCATGCTTGCTTGCATATAGCCTGTATATGAGCATTGAAGTTGAGCTTTGGATCCATCACCAGTCCAAGATCCCGCATGGTCTGAACACGCTCAAGAGGAGCTCCAGACAAAGAGTAGCTATGCATAATTGGATAGCGTCGACGTGTAAAGGTGATCGTCTTACATTTGGAGGTGTTAAAAGAGAGGTGATTGTTTTCACTCCAGTCAGCGACCAGATCAATATCACGCTGGTGTGCCAGGCAGTCGTCCGTTTCACGCACGGCCGTATAAAGTTTAAGGTCATCGGCGAACAGGAGACTTTCAGAGGAGAGAACAACAGATGGTAGGTCGTTTATCATTAGGAGAAACAGGGTTGGACCTAATGTACTTCCCTGGCTGACTCCTGAACGCGTGAAATAGGTTTCCGACACATATCTCTGGACGGAGACGTATTGGCGACGGTTTCGTAGGTAATTAGCAAAAAATAGTAGGAGTTTAGGTACGAAACCCGTCGCAGCTAGCTTCTGGAGGAGAATATCATTATCCACTAAGTCAAACGCCTTTTTAAAATCGAAATAGGTGACGTCTACCTGGGAGCCCATATCCATACACAACGACACATAGTCAACAAAGTTTACGTGGTTTGTGACTGTTGATCTAGCTGCGCGGAAACCATGCTGAGAGTCGGCGAGAAGTCCACCAACCTGACGGCGAATCTCATAATCTATGACGGTCTCAAAAATTTTACCGAAGACTGACGGAACAGCGATTGGTCTGTGCATATCCACTTGTGTGTTTGATGCACTCTTGGGAATTGGCGTGACTTTTGAGACCTTCCAACGGTTTGGATAATAGCAGCACTGAAGTGAAAGATTATATAAATATAGGAGGGGTTGCTCAAATATTGATTTACAATCCTTCACCAGATATGCAGGTACCGCGTCTGGACCCGTCGACGAACTTGGCTTCAGCCGCTTAAATGCTCTACGAATATCCGGTATCCCAATGTGCTCGATTACGACTCTACTACTATCTAAGGATCCAGACACAGCAACACCCTGCGCCGCATCCGCGTTCAAGATGGGTTCATTGACGTGAAAGACTGAGCCGAAGAAATTAGCAAAGGCATCCGCTGCTTCCTGACCCGCAACAGTCGCACCCCGCCACTTAAATTCTCTGAGTGTTGACCTGTCTTGTCGCTTGTCTTTGACGTACTGCCAGAATTTGGAAGGATCGCGTATGATATTGGTCTGTGTCTGTGATATATAGTTTTTAAAGGCCGTATCTATTAACTGCTTAACTAACTGTCTGTAGTACTTGTACAGCTCTTGATTAAATAATTTTCCTAATTCTTTGAATTTCTTAAAGTGAAAGTACTTATTTTTAATATTCTCTATAATTTCGAAATGGGGTTCCAACCCAAGAAAATCAATTAGCTTAATAACATTGTTCTGTTTTGTAAGGATTGGAAATAAAAAGGATATATTTGCTAACTTCTTGAAGGACTCAGACCTTCTTTTTAATGATTCTGAGAAAGTCCGAGATCCTGTGAGTGTTATCACTTTTAAGTCTAAAATTTAGACAAGATAGATAGATAGATAGAAAATTCTTTATTGCACACATAACAAGATAATTCACAAACAATAACAACATTTACAGAATATGTGACAATTGGCGGTCTTATCGCTCAAGAGCGATCTCTACCAGACAACCGTGGATGGATAGGATTGTTGGATTAAAAGTGGGGATCTGTGTGCATTATAACATAATACAAATTTTACAACAAAAAGAAAAGAATATCGACTAAATTATAAATATACCTTATTATAATAGATACCTACATATATATACAGATATAAACATAAATATATATATTTTATAAAGGGTGAGGTCAGTGACAGCAGGACAAATAGTATTCTTTTACCATACTCTTGAATATTGGTAGTGACTTTGCATGCCTTACTGAGACTGGTAGTGTGTTCCAAAGCTGTACAGCACGGGCAGTAAATGAGTTGTCGTAGAAAGAAGTAGAGTGGATAGGGACTTGAAGCATAAGAGTTTCAGAAGAGCGCAGAGAAAGAGCGTGAGAATGATGAAGAAAAGTGAAACGTTCCTTGAGATAAGGGGGTGCAGAAGCGAGAAATAATATATTATAGAGAAGAGAAAGGATGTGACTATTACGGCGAAGCCGTATAGGTAACCACTTGAGCTTCCTGCGAAATTCCGAGACGTGGTCATACTTGCGCAAGCCAAATATAAACCTTATCCCGACATTCTGCAGGCGCTCAAGTTTGTCAAGTTGTTGCTCAGTTATATCAAGAAAGGAAGAATCAGCATAATCAAGAACTGGAAGGAGAAGAGATTGTGCAAGAGAAATTTTAGTGGCGATAGGTAAAAAGTTCCGTAGTCTTCGAAGGGAACCAGCTGAAGCAAACATTCTACGGCTGACTTCAGAGAGCTGAGGTCCCCACGACAGATTCCTGTCAATGAGGACACCTAAATTTTTCACCGTTTCACTTTGCCCCACAGGAGTCCCATCAAAGACCACAGGTGGAAGACTACTCCAGGTTACCCGAGATATCATCCGCGAGCTTCCTACTGTGATAACCTGCGTTTTTGCAGGATTGACTTTGAGACCAAAGCTTTTGCTCCAGTCAAGGATACGGTCCAGGTCTTCATTTATTGCGGAGATAGCATACGATACGACAAGGATGGAGGATATCCTCTCAAATAATAATCCACCAAATATATTTGTACTACCTTTAGGCTTAAAGTCTTTTTCTACTCCTAGGTTTTAGAATAGTTAAAATCTTATCTTCTATTTACAGCATCTGGAGGCTGGCCAGAAAGAACCAACCCCTTCACAGCCCGGATGAACCAACTCCTCGAATACTACAAAGCTATTGCACAGCAGGAGAAGCAAGATAAACTAGAGAAGGAACGGAAGAAGTTTACAATTCGAGGGAAATACATCACTCTTACAGTAAGTCAAAGCAGCTTTTGGTGTAGCAAAATTATAAGAGAGTAGAATAAATCAAATGGCCTCTAAACTGGTGGGCTGCATGCTTGTCTGCCATTCTAATGGTTTAAAAAAACTGCAAAATAAATAATACTGGACAATTCACTAGCCCTTAGCTAAGCAGAGTTTGTGTTATGGGTACTAGATAACTGATATAAAGGTGCAGTCAAGGCATAAATAACTATGGGAAATCTGTTATGATGTTAATGTGCATCCGAAAGAATTGTATTTGTGAGCATGCTTCACTTCACTGCACATAAACCAATGAAACAAATCAAGTACAATACTGGCAATATAATTCTTATTGACTACAGCCAAAGTGTATCAATTCACATTTACCTACTGCTGGGGTAATTTCAAGTCAACCAAGGTGTTAACATCCAGAAAGTAGTCACTTCTAGTACCCATAACACAAGCTCTGCTTAGCTCTAAGGCTAGATGATGTTGTGTGTGGATTGTCCAGCATTATCTAAAGGGTTCATCCGGTAACACTTGTGTAGATGTCTGATATGATATAGCCTATATGTGAATGACCGACAAATTATTATCTGATCTATATCTGATTAATCTGAACCAAAGATGTTTCCAAGGATATCTTCTGCAAAATACATCAAAAGACATCTTAAACATTATGTAGTAAACTGGCTTCTGCACGCGGCTTCGCTTTCTCTAGTGTCTAGTTAAACCTAACATAGGCTTTAAGAGACACTTCTAACCGAAATTTCGTTGTTTTTTTACCTGAATAAATAATTCTATTCTGTCGCGCTTTTCAAGTCCGTCAATGTCCACCTTCGGGATACCGTTTACCACTCTGCCAAATTTCATTAACGCAGTCACTGCCCAGCCTCCACAGTACGACCTGCAGAGTCGCGCCGCCGCACAAGGAGCTGCAGATAGACTACCTGCGTCATGGGCCATGAAAGTGTTAGGATCCGTTCAGCCCTTAACCTTTTAACCTCGACCCCCCCCCCCCCCCCCTATTTTCGAAAACTGCTAAAAACGTCGTTTTACGTCTAGCGATAGAATGCTTTTGATTTGGTTGATTTGGGTTACTTTTTCTGAAAGCTACTGAAACAAGCTATAAAACTAGGTATAAATAGTTTTGTATGGATTGTCTTGTCATGATGACCTCCGTGGCGCAGCGGGCGAAGGTCCGCCTGCGATGCAGGAGGTTGCGGGTTCGATCCCCGCCTCGGAACAAATTTGTGTACGATCTGCAGAAATTTGTTCCGTTGGTCTGGGTGTGTATAATAAAAATATCTATCTATCTAATGTATTGTATTAAGTATATCAGATAACTAGTACCCATAACACAAGCTCTGCTTAGCTTAGGGCTAGATAATGCTGTGTGAATTGTCCAGCATTATTTATTTATTTATTTATTTACTAGCTGTACCCGCGACTTCGTTCGCGATTACCTTACCGGCCGACTAATTAAGTTCACATTTAACCATAGTCTCTCATATTATGAAACGCCGCCGTGCAAAATATCGTGTAGGTTCTACGGAGGATAGCATGTTGTCATCTTCAATCCCATAGATGAAAGAAATTATGATGAATGCAGATGGAGAGACGCGCGTCAAGTTTGAAACTATTAATTTATCTCGCACGCACTATCTGGAGTTTTATTAATCTAAGGATTCTACGTGATGATTCTGCGACGATTGCACTGTCATACTGAAGCAATTGTATTGCAGAATTGGGCTCCTGATCCATTTGACTGGACCACCGTAATTTTTTTTTCGTTAGTAGGTAGGTACAGTTGGCTGTGTACCACAGTAAAAAATATTTTTCTGTGGTCCAGTTAGTTTAATTGGACCACTTACTCCAACCAAATATCGGTAGTACAGATAACCGGACCAGCTAAACCACCATATGTCATGTAAGGTAGGCCCCTAACTTATTTTTCCAAGACGCACCACCTTAGTAGGTAGGAACCTAACTAATGGGTGCGTCTTGGAAAAATTAGATAGGAACTTACCTCCCTTTATCTACAATTTTTTTTATTCAATCTACAGATTATTTCATCAGTATACTGATTTTCTACTCGACTTTCTACTGATTTAGTCAAATTCTATTTTGCAACACTGTTTCTAACAAAAAGAATGCATGATATCGGACGACGCGTAGACCCGTCGGGTTGCGCGGTTTAAGAATTCTACTTTTTCCTCTCTCCCAGGGGAACCTTACTGAATTCCAGGATAAAATGTATCCCATGTCCTTCCTTGAACTCAAATCGTACCAATTCAGTCCAACTCATTCAGTAGTATCGGCGTGATGCGCGGTGAAGGAATTTTACTTGCATCCCTTCTCCCAGGGGAACCTTACTAAATTCTGGGATAAAATGTATATTTCCTCGTAGTATGAACTCAAATTATGCCGAGTTCCATTCGAATTCATTCAGTTGTTCCGTCGTGATGCGCGGTTAAAGAATTTTACTTTCATCCTCTCTCCCAGGGGAACATTACTGAATTCCGGGATGAAATGTATCCCATGTCCTTCCTTGTAGTATGAAATCAAATCGTGCTGGGTTTCATTCCCACTCATTCAGCACTTTCGGCGTCATGCGCGGTGAAGAAATTTTACCTTCATCCCCTCTCCCAGGGGAACCTGACTGAAATCCGGGATAAAAAGTATCCTATGTCCTTCCTCGTAGTATGACCTAAAATCGTGCCGAGTTTCATTTCGATACCTTCAGTAGTTTCGGCGTGATGCGCGTTTAAGAAACAGACAGACAGACAGACAGACAGACAGACAGACAGACAGACAGACAGACATGAATGAAAAAAATTACAGTTTTGGCTTCAGTATCGATAGTAGAGTGTCCTCCAAAAAAAATTTTCAAAATATCTTCAATGTACAGAATTTGACCTGTTACAGTTTTATTATAAGTATAGATTGTCATCTTAGTTAATTTGAGCCCTCTTTCCCAGGATAAGACCGGTCTAACGGGCGCGATGGCTCGCAACATCGCCGGCCTGCCGCCCGGAGACGCCGTCTCGTCCTCCGCCATCGCTAACTTCACACCGAGCCAGGCTTCTGAGGAGGTTGATGAGCTGCCTGATGATATCTTCACTAAGGAGGTCAACTTGAACCAGAGTTAGTATCTGTTAGGTAACTTAGTTCCTCAGGATATGACAGGTGTAACCAGCGCGGCGCGATGTGTGAATGATGAATCCATGGATTTGTAATAAGTATTTCGTGTTCATCAAATTGCAATATAATATCAGTATAATCTGAAGGACATAAATGAACGAAATAATGCACATCAGCATAGATTTTCGAAAGTTAATAATATTTTTTTTTGATTGGATATACCTTGACACGTCTTCCCTCGTCTCCCGTCAAAGGAACACATCCAGAAATAATAAAAATTTTATTTTACATCCATGTCCACATAGTTTAATAATCCAATCGTAAGGACCCCCTGCGACCCAGGAGGATTAAGGAAGGATCTTCAGATATTTGTTCAGGGTTTTCTGGTTGTTTTCTATGTTAGTTTATAGAAAAAACTTCTATGTAATGTATTGTAAGTATTAAGTTTATCGTTGTTAGCATATTGTCTAGTAGGTACCATAACACAAGTTCTGCTTAGCTGCTAGAGCTAGGTGGTGCTGTATGATTTTTCTCCTTCTCCTCACTGGACGCAGGCCTCCCCCTGATAAGCGCCTTATTGGCTTTTATCCCATGGGGCGTAATGCCCATAATCCTTACCCTGGGCATGCGGGTTGGGGATCCCAGTTCGGTGGTAGAATTGTTCTGCAGGGGGCGCTGCTGCCCGCCCCCGGTGGATATCCCTTAGTCGCCTCTTACGACACCTGCGGGAAAAATTAGGGAGGTGAAAATCAGCGCTGCTTGCATATTAATGCATTACAGCTAAATGCTGAATTTACTCCTTTTGTCTTAGTTTATTAGTTTTAATTAAGTAGTATGTATATTTTTTTATTTCTGTGTATTTTCTAAATTAAGGCAATAAATGATTTTTTATTCTATTCTATTCTAAATTCTATGCCATGCCGGCACCACACAGCTTGTAGAGTTGTCTAGCATTGTTTATTTATTTAACTACATCTTTTTCGTCCAGTAACGAGCATGGCCCAGCGCCTAGCCTCCCCGGAATGGCAGCCCACCTCGGTAACCCGGCTACACCCGCTCGCCAAGCTCCTCTCCGTGAAGCGCTCCCAACGCTGTCGAGCCTGCGACCACAACCTCACCAAGCCTGAGTACAACCCTGGATCCATCAAGTTCAAGATTGAATTGTTAGCATAGTAAGTATAGTGGTAGGTACTTCATAAATATATGGTTCTAGAAACCATGAATCTTTACAGTAAACTGGATTGCGCACTAACATATTTAGAAAGAACTACTTATAAAATAAAATAAAAGACTACTTATAGGAACACGTAGAAAAACACACGTGAACATTAATACTAATACTAGTATTATAATATCTGTGCTAATACTAACACAAGTACCGAACTATTGGGTTGTTACTAAGTAGCCCACAAGTTTAATTTACAAGAAGAATTGTCACCTGTGAGTTATTGGTTACGCTAACAGTGCGTTTGCGTTTAATTTACTTATTATTGTGTGACTTTGGATGGTTATTATCTATGTAGGTACTTTAAAAGGTTGGTTTACTCTTTTGGTAAGTCATGTAATCGCTCCTTAAGGTTTGCTCTGCAAATCTATTCCGGCGCTCGCGACCAGTATGAACTATGCTCCAAATGGTCGCGTCTCGCACCTGCATTCATGTCGCTTGTAATGGCAGGATCTTCTGTCTTCGCCGCTCACGACGGACGGTTGAATTGAATAATGTATTTATTCTCTCTTACAAAAGATAATTACAATTTTTTGATTTGTATGTATATTGATAATTTTGAACACATTGACTTTTGTGATCGCATCGCATCTCCAACTAAGTTAATGTTGTCGAGAGAATACAATTTTTGTTATATATCACCCCGCGGGTCGTGACCTAGCGATCCTTCGCAAGGATTAACATTTTGGACCTATAAACTTTAGTGCATGAACTGTGAACTGGATTTTCGATTGCAGTGAACGATTGGAGCTGATCGTAGACGTCCAGACTGGTAAGCCTTCCCAAGTACTTACAGGGTTTTAACTGTCCAACGTCAGACCATCGCATTTTTAGGTTTTTTCCAATGAACCAGCAACCCTCAACTTTTGAGGAAAACCGCCGCGTATCATTTTAGCAATTAATTTCTATAATTTGTTAACGCACGCAGAACGATACGCACCAGTTATAAAAGCTCTAAATGCTGCGCACCATTTTTGAATATAGCTCGAAAAAGCGCGGCGTCGAGTTTCAGATATAATTTAAGAAATATTTATTAAAAGAAGAAGAATCTCGAATCGACAGATGTAAATTGCGTATAAAAAGACGCAGAAACAGAGTGACTTTTAGGCTAAGTATGGACAGTTTGTTCACAAACATTATACATCGAGTTTGGCTAGTGTAGAAGGTGGTCCACTGTTCTAATCACAGTGTATTGTTACAGCTACCACGTCCCAGAAGTGAAGATAATATCGCATGAGTCTGTAAAGCCTGGTCAGACCACGGCTCTACTGATCAAACTGACCAACCCCACGGGCCATGAGATGGAGGTAATTATTACAATATTAAAGTTTATGTTTTTATAGTGCGTAAGCCTCACACTCTGGCAAATTTCTAAGAAATTAAATAACATCGCAAAAATTTACGACTTCGGCGGGACTTGAATTATTACAATATTTTACAGGCTCGTATATACCTACATTTACTCCTATTACATGGGTTGTGTAATCAAAGGGTGCCATCAGGACCCTATTACTAAAACCACGTTAAGCCGTTGGTCCTGCGCTTGACCTCTCCCCAGTCGTGTCGATGTGTCCTCCCATCGGGTTATGAGAGTGGGGGAATAGAGAGTGCACCTGTGTTTGCGCACACACTTGTGCACTATAATATAATATGTCCTGCGCATCTGGCTAGTCTCAGATGAGACTGGCCGCCGTGGTATAAATTCGGCTAGGAGGACATTATATAATACCTATAGCTTTTGATATAGATTTTACAGGCTGGAAGCTTCAAGAGTTTCTGAGAAAAGGGGGTTGATAAACGGACAGACACACGGACAACAAAAAGATCCTATAAGGGTTCCTTTTTTCCGTTTGAGGTACGGAACCCTAAAATTAAAGTCAATATCTAAAATCTATAGAACTCTGAGTCCGCAAGTCTGACTCGCACTTAGCCTTATGGTAAAACGGAAGAAAAAGTACCTTTTTCCTAAAAATACCATTAGAAGTTTCTTAAATTCATAAAACATTGATTGTAAACAGGTTCAACTAATACAGCCCTCTGAAATCCCACCAGCCGAGGAGAGAGAAGAACCAAAGAGTATAGAGAAGACTTTGGAGAAATCGCTCAACATTGAGAAGGTACACATATACAACCACACAACGACATCTGTGGCGCGGCGGGCGAGTGTCGCAGGCGAGGTTGCGGCTTCGAGTCCCGCCTCAGGACAAATTTTTGTACGATCTACAGACAGATATTTGTTCCGGGTGTTCTGGATGTTTCTGTGTATAATAAAAATATCTATTTATAGTGTATATCAGTTATCTCGTACCCATAACACAAGCTCTGCTTAGCTTGAGGCTAGATAACGCTGTGTGGATTGTCCAGCATTATTTATTTTATTTATTTATTTGATACATCTGTAGTGACACAGTTTAGCTTATATACTTAGTATGCGGCGCAAACGCTTTTAGATTATTCGTCATGTTTACTGGCTGAGCCGAGCGCCCGCAGTCACTCCACATCCTCTGTTTATAACATACATATCTTAAATAAGGCCCCTAGTCGAGTTCGGTTTGCGTTCCAAATGCAAGTAATGCACGGCGCCCGCGCAAGGCGCAGGCATGGTTAATGATTTTGACAGACGACGCTGATGATGATTTATTTGATTGATCACGAACATACGAAATTTTTTCTGTTTTGAGGTTTAATTTCTCCTTCGTTGAAAGAAAAATAAAAATGTACGGTCGTACACCACGTATAGTAACTAAGCTGGATATATCAGAAAAACCAAGAGATAAATTTTAACTGATATATTTAACGATAAACTGTAGTTACTAATGAAATGATAGTGAGACGCGTGTGTCGATTGACAGGTGATCGCGAACTGAATATAATAAAAAGTAGTGCTAAAATTGATGACTGGCGTAAATGCGCGATTGGCATTAATTAGGGCAATGCACAATGTACGTGCTCGTACAAAAAATATAAAATTTCTGCGTTATTTTGCAACTCTGATACTCGCACAATATATTTATGAAATGACCCTACACGTCACAAACACAGTTGCATGAGTAGCACAACACAGTTGCGCATGTGTGCCGCGACTTTTATATGGAGAAATCACCACCCCGGACCCGGGGTGGTGATTGAGGTGTCCGACTTACTTTGATAGATTTTCTTATCAGAGAAGGTTTTGCGCGGATCTGTTACTCAATATTCTGATCCTAATATTTTCCCTATCCCTTAAGGGACGAACCTAAGTAGTCTTTTATTTTATTTTATTAGTAGTTTAGTGTTTAATAAATAATTTTCTTTCTTTCTTTTAACCTAGCGGGTTTGGTTGTCAACCTGGGCCTAGATCTCGGTACTCACGGAATCCCTGTGGTAAAAAACTAGAATTACATAAAATTCAACATGTTTTCTTCGGTTCCTTGATTGGAAAACAGGATTACGAAAAAAAATAAAAAAAAAAATCCAGAAGAAAGTGCACTGTTTTGCACTTAATTTGGTCGAGATCTCATGAACCCAGCGGTCTATAGAAAAGAATTTAGTTTTGATGCGTAGGTTATTACTAATTCTTTGGTTCCTTTATTCAGTTTCTTCATAAGTTCTATAGTTTTATTGTAAATTATCAAAAACATCATTTTTGCGCTTACGCCGTTCCAAAAACGTATGCTCCGCGCTTTTATAAAAGCAAAATCCTTATCTTTTTCAAAATATGGCGTGCAATAAGCGCTCTTAAATAATATCCCTTGTATTTCCAGGACATGTCATACAAGTCCCTGGAGGGTCCGCCTCGCTACTCGGCCAGCTCAACGGTGGGCACGGGGGGCGCGTCGCTCACACTGCCGCAGAGGGACGACGCGGCTGAATACGACGAGGATGTAGCGCAGACTGCCAATGAGTGAGTTGTCTATTAGATAATAGTACATTATGGTACTAGTGTGCAACATTGGTGATTACCGCCGAGGCGCCATTGAGACCCGAGCCGTACGCGAGGGTCTTAAGAGAGCCGAGGACGGAAATCATCAACACACGTGTATCATAGACGTTTTTCAACACACTTGTGAATAAAATAACAATAAAAACTCATTTTATGTATGTAGACTAAAGTAAAGAAGAGACGAAGAAACCTTTAGCCTGTAAGTTGTTATTTTTCGAGCTGGAGCAAAACTCGTCCCAAGCTTTTTTATCCTCTAGATAATCTGATATTTTGTAGTAAGCCTTTTTACAAAGGATATGTTTGACAATTTGTTTGAATTTATTTATTGATAATTTTTGCAACTCACTTGGAGTTTTGTTGTAGAAGCGTATACATTGCCCTTTAAAAGATGCATTTATCTAGTGTAGCCTAGTTGTGGGCAGAGCGAGTTTATCCTTATTTCTAGTATTTATATTATGTATGTCGCTATTTTTAGGGAATATATTGATATTTCTATGAGTGTACAACAAGTTTTCATAAATATATTGACATGGTACTGTCATTATGTTTATTTCTTTGAATTTATCACGCAGGGATTCTCTGGGACCCATATTATAGATTGCACGAACAGCTCTCTTCTGCAGCACAAATACGGTGTTAATATCAGCAGCGTTCCCCCACAGCAGTATGCCATAAGACATAACATTATGGAAGCAGCTGAAATAAACTAGTCTAGAAGTATCAACGTCTGTAAGATGACGGATTTTTTTGGTTGAACCCCCCCAGACGAGGAGGTTTTTGCCATAACCACCACGCTTTGCAGGCGGATTGCGGATCGCAGTTAAGGTGTTAAAATACACAGAAGACAGATGCCCTTCCTCTTGTAGGTTCCCACAGGAAGTACAAACACACTCATATCACAGGCTACCTATATGCATACAGTAGATAGATAGATAGAATATACTTTATTGCACAAAAGTTGTACATGGGCGAGCATAATGCTAGATAGCATTCTCTACCTGCTAACCTTTGGGTAGTGTGGACAACAATTTAGTAGGTAGTGCTAGATTACAAAAATTTATAGAAAAACAAGAAAAATAATAATAATAAGTACAATTAATCATTTGTGTTTGTACAGTCGTTCGATGAAGACGTTTTGACAGGACAATCATGCGGGGTCAAGGAACGGGTCGGGGGGACGCTCCCGAGTAACTAAGCCGGTGATGTATGCTACTCGGGAGCGTCCTTCCCTCGTCTCGTCCCTTGCCCCCCGCATGATTGCTCTGTCAAAACCACGTCAACATCCCTTCGTCGTACGACCGTATGCATATATACTAGGTCCCAGATAGCGTGACAATACAGGTTGTTGACCTGTCTCCTTCACGAAATCATAAAAGGGCACAACTTAAAATTTTGCATTTTTAGGGTTATACAATTCTTTCGAAACTTATTATTAGAACGCATAAAATTAAAGATCTACATTGTTTTAAATTATAAACGTTTCCGGTGCTTTAAATTCTTATGTTACACACAATTCATATATTTTTTTCAGTCATTTTCATATAATTTGGTAATCCTAACCATAATATTATTCATTCATTAGTGAATTAAAATACCGCCGGTTTAAATTTACTCTGGTATTTTAGAATATTATAGTACGCGATTTCATTGAAAACGTAAAAAGTCACTAATTATTCCCGATTTAGATTTTTTTTTGGGTTGTCTTGTTTGTCTGTTGCTTCCTAGTACGCTTGTACCACGGTACTCTAGCGACACCGGTATCGTTTTACGTTTGTATGGAAATCGACAGAATAGCGATAATTTTACTCCTACTTTGCAAGAGGAGGTGAACGACCTGTATTGCCACCGTATTTGACACTTAGTACAGGTAGGTGTGCTCATAGTAGGTATCAATGCGAAGTTTCGATGGATGATTCTTACTTTCTTCATGCCAAAAATACTGATCGACTCGGGCTTTGTAGATCTAGGCTAGTATAGTATCTGTGATCTAGGTATAGGCAGAATAACATATAGGCTACTTTTTGCCCAGAAATGACTTGCCGTAGCAAAGGTGAGAAATAACCTACATTTCCATATAACAAAAATTATTCGATCTTTGTTGACTTGGAATAACGTATCTATAGGCTTTTTTCCCGGAAATAAAGCGTAATAAGCTGCGGGCAGAAATCATTGAATAATCTATACTAATATTATAAAGAGGAAGATTGTTTGTTTGTTTGCATTGAATAGGCTCCGAAACTACTGGACCGATTTGAAAAATTCTTTTACCATTAGAAGCCCACATTATGATGAACATAGGCTATTTTTTACCGTGGGAAAATGCTTCATTCCTATGGGAAAACGGGTAATAGGACAACGGGTAGTAAGAATGCAGCTTGTATATTATAAGTACAGAAAATCCATTATGGGTTTGGAGATCGCTTCGCTCGTCGCAATTATCAGTGATCGTTAGGTCTCTCAATCAAATGCGACCACTCCCGTTACAATTGATCAATTTACTCCTAATTAAGTTCACATGGCCAGAACTATATGATACTGTGTCTATATCTTGTCATATTTAAAGTCGTAAATTCTCTATTTACAGTATAATAATGTGGCGGAAGTCCAACAAGCTAGCGCTCCGGCTCGAAGTCACAACTCCTGCCGATGCCTCCCCCGGGGCGCCGGCGCAGGCCGCCCTCGCTCTCCAGTACTCCTACAAGAACGCCGTGCCCCCGCCTATTAACGCGACCGCTACTAAGACGCATCATACCTTGTATGCCACTGTTGTGTTACACTTGGGGACTGTACAGGCTTGAAAGTCTTGAAACTATTGTTGTACGAGTGCTAAGAGATAGCTTCTTATCATACATGCTCGAATAATCAGCATTTTAAAGTTTTTGTTATTATAGTGCGGAAACCTCACACTCTGGCTAATTTCTAAGAAATCAAATAATATCGCAATAAGTTTTGACTTCGACGGTACTTGAACCCGCATCCTTCCCTCAGCTTCCTTTCAGCAGAACGATGCGGGTTCAAGTCCCGTCGAAGTAAAAAAAAATTGTGATATTATTTGATTTCTTAGAAATCAGCATTTTGTTTATTAGTACGTTTTATACCTAATGCAGACAGTGGGACGAATCAGACACGTCCTTAATCATCATTTTGCTCAAGTCGGATACAGGCCGGTTTATACCGGTCGTAATGTACCATTCGCAGCGACCATGAAACGTTACGCCGTGTGCTTAAATCCGTCTCGTTGCTCGTTGCTCGCCTTCTTTCCCCGTACTGACTGCACGAATGCTCGCTGTGTAACATATTACATTACGCCTCATAACGCCAATCGGTAACCTGCTTCCTTGTTACTTTTCCACCATTTGAGCACAATTACATAGCTATGTCGGAGGTTCATGCGCTGTCTATTTATGGAATAGCTATCTTTCATGACTCATGCGCTGTCTATTTATCGAGTAGCTACCTTTCATGACTCATGCGTTGTCTATTTATGGAATAGCTATCTTTCATGACTTATGCGCTGTCTATTTATGGAATAGCTATCTTTAATGACTTATGCGCTGTCTATTTATCGGGTAGCAACCTTTCATGACTCATGCGCTGTCTATTTATGGAATAGCTATCTTTCAAGACTTATGCGCTGTCTATTTATCGGGTAGCTACCTTTCATGACTCATGCGTTGTCTATTTATGGAATAGCTATCTTTCATGACTTATGCGCTGTCTATTTATCGGGTAGCTACCTTTCATGACTCATGCGCTGTCTATTTATGGAATAGCTATCTTTCATGAGTCATGCGCTGTCTATTTATCGGGTAGCTACCTTTCATGACTCATGCGCTGTCTATTTATGGAATAGCTATCTTTCATGACTCATGCGTTGTCTATTTATAGAATAGCTATATTTAATTAGTCTATTTATTGGATAGCTATCTTTTTTGACTTCTTCGACACATCATATCTTGTATACCACTGTTGAGCTGGACTTGGGTACTGTACAGGCGTAAATAGAGATTTCAAGACTCGTAATGGCATTTAAAATAGCATAAAATATATTACTTATGCTACTATTGGCAGCAAGAACAATTTTAATTCTTAATAATGTAGACACATTTTAGAGGTAAGAAGATTTTTTCAAGCTATACCTACGCTTTAAACGCCATTCTATATTATAGAGTGATGTGATGACATCCTTTTTTATTAGCAATTGGTGGCTTTCGTGTCACTGCGGCCATGATGGCGTATTGTGATCGCCACATCACATCCTAGGCTTTATTCATCCATTTTTGTAAAAATGAAATCAAAATCAATAACTTCAATACGCTTAAAAAATTAGCTCAAAGGCAATTTAATTTAAACTGAACCATTATCAAATAAACAATCAAATGTTAATTATTAACAAAGAAATTTACAATTAAAGAATAGAAACAAATTAGAACTAGAATTTATAATTGAAACCATGGAGCTAACTGAGACTGTTGCAAACAATCTAGAGGTAGCAAGTGTTAATTGATTCTTCTCTTCAGTTAATTTATTGGTCCAATAGTGGATTTAGTTCCAGTTTTGTATGGCATTTGCGTAATTCCATGTCCGCACGGTAGAGGCGCTATACCAAATCTCATACAAAAATGTAACGTATCGATACTAGTAAGCAACCAAACTCAGGGATCTAAGGGTTGAGTCTATTTGACGTTAGTAACGTGATCGTGATGTCCCCTTTTTGTATGGGATTTGCGTACTTCCGATACGATATCGATACGAAACGTAAGTAATTTAATAATATCCCAAAAAAATCGACTTTGACGGGCCTTGAACCCGCATTTGAGATATTATTTAATTTCTTTGAATGTTCCCTCAGTGTGAGGGGTTACGCTCTATTATACCAACAAGTCATACGAAACGTGTTTCAATATTTTTGTCTCGACTAATATAACACAAGATTCTAAAATTACGAGATTTTTATATATTCAATAGCATTAACTTTAGATAGTACGTATAAGACACTACAATGAAATACATTATAGATAACTTAAGTAAACAAGCTTGTTTTTTCACTTTTGTAACTAATTATGTTTTGTACTTGGTACTAAGTATTTAACCGCTTAAATAAAGTGTTGTACTGTTGTAACTCTCTTTTTTACATACATATATTTAAGACTAGCTTCTGCCCGCGACTTCGCCTGCGCAGGATTAGTATTTCGAGTAGCTTATATTATCTACTTTAAATACCAGAAGCGAAGAAAGAAAGTATCTATTTTCATTTAGGAATCAATTTATTACTACCAAATGTGCATTTGAAATAAAGTATAAATTTTTATTGTAGTTAATGGTTCACCATTTTGGCTATAATGGCTTACACATTTTGGCTATAATGAAGAATTGTTCCCTTCACGACGATCGACGTGGGGGGGACCACGTCGATTCCCTTAGCGACGATTCTTGTGAAGGCGACTCCCTCCACGACGATCACGCTTTTTTCGCGGTGTACAGTCGGCTGTGGCATCGAGAAAATTAAAACTTTATATGGCTGACTAAAATCTAATAACTATGCTTTTTAATAACAACAATTATTAAACGGATTAAATAAGATGAAAGAAATAGATTTTATACGATGGCGGGCTTTTTGTAGGACTATTTAAGATAAACATTTCCTTCATACATTCATTACATGTGTAACTCTAGAGGTTTTGGCAGCGCACGCCAGAATAGCTCGCAGATGGTAGATTTTTTCCTACTTACTTGACACTTATCGTCATATTTTGGACAATTCACACAATATCTTTATAAATTGTAGCCTATTAATATACTACTTAGATAGGTACATAGGTGACTACATTGGGACTTAGTTCTCATTGTTCATCTTGCTGAAGAAGAGAAACTTGTAGCAAAAAAGAAGATTTTGGGTGAGGAAGCAAAGATGTACCTACTTTCGGTGAATTTCATAACTTGTTTAATGATTTACGATATGACGTTCGCAAATATTACGACTACTAAAGGATGAATTTTATTATTTGCTTTGCTTCGTCCGTACATAATGAAAAAACCATCTCCTTTCGGTTTATGTATATCGTCTTATTTATATTTTAGGGTGGGGGGATGCGACGTGTTTGTCTCGCAAATGCTATCTGAAGACGGCTAGACGTTCTTAGGTATGCTTACGACTGTCGAAGCAGCACGAAGACCCCCGAAGCAGCTCTCAGGCGCCCTAAGCCGCCTAAAGCCGCCGCAAGGCGCCCGAGCTCTACATCTAGGTCATCAACCCGAGGCGAAATCAAAATAGCGTTTAGATAAAGATCCATCGGATTCGATTCGGAAACGAATCGAATGAATTAAAATGGAAAATGTAGCGCATGACCCCCCTAAAATTACGTCGGTCTATGAACTGGACCATGAGGCATGGAAGTTTAGTTTAATTATTGTCATGGTATATTAATATCAATAAATGAATATATATTATATTATTATATGGTATATCAACAGTGGACTAATATAGGCTGATGATGATGATATTAATATCTATAATGTTAACTTGTTATGGGTGCTTTGAACATGAAACTCAAAGCACCCTTCCTTCCTTATCTTCAAATCATAATAATTTACAGGGTGCTTAATTGCACCTTCAAAACGTTCACGAAAATCGCAGGGTAAAGCTAGTAAGGTACCTACCTATACTTAAAATATAGGGATATACTATTTTATAAAAGCGAAAGTCTAAAGTTCGAAAGAAAGGTTCTGCTTCGTTTCGTAAGCGGATCTAGGCTTGGTACAAAATTAGGCCCGACCATCCATCTAAGATATATTTTACAGAAACTTGAGTTCATAAAATTGCCGCCGAAGAAATAGGTACACAATTGGCGTGGCAGTCAAACCAGCGTGAATTCAAATGAGAAGTGTGAAATCGAAAAAGTAGGTTTGATAACCTTTAATATTATGTAGATAAAATTACACTTACATTGGAAATAAGGAACAAAAAATGTAAAATAAATTATGAAATGTATTTTAAACACCAATAATAATAATAAAACAAATTAAGGTACAATTTTAAGCTTTGAACAGACAGGACCACACTATTTATGTGCAGTCCTTTTCAACTTGAGTCCGGGCTGAATATATAACATCATTGATGCCTACTCCATCGTAGCTGCAGCCAATAAGAGAGAGAGGCAGGTTGTTTTCATCAACATACTTTCTAATCTTCTCTACATTCTCATAATGCCCAACCACATATTGCGGGATGCAATCATTCAAAATATTAACATTACTAGCTGATGGTTTTTGTTTTATCTGCAAGATAGTCTTAACTTCATCTATTGCGATATGTAATAAATCAGCCTTTGTAGTGGTATATCCAAACCTTTCCCTATACCATTTCCCTCCAAGCATGACAGTAAGGACCGTGCCATTTTGATCAGGCAGACAGCATGAATCAAAAACAACTCCTAGGATAGGTGATTTTTCGATAGGTGGTACAAGAAAGCCGAAAGCTGGTTCAATGAGCAAGTCAGGGCCAGAATAGTATAAGTTTACAATTCCAACAGTCACAAAGGGGATATCGTTGAGGCCTTTAGCTAACAGAGGGTGCTGTTTCATCACTAGTTTTGCAAGGGCGTAGGCTGGCAGGGATGAGTACACATGGTTAACATCAAGATTTACTCCCGTAGAAGTCTTTAATGTGACTGAGCTTGAATCAACAAACTCTATCTCTTCTACTTTAGTATTCATGTTCACTTGTACATTATTATCTTTCAAGTATCTACTCAGTGTTTTTGGGAATATGTCTAATCCACCTTTTATGGAATAAACACTCCACAGCTCTTCTTTGGCTTTTTTGGCTAAAAAGCTCAGTTCTAATTCATCATCTTTTGAATCTTTAGATTTGAACATGGTTTTCATCATCCCTTTGAAAACGCCGCCATGGTTTTGCTCATAATCAAACAGAGTTTTCATGAGAAACTTGACGGAGATCTCCTTTGCATCCCCGGCGCAGATGCCACAGATCATGGGTGATATTGCAAAGTCTGCAATCTCTTTTCCGAACCTTCGCTCTACAAAATTATAGATAGAATCGTCCTCTAACTTGTTTGCTGACGACGACTTGATATCATTGAAGAGCGCATAAATGAGAGGCTTCGAGAACGGCTGTATCCTCTTGAAGGTACTTAGCAGGCTGGAGGGGAGGATGTGCAAGGAGTTGTTGGCGTAGATCATTCTGATCTTGGCCGCGGGGTGCTGAGGGCTGATGGAGTGCACGTGCTCGCTGAGCCCGAGGTCCTCGATCATGTTGAGCGTGTTGAGCCCCGGGATTCCCTTGGGCCGTATCGTCCGCGGGCCCTGCTCGAACGTATAGTCTTTCGTACGAATGCTCTTGATCCATCCGCCGTAGTGGTCGGTGGCTTCTAGGAGGAACAGCCTCAGATTGTTACTGCCAGTGATGTTGTGTTTTACTAAATAATAGCCCGTGGAAAGGCCACCAAGACCTCCGCCGAGAATTGCTGCCATTTCTACAAACGCTGTAGAATTTTATGTGACAAGGTTTGTTTTTCGTTTTGTTACACAGTGATTATGTAGGCTATTGATTGCTATCAAAATATATTGTTCAGTGCGATTTCGATAACCCAGTCGGCTTTTCTTTCTTGGTGTTTTGTGTTTGTTTTCTTCATTTCTTGACGTGACGACGACGCCGACGTGTTGGTTGGTTCTCGGTTGGTTGTTTGTTGACCTTCGTATTTTTTTACTGATACCGGCTGATCCACAGTGACATGACTATGACATTGATTGAAATGGACTCGATTATTGGACGGACAAAATCACCTAGCCTGGCGCTGCCGCTGCCGGCTGCCAGCCGTAGTACGCATGATTTTCTGTTAGAAAACCTTGTTGATACAAAACAAACAAACCTCCTTAGATTTGTTTGTTTGTACTTCACTTCCTTCAGAAGAATAATTTTATGAAGTTTGTTTGCTCATTTGTTTGTCACTTGAGAAAAATATAATTTTGTGAATGGACCGATCTTTGCAATTTATTATGATTTAAAAAACACCAGTAGGTACCTATCATAGTATAATATAATCTATGTTCCATTTTTATTTATTTCTTTATTTATTATTATTTCTTTATTTATTTGTTCCATTTAAAACAGTTATTCTATCAGGTTATGGGCCGTATCCAGTTTTTATAAAGTGTAACTGATTTATCGGTGTCTTTCCATAAAATTTTCAATAAATTTTCTACATCATCTTCTGGTGGTAATCTCACAGACACACCAACAGTTGTGAGTACTACTTCACACAGTTTTATAGAAAAACTAACAGGTGTTTGTAACTATCAAAAATTTTATTTATTTATTTATTTATTTATTAAGTAATTATTTACATTGTCATTACAGTGAAGCACCAAATCGACAAAGAAATATAAAAGAGATACATTGAGAAAAACACACATAAGTAAAATTACACCAACAAGCTACTAACTATTACATAATTCTATTTTAAATATTCCTATGCGTCCTATCCAAAAAAATTAAAACCGCATCCCTGAATTTTGGCAAGGACATAGAGAATAAATCAACATCCTCATCTGCACATAAACAATTAATAGCCCGAAGGGCCCGTGTGAGCGGGGACTGGCTCAGGAGGTTAGTTCTTGCCTTCGGAATCGCAAGTAGCCTAGGTCTTCGACGTGCATACACATACTTGTTCGGTACGTGCAATCCTATGTTCATTAAAACCAGAGGGTTGTGTACCAAGCCTCTAATAAGACTAAAAATGTACATTATTAACGTTATTTCCCTTCTACCTAATTTCAAGTTTAAAATAACCTACCATACCCAGAACGAATAAAGTAGGATACATTAGTGGGAAAAATGGGTAAACTCCGTACAACTTTAAATAAAGAAACCTTAAATATTTATTCTGAATTTTTTCCACCATACTGCTGTACTTTTTTTCGTGAGGGCTCCTTATCTGGAAGTTCCAAACAGGTTCCAAATTAAACTTTTATTGATTGAACATAGGTAGTCTTTGGGAAGCCACAGAAGCGTTGAAGGTTACTGATCGTAATAAAGATCAACGTGGGTATGCAAAAATTTGTTTAAATATTGAACCAATTTGCTACCCACATGGAAAGACTGCTTAAGAAACTTGGGGTAAGTTAAAAGCAGCATAAGAGAACTGCGGGATTAGCCGCAGATTAATGCTCAAGCGAAAATTACACACATCAATTAAGGAGATCACAATAATATGGAACATTATTTGAAATATAATCTCCGTTATCCAAGAATAGGCAGATATTGGCTGCATGCCAGAGGACGATGAGTTAGCAGAATTAATGCTTATTGGATTACCTACCACCAGAATAATGACTCCATGATTATGTCGATGGAAACTAACACAAAACTCTCTTCTGACTTTGTCAAGTGTCAGTTGATTCAGAGTGAATTTAAAAGAGAATTGTCTGGTAGGTATTTCTCCTAGGTACCTACTCCACCTTCGGAAAACATACTTGTGGCCAAGAGTTTTATACCTTCTTGTCATAACTTTGACGCGAAAGGGCATGTATAGCCGCGTTGTCCGAAACTGAAGAATTTTTTTAAAAAAGCTCTAAATAAAAATGAGACTTCAGAGGCTACGTCGTCGAGTACCAATAACTAGTGAACTTGTCACTAGCTTAGCGAGTGGCTCTAAAGTAGACTGCTGTGGTAGGGTAGCTAGGGATTTTAAAGGCACAAAACGAAAACTATTTGCCCTCGAGTTAAACTTCATTCACTTGCGTGGAATTCACAATTTCACGGGCTTAAATTTTTTGCACAGAATCCCATTCGTTTCGCTGTATCTATCTACCTACTTCAATGGAATGGGTGTTAAATGAAATGAGGTCCAATAAATGTTCGGGGAGGCGTGTGGACTCAGATGCGGTGTCGCGACGAGATAATGAATTCCAATTTCATACCCATTGCACCCGCAACATACATATTGTAGCTGTGTATGATACAGAACTATGAACAGTTAGAGGTGCCAAGGCAACGAGTTGCCCTGATTGATTTATGCGCACACTGCGGCCGCCTATAAATTAGAGAGCACTAGACTTACCTACGTAGGTATAGGTACCTACTTTGTCATTGTTTTTTAATTTATTTATGTTGTCTCTAGTCAATAATAATCATTTATTTCATGGCATCTCAAGACAGGTAAGTACAAAGTAACTTAACTTGGGCCCATATTGATAAATACCTACTTGAGAGACATAGGTACATAAATAAATATAAATTTAATAAGAATCGTGTCATTCATTGCCCCTGAGTCGATGACGTTAAATTAAATTGGTTTAAATAATGCAACGATTTAAATAATTAAATCTTTGTTTAGTGTTAGTTTCGCAAAAATTCAAGTCGATTTCACCAAACAGAAAACATAGGTAGTTTGTTAGAAAATAATATGTAGTTCAGTTCAGTTTATTTATTAATAAAGTACTTAGTGTAGCAAGTTTAGGTTACTTACTATGAATGAATTAACTAAAAGATCATGAAGTGAGTGAAGAATCACCTTCATCATCATCGCAATACGGATTAAATTTAGGTACCTACACCTAGGTAGGAAGGTACCTACCAAAATTGTACCTAAGTAGGTACTTACTGAGTGTAGGTAGAGGATATTATTACCCGTTTCCTACCATTTAGATTTACCCAAGTTCATGATCATTAAGCTCTGCTTAGCTTGGGGCTAGATAATGCTGTGTGAATTGTCCAGCATTATTATTATTATTATTATTATTAAAATACTGCCAGCTCTAAAACTCATAGGTCTTCATGGAGGTACTACGAGGACATAAAACTCCGTGCAAGAGACAAACCCTCCCACTTGTCCCTGGAAAGCTAAACCACATCGTTCCAAAGAAATCTTTGGTTACATCCAGTAAAAGTAAAAAGGGTGTTAAAAAGATGAGCGATCCAAAAACATGCGAGAAAAAATTAAAATTAGCCGAATCAAAAGTCCAGAAAATTATTTTGAAAATAAAACATTTGAAATTAAATAGTTCGTTGACATCACAGTTAGAGGTTTCGACACCGAGGGAGGGAGTATTTTATTTAAACAAAACCCGGATCTATATGAATATAACTAAAATTAATGTTGTGTATGCGATTGTGACAGTGTTGCTGGTTTTGGGGGCAAGGTGGATTTATATGGAGTGGCAGTCGACTCAGGTAGGTAATCCAATTCTTTGGGTATTTTTATCAAACTGTGAAAAACGTGTTTTAAACTTTACTATGTAGTACCTTTAAGTTAACTAATACCTACCTACACGATTATGGGAGTCATGGATGGATTATGGAGTACCTATGGTGACACCCTAAACTCATAACTAGAACCTACTTACCAACTTCGTTTGATCGTATATTATCGTGTGGTTTTTCCTGAGACGGAAGGGGAGCCCGCATATTTACCGTAGCTATTCACTCTATGGCACTCAGGGGCACCTAATAAATAAATAAATAATGCTGGACAATTCATACAGCATCTAGCCCCAAGCTAAGCAGAGCTTGTGTTATGGGTGGGTGGGTACTGGATAAGATAACTGATATACCTACTTAATACAATACACTACATAGATAGATATTTTTTATTAGGTAGGTATACATAGAAAACATCCAGAACACCCTTAACAAACATCTGCAGATCGTACAAAACATTTGTTCGGAGGCGGGAATCGAACCCGCAACCTCCTGCGTCGCAGGCGGACCTTCGCCCGCTGCGCCACAGAGGTCGTCAAAACTTCTAGGTATTGCTGGTTATAGAAACCACAAAACTCGTCTTCTGTACAAGTGCAGTTTATGTACAACCTATGTTAGTTTATTTCATGTCAATCAATATAGCGATAGATGTGCCACAGAGACGTGGTAGAGACAGGAAAACAGCACTTTCTACATTTTCCAGAGCTGCTTAATCAAAATACCTTCAGCCAGCACAGCACTCTTCCGCCCGCCTGAAGACTGCTCCATGTGCGCCCACGTCACAGGCGTCACTCGCCTGAGTAACACATCCTCTTCAGAGTTCGAGGAGCGGGCGTATAGCGCAGAGCCGGTGATCGTTACCGACGCCACTATGGGATGGAGGGCTATGCAGGTAGGTGCTGGCTATGGCTTTCACGATTTGTTCGCTCGTCATAAAATAACAGCATTCCTCATCAGCACACGGGAAGAAGGACAACGGATAACCTTAGTGTTCAAAGCATTTGTGGTTTACGAAGACGAGACTCTTGGTAAAAATCACTTTACCGAACTAAAAACTGCTAACATTTCCGTATACATTTATGAAGTTGCAGTTTTTGTAAAAACAATCCCAACCTATTGGAAAGATTTGCAATTGGAAGCCGGTCTGAGGGGAGATTACGCAATGTGCCATGTATCACAAAGTTGTTGCGTTCAAGTGTATTTTGTATGGCACCAAAAATCAACAACAAAATTCCAAAAGTTATTCGCGAATTGTCCAGCAAACAATTTAGTGCAAAATTTATATTAATGATTTTTTCATTGGAAAAGCTTATTACATTATTACACAGTAAATGGTTTTTAAATGACCGTATTAATTGACATTATTCATATCTAATTGACAATGTAACTTAAATTCTTTCCTTCTTATTAACCCTTTGGTTTATCATTACCTGCATAGGTAGTACTACTTACTTTATTTTATTCTCCTGTTTAAAAAAAATTACATACAAATTGTGAAATTTAAAGTACCATGAATGGTTTGACATTGTTTAGGTATTTATTTAACTTAGGTACTTAAAATTCTTTGACATTCATCTCGTAGGTACATGCCTTATTTTATTGTATTAATTTAAATTTAAATTCACAATTTCACATTGGTATTTAGGTTTGATAAAAATAAATATTGTTTCAATTTATAATATAAATGCATGCTTCAACTAACTTATGTTGTTAGTTCCAATGTTCATAAATATGTAGGTATATTTGAAATGTTTGTACGCCCAAGCGGCAGAATCCAGCGATCTAAAATAAATCTCTATAGGTACCTGATTCAAACAAACAACAAATGAATTACAACAAACAATAAATGAATTATGAATTAAGAAGCTCGTTCTACAGTGTACCTACCTACTTCTGAACATGCATTCCCCAAACCAGAGGTGTTGGGTGTTAGGGTGAACAGTCTTATCCTAGAAACCAGAGGTTAAGAATCATGAGTGGAGTCCAAAATCGATGAAAATAGAATTATAACTAGTTATTGAACCCCAGTCATGATACCTCATGGCCTCCGGTTTCAAGGATAAGACTGTTCATCGTTACACACTGTTTATTCAATCACTAAACATCACGCTTATCAGGCGGTTTTGTGATCGACGCCGTCGTGAAGGTGTTCAAATACCTACACAGAAGGGAGTTATTGAATTCCCTTTAGCTAAATCAATAAGTCGATTCTTATCATTCACGAGCTGAGGTTGGAGTGGTCGATTCTTGCGCAGCGACTCCCGACGGCCTTAACTAATACCTACATAGGTAGGTAGTAGGGATTAGTCCCGGGAATTCCCGTTCCCGAATTTCCCGGGAATTCCCGAAATTTTTGGCTGATTTAAGAACCGGGAAATCCAAAATCATTTCCCGGGAAATTTCGGGAATTTCGGGAAAAATATTTTAACTCATAAAGCATTACCGAAATAACGTAACTCAACATTTTCACTTCCTTTTATAGCATTTCACATTATCAGGTACCTAACCTACGCGGTATTAGGCAGGGTTGACATGATTTGTATCACTTGATATAAATCAATTGTTATTTTCCCTGCAATGAAAACAGAGAGTAGTCAAAAATGTATGAGTACCCAAAATTGAGCTTCGTGTACACATGCACAATGTACCTATACCTGTTTTATTGGTTGAGGATTCAGGAAATTCTCCGAAATTAATAATGCCATAAAGTTCAAATAATGCGAGTTGTCGAAAAAAAGATGCTTAGCCAACATATTTGCGGCAAGTCATATCTGTTTTAGAATTTGTATAAAGAACTAGTACTCCGGTAACGTTCTGCCCGCAACTTCGCACGCGCTATTGAAAACGTTTAAAATTTATTTTTGAAAACGTGCAAAATTTCAGCCCGATTCGTTAAGTAGTTTTGGCGTGAAGAAGGAACGGTACAAACTTTCATATTTATAATATATTTTAATATTATTAGCTGCGCCCCGCGGCTTCGCTCGCGTCTAAATTTCAGTTATTTATTGCACAACAGGTTTGCAATAAATAACTTTAGGGGTCGTTTTGTAAAAATAAGAAATACGTAATTCATTATTTACTTTATAGTTTATTTATACTGAATTTTGAGTGAATCTAACCAAGGAATAATATTATCCATATAAACTTAACCACCCTTTTTAACCACCTGAGATTATTTTTTGCAAATTAGATTAACCTATGTGTTATTTCAGAACTTAAACTATCTACACACCAAATTTCAACCAAGTCGGTTAACTAGTTACTGAGATACGTGGTAACAAACATTCACACAAACTCATGCATTTATAATATTAGTAGGAAGTATGATAAACGGACTTGGACACCGAAAAAAAAAACTTGAACCAAACATGTAAGACAGAAATGAAAATGTTTCAATCTTGGTGTGTTTCCTTTCTGCTAGTACTTCGTGTGATTAAACCTTTGAACCTACCTTTCCTACCAACCTATAAAAACCTTAAAACTGGATAGACCAAAGCGATTAAGATAGACAAAAATATTAAATTAAATAATTCCGATTTAAATCAAATTAATCGTATTTATATTAACCATGATTTTTATCAAACCTGTTATAAGAAATGTTAGTTATAGCTATATTACTTTTGATCTGTAATTAATTATAATTTTTTGGGTCCATGTCTATTGTCCCCTCGTTCGAAAACAAGCCTTAAGGCTTTTCTTGCTATAGAGCCGTGACTGAAGCCAGCTCTACATAGTCGATTGCTGCCATCTTGCTCAGCAAATTACCTTGCTGAGCAACATGACAGCATTACTCCATGAAGCTGGACTTGAGCTTGGCAAAGAGAAAGTACCAGAGTCAAGTGCATTGCTGCAATTTATTATCCTCTTTATGCATGTTATTCTGATCGGCTCTGACTTCTGAACCTGTAAAGCGCAATGATATCGCCTGCGTGGGTATTATTAGGTAAAAATACCAGATACCAGCGTCTGGTATCAGGTAGAGAATTCAAATGCATTCGAACACTTCTTCGAACACAACGAATCGACCGTTTACGGCTGTGCAGTAATAAATGCATTGTAGGAAGAGACCTCTGAAGTACCCCGACGACGTTGATCGCCAATTGATTAGACGAACAGTCATCAATGACGACCGACACAAACGGAAGTCATTATCCAATTTAATTTATTTTTAATACCGTGGGCTAACAAAGAACACTTAGTCCAATTTTATATTTGTCTCCGTTGAGCCTGGCCACCGTGGCCTAGTATTTGAAAAACAACGGGAGCTCCTCGGTGTCACTCTTACAACAACTCTGAACTTCTGTACTTTCATTAGATTAAAATGAAGAAACGAATCACAGCTAAAACGGTGGCCACGATGCTAAGCGTCTCATACTGTACGAGATCAGGCGATATTTCACACAAGGATAGCTCAAGTCCGGCCTCATGGAGTATCTGCAAAGCACTTTGCTGCGGAACATGGCAGCAAATGAACGTGTTATGCTGGGTTCAGTCAAGACTCTATAGAACGAAAAGCCTTCAGGCTTATTGTCGAACGAGGGGACAAAAGACATGGACCTAAGAATTTGTTATTCATTTTATTAACATCTCAAAAGAAATACAGCTTTAAGTAACATTCCTAATACCGCATAGGTACCTAATATCAGCGAAATGCCTAAAAAGGACGTGAAGTATTATCTTATTTGGGTAGTGGTATAGCAGTAAAAATATTTTTTCGACATTTCCCGGGAATTCCCGGTTCCGACTTTGAAACTTCCCGGGATTCCCGGTTCCTCGAAAAGGACCCGATTTTGGAATCCCTAGTAGGTAGAATATAAACTCCCACCCTCACCGTCATCAGGCAAGTCTGTTTGTACGTAGCGCGTTACTGTCCCAAGCCATATCGACACCATAGGTAACTGCTACTTTTCCGCCATAAAACTCACGATACCTACCTAGGTCACAAGACTCACAGGGGCGTGAGAGTCATCACAATGACATCAGCCTCCGACATCTAGGCGTCCATCGGGGTCCGACCAATACGTTATACCTATACGATAAGTCTTTCGACGGCCGGCGGCCGCGGACAAACTCAAACCAGCTCAGGGAGATGCATTAATTACCTAGTTATTCGGGTAGCATCAAGAAATAAGACACCTGGGGATTTTCGTTCTTTTCTGACTGCAACAACGATTCTTCCTCCAAGTTCTTCCGAGTATCTACCTACCAACACAAACTTATTAAAACCTTCTTTTGACAGGAATTCAACTTCAAATTCTTCGCATCTTTTTACCGCATCGGCAAGATGGGTAAACAGATCAACGAATGCTTCTTCTTCGCGTATAAATCAGGGCTGTCTTCCCTGCAAGAAGTGTTTAGCATGGAGGAAGCCAGGGCCAACCTGTCTGGGGACCCTTGGTATGTTGGTATCATAATATCATTACCATCGTCAGTCCTTGTTAGTCCACAGCTGGGCAACTTAGCCTCTTTATCTTAACAGCCTCCTGGATCCCACTGTTGAGCAACTTCATAGGGCGTACAGTTGCCGCGCGACAGAAAGCCCTATGTTTGACTATGATTGGAGTTTATGCGGATGGATAAATTTAAATTAAACTTTTTATAAATTTTGACAAAATTTTCTTCCTTCTAGGTAAATAGGTAGGATTTTAAAATGTGATTTTTGAATGCACCTTCTTACAACGTTCGTCGTTGTATGGCGCACTGTGGGCTCGCGTACTAAAACATAGACGCCCAGTCCGGAGCGTCATTCAAAAGTAGTAGGTGCTCCGACAATAATTGGTTCTCCTTTAGGTACGTAGGCTGGAGCACTTGCTACGACGAAGAGACTCGGCGACTGCGTCAATACTACGAGCGACCCTACTTCCTGCCGCAGACCGCCGAGAGCGACATGGTGGACTGGCTGTTCATGGGCGGCCCGGGGCAGGGCGCTCATATGCATGTGAGTTCTCATTCAATGCAGAACATGCTCTCATTTTCTTGTCATATAGCTCCATCTGGCCTTAGAGCATCTGATAAGGGTCGCATTATCTGCATTTGTAATCATAAACATACCCACCTACATGCTACATGAAGAAAACATCCAGGCCCGCAACGGGCCGTACCTAATCTTGAAATCGAAATCGAAGTTTCCGATTCGTTTTCGTGCAAACGCTAATCTTATGCAAGCGGTATACGAGTAGATTTTGCACGACAATGAAAACGAAACTTAGATTTTCCTTTTCCGACTTGGGCCCCTGACCCGGGTCATAAAAACGTTTGAATCACAACGGAAAACGAACCCGCAATCTCTTGCGCGCGGCGGAACTACGCCCCCTGCACAACAGAGGCCAGTTTTGTGGTTTTATTGAGGGTTTTACGTGGTCAAAGTAGTGGTGCTCCAGTCTAATCCAAAGCCATTTTCTCACAGGTAGACTCGGTGAAACATATGTCGTGGCAGGCTCAGGTTTCCGGCCACAAGCAGTGGACACTGGCGCCGCCGCCCGAGTGCCTCTACCGCTGTCAGTGGCTCACATTCACTGTGGCCCCGGGCGAGATACGTGAGTCATTACTTTTAATGTAGGTAGACTCAGTAAACATAAATAAACATACCTAAACATTAAAGTCTTGTCGGGATATATTTACCATGATTTGAGCCCAAAACTCCAGTCATGGAATAGGTTGGATGACTTTTGGTAGGTACTGTTAAAAACCAAGATGATTTAAAAGATTTATTGAAATAAACATTACTTTCAGTTGTGGTGGACACGAATCGCTGGTATCACAAGACGACCGTGCTTCCTGGAGACATCAGCATCACCATCGGCGCAGAATATGATTAAATATTACTAGTATAAGGATAAAATATTGCCCAAAAATTGTGTCAAGGTTATGGCCTGCGTAAAACTAAACTTCAGAATGTAGGTAGGTACAAAGTTTGACTAGGGAAACTACCACCACCACCTATTTTTCTTATATTGCGCTTGGAAGAGAGAAGTAGATACTAATAGACGTTTTTTTGTTATTATAGTGCGTAACCCCACACTCAGGGTAATTTCCAAGAAATCAAATAATATAGCAAAAAATTTTCGACTTCGACGGGACTTGAACCCGCATCCTTACGTCAGTACTGGAATGTGCTAACCAACTCGCAATGCTCACAAATAATTCTTATTTTTCACTTCTAAGTTTCCAAACGATCCAATAACAAAAGAAAAATGGAAAAGAAACTTGAGAAGGCATGAGTGGGAGCCAACACAGCATTCTCGTTTGTAGCGTAGCGACATTAGCATGGAAATGTAAAGAACAACATGTTACAGAACTAGATATCAAACAAGAATTTGTTACCGTCAGGATGATGCGTCACCTGTCGTATTAAACGTTGCAATGCTATCCAAAAATTGCTTCCCATTTGCTTCTATTTGCTTCCCACAATAAGAAAATTGCTTCCTTTATATTTTAAAAGATATTCAACATTTCAAGGTGACCGTTCATTCTAACGTCAGAATGGCCGGTCACCTTGCCCGTAGACTATGTGCGGTGTTGAATCGCTGAAATTTATATATACCAATAATTGCTTCCTATTTGCTTCCTTCAAAGCCTTCAAACCTAGATCCTGTACTTATCAAGGAAAAAAAGATATATCGATATAAGATGATTGGGTCCAGCCCAGTGCCTGTCAAAAAATGCAGAGCAAAAGTGCAGTTACCTACCTATGACTGCACTTTTGCTCTGCATTTTTTGTAAAAAAAATTGAGTCTAATATCTCGAAAACGGTTAAGTTTGGGGAATAGTGTTTTATAGTCAAATCATTCAGTCATGAAGGAAAGTACAAACCCCTCAAGGATGTAGGTCGGCTTAACCAGTAACCCTGTATATCTATTCACATTCTTCTGGTACCTAAATAAAGCCCTTATTAAGAAAGCTTACTAAGTAATTAATTAATAACTTTAGTATTCGGGGGGTCATCTGTCAATGTTTCAGTAACGCAGCCTAAGGCAGAAGCGTTACTCAAGCATAGATCGACCTAAAATCATATCGGCGAAAATGACCCCCTACAAGCCCCCAAAGAATTATGTCAGTCCATGTACCCAACACCCTGTTTATGTATCATAACAAGTTTGTTGAAACAACCAACCTCATAAAATAACATTCTAATATCTGCAGTACCTACCTTCATTAACAAGTCGACGCGTTCAAATAGCACGCTTTACAACAAACCTCTTTACTGAAATCATAATTTCATCGATAAGTACGGAAATTCACATCTCTAGTTTGACTTTAGAAGGCTCGAAAGAAACTGACCACATTTGTGTTTAAATTTAACCGGAAGAATTATACCTCTCTTTTTTTCTTCAGACAAACTACTTAAGGGTCCGGCGACGAATGAATTTCCCATACAAACGTAATACCAAAATTATTTTTAATTTGAGCATATTTTCACTATGGTCTGTTATTATTTGTATTAAAATAGTATTTACCTAGGTTCCTGCCACAATTTTTTTTCAAAATACTTTTATGAAATGAAATTAAACCTAATCACATTTTTACATCAAAGAATGAATGTTGTCTTAGTTATTGTGTAGATAAGTATTTTGAAAAAATCTTATTGCAGGAACCTATATAAATACTATTCTAACACAAATAATAGCAAACCATGGTGAAAACATTCTCAAATTACAAATCATTTTGGTACTACGTTTGTATGGGAAATTCATCCGTCGCCGGACCCTTAAGAGAAAGAAGTCAAAACAGTGTCAATTTTTCGTTTTTAAAACGAGGCATCTGTAGGTATACTTACAATATCTTTGGATATGTCTATTGAAAATAAAAATTAGATAAAAAGCCATGTCAGCAAAAGTTATAATTCATCAATGTCGTAGAGACATTTCCCCAGAAGATTTTTTTTTAAATCTGATGAATGTGAGCATCTTTTAATTCTTACCGTGTTCCTACCAATTTTTCTTAAAAGCCGCTAAATATTTTTATGGTCTGGATCGATTCGTTACATTATATACCAATAAAACAACGTTGTAACATGCTACGAAAAACCTTTATTCAACACCGATACATCTACTAACACTGGAGTAACATGGAATGAATTCTATAAGGCTACCAAGAACGAACATGAATGTACTTTTGATTAACTATAAGATATATTTATTTAATTTTAAATACTAGAATTTATAAGGTTAAATGTTCGAGACAAAATTCCTACGATTTTCAGAAACAACTTAAGTTTTTATATTTATTTTTATAATCTTATGTAGCCTTAGTAGGTACTTGTATTCATTTTATAACATTAAAGAGAGCCTTAAATGTAGTTGAATCGTTATAAATATTTGAATTCGTAAAAAAAATTAAGTACACAATAAAAGGTTTTCAAGAATAAAGGGTTGTTTCACATATTAATCCTTATAAAAAATTAAATAAACACAAAATTAGACTAAAAAAATACAAAATAATGTAATGTACCCTAATGTATGATTACAACTATTTGTAATGGAAATTAATGTACGTTTTAATTCTTATAATTTATCATAAAAATTTAAAATATATTTAGAATCAACTTCTTCCAGCAGCAAAATAAATACATTCAAGAAAAATAGATATAGTTTCTTTATTGAACTAACAATTATAATAATTTGAAGCTGCCGATTAAATAGATATTTATCTATATAGATTTAATTTACTATTTTGTATTGAACAACATCAAAAGCTACGCAGAACATCGCGAATTAGGGTACTGGATTACATTCCATTTTTGCTTATCAACCGACAGAATCTACCACGATGACCCTGCTAATCTTTCTTTTCCTCTGTTCTACTAAATATATTTTTACCGCAGTAAAAATATATTTATTTGTAGAATCTACACCAACCATAGATATGCAATCTACGGTTGGTGAAGAATCTACATCAACCATAGATTGCATACCAACCGCAATAATTTTTTTTTTGTAGATAAATGGTATTTTTATAAATCATTGATCGATAAAATTTCATTCGAATTATTATAGTGATAAACAAATAAGTACAGTTAGTGTAACCATAACCATCCATTGTAAACCTTGAGTAACTGATATAAATTTATGGAAAAATTACATGTTATGCCAACCACACATAAATTATATAGGAAAAGTAAGAGGTAGGTACATATTTTGTTTTTATTTTTTTAAGGTTTTTGTAATGTGAATTACCCCAAGTGTAAGTTGGGGTAATTTTTAGGTTAAGTTTTGTTATAATCAAAACAATCAAGCGTGGTTTCTATGGAAACATTTAAATGTTATTTCTATTCTATCCCATGGGAACTGATTTATGGGATAAAATGCAGCCTATGTTTCACGGTTGTGAATACACCTAAATGATGACAATTTGCTACTTCAACCTCCCGTAACAACCATAGAGTTGTTATAGGTGCTAGAACGAATACTCTATGCCTTAAGAGGCAAGATCAACTCTAAATGAATTCCGACCTTACCCCCATCATTTCAAGGTGCATTGTGGTAGATCGGTCCCGCTCAAGGTTTACTCTTCGGACTGTCCCGCCGCGTCCAGAATAACTTCGAAGGAGAATGGCTGGAACAGGTAGCCTTCGCCCAAGTAGAACTTGCTCTGGAACTCGACCCTGGAATAATAGAAACACATTAGAAATATTTGTTCCGTGACTTGAAATTTACTTAGATACTTTATGCACAAAGAAAATTACAATCAAACAAATACTAGAAATAAATTAGAACTAGTATTTACAATTGAAACAATAATTAAGCTAACTGCATTAACCTTTTGACCGCCACCGTCGTCTATACTCGACATTTCAAATTGTGCTTACTACGCCAGTGTCGTTATTAGACGACCAAAACTGCTCCAAGAAAAAAACGAAATACACAATCTTTTAACTGTTAGTTCTGCGATTTATTTATCCTAAAAGGAACATTGTTTTAGTTATTATACATCTATATTAAAGGTTTATAAGAAAAACCCCTAGTTGTATAAAAATTTCGATGATGAAACATTGAAATAAAATCCCGTCAGCGGGCGTGATTCGCACGCCATTGTCGGCAGGAGACGACCGCTAGTGTTGTGGTATACAGCTACCAAGCGAAGGTGATAAAAAATAGACAATTTACATTTAAACAAGATATTTATTATTTATTTCATGTTCATTCTCATGTTATAAATAATAAATATCTATTATGATATCATAATAAACCCAAACTTTAACTCTGCAAACGCATAATGAAAATAAAAATGATCCATGAGCAGGATCGATAATTCATAAAAGAAAAACCCCTAGTTGTATAAAAATTTCGATGATGAAACATTGAAATAAAATCCCGTCAGCGGGCGTGATTCGCACGCCATTGTCGGCAGGAGACGACCGCTAGTGTTGTGGTATACAGCTACCAAGCGAAGGTGATAAAAAATAGACAATTTACATTTAAACAAGATATTTATTATTTATTTCATGTTCATTCTCATGTTATAAATAATAAATATCTATTATGATATCATAATAAACCCAAACTTTAACTCTGCAAACGCATAATGAAAATAAAAATGATCCATGAGCAGGATCGATAATTCATAATCCCCACCAAAGCACATCACTGGTTCATCATCCCTTATCAGTGTAGCGTACGCCACGGTCGGGACTACACGACCGTAAGTGACGTCATCAGCGTAACAAGACAATGGTAGTGACGTGCAAGTGCATTCCAAGTATGTCCGATCTGCTATTGATTTTGGATTTTATCTGCTATTGATTTTGGATTCATAGGTAAAATGTAGGTATTTGTAGGTTCATAGATCTCTTGTTTCAAACTTCGACAAAAGCATGTTTCTGCTTCGAAGCACACAGGTTCCCTGTAGTTCGGTGGGTAGGTAGGTACATACCTACCTACATTTTATTTCTTTCTTGTAAGATTACAGTAGGTGCCTGCCTACGTTGGGAACGGGATAATTTTTTGTGTACTAGATAGGTAGGTACCTACTTTCATCATTGGTAAGTAGGTAGTGTAGGTACCTAAATCGGTTTGATTATGAGATAGGTATCCGACTCAATGAAATAATTACGTGGACAGAAAATCAATAAAAGATGTTAGATGGATAGGTAATGCGTAGAAATGATTTGTTTAAGACAATTTACTTTACAATTAATAAAGAATGAAGGAAATAAAATAATACCTAGGTAGGTACCTACCTACCTACCTAGTGAAATTTCCTAAAAAGCGGCAAGAATTTGTACCATGCATGAATGATAATTAATGAGAAGAAATTCTGCAAGTAGCAAGGAAGATAATTAGGTATAAAATACTTTTATAGCATTCATGGTACAATAACGGTTAGAAAGGTCATTGATCGTTACTTCGACCTACCTACCAAGAACAAATTCTAGCACTAAATAATAATAATGCAACATTCACCCGATACGGGGATTCTTTCTTTAGTCTTATACTGTTAGTTTTTCTCTTCTTTTAGTGATAAGGCCGCGCATTCTGCAATTCTGTTATTTCTCTTTCCCTGTATTGTTTTTGTATTTTCTTGGTTTGCAATAAAGTATATTGTATTGTATTGTACCTAGGTAGGTACCTAAGTGCAGTTGACTAGGGTAGGTAGGTAGGTACTTATTATTGCGTCTACCTACTTATTACACTGATGGGTAGGGACTATGTTGGTATAACTGGTAGGTAGGTAGGTTAGGTACCGTTTCTTTCTCTGCATTGTGTAGTGATAATATTATTTGTGTCTTCAATCTTTAGTGGTTTGACAGTTACTACACGGTAGGTAGGTAGGTACCCAACTAGTTATTTGGCATTCAATGCATGTGATGTGATGACCATTTTAGTTTCATTTCAAGAGTGGACAGGTATATACTTGCCCTTATCGATAATCAGCGACTATAACCTACCACATCACTACCTCAGATGTAAGCAAGCTTTCAAACATCGTGCCAGCCGCGCCTATGTCGGCTATTCACGACAACAGAAGACGTCACGTGGGTGAATAGTGATGTGCTGTTGTTATTTGAAAATATTTGTTGTCGATCTGATTTCTGGTTTTATATAGGCAAAACATCGGCAACTGCGGCGTAACAATTAATATATTATAGAGTAAATTGGTATCAAGTAAAACTCGAAAATTGAAGGTAGTGCTTCTAACCTGAAGCCCTTCTTTTTGTAACTTGGATGGCTTGGAGAGTTAGATTTTATCATTTGAAGGTGGCGTTCAAAAGGTAATAAAACATCCCAGATTTTAAAAAGTTGTTTATTGCATAAAAACCAACGAAATCAAGTCTCCATGTGTTTATCGACAATATACATTTTATCGACTCTTGGGCAGCACCATTTTTTCGTAGGTATTTTTGGTCACTTTGTGCTTTGGCGTAGAGGATACGAGAATGCGTTTGGGGCGTGGCGGTCAAAAGGTTAAATAATAATTAATAGTATTAAGTTTATCAGTCATCTAGTTAGTACCCATAACACAAGCTCTGCTTAGCACACAGCATTATCTAGCCCCAAGCTAGATGATGCTGTGTGGATTTTCCAGCATTATTTATTTATTATTAGAATGATGACAGAGATTTAGGGACTAAGGGATATCCACCGGGGGCGGGCAGTAGCGCCCCCTGCAGAACAATTCTACCAGCAAACTGCGTTCCCAGCATGGGGATTATGGGCATTAGCCCCTATGAGATAATAAGGCACTTATCAGGAGGAGGCCTTCGTCCAGCAGTGGACCAATGTAAGCTGTTGAGGTGAGGTGAGGACAGGGATTATGACAGACCGAATGTTAACTTATGATTACTAGTTTCTACCCGTGACTTCGCTTGCGTTGTTTCTATGGAAACATTTAAAGATTATTTCTATCCCATGGGAACTAATTTTAATTTATGGGAATAAATGCAGCCACTGTTATATTCCAGGCCTAGAACTACCTGTACGCAATATATTAATAATTCATACAGCACACTAATACCACAGCCTACCTATATTCACACAGTCTCTCGACGAAGACATTTTGACATGGTTTTGACAGAGAAATCGTACGGGGGGCAGGGGCGGGACGGGGAGGGACGCTCCCGAGTAGGATACATCACCGCCTTAGTTACTCGGGAGCGTCCCGCCCCCCGACCCGTTCCCTGGGCCCCGCACGATTGCCCTGTCAAAACGCCTTCGTCGAACGACTGTATGCATATAGGTAGGCTGTGCTAATACTACCTCTTCGCGCCAAAACTACTGAACGGATCGGGCTGAAACCTTGCATAGGGGTAATCCTAGGCCTGGATTAACAAATACGCTACTTTTTATCCTGAAAGAACGTATGCGAAGCCGCGGACAGAAGCTAGTTTTCAATCAAGCTTCACACAGATTTAATTAATAAATAAATAATGCTGGACAATTCACACAGAATTATCTAGCACCAAGCTAAGCAGAGCTTGTGTTATGGGTATATAACATACTAGATAACCGATATACTTAATACAATACACTACATACATAGATATTTTTTATTTTATGCACATAGAAAACACCCAAACCAACGGAACAAATTTCTGCAGATCGTACACTAATTTGTTCCGAGGCGGGAATCGAACCCGCAACCTCCTGCGTCGCAGGAGGACCTTCGCCCGGTGCGCCACGGAGGTCATCAATTATATTGTTATGAAAAAGAGCGGGTAGTTACCAGTGCAAACGCAAGGTGTGCAGGAAAGCCGAGAGCCCCTCCATGAGAACCAGGATGGAGACGGAGATGGCGGCCCAGCCAGCAAACACGATGTAGAGGAAGAAGCCTCCTTGGATGCCCTTCGACATCAGACCTGTAGAGATAGTACTAGATAAGGTACGGTACATTACATATTATCATCATGGCAGGAATTGCTCCTTTTTACACAAATGATGATGTCCTTTTAGGATTCCGTACCTCAAAAGGAGCTCTTATAGGAACACTGTGTTGGCCGTCTGTCTGTCTGTCAACCCAATTTTCTCAGGAACGCGTGTAGCATCGAGTTGAAATTAACATCAAATACTCAAGTCCGTAACCTTTTGAAGCCTCGATATAAATAAAACTTCTAAGTCAATCAAATCAAAAGTTACAGCCGTGTATGTCCGAATATTTTGAAATTTCCACATGCACACAAAACCTATAGATTACTTCCCGTAGATCTAAAATCATGACATTTGGCAAGATGCAAGGTCTTATAGCACAAGTACAGGGAAAATACCGAAAACCGTAAATTTATGGTTTATTATAAAAAAAATGATTCTCTCACTGGATCAAAATATACAGGATACCCATACTTCCCGTTGACCTAGAATCATGATATTTGGCAAGAAACAAGGTCTTACAATTGTATAGCTGTTTGAGCAGAGGTTGGTTATCTTAGTAGTAAGTAGGTACCTTTTCTGAGCAGCATGTTCCAGGCGACCTCGGCCAGCTGCGCGTGCGCAAGGGACAGCGCCCACAGCCGCAGGTAGGACGCCGTGTGAGACACGGACCCGAGCACGTACTCAATTGTGTGGATGCCCTGTAACATAATGGAATGTTAGTTTTACAGTGCGCAGTAAAAAAAATTGAATACGTTCTAATATTATAAATTCGAAAGTAACTCTGTCTGTCTGTAACGGCTGAACGGATCGGGCTGAAATTTTGCATACAAGTAATATAATCCAAGAATCAAACATACTTTTTATTTTTAGTTTATTATAAAATCTAGCATTATTTACGACAAAAGATTTGCTAACTTTCGCTAGTCTCGTCTGAGGTAACACCAACTTAAGCAAGTTGGTGTTAATATATAAAACGTTATTCCAAAAACTGTGATAATCAGAGTTATTTTGAGTATCACAATTTTTGGAATAACGTTTTATATGTTACCTCAAACATTAAAGGTTAAGGTTTGTTACCTCACAAACATCCATCCATCCAAGCTTTCGCATTTATATTATTAGTTTGATTGTCAGCCAATATTACCAATCTTGGCGAAAAGGTCTTTAGGGCCACCATCAAAAAGCACCTCACCGAGAGAGCCTACTCGTACTATGACAGGGTTATATATCAGATCACAATTTTTAGAATGCGTTGTCGATCTAAAAATTGTGGTCAGTAATACTTTTTCTCGATTCTATGTACACATACTAAATTTTTTAATTTTATAAAAAAAAAAACTTCGGGTTTAAAAAAAAATCTCCGAGCGTCTGGTCGAAGCGACACGTGACCCGAGAGCTGGTCAGTATCTGGCACAGCGCATCAGCATTGCCATACAGCGAGGCAATGCAGCCAGCGACTTGGGGACGCTTCCGACTGGTTTATAGATATGAATCAGTTGAGCTACCTGTAGATTGCTTGCAACAGTCTGCAGTTAGCTTAATTGTTTCAATTGTAAATACTAGTTCCAATTTATTTCTATTATTTGATCTTTGTGAATAAAGGAATACGTCCTTTAAAAAAAATATAAAGACTTTCTTAAGTGCAATATAATGTTCCTATGAGAAATAAATGAATGAATCTTTTCCCAGTCCACAGCTAAACTTAGGGCTCCCCTGACGGGCGAAGGTCCGCCTCTGACGCAGGAGGGCGCGGCTGCGATGCAGGCGGACCGCGGGAAGAGTAGGGGTGGTGCACTTAAGGCCAGGTAGTCCTGCAGCAGTAGGCGTAAGGGAAAACGCGCGCCTGCCAAGCCGCCGCGCTCGTGTTTTTTAAACATGGTGATAAAGAAAATCATTTTATCAAGTCAAACTCTGCGAATTTGTTTAGAAATATTAAGTGTCCTTAGTTGAGTACAAAAAAAGAGAGTAATATCAGTAGTTTGCTAGTCATAGTATTGAAAAAACGTTAGAAAAAGGGGTAACTTTGGGATCCTTTTCTATCGAGTGAAGTTCATTAGATCTTGTAACTAAGTAATATATTATATCTTCTTTTCAGAATTGTACACTATTTTCTAAGTTTCAGATGATTTTAAAAATCACAAATTGCGGACTCTGCTCGCCTACCCAGCCTTAAAAGCTGGCACCACACGGCCAAACAAAAGCTATTTATTACCTGATGAATGAATATTTCGGATATTTCCTCTTCGCCGTGTCCCGAAGCCGGTACGGCGGGCGCTCCGCCCGCTGCTCCGTTCTCGGCTGCGCCTTCAATTGGCTGGTGACCTTGGCTCTGAAATTAAATATATAACGTTTATTAAATAAAATATATAACGTTTATTGTTAAAAGGATTACAGTCATGTTTTAATTTAGGTTTACCTATTCACTAGTAGACCCTGCTGGCACAAGACCGAATGAAGTTAATTACAAGTAGGAGTAGTATGTTTATCTATATTATAAAGAGGAAAGATTTGATTGTTTGTTTGTTTGCATTGAATGGGCTCCGAATACTGGACCGATTTGAAAAATTATTTTACCATTAGAAGCCCACATTATTCCTGATGAACATAGGCTACTTTTTGACGCGGGAAAATGCTTCATTCCTACGGGAAAACGGGTAATAGGACCACGGGTAGTAAGAATGCAGCTAGTTTATTAATATAAAGGTTAGGTAGTGAACTTCTAATCATAATATACTAATGTATATTATAATTATAATAAACTAATGTATATTACAATTACATAAATATCACAATATACTAATGTATATTATAATTAGAAGTTCAAGCTTAAGACAATGCACGGTATAAAAAAACTGATATATGAACACTGCAGTGATACTAGGAACATAAGAACAAATACTCGATGGCTATTGCTTAAGATTAACTAGTTTCTGCCCGCGGCTTCGCAGACCTTGTTTCCGTACAAGCCTAGATACGTTATTCCAAATTAACAAAGATCTATATTGTTCTAAGGAAACGTTATAAGGTTTTTTCTATCCCATGGGAACTGATTTATGTGCTTTAAAGTTGCTTATGTGTTAGTCAGGCATTTGGTTTACAGGTAATTTCTATTAACCCTTACCTCGAGCTATCCGAGATTGCAGAAACAAACAAAAGAAATTAGAAAGTCTAAGCTGATTTAATCCGGAGAATCGCTTTTTAATTATTAGACATATTGACAAATGTTTTACTTTATGGTAACTATCTCTAGCATTATGTATGTACCTACTAAATCTAACTACACTAATATTTAATTTTAAAACTTACTGTATTTAGTATAAATGGCCTAAAGCCGTTCTAATTACATGAATAAATAAATAGACGTTGTATAGATGAGGCGCCCAGTTACGTTTTACGTGGTCCTAAAACACGTATTTTTTTTGTACAAATCAAACGCAAAGGCAATAATTTGTATTGGTTTATCCAATATCACATCATTGGATAAGTCGTAATTCTCATAAATATTAGTCTTAAATAAGGTTTTATGATTATAGTGCGTAGGCCCTCACTCTCGGGATAATTTTTAAGAAATCAAATAATATAAGCGTTAGAAATCCCAAAGTTTTTCGACTCTGACTGACTCACTTGATTTCTTAAAAATACGTACTATAATCACAAACGACACAGTCCAAAGAAAATCCCAAAAATTCAAGTCTATTGCTTTTGTGATTATAGTACGTAGGCCCTCATTCTCGGGATAATTTCTAAAAAATCAAATAATATAGCTGAGTCAGTCAGATTCGAAAAACTTTGGGATTTCAAATAATATAAGTGAGTCAGTCAGATTCGAAAAACTTTGGGATTTCAAATAATATAAGTTAGTCAGTCAGAGTCGAAAAACTTTGGGTTTTCTAACGCTAGAGTCCAACGGAAGTCCCAAAAGTTTTTCATATCTTGACTTTGACCTCGTGGCGCAATTGGTTAGCGCATTCGCGTGCTGAGGGAAGATTGCCGATTGGAATAGAATAGATTAAATTTTTATTTAGCACACAAAACACTGAGGGAAAGTTAAAACAAAACAAAAAAGTAACACATAACACCACAATAGAGACTAAAGTTTTTGTTTTTATAGTGCGTAAGCCTCACACTCTGGCAAATTTCTAAGAAATTAAATAATATCGCAAAAATTAACAAAAAACTGAAAAAAACGGAAGGACGCGGGTTCAAGTCTCGCCGAAGTCGTAAATTTTTGCGATATTATTTAATTTCTTACAATAGAGACTGCATAAAACAAACAAACATCATAAAACCAGTAAACCGAATTCAAGTCCCGTCGAAGTCGAAACATTTTTGGGATAATATTAGAATTCTATGATTATTATTGCGTTTAATATGACAAGACGTACGAGATAGTGTAAGCTGTATACTGACCGCGCGTTGCTTCCTCTCCTTCATGATGTAGTAAGGCTTTCCGAATAACATGATCGGCACGCAGAGCAGAGCAACGATCACGAACAGCTGAAACAAAACATTCATTCAAATTATATTATTATTAATAAATAATAATAAATAAATAATAAATAATGCTGGACAATTCACACAGCATTATCTAGCCCCAAGCTAAGCAGAGCTTGTGTTATGAGTACTAGATAAGATTACTGATGTACTTAATATAATACACTACATAGATAGTTTTTTTTTATTATACATAGAAAACACTACGACTTATTGACGACCTCCATGGCGCAGCGGGCGAAGGTCCGCCTGCGACGCAGGAGGTTGTGGGTTCGATTCCCGCCTCGGAACAAATTTGTGTACGATCTGCAGAAATTTGTTCCGTTGGTCTGGCTGTTTTCTATGTATAATAAAAAAAAAACTATCTATGTAGTGTATTGTATTAAGTATATCAGTTATTTAGTACCCATAACACAAGCTCTGCTTAGCTTGGTGCTGGATAATGCTGTGTGAATTGTCCAGCATTATTTATTTATTTTTTACTTATTTATTGTGTAATTTTAATTTTTAGTTCATGTTTATATTATCTAGATCTGACAAATGATATTTATGCTATGATTATTTCCATTGATTTTTTTACACTATTGCATTAGGTACCCCTGTAAAAATAGTGTAAGTACTTTTTATAAATAAATAAAATTATCTTGACATATTTATGCAGAGTGGTGGATGCCACCTTCGGGAAGCACAAGCAGTGAGTCAAAATCGACTCCTTATGATTACTACTCCTGTTATAGTTCTAAGGGTTTTATTAGCAGGCTTTAAAGACTGAGGTTATTCTTATCTAAGAAGGCAAACTCTTTGTTTAACTTCACCTTATTTTTATTTTTTCCTCTTAACTTCTCATTTTGCATGTCAATGCTGTAAACCTGACCATGGTAGACTAGAGATACCTACTACAGATTGACCTAAGACCAATATGCTCATTACCACCTAGTTACACAGCAATAAATTCATTTATCATTTATTTTGGACGTTTTAGTTGTAAGTCCTCTTGTAAAATAAATAAATGAAATTAAAAATTTAAATATTTCCCGAAAATTTCAACCGCGCTAGGGTATAGGAGTTCTTCTTCCACTAGTGGACAAGAAATTTAAGTGAAGATCATTAAATCGGCTTTGTTTTTCAGATATATTGTTTTTCCGATTTTTATCGATAAATAAATATATGTCGTGTATCCGCACATTTCGTTTGATCAAGGTTCAACAATACGCTTCGTATTTGAGAAGAAACAAGATCTTCCAATTATACGGAACCCTTGGTTCGCAATTCCGACTCACACTTGACGGTTTGATAATTTGAAACATATCCTTTGTAAAAAGGCTTACTACAAAATATCAGATTATCTCTAGAGGATAAAAAGCTTGGGACGAGTTTTGCTCCAGCTCGAAAAGTAACAACTAACAGGCTAAAGGTTTCTTTGTCGCTTCTTTACTTTAGTCTACATACCGAAGCGACAGAAATCAAAAATATCACTTTATTTCCGTGTCAGTGTTTAGTTTTATAATTCGACCTTTTCTAAGTGTACATTTATTGTATTTATGGAAATAAAGAGTATTTGATTTGATTTGAACTCTATGTTCGTAGTTTGTCCAGCCAGTGGACGTCTCTCGGCTGAGGCATGTACGTACCTTCTGTATGCCCTTCTGGCCGGCGAACATGACGGGGTCGCAGACCTCGCGCGGGTTCTCGTCCTCCTTGAACAGCATCATGTTGATGAACGTGATCAGGATGGAGGGCGCACAGTACGCACTTGTTTTTACGATCTCTGTAAGAAAATGTTGTCGTAAGTAAAATTCTGACTGAATAATATTCCAATATTTATTTTATGATAATTTTTAATACAAAAATCTTTATAAGGAATAGAATTGTTAAACACAGCGCACAGCGCCATCTGTGTCTTAACGGATGCACAGCATACGAATCACCATCAAACCACCAGGTTCCAAATAATCATTACCTATTTTACCATCCTTTGCTTGTTACGTAGTTCGCACAGACGCCACTGGAGGCGCTGTACCGAACTTTATAATATCGATTATATACTATGAATTTGAACTTGACTCGACCTCTTTGCTTCCTACGATTTGTCGATTAGACAAATACTGTACCCGTTCCCAATAAATTTTGGACTTTCAGTTATAGCTGGCTGGTTTCTTTTCCTGCATTTTACAAGAATAAATAGTATAGAGTACAATTGTGGGATGATTACCGCAAAAGTTAAATACGGTTTAGCAGAGACAGCGCCCTCATCCGTTAACAAAATAATTATGTTCCATCTTAAAACATAAGACAATAACCGATCTAGTAATGTACATAACAAGGTTACCTGTGTGTGTGTGTGTAGTGTGTATGGTGTGTGGAGGTATGTGGCATTGTGGTGCTTCTGACTCTTCTGAGGACACCGGTCTCAAGAGTCCGGGCAACAGGAGTTACAGCTGTACATATGTGTGTGTGGATGTGTGGGAGTAGTGTGTGTAGGTATGTTAGAGTGTGGTGCTCCTGAGGACACCGGTCTCATAAGAGTCCGGGTTTTTTCTATATATGGAGCAAACGGCGGCGCGAGTCCGAAAGAAAGTCCCAAGGATTTTCTACTATTCGGGTCACCTTGTGGTGCAATTGGCTTGTAAATTTTTGGGATATTTCATAAATTCATAGAATTTTCATGAACAAATAAAGAACTTATTTCGGAACTAGCCTCTCTACAAATATACATCATTATAACCATTAGCTTCTACTAGTCAGCTCCTGAACATAGGGCTCCCCTAATGCCGTAGCGTCCTGTCTTCAGCTTGCTGCATCCAGCATCAGTCTGCAGTCTTTCGCAGGCACGGCCGAGTCGTGGTCTCCACTCAAGAACACTTTTCCCCCAGCGGTTGTCGGGTCTTCACGAAATATGACCGGCCTACTGCCACTACAGCTTGCTAATTATATAAATAAATAATGCTGGACAATTCACACAGCATTATCCAGCCCCAAGCTAAGCAGAGCTTGTGTTATGAGTACTAGATATCTGATATACTTAATACAATACACTACATAGATAGATATTTTTTATTATGCATAGAAAACACCCAGACCAACGGAACAAAATTCTGCAAATCGTACACATATTTGTTCCGAGGCGGGGATCGAACCCGCAACCGGAGCCACGGAGGTCGTCCTTGAGAATTCCTTGAACTATGTCGATAACTTTAGTTCTCTGTCGGATGTATTCGTTACGAATCTTATCCTTCAGAGAAACTCCCGAGCTTAGCTTTTTCCTTAGCTCGCTGAGCGACTTTGAACTGGTGGAGCAGCCCTACCGTGAGTGTCCACGTCTCAGCTCCGTAGGTCATGACGGGTAGGACGCACTGATTGAAAACTTTAGTTTTGAAGTATCGCGGTATATATAGATGATGAGAAACTACAAATATTATATTAATACTTTGATTGAACCACTACAAAATTTAAAAGTGCCAGACCGATGTTTTCGAAACCCAATTCCTTGGTCTAGTTAGTAGATACATACCAGGTTCCTGGCTGCCGAAGTGTCCCGGGGTGGGTCCGTAGGAGGTCCACTTGATGAACATCATCAGAACCATGTAGAAGAATAGGAGAACAAGGAACACGATCTGAGGGATGAACTCTACGTAGATACTGATGCGCCGTTTGAAGTACCTGACAAACAAAAATGAATTACAATACTAGAAAATGAACACAAAAAAACCCAAGGGATAGTATTTGTCCCTCATAACTTAAAAACAGCGTTAACATGGATTCGAAGTAGTTTTTTCAAACAAATTAAATTATATTTGATGACCTCTGTGGCGCAGCGGGCGAAGGTCTACCTCCGACGCAGGAGGTTGCGGGTTCGATTCCCGTATATATATTATAATAATAATAATAATAATATAATAATGCTGGACAATTCACACGGCATTATCTAGCCCCAAGCTAAGCAGAGCTTGTGTTATGGGTACTAGATAACTGATATACTTAATACAATACACTACATAGATAGATATTTTTTTTATTATACATAGAAAACACCCAGACCAACGGAACGAATTTCTGCAGATCGTACACAAATTTGTTCCGAGGCGGGAATCGAACCCGCAACCTCCTGCGTCGCAGGCGGACCTTCGCCCGCTGCGCCACGGAGGTATTATATTTTTAATTATTGATTAGACTAATGGACTTCCATGTGTGCTTTTACTTTCGGTTTAAATGTAAGGGCTGATTTTTTTCAAAATATCCAAAGCAATTTTCATTCTCTTGTAAAAGCCAATTTTTTGTAGACGCCAATTTTTTTGAAGCCAATTTTTTTGAAGCCAATTTTTTTTGTATACCAACATCGTGTTTCTATGAGTAAAATCCTGTGAGAAAGTGATTTGAATACTTACAAGTGGTTCCACAGAGACAGAGAAACTCCAAACAGCATGTGGAAAACTCCGATGATGATGGAAATCTTCATCTTGTACGCGTTCATGAAAATGATCTTGTTAGCTTCCGCGAGCTACGGGGAAAATTGTTAATTAATTAGTAACTACATTATAAAGACTTATAAAACATGACAATTTCATAAGTAACATCATAGAAGGAAGACGAGGAAGGGGAAACACCAAGAATGAGCTATATGAGTCAGTTCAAGGAGAAAGTCACTGTCATGTCGTATAAAGAAATAATGACATTGCATTGGAGAAGGAAAAGTGGAAGAAATTGCATCATTACACCAACAAGAGCTAGGCTCTTTAATTTATAATAAATAATATACAATGTAAATAGCGTTATCAGGATCATCCAGATTGTATTAGTTGTTTTTACACAGTTACTATAATATTAGCTAACAATATTATTAATAAAGCCCATATAGAGCTGAAGAAATTTCCTACATAAATCATATGCCACAAAACGAAAGCCAGTATAAAATAAACTAAACATAATTATGGTAAACTAAGAAAATTGTTTGTCTTCTTCTGTGTTCTTTCATGCCATTGAGAGGTAAATAATAGTATATTATGCAATTAGTGAATAAAGGACGGATTTAAAGCAAGGGCCAATAGCGTTCCATAGTGATCCAAGTGTTAGAATCCTGAGCGACGCGAGTGATTCATGGCCCTCGACATAAATCCGTTTTATTGATCAGTTGCATAATATACTTTTATATCATAACTATGTCGAGAAAAATAACCAATCAAATCTCGAGGAGTTATTTGCACAAGGAGTTCGTATGTCGAGTATTCTTTGCACAAGGAGTTTTAAATTTAATGGCAGAAGCCTTTATTCACAAAGAAAATTATAATATAATTAGTATATATATAATTATTATACAAGGAGTTTGTATCGAGTATTTTTTGCTCTAGGACGTTGTAAGGCATTGAGATGGAGGTTTTTAGAGGTAACCTATTTAGAGGAGGAATTATATAAATAATATCTGTTTCACTTTATAAAAACTATCGTAGTTTGATGAATTCATTACAGATGTAAGCGAGCGCTCTTACATAGTGCTCGGAGAGATGTAGACCGCGCGTCTAGAACCGCACTCACTCTGAAGAAACGTTGGTCTTTTTCCAACACAAAAAAGGTTGGTAGTTAATCCGCTTATATCCGTAATGATTTTTTTTTTGTTGTTTGTTGTGGTGTTTCTATAATCTCTTCAACTGACCATAAAAGGTAGTGCTTCGCAAGTATACACGTGTATTTTTAGTAACTAAAGGCGATTGAAGAGTTTGTTTGCTCACCTGCCAAACCGGATCAATTCCGAAAGCATACGGCGTCTGCGTGTAATCATAAGAATCAGGGTTCAACTGCAGAAGTTTATTCGAGCCGAGAGTGGACGCGTTGTAGTTCCCGCGCCACGACGAGCCGAAGATGTTGAGGGATTTGGAGAATATGTCGTTGTAGATCAAACCGGTGTACATCGAGAATAGACCCATTAGGAAGATTATGTAGCGTCCGCCGAAGAATATCGTCCAGATCTGTGGGAAGGAAAAAGAGTTAGTAAATAGATAAATAAATAAATAAATAAATAAATAATGCTGGACAATTCACACAGCATTATCTAGCCCCAAGCTAAGCAGAGCTTGTGTTATGGGTACTAGATAACTGATATACTTAATACAATACACTACATAGATAGATATTTTTACTATACATAGAAAACACCCAGACCAACGGAACAAATTTCTGCAGATCGTACACAAATTTGTTCCGAGGCGGGAATCGAACCCGTAACCTCCTGCGTCGCAGGCGGACCTTCGCCCGCTGCGCCACGGAGGTCGTCCTAAAATAAATAATGCTGTACAACCCACACAGCACTATCTAGCCGCAAGCTACGCAGAACTTGTGTTATGGGTACTAGATAACTGATATACTTAATAGGTACATTATACTACAGTCAGTAGATTCATTGCAAATAGTATAGCGCAAAATAAGAAGCTTATTTTTGTCTTCATTAGAAAAGAAAAGTTTGGAAGAAAAGTCTTAAAATACTTTTCAATAAATAATTAATACTTGTAAATAAATAATTCCCCAGTATTGCCCGTAATTCTACGTGGGGATTATGGACACTATAAGGGGGTACCATATGATAATTCTTGGGGGGACGCCTGCGTCCAGCTGTCGCAGAATAGTTTGTAGATGCAGATAATGCCGCCGTTTCTACCTCACCAGATATAATTAGTTCACTGCTTCTTAAAAATTCTCTTATAGATTTTGATAGTGCATCAAAGTAACTATCTATCTATATAGGCATGAATAGTATAACAATCTATATAAAAATAAATAATATACACATCATCATCTAGCCCCAAGCTAAGCAGAGCTTGTGTTATGGGTACTAAATTACTGATATACAATACATTACATAGATAGATAGATATTTTTATTATACCCAGAACATCCGGAACAATTATTTACAGATCGTGCAAACATTTCTCCCAAGGCGGGAATCGAACCCTCCAGCGTCGCATCCGGACCTTCGCCCGCTGCGCCACATCGGTCATCTTTTATTAAAATAAATAAACTAAAATTAATTATTTAAATTCAACTTATGGTTTGGCATGGTACCACATACCTCGCTGTCAATCTTCTTTGCCTGCAGAGGTTTCTCTTTATAGCACATCCAGAATCCGAAAGCGGCCATCAGCGCGCCGTGCCCCAGGTCACCAAACATCACCGCGAATAGGAACGGAAACGTTATTATCGTGTATGGAGCTGGAAACAACACAAGTGTCTTTATTGAAAAATGAAAGACGATAAACGGTGTATGAACGAATGTAAAGTAAAATATGTAGGCGACCTCTAGGCGACAACGGCCGAACTACAAGGCTAACTTGTCAATAGAGGCGCAAACAGCGAAAACGATGAAGCATGTAAAAACCTACCTAAGCGATTCAATGACCATCCGCTAGATGTCGTTATAAACAATCTAAAAAGCAAAAAGAGAAAGCAATCCTAGATCGCGCAAACACTTGATTCAGTAACAACTGACTATATACAAGTATCCGACATCAACTGTCGGTCGAAAGACCACCGGGCTCAGTGGACCAGATGGGTCGGGCCCGGTTCAGAGGAGATCTCTTTCTGTTCCTATTTGGGGGAAATCCACCTTCACCCCCAAAAATAATTTGCCCGTTTTCTTCAGAATGGCTATCGACTGTCTCGATAAAGTTTTTGTTAAGTGACTATCTTAAAACAAGAAATAAAGTTGTAACAGAATTATCATAGTAAGAGCGAGAGATTCGAGAACTTACTTTATAACAAGATCCATTATGACTCTGTATCAATAGACTCATAAGAATTTTAATCTACGTTTTTCTTTTAGTGTCTCTATTTCGAAAAAAGTAACTTTTGTTTGTTTGTTTTTAGAATCGGCCATCACTTAAGGGTCCGGCGACAGATGAATTTCCCATACAAACGTGGTACCAAAATGATTTGTTATTTGAGAATATTTTCACCATAGTTTGCTATTATTTGCATTAGAATAGTATTGATTTAGGTTCCTGCTACAAGTTTTTTTCAAAAAACTTATCTACACAAATACTAAGAAAACATTCATTCTTTAATGTAAAAATGCGATTCAGTTTAATTTAATTTCAGAAAGGTATTTTGAAAAAAAATTGTGGCAGGAACCTAGATAAATACTAATTAATACAAATAATAGCAGACCATGGTGAAAATGAGCTCAAATTAAAAATCATTTTGGTATTACGTTTGTATAGGAAATTCATCCGTCGCTGGACCCTTAACATGTGCCATGGCAGAGCAATGAGCAAATCCTCACACAGCGAGGGGAGAGAAGCAAGCCGCGTTCTCACACAGCGTGGCGAGACAAGCGAGTCGCATCTTGTGTATTGATATGGGTGCAACGATATTTCCAGCTCTATTTTTCATTATTTCAATAACAGCGACCATACAAACAACCACTCAGAGTAATTAATTAAATTAAAATAATACAACAAAAATAATTAGATACATTTTCAGATAAAAAAGCAGCAAAAAATCTAGATTTGAAATTTTAAATTTATTTCAACCTCAACCTCAACAGCCTGTATCGGTCCACTGCTGGACGCAGACCTCCCCCTGATAAGCGCCTTATTGGCTTCTATCACATGGGGGATTTGCCCATAATCCCCACGCTGGACATGCGGGTTGGGGATCGCAGTTTGGCGGTAGAATTGTTCTGCAGGAGGCGCTGCTGCCCGCCCCCGGTGGATATCCCTTAGCCGCCTCTTACGACACCCGCGGGAAGAGTTGGGGTGGTGAAAATTCTAAGCCAGCACCGCACAGCTTAATTTATTTATTCATAAACTAGCTGCTGCCCGCGGCTTCGCTTGCGTAGTTCCCGTTCCCGTGGTAATTCCGGGATAAAACATAGCCTATGTCCGTCTCCTGGTTCTAAGCTGCCTCCCCACCAATTTTCAGCCAAATCGGTTCAGCCGTTCTTGAGTTATAAATAGTGTAACTAACACGACTTTCTTTTATATATATAGATAATTCTAGTAGAATAACTTATTTTTTCTCTCTTATTTTTATTATTGGTAAGTTAGTAGTAGATTATTCATAAGTTAATTAAATACCTGGATTGACCTCCCGGTAGGTGGCGACTCCGTACGCGTAGATGAGGTTCTGGAAGGCGAAGGTGAACTTGTTTGTCCGGTTGTACGTGGGCGGGTCTTCAGCTGTCTCCATGCGGTTCAGGATCGGTGGTACTGAGCTGCCGCTGCGTTCCTATAAGATTAATTAACTTCAGTTGGATATACCGCACTCAGGAACGCAGCGGCCCAGAGGCGAAATAGTGGTTCTGTTGACCACGATTTCACCTCTAAACCGCTGCACCTATAGAAGTAGACCCTATTTAATAGCGTGTCATCCACAAAATCATCACAAATAAAAGATTAAGAAATGGCAGGGTCATCTGTCATTTCCTTATATTTTTATGTAAAATGTATGTTTGAACAACAGCATCAAGTAAACTTGTGTATAAAAAACTTATTGCAAGAAATGGCGTGTTTCAATTGCCTCGGCAGGCAAATATAGTAGTACAATTGGAAGTGTGGAATATGGAGCTGCCCGAGATTCTAGTCAAAAACAAAGCACTAAGGGGGACATTCCGTTCTTTTAGTTAGTGCTTTGTTTTTGACCCCTCCATTGGGGTCAGTGGGAAGAACAAACACTAAGATCTCACATGACATACCGAACCCCTTCTCAAAGCCAGCTGGATAGTTCAGTGAGATTCTTCTTGTAGACAACGCTCTAACATGTAGGATCTTCGGAGGTTTTTAAAACTCTAGGCAGGGTGACTTACTGTTCCTCTCCTCAAAGCCAGCTGGATAGTCTCCAGGTCCAAAGCAGGCACCCAGCACTCCGCAATCAGACACTTCTGGGTCACGTCCAGGTTGAAGAGATTCAGCGTATGGTAGATAGCTTTGATCTTGCGGACCTTGACGAACCAGTTCTTGATGTTCTTGGCTGCGGCGACTAGGACGCGGTGCCGATGGTCCTGGGTTTGGCCTAAGACCTGGAAAGAAATATCAATTTACTTTACACTCAGCCACTCACACCGACAACTCCTGGAAAGATTCATTCATTTGTTGTCCGATTTTGATTACCTATTCTAAGAACTCAAATAATATCGCAAATAATTTTGACTTTGACGGGACTTGAACCCGCATCCTTCCCTAAGTACGGGAATGTGCTAACCAACTACACTACGAGATCAAAGATCAAGTGACGTAAGAGTCAAAAGTCTTTGCGACTTTCTACGGACTGTTGCGCCGTTAGCTCCACCTACAGGGGAAACATTGAAGTTTTTTAATTCCTATAGATTTGATTATTCTTTCGTATTTGTATAGAAAATGATATCGAGATGGCCCTTAAAAATTTTAATATAGAGGAATTTCTTTTTATCGCGTTAAACTTAAAAAAAGTAATCAGAAAGTCGTTTTTTCGTTTTAATTTATAAGTACTTAATTTATTTCTTTGACTCACTCACTCTCTTGACTCTAAGATCCTAAGTGAATCTTGGTCTATCAATTTTACTAAGTCTGCCTTAAAGTGTCACTCGGGCGATAATAATTTAAGAAGTACTTATTAAACTAATAAAATGTATTTTAGAAAAATTCAGAATTTGCGAAGAAGCGATTTAACTAAAAAATTCCTCAAATGCATCATGCATTTGAGGAATTTTTTAGTTAAATCGCTATAAGACTTTCGCTGTAAAATGTAACGCTTCAAAGAGGAATTTAACATGACCGAGAACAAAACGAAATCTGTAAAACTGTTATGAATAACGGCCATTTGCCTCGATGCGTCACGCAGATGCAATTTTATGTATATTTTCCTTAATGCTTTATGACAGCTTGAAGCGAATGGTTTTTAGAATAGCCGTTTAACTAACAGGCATCAAAATGCTGAACCAATCGATTAGGTGCAGTCGACAATAATACATGCTTTTGAATTACTGTATAGTTTACGGTTTTCTTGTTAGAGAATATTAAATTTATGTCCTCTTTTGAATACCACTTATCATAAAAAGGATAAATTACAAGCACAACAAAACAACGTTTTGAAATGCTTGAAATGTTTGTATCTTTTAACGGTCAAAGATAAAAAAATATTTTAACATAATGCATACCAATATTGTTAATGCAGTCATACATAATTACTATATGTAAGCAACTTGTTTTAATGCAGTTTTGGATTATTGAAGCCGAGGTCAGAAGCATCAAAATTGTTGTTCTATATTATTTTTCCTCCTACGACCTCCGTGGCGCAGCGGGCGAAGGTCCGCCTGCGACGCAGCAGGTTGCGGGTTCGATTCCCGCCTCGGAACAAATTTGTGTACGATCTGCAGAAATTTGTTCCGTTGGTCTGGCTGTTTTCTTTGTAAAATAAAATTATTTATCTATGTAGTGTATTGTATTAAGTATATCAGTTATCTAGTACCCATAACACAAGCTCTGCTTAGCTTGGGGCTAGATAATGCTGTGTGAATTGTCCAGCATTATTTATATATTTATTTATTTTATGATCCTCCTAAAATTACCTCATATCGATAACCGATAACTTGAATTTAAAGTATTGCCATAGCATGTCATATTTTCCGAATATATCAATATTTTTCCACGTCAAGGCCATCCCCCGTACCAGTGCCATAAACTAGTCAGTGATTATCATACCTAACCTCGTCCTTATACAAAGTATGACAACGATAAAGTACGTTATGACACTTCTATTGTTACGCACCTATCATTACTTGCCATTTAGCGCGGCCTTATGCGGCTTTTCGTGTGCTGTTTCTAGGCAAAGCCCTGACATGCTAAGAAAACCGTTTTAATAATTATTTCAGCTGGAAGCCCACCATAGGAAGTTCGTGCAAGTCGTATATGTCACGAAATTTTACTAACAAAGAAAATTACAATCGCTGCAGACTGTTGTAAACAATCTACATGTAGAACAATTTTCATTCACAAAGAAAATTACAATCAAATAATAGCAAAAAATTTGTACTAGTATTTATAGGTATTACAGGTAGAATATTGGTAGATATTGTATATTTGATCAAATATCTACGTGACAGCAGAGGGACGCGATCATTTTCAATATCAACCTTTATCTACGAGAGTAATAAAAATAATTTTAAAACTGGGTACAAATTTTTGTAGGAATATTCACGCAAAGTGAAGTTATATCGGATTGGGAAAAGGGTTCATTTCTTCAAATATTTGAATATGGCGTTATTTGCGCAAAATAAAAATATTTTTTTTTTATCGAGTGACGGTTAACGGAGCTCCGTTTGTATCGAAAACGCGCAGTGCAAGACGCAGCGTGATGCGTGGCAGTGTGTTAAATGCCTATGGTAGAGCCCTAGATTTCTGTTTCCACCTCTAGGTCTTGTCTAAAGCCCTACAACTGATTTTTTTTCTACTACACTAATAAAAAAAAACAAAGTAACTTTGTATGTATGTTACCTTTTCACGCCTAAACGGCTGAACGGATCTCAACGAAATTTGACAGGGAGGTAAATGGTATCCGGGGGACATAGGCTACTTAAAAAGCGGGTGCGAAGCCGCGGACTGCACCTTGTTCATTATAATTTGAAATTTTCTAGTACACATAGCAGACGGTATCGTAAAATATTGATAGTCATAGAGCCAGCAAGTACCGCCAAAGACAACTATCTGATAAGATTCTAATACTTTTATTGCAAACCCAAATCTTCATAAAACTAGAACACACAATATTATTGTAGAACTAGCTTTTGACCGCAGCTTCGCTCGCGCTTTTCCGAGATAAAAACTGGCTTATGTCCTTCCCTGGGATATTTCATATTTCATTTATTGCATCCATAATTATAGGTAGGTACATGAATATTTCACTATTCTAACACTTTTAGTTGGTAGATCTTATTATTTTGTACCCAGTCAGGGTGTAGCAAATTTAGAAGATGGTTACTAAAGTTAATATTCAATTATTTACTGTCGCTTTAATAACATCATTAAAAAATTCAATAAGTGTATAGTAACATTTTTTGAGTAGCATATTCTTTAGTAGTTTATTAAAATTAATGTCGGATGAATCTTTTAAATCGTCAGGTATCTTATTGTAAATTTTTGCTGCCATATTATTTGGGCCTGTACTTACTTACCGATCGGGATAGAGAGTTCAGTTCAGTTGTTTAGGAGTTAAAATGTAACGCACAGACAGAATTACTTTCGAATTTATTATTTTTGATGGAAGTATGGGTTATTAGTATTGACATAATTGCCATATAAATAACATGTCAATATTAATAATAAAATAATGATGCCATATCCTATATGGCATCATAATTCTGAAAAAGATAAGAACTGACATAATAGTGAAGTGTTATGTTGGGCATCACTGATGCCGCATTAGACCGGAGCCGAAAACAGTGGTGCGGAATTCAAAGAATTGTGATTGAAACGGCATCAAAACAATATTTAGAAGTCTATCATTTCATATCATGATATTTTTAGACCCCCTGACATGGTGAACCAACGACCCGGTGAATGTCACAGGAAACAGGTGGATATTAATTTAGACAATTATAACAATTTAGAACCGGTCATTGTTACGATCTTTGCTTTGCGGAAAATTCGACTAAATCAACATTTCGACTATTGACTAGTAATCTGATGACTTAAAGAATCTAGAACATGTACAACGTGAAATGAAATTGTCTAGTAAAAATTTTCCAGATAATGCTACTTTATCTACCAAAATTGACGACTTTCAAACTCGGTATGTCGGTATGTAAAAAAAAATGTGTCAACATATGGCTCTAGGTGCAATTATACACATACCCTTTCAGTCACAGAGTCGCCGCGGGCTTCGTTAGGATTTAGTTGATGTTGATCCCCCCGCTTCGCGGGGGTGGGACGCCTACAGGTCGGGTTAACTTATGGTCGAATTGCTATAGTCGAATTGTTACTAGTCCGGAGGTCTATGTTCCGCAAACTATATTGTATTTTTGTATTGTATTTTATTTATTTCAGATAATTAAATAATCCATAGTACACACACACACATAATTAAATAAAATTCAAAATAACACAGTCAATAAGTAAAAATTAAAATTAAAATTAAGATTAGATAAATAAGCTTACAATTTCAAATTATATTAGGTAAAATTCAAAATAATTAATTTAATTTTAATTTAAAATCCGACATCATATCTACAGACCGGAGCAACACATTTTGCAAAATGTTTCCATATGGGAGACAGACAATGTTCCGCCACGGTTTTTAGGATGCTGTTGTGACTGGCCTTCGTCCTGCTCATCAGAGATGCTGTTTTCTTCCGAATGATGGCGTGGAAACCATCAGTTTGATATTGAGCAAACATCTCTGAGGCGCTACAAAAACGGGGGAGTCTCAGCAGCATCCTAAAAGTATTATTATACTGGACACGTAGGGCCTCCAACGATTTTTTGGTATAGCTAACCCATAGATTACCCGTGTACAGGCTCTGACAGTAAGCTTTAAATAGGGTAACTTTCACTTCGTCAGAGCAACGGGCAAATCTACGGGTCAACATGTTGCCTCGAACCGCCAAAGCCCTACGTTCCCTTTCTATGTCTACATTATCCTTAAGATCGTCGGTAAGAAAATGCCCTAGGTATTTAAATTGAGTGACTCGCTTAATGTTGGCACCATTTAGGGTTAAGTCACGAGTGTTCTTGGGGGTCTTACCGGCGGTCTTAAAGACAATGTATTCACATTTTTTCACGTTGTAGGTGAGGCCGTGCGATGCAGCGTATGATCCGCAAACCTTCAACATCTCCTCGATAGACCCCGCAGTCGGGCCCAGCAGCACCATGTCGTCCGCGTAGCTGATGTTGTTTACACTAACACCATCCACGCGGCACCCGACCCGCATGCTGCTGAGCTCGGCTATGAGGTCGTTGACGTACAAATTGAAGAGCTTAGGAGAAGTTAGCCCCCCCTGCCGCACCCCGCACTCCAATCCATACGCCTCTGAGAACATGTTAGACCACTTAATGCGGTTGGTTTGATTCGCGTACCAATACCGGAACAGATTTAGTATTTCCACCGGTATACCCCTGTCCCTCAACTTTCTCCAGAGTAGGTCATATGATACAAGATCAAAGGCCTTAGAGAGGTCGAGGAAACAGGCATACACCGGCGTTCTACGTTCCGTGTAATACTGGACAGTATGCTTGAGCCCTAAAATAGCGCTTTCTGTTGATAGTCCGGGTCGGAACCCGAACTGTGCGTCCTGTAGGTTTAAACAATTCTGTAGGCAAGAATCAAGCATACTGTCAAGTACCTTGGCTATGGTGGTGGCAAGAGAGATCGGGCGGTAATTTCCCTTGTCCGAGATATCCCCTGTCCTATTTTTAACTAAAGGTACTACCGTAGTCATCATTAAGGCCGCAGGCAGGTATGAGTGACTTACACACATGGAGTAAAATTTGGACAGTACCCTCGGCAAGTGGACACCCGCGTATTTCAAATGCTCGATACTGAGCCCATCGTGGCCGGGTGACTTACCTCTGGTCATTCTTTTGATGACTGTTTTTACACAGTCTTCTGAGAACTTAAGCAGAGGCTCATCACCCCGCCGGCTGCGCTCAGCATCGGGCGGATCAGCTGAAGGGCCGAGAGGAGATTGCACCTTAAAATGTTCCATGAACATCTGTGCAATCTCCCTCGGCTCACTCAGCCCCTCTACACACGCCGGAAGGCCAGGCCTAGAATTTAATTTCCCAGTGGACTTCCAAAATTTTGAGAAATCTTTGGCTGCTCGTTCCGTTGCTATTTTGTCCATGATTATTTGGTCTTGGTTGTTTTGGCACCACTTCAAGCGGCTTTTAAAGATTTTACGAGCGTTCGACATCTCATCAAAAATATCGCCTGAAGTGGGCCGATTGTGAAGCACCCAATTCTCAAATTTTAGTCTGGCCTCCCGGTGAGCCGCCTGCACGTGTTTGTTCCATCCACATAATACCTTACCCCTTCCCGGCCTGCCACCCCCACACTGCTTCGTCTGCATCGCCGCCTCACACAAGATAGAAACAATATCATTATACATTTTGTCGAGGACACGTCTGTGATCAGGATGGCCGCACAGCCCATCACCACATTCTTCAAGTTCAGTGGGAAGATTAAAGTTTCGTAGCCATTTATTACATAGGTACTGGTATCTCTTAGTCTGGTCACTACTCCTTTCACCCCAAAGAACAGCACTCGGGGGTGGTGCACTATGTAACACTAGTTTGGGCCTTACTGCGAGCAGATTACATTCTATGTAAATAGGGAGATGGTCTGACATATAAACATCCTCTTCTATACCTACATTTACAATCGTGTGCCATGCCGATGTGGAAACGACACAGTGGTCTAACCACCTTCTACATCCGTGAGCCTCACTAACAAAGGTATAGCTATTCGAGGTTAGCCCCAGCTTTTCCACATCAGCACAAACCCACGACTGGTCCGAGCAGAAACTGACCAATTCTTTGTGAAATCGTTCATGAGGGTGAGCATTGAAATCCCCTAAAATGAAAATACTTTCGACATCACAACTGGCCTCGATAGCACTAATTTCGCTCAGAACTTCTGTAAAAATAGGCAAGTTATCAGATGAGTCGGTTGGCATATAAACAGAAACCACTATGAAGGACCGGTCTCCAGCCGTGGCTTTTATTGCTGCCAGTCGAGGGCTTCTACATGATACGACTGAGACCGACTCATATAATCCTTTCCTCCAGAGAATGGCCACGCCCCCATACGGCCTTCCCACAAGAAGACCCGTGGCTGTATCTACGGCCGATTTCCCGGTATATTCAAAGTCACGGTGAATTGTTCCTAGCATGGGGATGTCGTGGGGAAGTAGCCATGTCTCCTGAAGTACTATTATATCCGATAACCTACATATATCTCTTACACTGTCAATAGACCGTTTTACAGACTTACAATTAAAGCTAGTGAATTTACAGCATTTATTGTTGTGTCTATCCATTATACAAAACGTTTATCCAACTTTAACACAATTGTCAGATTTTGTTTTGTACATAAAATGTACAAAACTTTGGCTACAAAAATATTGGCTGAGATGATAAATTGATGAACTCACATGGTCATCTCGAGACACGTGTACAGGATGGCGCCGAAACCCTCGCAGATCGGTGCTATTCTACTGGGCACCATATGGCACCGATAGCCGTCTATTCCTCGAGTCTACTTACAGTGTTCAAATCCTCAATCCTGGTCATCACTCCCATGGCCATCTCGCGACGGTCAGCCGCAGACTCCGGACATGGGTACAGGGTCGCGCGGAATCCCTCGCAGATCTTCTTCACGCGGGTCTTCAGCTGGTCTCCTTGGAAGAAGATGATGAACACCGACTTGTAGACTTGATCCGACTGGAAGGAATGAGGGTAATGTTATTAGCTGCTTTAACAAGAACAACATAAAAAATTTAAAAAAACCCCCCCACAGATTATCATGAAACATGTCTAAGAACACTCGGGATAAAATTATCGATGACACAAAAAAAATAAACGAAAATCGGTTCATCTGTTGGGAGCTACGATACCACAGACAGATACACAGATACACAGACAGACACGTTAAACTTATAAAACCCCTCTCTTTTTGCGTCGGGGGTGAAAAATATATGCGCAGCGCACATCAACAGCTTTCTACAAGAAAACTAGATTTTTTTGACTTTCTATATCCAGGGTGAAATTCTGGGCATTTGATGAATGTAGAAAACTTAACAATTCTCTAAGTGTTGAATTACTTAGGAACAATAAACAACGCAACATACGGAGACACTGACATCAACGGGAATTTCCCTGGAATAACTATCCTGTAGCAGAAATTTGTCATTGCTGCATGTGACTCAGTGTTAGTCGGGGAAAATACAATCCAAGAATTCAATCAAAAGCCAGTATCCATAGAAGCAGAGATGTTTATAATTTACCAATATAATCCCCAACCAAACATGTGTTGGAGGTATTGAAGCGAGCTATCATTTTTCGAACTTGAGTACGAAACCCGTTGGTTATGTGCCGCTATTTTGACACCATGCTTGTTTATGATTGGTTGAACCTTTTCAGAAACATGGCTGGTGTAAATTTTTGTACTTGGAGAGTTACCGATCTCTACAGGACCTCTGGTTTTACACCATGTTTGTATCATGTTTTTGTTTTACTTTTGCTTCGCCACAATGTAGGTTGGTTCAAAGCGTCGGTCGGTATACTTGGACGGCCGATGTGGCGCGGCGGACGAAGGTCCGCGTGCGACGCAGGAGCTTGCGGGTTCAATTCCCGCCTTGGGACAAATGTTTGTACGATCTACAAATATTTGTTCATAATAAAAAATATCTATCTATGTAGTGTAACGTATTAAGTATATCAGTTATCTAGTACCCATAACACAAGCTCTGCTTAGCTTGGGGCTAGATAACGCTGTGTGAATTGTCCACCATATATTTATTATATTTATTTATTATTATATATATACTAGCTGTACCCGCGACTTCGTTCGCGATTGCCTTACCTGCCGACTAATTAAGTTCACATTTAACCATAGTCTCATATTATGAAACGCCGCCGTCCAAAAAATCGTGTAGGGTCTACGGGGGATAGCATATTGTCATCTTCAATTTATTCCATTCTTTATCCACACGACTTTTAGCTACGACTCGGCCAGCGTCAGTGTTAAGAAGTGTCCTACTCGTTTGACTTACTCACAGCTGGGGCCCTATTCTGCTATACTAATCGCTTCACTATGACAGGGCTATCGTCACAGAATGACACTTTTTGGTATTCCACCTTGGATGAAAGAAATTATGATGAATGCAGATGGAGAGACGCGCGTCAAGTTTGAAACTACATATTAATTTATCTCGCGCGCACTATCTGGAATTTTATTAATCTAAGGATTCTACGTGATGATTCTGCGACGATTCCATTGTCATACTGAAGCAATTGTTTTGCAGAATTGGGCTCCTGATCCATTTGACTGGACCACCGTAATTTTTTTTCGTTAGTAGGTAGGTACAGTTGGCTGTGTACCACAATAAAAAATATTTTTCTGCGGTCCAGTTAGTTTAAGTGGACCACAATAATTAATTAATTTAATTGTAGGTACACGAAGTTTGGTTGGAGTAAGACTCCAACCAAACTTCGCTGGACCAGCTAAACCACCATATATCATGTAAGGCAGGAACCTAACTTATTTTTCCAAGACCCACCACCTTAGTAGGTAGGAACCTAACTAATGGGTGCGTCTTGGAAAAATAAATAGATAGGAACTTACCTACCCTTTATCTACTAATTTTTTTCTTCAATCTACAGATTATTTCATCAATTTACTGATTTTCTACTCGACTTTCTACTGATTTAGTCATATTCGATCTTGCATCTCTATTTCTAACAAAAAGAATGCATGAAATCGGACGACGCGTAGATCCGTCGTGATGCGCGGTTAAAGAATTCTACTTTTTCCTCTCTCCCAGGGGAACCTTACTGAATTCCAGGATAAAATGTATTCCATGTCCTTTCTTGTAGTATGAACTCAAAACGTGCCAAGTTACATTCCAACTCATTACCTATGTAGTTTCGGCGTGATGAGCGGTGAAGGAATTTAACTTTCATCCCCTCTGCCAGGGCAACCTTACTGAATTCCGGGATAAAATGTATCTTTCCTCATTATACGAACTAAAATCACGCCGAGTTGCATTCGAATTCATGAAGTAGTTCCGTCGTGATGCGCGGTTAAAGAATTTTACTTTCATCCTCTCTCCCAGGGGAACCTTACTGAATTCCAGGACAAAATGTATCCCATGTCCTTCCTTGAACTCAAATCGTACCAATTCAGTCCAACTCATTCAGTAGTTTCGGCGTGAACGTGATGCGCGGTGAAGAAATTTTACTTTTATCCCCTCTCCCAGGGGAACCTGACTGAATTCCGGGATAAAAAGTATCCTATGTCCTTCCTCGTGGTATGACCTAAAATCGTACCGAGTTTTATTTCAATACCTTAAGTAGTTCCGTCGTGATGCGCAGTTAAAGAATTTTACTTTCATCCCCTCTCCCAGGGAAACCTGACTGAATTCCGGGATAAAAAGTATCCTATGTCCTTCCTCGTAGTATGACCTAAAATCGTGCCGAGTTTCATTTCAATACCTTCATTAGTTTCGGCGTGATGCGCGTTTAACAAACAGACAGACAGACAGACAGACAGACAGACAGACAGACATGAATGAAAAAAATTGCAGTTTTGGCTTCAGTATCGATAATAGAGTGCCCTCCAAAAAAAATTTTCAAAATATCTTCAATGTACAGAATTGGACCTGTTACAGTTTTATTATAAGTATAGATTTATTTATTATTATACTTACAGAAGAAGGATCCTCAAGAGGCGTATCGATCTCGCTCTGCCGCAGGAACACATTGCCGCGGCAGGCGCGCCATAGCATCCGCTCGAAGGCAGGGATGCGCTCGCGCAGGATCACGCCGGCGACGAAACTACGGAGCAACTCGTTAGTAGGGGTGTGGACGTGACTTGGAATGAATCGGCAGCAGTTTTTGAGATGAAAGCAAATGTCAAAGACTAGTTAGTAGGTACGTTCTCTGGTGGTAACGCTAAAGGCATTGATAAAACTGTCGCTTATCTGCAAATACTCTATTGTAAGATTTGAGAAAGTCGAATCGCGAATTTTTGATAGAATTTTATTGAAAACTGTCCAAAATCGGGAGTTGACCTCTCAACTCCCGATGTTTAAACAACACAGATCAGATGTAAGCTCATCAGATTTTTAAACGAATTCTAAGTTCAGCTGTATTTGTTTTTAGGGCTCCGTAGTTAACAAGGAACACTCACGGATAGAGATGCCCATTATATATCACTTTAATGAAAAGAGTGATATATAGGTATCTATTTGATCAATCATTTAGCCCAGTGGATCAGTAATGTAGTCTTGGCTAGGTAGCGCTATCTCTTTCTTTCTCACTTTGTATTTGACATTCTGCATTTCGCTCTATCATATCATTCTGAATGAATCGCTCGATCGTCTTCGCTCGCTCTCATTCATTCGCTCATTCGCTCAGAAATGAACTAAAGATATATTTCAGTTTCAGTTTCAGTTATTTATTTATAAGAAATTTTCTTACATGTCAAAGTAGTATAGCTAGGTACAAAATAATGTAAAAACTAAGTACAAATAATTGTCTTTGGTAATCTTACCAAGAGTATTTAAATATTATAGTATTTTAATATATAAATTATATTTTATGTGTGATCTACGACTTCGGCGTCAGCAAATTTATCAACGAAGAACTCTTCTAAATTGTAGTATGCCCTGTCCACTAGGATTCTCCTTAGTTTGTTCGTAAATATTGCAGTCGACGCGGCACTAGTCATAAGAGTCCGGCAGATTATTGTAGATTTTCACTCCGATTATAGTCAATTTTGTTTTTTGCTTTAGCTAATCTTATTTTGGGTAGCATTAGTCGGTGACGATTCCTAGTGTGGTAGTATTTGAAACCAAGGTGAGCCAAAGATACATTCGCTCAGTTGAAAGGATACAATGTTTTTATCTTTCACTCATGAGCTACCCAAGCCTACACGGAGAGGACGCAACGGACTGTAAGCTCATCAGCTTACATCTGATTTATTTTTGAGTATTCGGAGACTATGGTAATTGGCATTGGCAAGTTAATGCCATGAGTATCTCAGGCCACAGTCAAAAACAGAACTTTTAAGCGTTCATTGTACCTGGCAACATCAGTTTTAATTGATATTTGCTTTCATCTCGCCCATCAACAAATTTTTTGATCTTGATGCGGACAAGTTTCTGCCATTACACGAAAGAATAGATTATAGCATACAGTCAAGTTCTGCATTCATATTGCGCATTCAGTTATCAATTCAATTTTAAAAATTAATGGGTAGCAACAATTCTTTTTGTTGCTATCCATTACTTTTTAAAATTGAAGGCCTCATTGATGTGGCTACAAACTAATTACTTCTATGACATAAGGTCCATTGTTCAATCGCATTATGGATGCCGGAACGCAGAAGTAAAGCAACGACTTTTGTCTGATTGTAAATTTCCCACAATTTCTATCAAACGTCGCGTCCTGTTGAATGTCATTGTCTTACTTCTGGGAACCAAAACTTGCCAACAAAGAAAGTCATAATGTTTTGTGGTTTTGTACACTGAAGAATGCAACTGTGCTAACTCACAAAGGGAACCATAGATGATTAAGGTAACCTTTTCGGTAAACACGAAGAGCGTGAGCGATTTTTGACAGTTTTCAATGGGAATGTTGTCGCTCCGCGATAATTCCTTTGAATGCTGTTAAAAAACTAGGTACTTCTGCTCCCGTTGTCGCACAGTTGCTCTCTGAATGAATGATACATAGTAGAGACATTGATATAATTTTCAAACACGTATTCATCTATTCCCTCAAGATGTCATTATAAGACACAGCCAATAAATTTTCAAAGAACGCATAGAATTTAATTACCATACAGTACAAAACAGCCGACTTCATTGAGTTCTATGTTACGTATAATCTAGCTATCAGCAAACTTCCTCCCCTAAACGGGAGGTTTGCATAGTAGTACTTACTGTTTTGAAATTGCATAAATGTAGCTGATAATATGTTGTATGCAAACATTGTATTACAATAGTTTTATAACTGGAGACATATACTACTGCGAGACAAAGGCCACGAAGGCATTGTCAACACAAATCGGTAAATTCAAGGTCTTCAGCGCCTAAGGTTATTATGAAATAAATACGGGCATGTGAGAATGAGAATACATATTGGTTTCATTGATTTTGACACGTGTGGACATTTCGCTTATTCAAAATTGCATTTAAATGAAGATAAGCTCTAGGCAAACGATAGAATAGCAGGACGAGCCAGGATGAAACCAGCAGAGGACCGTAGGGAATGGCACAAGAGTTTGGAGGCCTATACCTAGCAGTGGGTGAAGCCAGGTTGGAAGTAGATGATAGAAAAAATAGGTACTTATAAAGTAACAGGTAGAAGCACTCGAAATCAAAACCCAACGACTCGCGGGTATAAAGATGCATGATTTAGCTGTCCTCAAATGTGATGTCATCTTAGAAAGTTAATGGAAAATCAAACCGATAAGATTATATAGATGTCATCACAAGTATTACAAGAAAAGCAAAGCTATTAATACTGATACCAAGGAAACACTTATTTAAATGTTTCCGCGAAAGATACGGAGCTTGTCGTTGATAAAAATAAATATCTAAGATTTAGAACGGCAAATTCCAAATATAAAGAAATGAAAAAGAAAAGAATGAAAACAGAATAAAGAAAAGGTTGATAAAATTCCTATTATAGTGTATTAATAAAATCAGAAATGCAATCTTTTTATAACTATCGATCTGTAGAAATAATAGTAGAACTTATTGGACTAACCCAATGTAACTAGCCAGTATCAATATTAAAATAATTCAAAAATATCCTTCAAAAATACAAATTCGACTGGACTTACCCTCAATCTTCCCTCAGTACGGGACTCCGCACTAAAACCTGTGAATGACCCTGAGTGTGAAGACTTACGTACTATTATAAAAACAAAAACCTAAAGATAACTACTTGAGAGCTTGAGGCAGCTTTTGTAAGCAAGAAATAACAAAATAAGGAAAAGACTAAATTGGGGTTTTCCCACGTCAGAAAAAGTTCAACTCTAGACGATCTCAATATGATTCCGCAATGCAGATGCGGCTTGTGTACCTACTACCTACGCTAAAGATAAATCGGTGGAAACTATAACGTAGACTCGCTGAAAATCTATACAAGAGCAAGAGACAGATCAGGTCGAAAAATCGTCAAAAAGGTAATAACCACGTATTTTATAGATGCCCTCAACCAAATGTGATACAGAGTCATATATGATATCAACTATATTATGTCTGGCTATGATACGACACATCTGCGTATTCTGCGTACGACATGTGATGCGCATGCGACACTTCATAGGAGGTATTGTATGCAACCAAATGTGATACAAAGTCATATGACATCTTGTCTTGACATACTGTGTACACCAAAGAAAGACTCAGGTTGAATAAATTAGAAGTCATCAAGGTTATTCCAAAATTGGCACTTACTCAATGACATTCGATCGTTTTTGGAAAACTTAATACGACAGATTCCATACAAATCGATGCTTCTTTGTAGTACTGTACTTTATTTGGACGTTTCACTTAGATCCTTCTTGCAAAGTGTTTGATATTTGGTTACACCCATTATTGCCATTTAGCATAGTGATTTCCAAATATTTAGACTGTGATTTCGTTTTGCGTAAATTTGTTCCACAATGATTCTGTTTATTTATCATCATATCTCATTGAGGTTCGAAGAACGTTACATTTTCCAATCACGTCATGGGATGAATCAGTGGGTAATGCGAAGTATTTAGTCAACAACTCATAGACACAACTAATTCAGATTTCTAGAAATTTTATTATACAAGTAACATGTTACATACGATGCATTATTCAAAGTCATTTCAAGTATTAATATGAACTCATCAGCTAAACTAGTTTTACCGAAACCGTACCATCTGTTGCCTTGGTACCACTAGCATAATAAATATACTATACAGGGTGTTACGAAAAGGGTGTACTAAGCCGAAAGAGGGTGATTCTGGACCCCGAGGGAATAAATTTTTCGAATTCCGAATATTTTTTTATTATTTTTTTGCAAATAAAATAAATAGATATTTTTTTCATGCTATTCGTGTTCTTCTACACGCACTCTTGCATTAAGTATAAAGGTATATTATTACAAAAAAATATGAAATTAAATCCTTTGAAATTTTAAAACAATAATAACAATGTAAGAATACACGTTAAAGAATACGAATATTAAAAAACGACTATTTTTTTCAAAAAATTTATAAAAATGTTCGAAATTCAAAAAGCGTACAACAAACGTTGACCCTCTCGATGTCCAGAATCACCCTCTTTTGGCTGAGTACAATACCCTTTCCGTGGCACCCTGTATAGATACATAGGTACTTATTTATATTAATAATGTTATCACGTGAAAATGTATGACTAATATTGCGGAGAACATGAAATCCCGCATCTGTTACATCGACATCAAAAATTCAACTCAGAAAACTAATCAGTAGTCAGATAGGTTTTTTTTGTGCGGATCTGGGTAGCATAGCAATTATTTTGTCATTCAAAATTGCAATATCTAACTTCAAGGTATAGTTTATGGGCGTGACGTAATGTAGGCGCCCGGCCTCGTCCGATTGGCAGTAAACCAAGTCTGGGAGACAGCGGTAGCTATTTACATATTCTGGAGTCTGTCTGGTCTGGACTGGACTGTAATTGAGTGATACTTGCGCATTGCCATAAAATCTATTTCAATGAATCAGCAGCTGTTCTGTGTGTAAACTTTGATCTCTATACATACAATAAAGTAATAAAAGAGATAGACGAACAGAGGGTTTATTTATACCGATGTTTTATTTATATCAAAGTCTCCAACTTCAAAAACTTAAAACTAGACATAAAAGTACTGGAAGTACAGAACATTCTCCATGAACGTGAATTGTGTAGCGTCACCGAGATATTTAGGCCGGAATAGATTCACTGACGTATCTGGCATGACGCCATAGCAATAGGTATTATGTGACCATTTTTATCGACTGTTTCGTACTTCCAGGTTCTTACAAACTCGTGTCATTTTTGCGATATTATAATCCAACATAATAATTAAGGGTAAGACATGAACCGACTATAATAACGGTCGACATAAATATTTACATAAATTATATTCAATCTTGCTCCGAGTAAAACTCTGTCAAGGCGATAGATAGATTACAAATTATGCTTCTAAAATGCATCGTTATCGATGTATGACATGACATAAAGAATGGGTAGGTAATAAGTATTGGCCGGCTCAATATGGTCTTTGGAATGATGTTAATAAATACCTCAGTAGTTTATGTATATTGGCACAAAACTGCTGTTTGAAAACATTGCATTGCTAAACTATTAATAAATTTTCTACTAACTATCAAATCAATTAAGTTTCTGACACTGGGTGTTTACCAGACATCAAAATTGGCATTGAAAGTGTGTTGGGTAAAATATGATCTAATATCAGAAGTTATGGCAAAAAGTGGGATGGGACAAGACTATATACTATTATTGCACTACCTACTTTTGTTGCATAAATTATGTTGACATTACGTAAGTCAAAATATAAAAAAAAATTATATGCTTGCAAACAAAATATTTGAGATTCCAGAGTCAACAGAAAGAAATCAAGGGCACCGGAGAATAATCATTCCGATATCATTCATAACGAACGACCGACCGCGTACCTATCTGATAATTGTGGCATTCGTGAAACTATTGTAATTTATTCAGCGTGACTACAAAAATAATTGCATAATTTTGTATGCACTTTGTATAGACAGATACATACATTTTAACTTTGAAAATTATACCTTGTCTCATTGAAGGCCCATTAAAAACTTCGTGAAATTATAGAGTCCACTTTTGACTGTACATGATGCCACTAAATATGTGTACTAAACCAAAAGGGGGTGATTCTGGGCTCGAGGGGACCCTCCGATTTTTTGAAATTCAAACAATTTTTTTGTATTTTTTGAGAAAAAAATCGTTTACGTATTCTTACATTATTATTGATTTACATATTTTTTGTAATAATTTCATGATAGAACACTGGTTTTGCTGAAAAGCAAGCTATAAATATTTGTGATATATTTTATAATGTTAAATGTAGCAAGAGTGCGTGTAAAAAACACGAATAGGAAGCAAAAAAGCTTCTCCAAAACACATTGAAATTCAAAAAATCATTATTCACAAGTTTGTCAACTCAGTGTCCAGAATCGCCCCCTTTCGGCTTAGTACACATGTTACGAGGCACCCTGTAGATTTAGCAATAATTATGTGAATTCGGACCACACTCCTATCTTGAATATGTAGGACACTGTAGGAGTAAGTTCTTACAGGATTTACAGCGAAATACAGAGCAAGAATTATACTCCAATTAAATCATTAACTCACAGTTGGATGGGCCAACATGACTCCGTATAGTAGGCAAAGTCAAGTAATTTACTACTTAATAGAGCGATAAAGTCAGCGAATAAAGTAGAGCGGAAATTGACCGGATGATACCTACACCCACTATATTGTTTAGTTAGTCATCGGACCACTTGGCCAACATAATGCCACCAGATTAACGATTGCCGTGAACTTGGTACATCGTAATTTTCGAGGCGACAACGAGTCAGTCACGAGTGAGATGAAAGGTCAACAGACTGCTAACGGGATCGATAAGTAAGATACTTATCGAACGGAACATACAGTGATTGAACTTGAGAAGGTAGAATAATAAAGTGACAGAGATAATAAATAAGGCTTCCTTTGGTTTTATTGATTACTGATTTTAGCAATCAAACGATAATGATAAGGTAATGGAAAAATATAAATAAGGGACGAGGGTAACAATTACACAAGTTACTGGAGAATACAGGCATTATTATATAATTTATGGTATGTGTAGGTATTGTGTAAATAGTCAATGCTAGTCAACTTCTTACTATACTCTCAGTTTTATTGATAAATTAGTGGTAGACCATCCATTTACACACACTTGAATAAAATCGACAATAGACCGATGCGGGTACAGTACAACAATAGATTAAGGACACTATTGTTGTACGAGAAACCACAAAACAGACTGGTAATCTAGGGCGTGTTCTTACAAATCTTCTTACTACTCATCTTGCTACGTACAATGTTAATGTCATGGAATAGGCTTTGTAAGAATCCAATTGTGAGAAACATAAAAACCCCCAGCGCGATTTGACGTGAAATTAAAGCTATTAAAACCAAGGTCAGACAGAGATTTACAATGGTCTTTATCACCAGTCAAGGGCGTCTCTGTCTAAACTAGACACCTTATCAGTCATCTTAAAACACTCGATATCAGAAGTCAATTGTTTTGGTCTGTATCACCATTGTTTTGGTTCTGGGAAATGATACGAAGATAAATATTTTGATTCCCTGAAAAGCGTGGAATCGCTTACACGTTTAAACGATAACATCATCAACTTACATTTCGAACCTGAGGCATATCCGTGATGTTATGAAAGCCTTTGTTTTGAAAACTGTTTTATTTGAAGAATTCAAAACTGTACAGCTGTGTTATAGAACTTCTTTAGTAATTTGTGGATGTGATTGACTGTATATTTAACTACTTTATAGAATAAGTTGTTCATATTAAGTCAGCATTGTTAAATTATTTTTAGTCCTAAATAAAGAAAATTAAAACGGTTATGCACTGAAAATATTATAATTTATATATTACTAGGTTTCGACTATCTTCAATTCATCTTCAGATTCTTACAAACCAAGACTTGGTTTTACATTATATCGTATAATATATTCCTTAGTTAGCTACACTCGGATGTGAATAGAGAGGTAACGCACAATACGACCTGATTTAATTCATCATCGATCAATCTGACTTCATAAAGAACATTATTTTTGCTTCAATAACATGTCAAGAAACGATTTACATTATTTGATACTAGCAGTGTCTCGCGATTTTACCAGCGGTGAATAAGTTTGTACAGGTATAATAATTGTTCATCCCACGGGAACACTTTCCGGGATCAATAGTAGCATATGTGTTAATCTAGGATATAAGCTATCCTGGTAGCATTTCATCCAAATCCGTTGAGCCGTTTGAGCGTGAAAGAGTAAGAAACATATACATACATATACAAAATTTCGCCTTTATAATATAAGTGTTTGATTCTGATTCAGCGAATAAATTGTTGAGTTACCGATCAAGATTGAATATAACTAGTCACAAGGTTTCTACTTGCTTTTAAAGCTTTTGATTCGACGAATGACACGAAGTTGTTAAGCTGAAAAGATAAAGAAAGGAAATAAAACTAATATCTAAGCACTCGTACCAAGACGCTGTTAGGATCTACACAATCATTTGGAAATAAACAGAAAAAGAAATCAATGCTTCTTATATTTTAGGGTTACATCAGGGACCCATCATTGGTCCATTACTTTTCAAACTACACAAGAAGACATAACATAAAATAGAAGAAGCAATGGCCATAATAACGAATCGAGTAAATTTCAGCATTTACAGTTTCGCCCCCTATGTTCCATCTATTCTTGAAGTCCAAATTAACTCACAAATAAAATATTGAAACAAAATACTGTGTTCAAGTGAGATGTTAGTAAGCTAGTGAAATGTGTTACTTAAATATAATGTAAACCAATTTCCATCAAAACCCGATAAAGACGAAATACTGGAAATAATAACCAGATAACCAATAAAATACTCCAACTACACAAACCATACAGAAACCCATCACCAGTAATGCTACATAACTATACTACTATAATTACACTGTATTCTACTAACCACGGCAGGAATTCCAAGGATTCTTGCTTATCCCGTAAACTAGGGAATAAATCAAGCATAAGTTTAGCATCTTTACATTAAGTGTTACAACTACAAACAGAATTAATCTTCAACATTAATAATTTTACAACATCTTGAGTATTGGTATAAAATTTGTTTGTTTCTGTACAAATAGTGTTGCTTATGCATGCATTAAATTTCTCTGTATTTCAGTGAAGCCTGCTTTTATTTGCATCATTCGATTATTATCAGCAAGCCTTTCGTTGTTACTACAGGTAGCAATATCTTGTTTACTGAATTTATTGCAAAGGATTCGCGTGTGAAGGTTATTTGGATGTCAAACAACTCTGGGAATTCAAAGACTCAGGAAGATTGCTAGACGTCCCATAAACTGCACGTTGGAGGGCTTTGTATCATCAAAGCGGCAATTCGCCACTGTAAATATTTGCAGCGATGTTTGTCAAATAATAAACCTGTCAGTTTATGTGAGCAGCTTGATCGATCGCACCGTATCTCGTGCCTAAGGCTGCTTTGACGTCATTGCGAGTAAAATGTACGCGTAGTAATGTTATACAAACATTTTTTAGAACAGGGATAAGTGCAAGGACATTTAATTTGTTAAGGACATAACGTTAAGACCAACGATATTTCGTAATTAAACTCCAATTGAACTGCTTCTTGATTTACATCTACTTTTATCGTGATTTTTTTGCCGCTGTTCAGGAAATTTGAGTGAATAGTGCGGCCAGAAGCAGTTCAATAGTGAGAGGGTTCGTTTGAGTGAGATCAGTAGTCGTGTGGTGGACACGGGTGCGTAGCACAGATACATACCCTAACTGCACGTGCCCCATATGGCGGCTCGGGTCGTCGGATATCAGCGCACGCGTCATCGACTCAGTGGTACTGGCACCACCCTCGTGCTACATCAAACACAAACAAACATGTACACAAACACTGCCCAACGACACACTTCAGACGAGACAAACGCATCCAATGCCTGTTGTAGTAAAAAATTAGCGCCAGACTATCACTGAAAATAAATTCTGATTCTAGTTTCTGTGCCAATGCCAACCTAAGCTACGGTCTAAAGCGTTAGTTTGTGTCTACATCGTAGATTGTGTTCAAATTACAGTGTCGTTCAAGCTAACAGTAAGTATAGTAAATATGTATTGTTTCGCGCGTGATTTAAGTACTAGGCTACATAAATAAAATAAACATAAAAATAAATGACATGCATAATGTGATAGTACAACAACGGAAAGCATGACGTTATGGTATAAACATAATAAACATAAACAAGAAATAACCTCAAGTTTTGTGTCATGTCTTCACAGATGGACTTCAAAAATAAATCTTCGGGAAACCTTGTTAGTCTCAATTAGAGGAAATAAAACTCACTCAGGCAGCAATTGGTTAGCACGCTCAACAAAGGGCTGAGTCTAGACCGCATTAGGACGCTCATTGCAAGGAAACTTCTCTGCGGTGCTACTGAAAGCTGTCATGGCATCACACGGGAAGTGAAAGAGTTACGGAGTTTTACTTTAGACCGGCCGACTCCAATGCTTGCCTGAGTGGTGATCGGTAGACTCCGGAATCAGCGTCCCAGTACAAGCACTGCAAAAATAACAGCGCTCTGTGACATGCTTCGACTTCTATGTGGGGAAGTCGAAACGCGTCGCGAGCTATCTCGGAGACCAAAGCATACCCCAGTTTGAGCGCTTGCCCGCCGGCCATGAGTCCCTCTTCGCCCAGAAGCGTCACCTGTTCCTCCTCGCGCGAAGGGTCCGCCATCTTGTTATCACACACACACGCCAAATGGCGTCACGGTCAGAGACGGTGCAGCGTCAAAGGCAATGTCGCATTCTAGTCGTGTCGTTGATAAAAATCGACAAAAATAAAAAGGATACGAATTGATCGAGTACAGACATTAGTCTTTGTTACAATTACTGACAGTTTTACGCCTGAGATCCATCAGGTGACGACAATTGACCGAGTGCGACATTGACGGCGACGTCATTATTTCAAACAATAACGATCCTATATAATTTATTACAATAGTTTTTGAAGCCCACGGTTGTGTGTACAATTCTCACAATATACATAAAACCCACGACCTTCATTAAAGGAAATGTTATCATTTGTATTAATCAAGAGAGCCAAAGTGTTCGGACATAAATTAGTATTCAATTGTATTCTTGTTATTGTGCTCAAAATAAATATAACACATAAAATAAAATAAAAAGTCATGAGACACTGACAAAATAAGAAATAAGGTGATGATTTGAATAAGGATACGATTGAATCGTGGAGCTATTTTTTTTCTACAACAGCTTTAACTTCGGCATGGCGTGATTTTATAGTTGTCTATAATCTCCGGATACAATCAGCTATTTTACAGTCAAATTGATTAGGACAGAGACGAATTGTGTAAAAAGTGTCAACCCAACCAATTACAATTACGTAATATTTGCAGGCTGAAAATGACGTAGACCATCAAACGATTAAGTCAATAATTGCCATTACAAATTACGTGAAGGCGGTATCTAATCTGCCGACAAATTACAGGCTTGGTACTATGGCGATTGTTTATCGCAAGCTGATAGATTTGTAATCGATCCAAAATCATGTGACTTGACTTTGGTAGTGGCTGTTGAAAGACAAAACGTATACCTACCATATTCTTCAAAACAGTATTTGTAACAAACAGAATAAAAAACTATAGGTTTGGTATACGTTCAGTGGAAAGCGTGGTGAAACGCCTAACATGATGCGGATGGGAACTTACCTCATCGAAGAACACTTGAGTCTTCCTCAAGATGTGCTTGAGCTCAGTCAGCTCGAGGAAGTTCCTCTTGAGGGCTTCGGCGTTTTGATTCACCTCACGGAGTTCGTTCTCTAGCTTTTCGAAGGTGGCCTGTGCACAAGGGTTCACAATTAGAACTATAGCAAATAGAAATTGATAAAAAGGATTCTTAATGATAAATTCGTTTTTGGACAGCGACTAAACTAAGATTCAACTAAGGATTATATTTTCTAATTAGTCTATTACTTAAGTATTAGTTATACTGTATTATTTAATCGCATTTTTCTAATTTAATTTACCTTTTTGTGTTTTTATCTTTTTGTTTGTAGCTAAGTGACATTCCTTTTAACATGTACTTTCTTCTATCGTCGTCTATTGATTTTTACCTAAGTTTTTTAGTAAATACATATAGGTACCTATGTGGAAACTTGTAATTAGCCCTCAGGAGCATATCATGCATGTTATACTAAGCAAATACCTTATTGTAAACTCATAGCTGTAAGTTTTCCTAAAATTCGTAAAATAAAATAAAGAATACTACTAGCTTCTGACTGGGTTTCACGGGCGTCTCTCCGGGATAAAAAGGAGCCTTATGTTATTCCAGGCCTACAACCTTATGCAATTAAAACCTTATACATTTGCAGCAGTTCAGTACTCCATTCCTTTTGGCGTAGAGGTCATCCAAACATCCATTCAAACTTTAGAATTATAATAATTAGTGTGATGTGATGATAGCAACAATGATTTAGGACTTAACCATCCTTGGCATTGCGACTTCTTTTATCACCTAACAGCTATATCAATTTCTTCGCGACATTGTTAAGAAGAAAATATTATCATAGAACCATTGTGGAAACATGGAATTTTAACAGATCATGGCGCGGATGTGTCGCTTGGATAAAATAAGATTTGAATAAAGTAATAGATAGGTACTTTATTGTATTCACTTTCATTGAAACCCTTTTAGAATGGGTGGTTGTTACCTACATGAAAATGTCAGCTTCAGTTTTTTCAAATAATAACCTGTTGCTATTTATTAGCAACTTCATAATAAATGTCAATATCATTATTATTATTCGCGTATATCTTGCCCGCGGCAAGTCCACACCTACAATGCTTCGCTCGCATTCACTCTTGAGTAACAGAGTTCAACATGCTAATAACGCCTTCGGGCACATGTTTGTATATGGTTTTGTCAGTCAAGTTCAAGATTACTTTAACTGGTTCTATTTGCATTGCTAGGTACCGAGTCGTTTTCTGAGACAGGAAACTTAAAAGAATTCGCGTAGTGACGCAACGAAGGTCGGAATAGAAAGTACGTTACGAATCGCAGCGCGGATGCAGTTGCAGTCAGAATTTTAAGCGATTGTACATTAAATTGCCTCTTTAGGTTGCATTTCTGGTCATGTCTCGGCTGTTACTGTCTCAATAAACAGCAAATAAAAGAATCCACTACCAAAAACGACTTAAGTTTAACTGCTATGTGAGGGATCCACTCATAAGGGGTAGTCTATGAATGCTTAATCACGTTTTTTAGCAACTGTTCTATTAATCATATAATCGTTTTCAGTAACTGTTTCTTTTTCATAGATACAAAATACAACAATGTATAAAAATCCAAGAAATATCGAGTCTAAATACAGGTACAATCTAATTAAATTAGGCATTCGTGTGAATATGTGAATTGACACTTAATATCTCGAATAGTTTGATCCGTATTCATAGTAGGGAGCATTTGTCAGCACTATTCAGAATAAAAAACCAATCCAGATCATAAAATCTATCGGGTTCTAACCTCAAGATCGTACATGAGGAAGATGAACGAATCTGTGGCGCTTGGGGCATTCCCCGGGTATATCCAGCATGGGGATGCCATCACGACGGATTTCCTTCTCAAAGTAGTGGAGTTTGCCAACTATTCCGCCAATATCCTGTGCTTTAGTGTCTATATCATCTGCTTTCTTACCTCAAGATCCATCATCTTCCTCGATTACGCTGCTTCGGAACATTCCCCGGGTATCTCCTGCACGGGGATCCTATCGCGACGGATCTCCTCCAAGTAGCGGAGTTTGCCAACTCTTCTACTAGTGTCCCGTACCTTCTTCTATGTCATATGTTGTCTTACCTCAAGATCGATCATCTCCCTCGGTTGCGGCGCTTCGGGACATTCCCCGGGTATCTCCAGCATGGGGATGCCATCACGACGGATCTCCTTCTCCAGGTAGCGGAGTTTGCGCTCCATCTCATCGCAGCGGCGGACTTCATTGACGAACTTGCGTTGGAACGCGTTGACATCCGGGTTTAACTGTGGAGAGAGGTGGTTGTTAGTGTATTTATAATAGTAACTTATCAGCACAGTTCAACCTTGGATATGGCTCTATGTCTGTAGGTACTCCATCCATTTTCAAAGTACAATATTTGTAAACTACTCTTAACATAAAAATCCAAGATTCTCTTGTTGGGGTGGTGTTCGAAAAATTATTGTCAGCTTTATGCATTGTAGGAAACAGCTCAAATTGACAAGTAGCGCAAATTCTGTCTGAAAATCCACGGCATGAAAGAGATTTTTAGATAAGGTATGGTGGCAAGTTTTACAAACAGTAAATTCAGTTTGGCAATAGAAGACAAGATTAACAAAAGTCTGGCACTATCTGGTTAAAATAGCAACGTAAGTTTAATCAGCAAACGGGACGCCAAAACTAAGAACTGAAATAATGAACTCGCTAGTGAAAGGTCATCATCATCATCAGCCTATATTAATCCACTGCTGGACATAGGGAGAATCCCCCCTTAATGAGCCCCAAGAGAAAACTTCCCCTAATGAGCGCCATAGCGCCCTGTCTTCAGCTTGCCACAAGCAGCATCTGCCTGTAGTCTTTCGCATGTGGTCACCCCACCTGGCCGAAGGGCTTCCTACACTACGTACCTATTAGCAAACATCGCGGTCTCCACTCAAGAACACGTTTATCCCAGCGCGGTTATTGGTTCTTCGCGAGATATGGCCGGCCCACTGCCATTTCAGCTTGCTTATTCTTTCTTTATGATGTCGGCATTTTTGGAGATTATGGTACAATTAAGTTAAATTTTATAGTATACTGCTTACTGGAAATGTCGTACCCCGCTTCTGCAGCAAGCTGACCTCAACAATCAAGAATCATTTACTTATTTAGGAGGTAATGAAAACTCTTATTATGAGAATCTAAGGTCAAGATAGGCGTTCCTCACAATTTCTATCCATCAGATTATTGAAAGCCTTATTACGTTATTATAGCGGTAGCGGCGTAAGAATTGACCCCGATTCAGACCGCGGATCTCGTAAGAGTCGACTAGGGGAAGCCAGAGAAAGGGCAGCAGCTTCCTTCTGTGTATTTTAACACATCTACTGCGATCGGTATGGCTGGTCCACCAGTTCAAAGTCGCTCAGCGAGGTATGGAAAGCGCTATGCTCGGAGGATGCTCTATGCTCCGACACGACAGGGAACCAAAGTTATCGACATAGCTCTAAGAAATAGCCAGCTGAAGTGGCAGTGGGCCGGCCATATCTCGCGAAGAACCGATAACAGCTAGGGGGAAATGTTTTCTTCAGTGGAGACCACAACTCGGCAAACGTAGTGTAGGACGCCCTCCGGCAAGGTAGGATGTCGACCTGCGAAAGACTGCAAGCAGATGCTGGATGCGGGAAGCTGAAGACAGGGCGTTATGGCGCTCATTAGGGGAGGCATATGTCCAGCAGTAGACTAGCTAGGCTGATGATGATGACTGTGATCACTAGTCCACCTGCTAAGTGTGATGGTTATGGAAAAAACCACCTTATTTGGGGTACGCCCATTCACCAGTGAGTGTTGATGAGGCAGGATGTATAGAATGAAGGAAGTCTAGCTTTGAGACAGTGTATTGTTTACAAACAAATAGTTTAGCGGTCAACACAATGGCTTGCATTCCAAAGATAGTAAAGTAGTATGCAATGAATGGTATTTATTAGTCAATAAGTTGTTTTGACTGACTTTTCTAAACCAGCATTCCATGCTGTCCACCAAAAGGTAGGCAAGTACCTACTTACCTACAATAGTAAAATAAGTACTACTTACAGATTTGATAAATAAAATAGTATTAATGATAAAATCCATTTATTAATCTTATCAAAAGTTCCTAATCAGAACTGGCTACAATTAATTTTGTCATGTGATTTGAAGAAATTGAGTTTTTAATGTTGGCTTTAATACATACATTTACTTTATGCCATAGGGAGTTTGACCACAGTTGTCATGTTATTGAACCATATAGTATTTGGCATTGTTTTCCATGAATAAATAAATAATTCTGGACAGTCGACACAGCAACAAAATAATTTGATTGTTTGGAAAAAACTAAAAACCGACTTCAAATCCCTTAATTTTACTGTTTTTAAGTTATGCAGAACAAAAACTAATCCCTCAGGAATTAAATAAAATATAGTGACCACCTAGGGATTATTCTCTATACAATAGCGAAAGAATTTTCAAAATAGGTCCATAATTGAAGGAGAAATCGACAAACATCCATAAAAATAACATTCATTCGTAACAGCCAAACATAGAACCTCACCTTTTCAAAGTCAGTTAAATAAGCTACACTCCTTAGATCTACTATCCATCTATAGTCAACTGGGTGTAGTACCTCTCTTCATTAAGCTTACTATTTGGTTCTGTTTTGCTGTTTCTCTGTTTTCTATTTTCTTTTGTCCTGTACTGCCCTTTCAGAAACTGCCAAGACTTTTATTTGTCCTCAAAATTCATTCAAAATGAAAATCATTATGGTGTTCTTTCTTGATAAGTATTAGTTACTCTATGCACTAATAAGGAACTGATTATATTGATGATTGATTCTATTCTAATTGCACTTGAATTTGGCTGAAGTACACCTCGTTAATCTTGAGTGCATAGCTCTTTTAATAGACAAGCTATTCTTAACATATCAATGAAAGTGACATTATTGACCAGGATTATTTATTTATTATTTATTTATCATTATCACTACGAGTGTGCATGAACTAATTCAAACTGTTATATAAATAAAATAAATACAAATAATTTGATGATGGTTGTATGAATAATGGCTAAAACATACAGCATGATTAAACATCAGCTTCATACAACCTAACAAGCAAATGATTAACCATACATTATTATATTCAGGATTCTGGGGTGGAGGTGGAATCATAGTTAACTTCATCCATCCGTAGAGAAAGTTTGATATGAAACTTGATATTTTTAAATAATTAGGCCAATAACCATCCGCAGCAAGTTAGCACACAGAATATTTCTATAAAATTTAGGGAAGAAACATCCTTATGATTTTTAAGAATGTCAAGATTTATATTGTATTAGCTGTTATTCGCAACTTCATTAGCGTGGTAGGTAGGGTGCCCAACCTATTGACAACATCACAAATTCACTATTACTATTTTGACAAAAATAGACATCATTGCATGGACGGACTTTTTGTCTGTTTTATTTTCTCGTTGGATGTAATGTGTAATTTATCAAACCTTTCTTTAAATCCTAAATCAGGGGCGAAACCCTAAAAAAGTAGCCTATTCTTTAAGTTAGGCTACATTCTAAATGCATGCCAAATTTCATCTTGATTTGTTCAGTAGTTCTGGAGATCCTAGGTAACAAAAAATTTACATTTCACAAACTTTCGGATTATAATACTAGTAGGATTAAGACTTATCTGGATTAAAAGTTAACTATAATCCCTCCTCCGTACCAGAAGAAAGAAACAAGTAAGTAGGTACTTCAAACAGTAAAGTACCTACTGCAAAATCACTGATTGATCAATAGAAACTCAATAGATTCTAAGAATGTCTATTGCAAAATAGTGATTGGCATGTGAATTGGAGCAGATCAATGCTGAATCAATATTATCAGATAACCGGCGCTTTAAATTGGGGCACGATTTTTCAGAAAAAGAGGTCAGACTTCAACCAAGATAAAGTGGGTAACTTGAAGGAAAGTGTTTGTGGTAGTCCCGTTAACAAAAGTCTTGTGAAAAGGGGCGTACCCCGAGCCTACCCGCAAGAGGTACTCACATCTCGGAACTGCACGAGGCCCAGCTCTCCAAGTTCAGATACGCAGGCGTAGGCAGCTTCACTTTGCAGAAAGAGCTGACATAATGTCATTTCTTCACTCCTAAACAACGACCCCATTTTGCACGGTTTATCAACACTTCACACAGTAAAAGTCTATTCCTTTATATGAAAAAGTCCCGTCGCGAGTCTGCGAGCAGACTTTAGCGGCGACGAAAACGAATTGCAGAAATCAATCAATAAAACAGCGGACATTCGTCATCTGTGCGCACGCACGCATTAGCCATATGTTCTGAGTTGCCAACTACCATAAACAAATTACCCTACCAATCATATTCATTAGAAAATTATAATTGTTGTGATTGCAAAACTTAATGAGCTCTGTGAACTTGGGCACAGAAGCACAAGTGCGCAAGTACAATCAAATAGAAAAGTGATAATAACCAACTAACGACTAACGCCGGCTTCACGCCCGCGCGAAATAAAGACCTTGAAAGTGGTGATGTCAAACACTCTCCTCCGTAGACCGAGACACGTTCTCGGTGACCCCGTTGACCCAATCACCGCCGCTAACCCGGAGGTGACGGCAACCGATTCGCTTCAGCTCACTACACAACCGACCAAAAACTGACCCCGCCGGATGCGGGGTCGAAGAATTCCCCGTTTCCGCCCATAGGTGCACTCGCGCACCTAGGCGAAACCTCCCTTCCCTCTCGTAGCATCTGGCAACAGCCCAAGCCGAGGCTCGGACCTAAGTGGTGGCCCACCCTTGTGCGTGTTGCCCCAACCTAACTTTTAACCGGCGAGGCGCCTTCTACGCCTTCCATAAGTCCGATAACGCTGTCATGGCCATCTGCGATCAACAGAATTTTAGTCCACTCGAAAAAAAAAAAGTGATGTCACACAACATTAAGTCTGTGTTCTTGTAGTTTTGAGTAATGCATAGTTACTATAAGAAATGCTAAATTTACTGAATTTTTTTGTAGATTTTTAAAAACTAAACACTATGCTTTGTTTTCACTTTACTTTGTTATCACATGCGTACAAACTAAATACATAACGTTTTTGTGGCATATTTAACGTTCAAGAGTAACAACTAATATCAAGGAATACTCAACAAAATCGCAAAAACAAACTATCAAATCAACGAAACGAACATCGAAAAACCGTCAAAGACTTTGCTGCGTCATTGTTCTCAAAAGCATTCATTCGACAGTATTGCCAACTTAATATACAAAAAGCTTTTTTTTGCCAAGTAGAATATAAATAAATTTGCTAGATTAGTTATTACATTTTCAAACTGGGATTTATTGCCTTAGTACATAAAAAGTATGATTTCCTCTTATATTTCAGGTTTTTAATAATCCGTCATTGAGTTTATGATGTTTTTATTATATTCCATAAATATTGAATTGAAAAATGACTTAATGCTGAACAAAATGTGCCAGACAATGTAAAAATGCGTCAAAATTCTTGCTAGCAACCCTGGTTAGACAGCTTCCCCTCTCACCCCGTTCTTTCCCCTCAACGCCTTAATTATGGTTCGGTGCGCAGCCGTTGAAGCCAACATCACAGAGCTTATAAAGATTTGCGCGTTCTCTACCAACCTATTTGTTATTTCCTCTTTCAAATTGCAAGTAAAGTAACGTTTATATGTAGTATGCCTGATGGGAATTAGCACTTTTCTGATTCGCTGACCGATTCACGATCAATTTAATCCCACACCCACTTTGAATCCCACGCCCACAATCAATTTTATCCAACGCCCAATTTTAGTTTACTAATAATAATATAATAATGCTGGACAATTCACACAGCATTATCTAGCCCCAAGCTAAGCAGAGCTTGTGTTATGGGTACTAGATAACTGATATACTTAATACAATACACTACCTACATAGATAGATATTTTTTATTATACATAGAAAACACCCAGGCCAACGGAACAAATTTCTGCAGATCGTACACAAATTTGTTCCGAGGCGGGAATCGAACCCGCAACCTCCTGCGTCGCAGGCGGACCTTCGCCCGCTGCGCCACGGAGGTCGTCAAACGCCTATGTTAAACAGCCCCATAAAGTTTAACACCCACCGCTAATTTTATTCCACGCCCAATTACGCTTAGGTTATATTGAATCCCATGCTCAATATTAATCCCACGCCCACGAATAATAAAAAACTCAATTCTCAATGGGATCTTCTAGATAATTGTGTTTCAAACATGCACCTTGATAGGGCACGTAAATATAAAATAAAATTCAAATGCAGTATGTAGGTTTGAGACAGTCCCCAAATCGGTTAAAAGTTTCTGGCCACTGGCAATACCAATAGCCTGTCTTGCTCTAACATGGTACTTTGTCTGACAAACTGTATTCAAAGACAGTTTGCCTTCAAAAATGAATTCCTCAGGATCTCACATACGCATTAATAAAAGGCTCTTTTAAAAATAGCAACAACGTACAATATTAATATTATTCTTGAATTAAAATGATCAGAAAAAGCTTTTAAGTCCAATGTGATCTACGAAAAAATATTAATTCTAATCGATTTACTCTTCAATTTACGAAACTATCCTTGTGTTGCGGCTTGTGTTGTCTGGTCAAAGTGCCGTCAAAATCCGACGAATTAAACGTCAATTCTGTCTGTCATGACATTGTCAAAAGTTATTTGAGGTTTAGGTTAGGTCCGCTCCCGATCCCGCTGTGACTAAAGATGAAATAAAATAATTGAGCGAGATTACACAGGTGGACTATGAATAGATAGACATAAATGTGAATGAAAACCGGGACAAAATGGTATGAAACATAGTTTCTTTCTTCCTTTTAGCTGACCGTCCAACTGATCTCCAATAAGCGGCTGGCTAGTAATTTCTATTATTATTTTCAGGCACTTCTCGGGGCACAAGCAGTTATTACTTTGGTTATGATATCTTTCATGCAGAAACTTAAGAGCTGCTCGTTTGCGAGATGGCTGCTTTGCTCCCAAGGTCTTTACCGCTACCTGTACCCTACGGACAGCGAACTTCGAGCATTATCTGGTAAAGATAAGGCAAAAGGTAGAAAAGGTGGTAAAAATGATACCAATGGGAAGAAGGAGACCTTCCAAGTACCCCGGAGTCTTGAAATTACGCTGGAGAAGGCGCCAGTTACACCCTTGGATGTGATACATCTAAGGTTCTACACAGAATACTATTGGATAGTAGATTTCTCGTTATACACTGCCATAGTTTATACATTATCAGAGGTGAGAACTGGTTAACATCCCTGTGATAGTAGGTCAAGAGTTCAAGCAGTGATGAAAATGATTTTCTGACAAGTTGAGTGAGTGAAGTGGAGTAAGTTTATTTTATTTTATCTGTTGCAGATTTATACTGGATTTTTTCCATTGAAAGATGAGTTCAATTTAAGTATGGTTTGGTGCTTCCTGGTTGTACTATTTGCTTTGTATCCTTTTAAAACTACAATATGTAAACTACATAAATTAAAGGGTATGTCAAAGTATGTAGCTGTATAAGGGCATTGTCAAACTATACTAAAAATCATGTACAATATTAAAATCATAATAAATTGAGAACAATGTCAGAAATAAAATAAATTAAATTCACATGTAAATAAAGCAAAAAGTAAGGTAAGTATGAACCTACCATAATATAATATGAATTAGTAATAATTGTAAAAATATGTATGTCACAAGGTCAAATAATATTTGCTGCTGTAAAGTAGCATTGTCCTATCAAATATGATATAGGTTCACTGTAGGTATAACTTTTTAATATTATGGTATTAAATTTATTATAATATTAAATAAAATAATGAAAAAAATCAATATTAAATAAAATAAAATAATAAATCATGTTTATACACACAACCTCTGTGGCGCGGTGGGCGAAGGTATGTCTGCGACGCAGGAGGTTGTGGGTTCGATTCCTGCCTCGGGACAAATGTTTTTGTCCCTAAGAGCCAAGCATGGGGATTTTTGTATAGGGTAGAATAGAGAAAAATTATGTCAATGTCATCAAATGCATAAATTATTTGAAATTAATTCTGTCAACTTCAATAATGTATGATAAATATGATAATAGAATGTCATTATTGCATTATTCTACCCTGTAGAATAGCGAACTATCCCCATGCTTGGCCACTGGTCAGTTCAGATAAAGAAAATAAATAAATAATGCTGGACAATCCACACAGCACTACCTAACCCCAGAGTAAGCTACTCAAGCTTGTGTTATTATGGGTACTATATAACTGATATATTTAATACAGTATATACATAGATAGATATATTTTTTATGACACATAGAACAAATTTGTTCCGAGGCGGGAATCGAACCCGCAACCTCTTGCGTCGCAGGCGGACCTTCGCCCGCTGCACCACTGAGGTCGTCAAATGTGCTCATACTATGTGTCTCTAAATAGTATGAGCTTACACTAAAAAATACATCTAAATTAACCAGCTGCCATAAACACAGAACATAAAATAGTGCCTACTACTATCATCAATTATTCATCCTATATTAGTCCACAGCAGGACATAGGCCTCCCCTAATGAGCGCCATAGTGCCCTCTGCTACTACTATTAGCAGCTACTTTTTCTCGTTGATAATCTAACAGGTAATTATCTTGTTTTTTTACCTATTTCTCCAGACGTTTCAACAGGTGTACACACGTACGTCATGTAGGTGAAAAATATATCGGTAAAGAAACGCCATAAATACCAGTTAAATAGTACCAATAATAATGTGTTAAAATCGCTCGAGTTTGAAAATATTTATTCTCATGAAGTGTAAGACCCTTAACAGCATCTCAGTAAGAACTTGCTGATCCTCACAAAGCAGTACTTTACATCAGAAGAGTCCATCGGTGAGCGGTCCACATGCATAGTAGCCTTCTCCGTCTTCCTCCTGATTGCAATGATGGTGCTCATTGTCGATGAATCCAATCTGGAGGTTGGAGTAGACCCCGCGTATGATAGCTTTCATGAAAATGCTCAGAAGTTTTTGGAGAATCAAGGGTTATCTTCTGTGTAAGTAATTTAGCAACATCTGCCATTCTGCCATCATTAGGTATGCCTGATTTACAGTTTGATAAGCATCAAGTGCGAGTGACAAGTCTTAAATGATTAGTAAAATCAGTGTGTAAGCAGAAGATGGCAGAAGTGATTCGTGAAATCAGCTTGTAAACGATCGAATTTTACTAATCACTGATTACTTAGGTACACTTGTCACACGCACAGTTACGCTTAACAAAGTGTAACTGACCCATTATGTATGAACTAAGTCAGTAGTAAGTGTGATCATAGATGAATTAAAACTAAAGATGGCCAATGTCCATACAAATTTGCGTTCCTCTGAAAAAGATTGAAATTCTGCCTAATTCCAGATGGCGCTGACCCATAGCCCGAAAATCGTAATATTCCACGATTAAACCAAGTTAATGAATAGGAGTCGTTTCATAATCCCAAAAAATCATTTATAGTTTTTTTTCAATAAGTTTTTGAGGCTTACAAGTTGATATTTACGAATTTTGTTTTATTGGAAGAGAATTAGTCGTGTTATGCTAGTCTCCAAGGAATTATGATGATGGCGTGGTAATCGTTTTGCATGATAACGCGTAGTTTATGGGGTAGATGGCGCTAATTAAAAGTTTACCTACCTATATGATTAGGTAGGTAGGTACCTAGGTTATGAATAGTAATGATTGCATAACCGATAAGGTATTCTTACCAAAAATAGCTTCGTAGTCGAAATTTCAACCAAGCAATGTTGCCAACTTAAGACGAAATGTACTTTTTAGAACTATTTTATAAAAATGCCAAAAATTAGTAGATATCAAATTTACTCATAAAAATAATTAGGGGCAGATTCGGTATTTTTCGTCCGAAGGTGCGGTTTCGGTTTTTTTCGTTTAAGTACGTATAATTTAATTGACAAAGCTGCTAAATGTCCTATTATCTTCCAGAGAAACCACTCTTACCACATGACCTACTACTACATTAATCCATGGTTAGAAGTCGATATCCGTATCGTGTGAGTAGGAAAATGATTAGTTAAAAATAAAGCCACTCCTAACTTTTGATATTTTACATTAACAAGGTTCAAAGATCATTTTATTCGAGCAAAAAACATGCCATTCATTGAAAGTACGAAAACGGCAACATCGATCGGTCGACGACAAAGACGGCGGCAGCGGCGGCGGCGGTAGTTAGGACTTTACAGTGCATCCACAAATCACATAAAATAAAACCAGCCAAGTGCGAGCCGGACTCACACATGGAGGGATTCGAACCATCGTAAATAACTATTTCACAAAAGGAACCCGTAAATTGGAAATAAAGTCAACATGACGCAATCACCCATCCCATCCATATACTGACCGCGCCCAACGTTGCTTAACTTCGTTGCTCGGTAGTCGGTACTGAGGTAGTTCTAGACCGGAATAACTTATAGGCAACTATTGAATGCGAAAAAAACCGCGGGCAGAAACTAGTATATGATAACTATAGTCATGTAATTTGTCTTGTTTTTCGTATAGTATTTAAATTATACAAGTGTCAAAATGAAATTGTATAGATAATAAATTTATTTACATTCATTTATTTTGTTGTTATAGCGGCAATAATAATCTACACTCTGTCAAAATTTCAACTGTCTACCTCTATCCATGGACCAATATAGCGGTTCAAGAGATAAGCCACATCAAGTATAGGCAAAAAGACACGTTTTGTACGAGAGCCCCTTCATTTTTAATATTCCTTTTTTGTTTTATTTATTTATAAATAGGAAAAAGAAATGCAAAATCTGTGAAAATTTCAACAGTCTACCTTCATGCGATACAGCAAGCTGAAGGGCAGACAGACGGACGGATAGCTCCCGTTTTCACCTTTCGGGTACAGAACCCTAAAAACGAATGCCGCGAAACACCATGACGAAACTTTTATTAATTACCTCGCAGAACATGTGAAAAGTAGAGTGCACAAAGTTGTCTTCGTCTAGGGCGTGATTAAATTCCTTTCGCGACCTACCTGATAGCAAAAAAAATTTATAATTTTATCATTAGGTACTGTTTAAAAGCCGCCACACACATAAACCGTGGCCAGGTCGGAGGCGAAAGCGTGCGGTTGTTGTTGTATGTAATGCGTGAATTTATAATAGAGAATACACATAAGTACCTACACCGCCGGGCGGCGGCGCGTATGTGTAGTGTCTCATATAAATTTGTATGATACAACCCGCACGCCTTCGCATCCGGCCCGGCCATGGTTTCTGTGTGGCGACTTTAACCCTTAATTTATCTGTTAGGTCCCTGGGACTCCGCGCGTACTTTCATTTTGGTCTAAAATCTTAACTGTCGCGTTTTGGTTTTCGCGCGTCCTAGTACCTTCCTGCAGTAGCGTCCCGAGCGCGGGGTGAAGAGGACGTGCGTCTACGCCGCGCGTATAGGTGAGTAATTGTGCACATGGAGTCCGCTGGACTCCATGGGGGTATTTGTGTAACAAAAATATTATTTTGCTGGATTGTAACGTTATCATTTTTCAATGTTATTTTTGTGTTTTAGGCTTACAAATGGCTTCAAACAGTCGGTCAGTCAATCTACTTCATTCAGAAGCTGAGTCGGTAGTACTTGACTGGCTCAGATGTGATGCTGAGGAGTCCAACGACGAGGAGCAAGGGCTACAAGGTGGACCACAACATGAAATTGTGCCAAACGAATTGTTTTCCGATTCAGAAGATAGATGTATACCTTCTGATCATGACTCTGATTCAGAGTGCTCACTTGATACGTCAGGCGACGAGGAAACACAGAGTTCAAGAGAATGCAAGATATTATTACGGAAAAAATCGGTACAAATGGTCAAGTAATAAGTAACAACTAAAAAGCGCTGCACGTTTCGTTTTTTTGTATTAACATGTGCCATTTTTTAATTAGTTTTTAAAAGTTGATTATCTTTTAGACTTGTTATTGAAAGAAAAAGTTTAAAATAATGTTTCATTGTATTTAAGTTTTGAGCCCGAAGTTTGCATTGTTTCTTGTGTACTTATTTTTTTGTCTATTAGGTTTTTCAATGATCAACAAGACTGTTACCAACTAATAAATAAATTTGATATTTAAGCTTTTAAGTATAATGTTGCTTAGTAGAATAAACCATTTTTGAGTTCATATTTTACTTTTATTTTGACCAAAATCAATGATTTTTATGCAAGGAGTCCCATGGACTCCATGAGGTAAATTAAGTGATTTGGGGTCACCAGGTAAACCAAGGGTTAAAGGTGTGTCTCCTCTCAGTTACAAATTTTTGGGTACCTACATGAAATAAAACTCAATGAATTCCCTTTGCTTTGTAGGGAGGTAGGTTAATTTATTTCTACAACATACCTAACTCGTTGTCTTCACGACGAATTGGTAGGTAGATAAGAACCTCGGTGAAAATTTTATGAGCTGTAACTATAAGCATAATTTGTTCTGGAATAACATGACTAAAATGCAATAGGCATTTTAGTCATGTTATTCCAGAACAAATTATGCAAAGATTATAATTTTACCAAAGTTCCAAAATTATGGGCATTTATTATTGTACCTATGGCAATACTGATGAAGGAATGTAAACAATAAATCATCGAGCTAAATACGAGTGCAGCAGAACATAGCAAATCGGCAACGTCGCGGTAAAAAAGCTATCTGGCAACGTAGCAATCGACCTAAGTGCCATCTGTAAAATTGATCAAGCTCGATGGAAGCATGGGGTCTCATTCCATAGAAAAGTTTTTTAGTTCAAAAAAATGACAATGGATGGCGTTAGGTGTATTACACTTAGTTATCGAGGTTTGTGTAAACTGACAAAACAATAAAGAATTTCTTTATAAAATGTCTGAACTCTTTTAGGTAAAAACCCTTGATTAAAATATAATTAAATTATATGATTTTGAATCAAAACTTTCATAAATTTGAAAATTTCATTACTATCGACACACTATCGATGTTCTTCTGGCGGCATTTTTATGAACTTATCAAATCTCACGACTTTTGTAGGATAGTAAATAGTAAGTGCTACTCCTTGATAGATGGCGTATCGGTTTTCTTATTTCGAATGAACAAAACGCAAACTTATTGTCAGTCAGTAAACAAACATCTTAAATATATTCAACATTAGAAGTAGGTAATCAAAAATATTTCTGAAACCAGTCGTTTATCAAAATGAATCGGAAAGTACGAAAAAATATCAAAAATGGTGAAATTCCTTCTAATTTCTGCAACCGCGTGCTCACACGCGGGGGGCGATGAGACGCAGCGGGGATGAAATTCCGAATTAGGGCGAACGACGCCGAATGGCCGACACGGCGATGCGACGAGCCGTGTCGTAGGTACTCGTACGTAGTCGGTCGGGCATCGTCGGCTATTCTCTGTTTGTTGTTTAAGGCGCTGTGCATGGAAAACTAAGACTGTCAGATTGCATGTCAATATTACCAAATGTGGTCGGCAGAGGCGCTTATTTTTAACATAGACTTATGCAAAATTTATCTGTTGTAGAAGAGGCAAACTTTTGTTTTATTTTGGTTGATAGCACAATCACAAGGTAATAATGTAATGTTAACTAACATTTGCCCGCGGCTTTACTATCGTTGCATGTAAAATACCTTAATAAAACCTATGTCGCTTGAAGCTTCTCAATTATAATAAAAATTACATTCATCGATAGTTATTCATAGAAATCAGAAACACTTAAAAAAATAATATCATCTTCATGCATGTTAAAGTGCCGACAATATCACCGACCATTATGATAATACTTTATACATTAAAAAAATATACTAATTTAGTCAAAACAACTGAGGTCTAAATGGATTACAAAAGTGTCAATCATTGAAGATATTTCGATTTGGTTTTGGAGGGCTTTCTCAAAAAAAAAATTAAAATATAAATAATGCTGAACAAGCCACACAACATCATCTAACCCCAAAGTAATTAGAGCTTGTGTTATGATATACTTATTAAATACACTACACAGATAGATATTTTTTATATACATAAGACATCCAGAACACCTGGAATAAATATCTGCAGATGGTACAAACATTTGTCCTGAGGCGGGAATCAAACTAACTGTAACCTCCTGTGTCGCAGGTGGACCTTTCCCCGCCGCGCTACAGAGGTCGTCAATCAAATAATCAGATATAAAATGAAATATAACAGTGCTTTATTTCCTTTACCCCTTACAGGAGTCTTGGACACGTCAATAAATTCAAATAAGGTTCAAGAGTAAAACTGGGAAATAAAGTGATTACTTTAATTTATTGTTCACTTCAATCTTTTTAAGGTAAAGTAAAGAAGCGAACAAGAAACCTTTACCTTGTCAGGGTGTTAGTTTTCGAGCTGGAGCAATACTATTAGCAATACCTAAGTTTTTTATCCTCTAGAGATAGTCTGATATTTTGTAGTAAGCCTTTTTAACAAAGGATATGTTTTACAAATTGTTTGAAATTATTTTTTGATAACTTTTAACACTTTTGTAGTTTTGTTGTAGAATCGTATACATTTCCCTTTAAAAGATAATCTATAAATCGATACTATAAAAATATATAAATATATATCTATAAAAATATTCGTAAAATAAAATACGTGAATGTTGGAATGCTGAATGATGAATTTCACGGATATAATTTTGTACACAATCTCAGTACTACTCGCTTACATAATTAATTTTATTTTCCGGAAATAAAACGCAACAATCATGAAGATAGTTTTAGTTTAGATTGTAATATTACAAAATAATCATAAAAACCACAACAGACCATGCCTTGCTATCCAAATTGATATTCATACCGATATAAAGTATTCTTTATTATGTTGCTGCCTTCCAAGAACTCATGAGTGATTATGATTAACATGAGTGATTAACAATAATTTTGACAACTGTCATTGGAAATACAATTGTTTTGCATGTTTATTACGTTTTTAGCGTCTTTAAACATCTCCTTTACTTGACTTCTTTGTTACGCTAAAAAAAATATATTATATTGATGTCAATGTACACATATTGCCAATAAGAAAAAAGTTATGACAAACCGCTCCGTTGAGGTTTTACTATGAGTTATTAAAAATTTAAAGTAAATTATAATTTTTGAGTATCTGTCCTTTTGAGAATCTCTCTTCTCTAAGAGAACAAACCGATAGAACTACGAGTAATTTAAATTTGCCTGTAGTTCTACTGGTAGAACTACGAGAAAAAAAATGCAAATGGTTGGTCCTAAGTATATCAGTTATCTAGTAAGTACCCATAACAAAGCTCTGCTTAGCTTCGGCCTTGGTGATGATGTGTGAATTCATCATCATCAGCCTATATAAGTCCACTGCTGGACGTAGGCTCCTATTTTAATTTTTCAGCATTATTTATTTATATATAAGGTCATCAAAATCGCCCTACCTATTTAACATATTTTAACTCGACCAATACTTTCCGTGCTGTAAACATGTTGAGTAGTACCTACCTATCTAGCTACCAGAGAAAAAACCACTATAAACCTATTCTACTTAATTGGTAGGTCTGTCAATGAATAAAATTCCTGCAAATTTCTTTTGGCTTAGCTTCAATCAAATATAGACTTTATTTCAATGACGAATGAACCATTTAACCCGCAAAACAAAAGTTGTCGAAAATCGTAATTCGTCCGTCGAACCCAGCTGTCATCGCGAAAAAAGTTACATAACCTCACGTCCGTCCGAGGAGGCATCCAGCCTCCGAATGAAGCTAGTGGAAGCTATTTTGAGCATATATTGAAAGGGATGTTTGAGTAATAAGGTTGAAATTCTATTGGCAAAATATTATAATTTTTGCAATTACTTCGCTAAACGCCTTACAAAAATGTGTTTTTTGGGTTTTATTATGTTAATGGTTTTATTTATTTAAAACTTTTTACATATGTCTTTAGTTGATAAAATTTCCTTTCATATAGTATTAAAATAATTAATGGTTGTCACTCAAAATATTGAGCATTTCGAGACGAAAAATTTTTTTCTTGTTCTTTCTTGTGATTTTTTTTTTCAAGATCCTAGATCGTTTTATAAAATATTTTTGTATAAGTCTTTTTTCCATACATTTGACTATACACTGTTTTTTTTTTGGGCTTGTAATATGTCGGAGAACGGCTAACGGTGCGACGAAAAAGTGTACTTTCTACGGTGTCGCTGTTTGGGTAGCGTCTTAATTGTGCTACACGCTTTGCCGTCTGCGTAGGTAATCTAACGAGATAGGTACCTACATATACATACCTACCTACCTATATTATTATATTATTCGGAAAACTTACGACTTCGCCGTCCCCGGAGAATATAATGGTAATTGCAAAAACACAACTTTTCAGGAGAAATAAAAAACATGTTTTCATTGATTACTTCATTAATACTGGACGTAGACTGATGGTTGTCAGCTTAACGAAAAGCTTATTTTTTATGTATTTGAAATGTTTTAGAAGAACACGCGTAACATATGCAAAAAGCAAGATATTTCAAAAACAAGAAGTTACTGAAAATCAATCGCTATCCAAGATGTTATAATGTCGATTACCATTTTATTCACAGTATTTCGTAACCAAAATCGTTATTGCACCAGTGACTTACCATTTTATTCTACGTTTTTTACACTGAAAGTGATGATGATAATGCTCGAATATCATCCTTTTCTCGTCAATGTAGTCTAATTTTTTTCTGATAATGGCTTTTTTGGTTTTCCAATAAAACTTTATCAATGGTAATCAACTTTTTCTTTATAATACTAAATTGCTTTAAATTGACGAAATTACCTCCAAAATCTTCTTAAATCACTAAAGCTAGGCCTCAAGACTTAACACAGTCATCATCATCATCATCAGGCTACACTAGTCCACTGCTGGACATTGTAGCCTAATGAACGCCATAGCACCCCGTCTCCAGCTTGCCGCATCCAGCATCTGCCTGCAGCTTTTCGCAGATCGTCATCCCACCTGCCCAGAGGGCGTCCTACACTACATTTGCGACTGCTTGATGATGTTTGAAGCTGATCCGCAAGATTTTCTCAACAGGTTTGTGACAGTGGATGAAACTTGGGTTCACCACTATACTCCAGAGTCAAAACAATAATCCAAGCAGTGGATAAAACCAGGTAAACCAACTCCGAAGAAGGCCAAGACAAACCTGTCGGCTGGCAAGGTGATGGCGTCTGTTTTTTGGGATGCTAAGGGTGTCATCATGGTGGACTACCTTCCGAAAGGTGATACAATGAACTCGGCATACTACAGCACCCTTTTGCGTCGTTTACGTGAAGAAATTAAAGAGAAACGCCCAGGGTTACTGCGAAAGAAAGTTTTGTTCCACCACGGCAACGCTCGCGTGCACACCTCTATCGAAATCATGGCTCAAATTCGTGATAGTGCATTCGAATTGCAACCCCATCCGGCTTATTATACTATTTCAGTACCGTCAGATTTTCGTCTTTTTCCAAACATAAAAAAAAACACGGACAATCACAGAAATTTTAAACAAATGAAGAGGTCGAAGTCGCTGTTAACCTTTAATTTGTAAACCTTAAGGAATATTTTTTTTAAAGGGATAGATGTTTTCGAAACTAAATGGAAGACGTGTATTGAGCTAGATGGAGATTAGGTCATAAATAAAAAATAAAAATATATGTTTGACTGACCGATCTTGACGAGATCTTGACGAGACCGCGAACTTTCTACAAGGAGGACATCATTGCTTCCAGAGCCAGTAATAGCTTGAATCAGGAACTCATAAAAAGCATGATACTAGCTTGGAATATCTCCTGCTTTACAGAGGCTCATCAGATCGTCATAGAGCCTTGCTTATTGAAAGTGGCTCAGTGTATCACATATATCCTTGCAATTCGGGCACATAGCGGGGATTTGGGCTTGTGACCTGTCTGGCACCCCGCTTGCTTCATGTCTTTTTAATAGGATTTGTATTTAATTGGATATATTCAGCATCGAAGTTATATTTGTGTTTTAATATTAATAGCTGTGAATGGGAGACACTTATTTCCATTATTCGTGTCATAATTTTCACGAGAACATAATTGTATTATTGTTTATCATACTTTAAATGTGTGAATACAATATGATAATACTACAGTACAATTTTATTCTGTAATTTCAGGCATGGGTAGAATCGTCGAATAAAATTGTAATTTTTTGTAACTTTGCGAATAATGATAATAGAGCTACGAAAAAAATTGAGCCGATGTATTAGCATCCACAGATCTCAAAAATGACAAAACACTAAAATCATGGTAGTGGCGATTACCATTTTATTCTCGGGGGACGGCGACTTGGTCTGTGTATTGGTACCTACTTACCTACCTACCTACCTACTTATGTTTTAGGTAGTACATTGAGATCTTCAAAAAAAAACAAGATCCGTCAAGTGCGAGTGTAACTCGCGCGCCGAGGGTTTCGAACGTTTGTTAACAAATATGTAGGTACCAAAAGTACCGGTTAGAGACTTCGCAATTTAACGGATACCTACCTAAGATTAGTAGGTATAGGTACCAACAACCTACATTTCAGATAGATCTTTCTGCATGCTTCGGTTAAAGTGGGTAATGGAAAATTGTTCAACTTTTTTCAAATAATGTCAAAACTATTTTGATATGTACAAACTGATTACCTTTCATTTGATACCCCACATGACCCTGTGGTATCTTTTAAAATTTCGGCATCACAATTTGTATGGAAAATATTCATTTAAATTTTTTGTTTATTATCATTTATTTTTCTTTAAATCTGTACAGGCGCACTAAATGTATTATTATTTTAAATTTCAAGTCGATAGCTGCAGTAGTTGCCGAGTTATTAAGGAGGGAAAAAAGGACAGACTAAGCGAGACCATAAGGGTTTCGAAACCGATCTTTGATCTTCGAAACCCTAAAAACGATTATGGATGTCAGCGAAAAGGAAAAATAATAAATAATAATAACAATTCTAAAAATAATAATTCTAATAATAATAATAATAATAAGCATCATCAGGAAGTTCCTCTCTTTGCAGCCCTAGTCACCGGCCGCTTGAGCCTAGCTTCGCGGCCACCGAAGATATATTCATTAGATATATTTACCGTTTTGATATATTTTTAGGGTTTTGATGATCGAAGATCGGTTTCAAAACCCTTATGGTCTCGCTTTGTCTGTCCTTTTTTCCCTCCTTAATAACTCAAAAACTACTGCAGCTATCAACTTGAAATTTAAAATAATAATACATTTCGTGCGCCTGTACAGATTTAGAGAAAAATAAATGAAAATAAATGAAAAATGAAAATGAATATTTTCCATACGAATTGTGAAGCCGAAATTTTAAAAGATACCTACAGAGTCATATGGGGTATCAAATGAAAGGTATCATTTTGTACATTTCAAAATATTTTTTGAAATTTTTGTAGGTTTCATACTTTTTGAAATATTTTGAAAATAGTCAAAAAAATACCCATCCCCCCCCCCCCCCCCTATCTCCGAAGTTTGCAGAGCGATCCGTTTAAAATGTACGGAGCGTTAGAGAAGTTTGAAAAAAGAACACATTTTGAAAAATGGTCAAAAAGGGGGGGAATAATTTTCAAAAGTGGGAGCTACCTCACCGAGTGGGGTATCAAATGAAAGGTATCAATTTGGACATTTCAAACCAGTTTTTCAAATTTCTGCAACTTTCATATTTTTTTAAATATTTCGAAAAAAGTCGAAAAATTTACCACTACCCACCTTAACCGAACCACCCATTTAACCGAAGCATGCAGAGAGATCCATCTGAAATGTAGGTTGGTACCTACTATTCTTAGGTATTCGTCAAATTGCGTACTTTCTAACCGGTACTTTTGGTACATATTTGTTGACAAACGTTCTAAACCCCCGGCGCGTGAGTTACACTCGCACTTGACGGATCTTGTTTACTGTAGAATAGTTTTATAACATTTTATTTTCTATGGTAAAAAATGTATTTTATAAACGAGATTAAAGAATAAATGAGTGTTTATTAATAATAATAATAATTTAAAAAATAATAATTAATTCCTTCAACTTCAATAATTAACGCAATGTATGACGATGCGATTATGATGCATTATTGTCTATTCTACCCTAGACAACAATCCCCGTGCTAGGCCTACAGGCATACCTACTACTGCTACTACTTACCTATTCTGTTTTACTTACCTACCTATTGTAAATTATTGCATCGACCGACTACGTACTAAATAGTTCCTATTCTGTGGCGACACCGAGCACACGCACAGGCTTCACTCCCTACACACACAGCCACAGCTTTGCATTTTGATGGTTAGACGCGCTTTCTCACTCATATAACATAACGCGCCCCATTTAATTCGAAATAAAACAACAACAAATCCGCATGGGCCGGCCGCTGAGATTTGGGAGAGGTTCGTAGCCTTCTTAAGTCATCAGCACATAATACCTAGGTCATCACATCTGGGATCCATTCTATGATGCCCACCTTATGTGGGTACCTACCCTATAAAGCTAAGTGGAACTTGCTGTAGGATTATAAAATAAGTACCTATCACTAAAGTCGGTACGGTAACACAATAATACATAGGTACCTACGAAGAAAAACTTTCATCAAAGCTGTTCTAAAATTAAATAAACCCTAGGTTTGACGCTTCTTAGAAAATTACAATAAATATACTCACTACTAGATGGCGTCATTAAAATATCGCATGAGTCGACATCTAGTAGTGGAAGGTGGTACTTTTTCATTCGTTCTTGCGGGCCAAGACTTGCGCCATCTAGTGAACTTATAACAATAACTAGTTGGCCCGCTCAAATCTCGCCCGAAGCGTGTCCCATTTTTTACTATGAGATGAGGCATCTGTACTAGTATAGTATTATAATATCTGTGATGGAAGTATCCCACTGAAAAATAACTCTCTAGAAGCTGCAAAGATGGCGCTGTTGCGGAAAAATAAACGGGTGAATTGATTTATTTTTATCGAATTGCTACACGTGGCGCCATCTCGCGCTCCACCAGATAACTAGTAATCGATTCTCGCTCTGAAGTATGGGACTTGTCGGTCTTTGGTTTTATTTGTCCATGGTGTGATATACCTATGTCAATTACTGACTCTGCCCAAGAATTCGTGAATTCGACGTAATCTTAAATTGGTCCTAGCTATAACAATAGCTTGCGGCCTGGTTAGCTAACGCTCGTAAATTTATTCATATCCTGTAGGCCAAGAACGAAGATTGTTGTCTAGGGTAGAATAGTGAAAAATTACGTTGCACCGTCGCGTCATCCACTAGTCAAATTCGATGTTTGAACCACGACACCAATAGCTACAAGAACAAAATTAAAAATTTTAAAAACCCTCCGCCAGATTTTCATGAAATATGGCTAAGAACACTCAGGATAAAATTATCTATGACACAAAAAAAACTAAACGAAAATCGGTTCATCCGTTTGGGAGCTACGATACCACAGACACAGGTACAGAGAAACACAGACAGACACGTTAAACTTATAACACCCCTCTCTTTTTGCTTCGGGGGTTAAAAACTCACTTGCTATACGTTGAATTTCAAATATAATTTGTAAGCAATAATTATTGAAGGAAGGATCTCAAATAGACGAGTAATGTAAATTGCGTAAAAAAAGACGCGACAACAGAGTGAATTTTAGGTTAAGTTGGGCTGTTTGTTTACAAACATACTTACATCGAGTTTGGCTAGTGTATAGTATTAAAAATTCAATATTTCCTGTAATTCGACGACCTCCGTGCCGCAGCGGGCGAAGGTCCGCCTGCGACGCAGGAGGTTGCGGGTTCGATTCCTGCCTCGGAACAAATTTGTGTACGATCTGCAGAAATTTGTTCCGATGGTCTGGGTGTTTTCTATGTATAATAAAAAAAATATCTATCTATGTAGTGTATTATATTAAGTATATCAGTAATCTAGCACCCATAACACAAGCTCTGCTTAGCTTGGGGCTAGATAATGCTGTGTGAATAGTCCAGCATAATTTATTTATTAATTTAATTTATTAATTCCAGAGGTCCAGCGTCTAAACTGATCCTAAAGTTATGCTTCGCTGTCTGGGCTGCCATTATCGGCACACTGTTCACCTTCCCTGGACTGCGAGTGGCGAGGATGCATTGGGATTCGTTGAAGTAAGTCCAATTTGTGGTGAAATGTTAAAGAACTGTATAGTAGGTTCAAGTTTAGCTGTGTACTTATGTGAAGTCGCCAAAACTGATTCAGTAAATCTTTATAATTTATTCAAACATAAGCCACGAAAACAAAACACATTTCAATCTAACTATAGGACACACATATACACTTTATTGACTAAGAAAATTAAAATCATAATATATACAGTAATAAATTAGAACTAGTATTTAAATTGAAACAATTGAACTAACTGCAGACTGTTGCAAATAATCTACAGGTAGCTCAACTGATACCAATCGGAAGCGTCCCCAAGACGCTGGCTGCATTGACGCCATTCGCATAATTTTTAAAAAACTTGAATAACCTCGGTGTATTCTATGCGCTATTTATAGATTTCCCCATAAATTCCATTCCAGGAACTATGAAGATAACAAGCTAAAGGGTCTCCTGCTAAACTTTAACTTCGCGCTTCCCTTCATCCTGGTACTTCTCTGGATCCGGCCCATCTCCCGGCACTACCTCACTGTCAGGGTGTTTAGCGGGATGGAGAAACCACTGTGAGTAGTTTAAGGAAATTATTAAGATTAATATTTATTATAAGATTAATAAGAAGACACAGTTTTCAAAACTTCTGCAGATGGCATCGTTTCCATTTGTAACCATGTCAAATTTGTTCTGGTTCCACAATAAACGATTTATTATTATTATTATTATTATTATTACATAGATAATAAGCTAAACGGTCTCTTACTCAAAGTAAATTTTGCACTTCGCAGAAGCTCAACAACTTCCTGGGTATAGGCTTTGCTTAGCTTGGGGCTAGATGATGATGTGTGAATTGTCTAGCATTATACAGGGTGGATTTTTGAGATGGGACAGTAAGGGCAGGTATGTACCTTAACCGTCATAGTTACAGGAAAACGTTCCTAGGAGACCATCCATAATTTTTTGAGATATTCTGAACTGCATTCACAGATTTTGGAAAAAAAAATACATTCAGCCAGTCTACCTTATAGCGGATCTACCCAGAACAAAAAGTTTGGCCAATGAAGAAATTTGACTCTGTTACCGAAATGTATGTAAAAAGTTTTCCGCGATTTCTGACATTTCTAGCACTCAAACCTCAGTCGGTGTGGACTGAGGTTTGAGTTCTAGAAATGTCAGAAGTAGAGTAGTCTTCTGATCCTTATGAGAAACAGGATTGATTGGCATCAAAAAAAAGTTTTGTGTAAAATTACCATTTTCTTGTTGACTGTAAATTTATTCAAATCTGTGAATGCAAAAGTTCTGAAAAAGTTATGGAAGGTCTCCTAGGAACGTTTTTCTGTAACTATAACGGTCAAGGTACCTCCCCATACTGTTCCCTCTCAAAAATCCACCCTGTACATAATGGTCATGAGCTTAAAAGATTGACACCCTATTATTATTAGAGTTACAAACGAACGAAATAGTCTTTATAATATAAGTATCAGGTATTGATTACAGGAACTTTCCAGAATTTCATATCAGAGGTGACATTCACTGTCATGATGATAATACACTTTGTTTATCGTGCTTGTGGTTTAATTTTCTAGACGTTACGAACACGTATTGTTTTTAATTTATGATGATTCATGATTCAGTTTTTAACCTATCTGTAACTACACGGTTCTAGAATCCTTGATATTTTTTGTAAATCAAGGGATTAGAAAACCAAACAAATATTGGTAGAAAATATTTTCAAGATGCAAGATATATTATTGCGGAAAATGCTGTTTAAAAGTCTTAAAACAATTTATGGTATCAAGCATGCACCCTGCTAGGGAACTGCAACACTAGGTTCTATCTACTCTTATAAAGCTTACATTACGAATATAAAATTTTAAAATTTATAAAAAATTAAAGTACCTACCTACGTATACCTGCGTAGAAACCACATACACATTTTAGAAAAGGTAACAATAACATTAAAAAGTGGGTTAATAATAATAATAATAATGAGATCCTTCTTTAGGCATTATTCCTAAGATATTAAATTAAGAATAAAAACTCTCTTATCGAAAAAACACGTTGGGATATCAAACTAATGTTACGCGATATATAGACGCGTCCATGGATGCGGGTCGTGGTACAAACTTCAGAAAACCTTTTATGCCTCTTACCCACCTGTGGGTAATCTGGCTGCAGATGATGATGATGTAACGCGATAAGTACCCGATAAAACATAACTCCTTTTTTTTTTTTTTTTTCGAGGGGAAAAATCTGCGAACAGATACCATACTGCATGTAGGGTACAGTATGGTTATGTGGGGTTGTCGAAAAGAAACTTCGACGACCCACTAAACAACCCCCTCTAAGCGTAATCAATGGGCCTGGGAACTCCGATGGACCGCACCAGGCCCATTTCGCAGTGCCAAATCAAGCACGTCCTTAAACATACAAAACAAAACATAACTCCTTCACAACGCGCGTTCAAACTTTTAAATAAGTTTCTGCTCGAGTTCCAACATGTACACTAACACTCATGGATGACCCAAGACGCTTAGGTAGTTAGGTAGGTTAGCGCCACCGTGTACCGGCCTTGTATGGAGCACGGAGGCTGGGCAGTGAATGCGTTAATCATAGCCTAGCTTCTATTTAGCTCACCTCCTCACCTCAACAACAAATATTGGTCCACTGCTGGACGCAGGCCTCCCCCAGATAAGTGACTTATTGGCTTTTATCTCATGGGGGGTAATAACAATAATCCCCACGCTGAGCATGCGGGTTGGGGATCGCAGTTTGGTTGTTGAATTGTTCTGCAGGGGGCGCTGCTGCCCGCCACCGGTGGATTTCCCTTAGTCTCCTCTTACGACACCCGCGGGAAGAGTTGGGTTGGTGCAAGTTGTAAGCCGAAAAACGGAGCACTATTTAGCTATAGGTTGAGAAATAAAAGCTAGGCTATCATTGAACAGGTTATGTTTCTAGAAATAGACTAAGTACAATTTTTTTTACTAGGTATACGATACTGGTCTAGCCACATAAAGGTACTAAGCCAGCTATAACCCATGGTTAGTTCAAAATTCCAACTGTTATCTATTCATATAATGTCATGTAATCCGTGGTGGCCGGCCGCCACGGATTACATGGCTTTATAGACTTGCGGTTTTAGGTTTTTCTAAAACCTAGTAAGCTAAAAGCTCTCACAATACATGCTTACACCTAAAAACTAGGTATACTACTTAGAGATTCTGTATATTTTAAGAAAAACCGAGCAGAGTAAACAAATATTCTTTCTATTTATTCCAAGCTATTTCAATTAGTTATGTACCCAAGACATTAAGCATTCTGGTGTAAAATGTACGCGACTATCTTATACTTTTTAATAAATAAATAATGTTTTATTTATGTCTTCCAGCATGACCTCAGAAGCCTTCGACACGCTCCGCGTCTGCCTCGTGGTCACGACCGTGGTCGTCCGCCTGGCGTTGATGCCGGCGCAGTTGCAGCACTACCTCGACATGGCGGACAGACGGCTGCGCGCGCAGACCGCCGAGGCCGGCCACATCACTAACGTGGAGCTGCAGAAGAATGTAATAACAAGAATATTAAATAAATATAATAAATAATGCTGCTAATAATAAATAAAGCTATAATAAATAAAGCTTGTGTTATGGGTATTAGATAACTGATATACTTAGGTAATACAATACACTACATTTCCAGCAGCACACGGAGGGTCCAGCATTATTTATTTATTTATATTCCAGATATCATCAGTATTCTACTACCTCTGTGTGGTGGCCCTGCAATACATCTGTCCGCTCCTAATGCTGCTCTACCTAGCGCTGATGTACAAGACGCTGGGCGGATACACCTGGACCGGCCTGTTCTACGAGAGTGAGGAGATGTGTGGCCTGGAGCCGCCTGTCGCGCCCAAGGGGGAGGGGGACGAGTTTGTGATGGCTTGGGAGAATCTCAAGATGGTGAGATCTCAAACTACCTTTACTGGGAGCCGAGTATTAATGAATGGTCATCTCATATTCGACGACCTCTGTGGCGCAGCGGGCAAAGGCCCACCTGCGACGCAGGAGGTTGCGGGTTCGATTCCCGCCTCGGGACAAATTTTTGTACGATATGCAGAAATTTGTTCAGGGTGTTCTGGATGTTTTCTATGTATAATTAAAAAATGTCTATCTATGTTAGTGTATTGTATTAAGTATATCAGTTATCTAGTACCCATAACACAAGCTAGGCTAGCTTGGGGCTAGATAATGCTGTGTGAATTGTCCAGCATTATTTATTTATTTATATTGTATGTTGTTTGTTTGTTCAACAACAACCAACAACAACAAAATAACCTCCAACAAATGCTAAGCGAACTTGACAAAGAAAGCCGGAAAGTAGGACTCACTACGAACACAGAAAAAACTAAAATTATGACGAATGACACGCAAGAGCCAATAAACATAAACAACAGCAATATCGAGTACGTAAATGAGTATAATTACTTAGGCCAAATAATATCACCAACTGATTTAATGTCAAAAGAACTGGAAGTGAGGACGGCCAACGCGTGGAAACGTTACTGGTCTTTCAGGGAAATCATGAAGAACAAGGAAATTAACATGTACTTCAAAAGGAAGCTTTACAATACATGTATCCTCCCAGTCCTAACATACGGGTGCCAGACCTGGGCTCTAACAAAAGCTCACACCAAGAAACTAGAAGTCTGCCAATCGGGTATGGAGCGAAGCATGCTTGGAAAAAGGAAACTGGATAAAGTAAGAAATCAAACTCTTCGAAGACGAACTAAAATAGAAGACGTTACACTTAAAGTAAAGAAACTGAAATGGAGTTGGACTGGACATACTGCAAGAGGAATAGACAAATGGAGCAGAACGCTGATGGATTGGTTTCCAAAATATAATAAACGGAAAAGAGGGAGACAATTTAAAAGGTGGGAGGACGAGTTAAAAGACATAGGAGGTAAAACCTGGATAAGTTTGGCGAGAGATAGAGTAAAGTGGAAGGAGTTGGAGGAGGCCTTTGCCAAAAGAGGGCAAACAGACGAAATTTCGATGTCGTAACAAAGCAATAGTATTAAGAAACAAAATGTAAATATTTTTTCTGAATAAAAGGCTTGAAAATGAAAAATGAAAATGAATTGTATGTTGACTTGTTCACAATGAAGTTAAACCCAGAGAGAAAATAGTCTTTTACGATCTCGAATGGAGCTCATTAAATACACACTTATATTATAAATGCGAAAGTTTGGATGTATGGATGGATGGATTTTTGTTACCTCTTCACGCCAAAAGTACTGAACGGATTGGGCTGAAATTTTTCATACAGGTAATGCTAATCCTGGAATCAAACATAGGCTACTTTTTCTCCCATAAATCAGTTCACGTGGGACAAAAATCATATTTAAACGTTTCCTTAGAAAAATAGCGTGCGAAGCCGCGGGCAGAAACTATTAGTATTATAACTTATGTATAATAAATAGTCCACCCGACTCGCAAAAAGGGCCCACCTGTGGCCTAGTTGCGGAAACCAGTCCAGAAACAAATAACAAGTTTGTATACTAAGTTTGTGATGGTTTGGGAGAATCACCTGATGGTGAGGTTTCTAACTGCAAGCTAGGTATAATAGTAAGTTTCATCTCTGGGTGTACCATATTGTGCGTTGAGTTGTTCACGATGGAGTTAAACCCAGAGAGAAAAATAGTCATTTATGATGATGTAAGATTGCTACACTCGTTGATTTATTCATCATGATTCACTCCCTACGCCCGTGATTCAGTCGTTAGAATCTTTCACTTGCTAGTGATTCATCTATGGTCCTCGCTTTAATCCGTCCTTTATTTACTGATTGCACAATATACCTACTATTTACATGGGATGCTTATAAGAACGTATTAAGTATTTTACTTATTGCATTCTTACAATCATGTCTTAGTGATTTAGGTGAGTTTAAGTTAAGATTGGGAAAGGGTGGTGCAATGGAAAACTGGCAGGTATCGTGCCTTTCTACTAAAGATGAATATTACTGATTTATAATTTAACTAGCTGCATTCTTACTACCCGTTGTCCTATTACCCATTTTCCCGTAGGAATGAAGCATTTTCCCGCGGTAAAAAGTAGCCTATGTTCATCAGGAAAAATGTGCGCTTCTAATGGTAAAAGAATTTTTCAAATCGTTCTACTGGTTTCGGAGCATATTCCATGTAAACAATCAAATTTTTCCTCTTTATAATATTAATGATGTACTAATTTATAATTTATAACGTTCACTGCCTCTGCGGTGCGACATCGAACATTTATATCTCCAAAGTAACTTTATTACTTCATTGCTCCAAATTATGATTGACTAGTTTCTGCCCGCGGCTTCCCATGCGTTATTTAAAGGTTACGTTTAAAGATTATTTCTATCCCATGGGAATTGTTTTGTGGGATAAAAAGTAGCCTATGTTTGATTCCATTAGAGCTACATCTATGTTAAAGTTCAGCCCGATTGGTACAGTCGTTATAGCGTGAAGAGGTAACAAACATCCATCCAAACATTACACCAAAAATTCGCGTTTATAATATGAGTGTGATTAACGACCGAATACTCAAACATAACTCAGATCTAAGCATGTCTCAAGGGATGTATTTTTGACAGATTTTCATTGAAAACTATCAGAAAATCGCCACTTAAGACGTGCGGCTTGGTAGGCCAGCAGAGGCCGCAATTTTGTAATTTTTAAAATCATCTGAGACTTAGAAAATCGTGTTTAAAATTCTGAAAAAAAGATATATATTACTTAAGGATCTAGTCTAGTCAAAGTCGCATTCAGTTATAAGATCTAATGAACTTCACTCGATAGAAAAAAAATCCCAAAGATACCCCTTTTTCTAATGTTTTTTCAAAACTATGACTAGCAAACTACTGATATCACACTTTTTTTGTACTCAACTAGAGACAATTAATATTTCTTAACATATTCGCAGAGTTTGACTTGATAAAATGATTTTCTTAATCACCATGTTAAAATAAATACAAAAAATACGAGCGCGGCGGCTTGGAAGGCGCGCGTTTTCCCTTACGCCTACTGCTGCAGGAATACCTGGCTTTAAATCTAAGTTGAGCAGAAATAATATAACAAATTTTAATGCTTATAATAATATTTATGTTTCATATTACCCCAGGTGTTCACCACAGAAGTGTACCGCGGCGTCATTGGCTTCGCGACCTGGTGGTGTTCCTTCGCCTGGTTCATCACCACGGCTCTGGGCGCCGCTTACCAGACCTACTTCCGGATCTCCTGATCTACTGGTGCGGGGGAAATTGAACACTGTGTAATGTTAGTTAGGACTTGTTTTTGTGTAAAATTTATATTTAGGCAGTCTTCACTCGTTTTAGAATCCAAGATATTTTATGTTAACAAAGGCATATGGATGAGAACTTTACAAACAGTGATAACGATAACAGAAAACAACTAGATAACAGTAAGATATAGCGCAGAGAAACGTTAAAATTCGATTTCTATAACGGACGGCAGACAAATGAAATGATGAAAACTTTCAAACCTAAAATTGTCTCGAACATCTGCTGTTTGCTCCGATAATTCCAGTGTCATCAAATATTTTCGATTAATATTTCTTTAATTTTGTTATTGTACAAAAAATATCTAGGATTGTAAAACAGAGTAAAGATTATTTTACGCCTGAAAAAGTATTATTCTCTGTGAAAGGCTAATGTTTTCAAGATATCGTTAAGCGACACTAAAAGCACTTACAATAGGGTATATTATACTATGAGTATTTACCGTGTTTTGTATGTTAATAGGGTTATGAATTATGATTTGTAGTGTTTTGAGGTTTTCTATATGATGAGTGCTTTTGGTGTTGCCAACTTTTACGCGTTGCGCGACGAATAATGTTATTCAGTGTTCAATTTAGTTCTTTATTATAAAAGAAAATTACAATAAATAATAGAAACAAATTAGAACAAGTATTTACGATTAAAACAATTGAGCTAACTGCAGACTGTTGCAAACGATTTACAGGTAGCTCAGCTGATCCATATCAATACCAGTCGTCGTGTCCCCGCTACGCTGGCTGCATTGCCCCGCTGTATGGCAATGCTGATGCGCTGCGCCAGATACTGACCAGCTCTCGCAATTTGGTTCAAAGTGCGCTCAAATCAGTAGCCTTAAGTTATTGTTGATGTCCTCCTCCTAGCCAAGTCTGAACGGAGGCTAGCCAGGTGCACAGGACATATTATAGTGCCCAAGTGTGTGCGCAAACACAGGTGCACTCTCTAATCTTTACTGTCATAATCCGATGGGAGTGTATGTGACACAACCGGGGAGAGGTCAGGCGCAGGACCAACGGCTTAACGTGCTTTCCGTTAAGTTACAATGAGATGTGAGGGTTTCCATAAATTATATCAAGCTAATTCAAAATACAAAACGCTAAAGTTAGTAATTTATTTGCGCCTTTAGTTATTTCTAGTCAGAACGCGCGCAACATTTCACCTAATAACGTCCCTAAAACTGCCAGAAATATGATATTATTAATGTAAGCCAAAGTATAAATAATCTCAAAGTTTCAACGTACAAATTAAGAAGCTGCAATTTTATAAAAATCAAGGTTTTTTGTAACATTTGTATACAGCTTAACTTAGCTTTAGTTTGTGCTACACATAAGAATAAGTTTTATAGAGGCAAATTAAAAGTGCAAAAAACTAGTGCCATGTACCTTATAACTTGTAATAGTGAATAGTATTTTCCATTGCCTCTTCCAGGTTTTGTAAAAGTTTTAAAGTTATAATTTGCTTGTATTTTATTACATACTTACCCCGTTTCGTTCCATTTTTTATGCATTTCATCGTTTACTATTTATATACCTATACTATTCTCAGTCCACTGTGTGAATAAAGAAAGACGTGTTGTTACCTTATTGATTATGAAAGAAAACTGGTGGGTCTACCTACCAGTTACCTAGTAGGTAAGGAATTTGGTTGTTGGTTTTCGTTTTCTTATTTATTTGAATTGACTGGAGTGTTACATAATAAACTTTTATAGTTTTATGCAATTGTTTTAATTTTTTAGAAATATTATTACCCATTCTATACGATTCGCGGCCCTAAACTACACTTGCGAGCTTTAAAATGGAATCGCTTCATCGCGAGTTGATCAAAACAATTTTTTTACAATTTATGTACAATGAAATATAGATTTTGGTATATAATTTGAAAGGTAATTTTGTTACCTTTCAAGTGATATCAAGAAGATTTAAAATTTATTAAATTGGCTACCTAAATTTTGGGAATTATTGCAATAGGTCGAAAATGCTTCTATCGGAGCCGGAGCTGGATTAGCTGGATTTCTCCCTCGTATCCGCTGTTTTAGCTCGTCCCACATATGCCAGATTGGGTAAGTCAGAAATAAGGGCTGGCCAGTGTGGGAATGCCGACATGGAAGACGTCTGTCGGTACTGTCTAGTCACTGCTGCGGTGTGGCAGCGGACATTATCGTGCATTAAATCAAAATTTATCGTCGCAAATAAATCTTGCTTACCTAAGGGAAAACATAACTTAACTCATTCATAGTTCACTGCAAAGAAATTGTAAAAATTAGTCTTGAACAACCCTTGAAGCGATTCCAGTTTAAAGCTCGCAAGTGTAGTTAATTTGGTAAATAAAGTAGGTATAAATACTACAAAAAAAAATGTAGTTTGAATACAAAGGCAAAATTGAAAGACCTATTCAAACGTAGAAAGAGTTATTTTTATCTAATCTGTGTATTCAAAAGATATGTCGTCAAAAATCAATAACACTACTCGTCCATAGGTGGCGTGTTGGCAATCAGCTCAAAACTAGGCGTTTCCTCCCTGTGGCTCAAAGGGCTGGTATCCAAAACGCAAACTCTAGAGTTGTACCAAGTGGGTACAATGGAAGCATGACCTTATCGATTTCGGACAATCCAATAAACCTTAGCAACGAACGGATACTGATAATTGACAGATTGCTTTTTTACGTTGGTCTGCCAAATGAAATTATTTGTTATTAATTCGTAATTATTTATTATTATTATTATTGATCTCATTAGCCTATAGGTACCTTCTGTACTCAAATATTGTAATTTTATGGTATTATTTTTTATTTAGGTTAGCGTTAGTTAAGTTTAGTCGAGTAATATTTTTGCCATGTTGTGACCCCCTCTAACTGAGAGGACCCATAGATTTTAGGATAATTCTAAGTTTAAGTTTGTATTATGTTTTGTGATCACAGTGAGTTGTAAGTAGTTAGAGTAGCTAAACCAAACAAAAAATGTGTCGCAACTTGATGCCTGCGCGGGGCGCGCTCGACTCCGCCCACAAAGTACCGCAGAAGGGACACTTCAGGCAGCTATTGTGCATACAAAACTGAATTTGAATGCAGTAGGTACTTGCACTAACTAGACCTCACACTTTATCACATCTGTCCCAAGGCGGGAATCGATCCCACCTCCTGCTTCCCAGGCGGACCTTCGCCCACCACGCCACAGAGGTCACCAATCGATCTATTACAAATTTATAAAGCTTTAGATATTTGTTCAGACGACAATATACCTACAGTAGGTAGGTAACTACTGTTACTGATCAGACAGACGGCATGTGAGTTATAAATAAATAAAATAATTAAATAATGCTGGACAATTCACACAGCATTATCTAGCCCCAGGCTAGCAGAGCTTGTGTTATGGGTACTAGATAACTGATATACTTAATACAATACAGTACATGGATAAATATTTTTTATTATACATAGAAAACACCCAGACCGACGGAACAAATTTCTGCAGATCGTACACAAATTTGTTCCGAGACGGGAATCGAACCCGCAACCTCCTGCGTCGCAGGCGGACCTTCGCCCGCTGCGGCACGGAGGTCGTCTTTAAGAGTTAAAAATAATAATCAGTTAAACCTTTGTCACCAACCTTTAGTAGGTACCTACACATCCCATCTGTACGAATCACTTTTCATAATCTATGATTTTCAAACAAAATGTCAGGTACAATAGAAAATAATACAATAAAAATTAATTTTGGTTGGTTTTAGTTGATATTCGGTTTACTTACCGATGATAAGTCAAGCCACTATCTTTTTTCTTCGCAGTTGATTTATTTTTAGACGTTTTTAACATGCAAGACGGCATTTTAATTTGGTTTTATTTGCATGCGGTGTTACGATGGGCGTAGGCGAACGACTAAATGAGTTGGCTCATGGCGCAAAGTTGTTGTTCGCGGGTGTCCGTTCCATACGCTAGTAATAGTAGTAGTTCAATGTGTGAACATTTCGCTGGGAGTCTCCCATAGAGTATAATGTTCCTTGCTGGGAGGGAGTCCTATTTATTAATATAAAAATAAATAAGGCAAATATTAGAACGGTATAAAACGTTAGGGAGAATTAGAAAATAAACTTAAATAATGGCTTTTATGGGATTTTATCATTCAGTGGTTTATTTACGGACGGCGTGGTTACACACAGCAAGTCGAGTTTGCCCAACTCTATATTTGACAGGTGTGCTGCATGGACAGCCAGCTGTCATGTTCTACCAATGGAAACAATTCGCGGCTGTTGACCGAGCATGTCATTGGTCGGTTGCGGGAACTTTCCAGAAACTTCCGATGACGTATTGACGCAGCGCGCGCATTTGCTAGAAATTCCGACGCCAAGCGGAAAATCAGATTATTTCGTGAATAGAAGCCGTCAATCGCGCACGTTTGCCGAGTCTTTCTTCGAGCAAGCTGATAATTATCGACTGAATCTAAAAGTATTATCACACAAGAAAACAAAGTGAGTATTGCAAATTTCATCCGCGTTTCTTTGCTAGTTTACCATGTATATTTTTTTGTTGTCTGATTGATCACCACCCACCAAGCTTTTGTGCTTAGTGGGAAGGAAGTGTTCCGTTTCGGGAATCCACGTTTGTGATTCCTTTGTTCTAAATGTTGAATGTAATTCTAGATAAATCGATTTCCGTTTCCACCGAAGCATTATAATAAAATGAGATTTCTTTGTTCCACCATGATCCATGCACCCATGTGAATTTCCACACGTGGTGAACGGACCACCATGCCTCTTGTCCCAAGATGTGGTGTTGAAACTGCGTTATTTCAATAGCCTAGAGGAATATTTCCCACGTTTTCCGCGTTTCTGAACGTTTGTTTCGAGAAGGTTCATGGATCGATAGTGCTCGCGTAATGGCCGCCGCCTGCTAGTTCTCGGCGCATGAAAATCCCAACTTGCAATTTTTATCTCGGTCTTCTGCTCGAAAGGTGCAGTACCTAATTATTTAGGTTTCATAATTTATGTTTCCTGCCCACGGGTATCGAAGTTCCGTTACACGCTTGCGTCACGATAGGAACAGCTGCAAAATGGCCGACCTTCGACCTTCCTAACCTTACTTTTTTTTATCAAAGCTAAGTATTATAGTTAGGTTGTTTATTTAACCTTCATCAGTATCGATTTATGTAACTAACCAACTTTTGAATTGTTGCAGATGGCCAAAGCACCAGCAGTAGGTATTGACTTGGGGACCACTTATTCCTGCGTTGGAGTGTTCCAACATGGAAAGGTGGAGATTATCGCTAACGACCAGGGAAACAGGACCACACCCTCGTACGTTGCCTTCACAGACACCGAGCGTCTCATCGGTGATGCTGCCAAGAACCAGGTGGCGATGAACCCCAACAACACTATTTTTGGTAAGTTTTAGGAGAACTCTTTGGCTAGATGACCTTCTTGATGATGACACAACTGGTTAATGTTTTTGAAATAGCAAAAATAAAAATTGTTGCAATCTGAACATGCACAGTTCAGACATGGGAAGATTCAACTCAACACTACATACTTACCTAATCTTGAATTGAAATTGGCCTGTAATGTCCCACTGTTGGGCACAGGCCTCCCCCTGATTCCTATATGCATCACAATTCTGAGGCAGTGGTGGGTTTAACTGGCTTGGAACCTAATCTTAACTTATCAAAAAAAGAATTAAGTAATTTTAAAGTATCCTCCCAAAATAATATATATCCAAATTGGTGAAAAAGCTGATGATTCATTGATATGATAACAGAACAGGAAAGTTCTAATATACAATATTGTTGCATCACCAAGCTGAGTCACAATACAACAGTTGTTTTGTTTCTTAAAATTTTAAGAATCAACTAGGTAACTCGGAAATTACCAAGGTTTTTCCATTTCCTGCTTGGGTAAATAAAATTAAGATTATCAAAACAAACCCTTCCTCATGTTCTCTAGTTGACTTCCCAGCTTAAAATATTTCAAATTTTATCCAGTTTTCATACCTTACACTCATATATAGAAAGATCCATTGCGCCGGTTGTCACATATTGTTCACGTGATGCACCGCCTGTGATGACCTAGTTTTGAGATCAATGACATTACTTTACAACTGGGGCACCCACCTACAATATAGGTACTAACTATAATCTTGTGTTTGGTTTGTGACATAAACACTATTATATTGTATTGTAGTTGTTTAGAATGCCTGAGAAAGATACCTATAACAATATCAGGAAATTGCATCATGGAAGTGACTAAGCTATTTATTTAGACTAATCATTGAAATTAGTACCTATACCTAACAGACAAGTCACTAATAAAAGTAATAAATTTCAAACATATTGATGAGTCATTCTTGAAGTTTATCAAGAACTGAAATCGAGGTAAACCAGTGGTGTTGAATTTGATTATGATGATAACCAATATACTAGACTAGAGTCTCTGAACATATTGAATGATAACAGTATTCTGAGAAACTAGAAATGGAAATTCAAATTTTGTGAATAGATACAGGTTCTACAACATAAGTTTACATTGTTACAGATGCTAAACGTCTTATTGGCCGTAAGTTCGAAGATGCTACAGTGCAAGCCGACATGAAACACTGGCCCTTCGAGGTTGTCAGTGATGGAGGCAAGCCTAAGATCCAAGTAGCTTACAAAGGCGAGAACAAAACTTTCTTCCCCGAGGAGGTCAGTTCTATGGTCCTCACCAAGATGAAGGAGACCGCCGAGGCCTACCTCGGCAAAACGGTGCAAAATGCGGTCATCACGGTTCCGGCGTACTTCAACGACTCCCAAAGACAGGCCACAAAAGATGCGGGTACCATCTCTGGCCTGAACGTACTCCGAATCATCAACGAACCGACCGCCGCCGCGATAGCGTACGGTTTGGACAAGAAGGGACAGGGAGAACGAAATGTTCTCATCTTCGATCTGGGAGGCGGCACCTTCGACGTGTCCATCCTGACCATCGAGGACGGCATTTTCGAGGTGAAGTCCACCGCCGGAGACACGCATTTGGGAGGAGAGGACTTTGACAACCGTATGGTCAACCATTTCGTGCAGGAGTTCAAGCGCAAGTACAAGAAAGACCTCACCACCAACAAGCGCGCCCTGCGTCGCCTGCGCACCGCCTGCGAGCGCGCAAAGAGAACCCTGTCTTCGTCCACCCAGGCCAGCATCGAGATTGATTCTCTCTTTGAGGGCATCGACTTCTACACGTCGATCACGCGAGCGCGCTTCGAGGAGCTGAATGCTGACCTGTTCCGTTCTACCATGGAGCCTGTGGAGAAGTCCCTGCGCGACGCCAAGATGGATAAATCGCAGGTGCACGACATCGTGTTGGTAGGTGGCTCCACACGTATCCCCAAGGTGCAGAAGCTGCTGCAGGACTTCTTCAACGGAAAGGAGCTCAACAAGTCCATCAACCCTGACGAGGCTGTTGCGTACGGCGCGGCCGTGCAGGCGGCCATCCTGCACGGAGACAAGTCCGAGGAGGTGCAGGACCTGCTTCTGCTCGACGTCACTCCACTGTCGCTCGGTATCGAGACCGCCGGCGGAGTCATGACCACGCTCATAAAGCGTAACACCACCATCCCCACTAAGCAGACTCAGACCTTCACCACGTACTCTGACAACCAGCCCGGAGTGCTGATCCAGGTATTCGAGGGCGAGCGCGCCATGACCAAGGACAACAACCTGCTCGGCAAGTTCGAGCTGACCGGCATCCCGCCCGCGCCCCGCGGCGTGCCCCAGATCGAGGTCACCTTCGACATCGACGCTAACGGCATCCTGAACGTGTCCGCCGTCGAGAAGTCCACCAACAAGGAGAACAAGATCACTATCACCAACGACAAGGGACGCCTGTCCAAGGAGGACATTGAGCGCATGGTCAATGAGGCTGAGAAGTACAAGAACGAGGATGAGAAGCAGAAGGAGACCATCCAGGCTAAGAATGCACTCGAGTCTTACTGCTTCAACATGAAGTCCACCATGGAGGACGAGAAGCTCAAGGACAAGATCACCGACTCTGACAAGACTGTCATCTTGGACAAGTGCAACGACACCATCAAGTGGCTGGACTCGAACCAGCTGGCCGACAAGGAGGAATATGAGCACAAGCAGAAGGAACTTGAGGGCATCTGCAACCCAATCATCACTAAGCTGTACCAGGGCGCCGGTGGCGTGCCCGGAGGCATGCCCGGCGGTATGCCTGGCTTCCCAGGCGGCGCACCAGGCGCGGGTGGCGCGGCCCCCGGCGCCGGCGGGGCCGGGCCCACGATCGAGGAGGTCGATTAAAACATTCCACTTTACCTCCACCCCACTTTACCCACCCCAGTAGTTGCCTATTGAAACTGAATAAATGATTTGAACCCTGTCTGGTGACTTTCTATTGGTTTTGGTATCCTGCAAAAGCACCTAAACCCCAACTAGGACTATCAATCATCATGACTAGCGGCCCTTATGCCACGCAGATGAAGGGGAAGGGTGGACGCAGGATTACCGTTCTTATACCACTTTAAGATAGAAAACGATAGGTATGTCAATGGGTTAACTGCGAACCGATTCTACTGGTTATTTTCCTAGCTAGGCTTAGGCTTTGCTGATTCGCCGCCAGAAGCTCTCCTATCGATGTCTCCTGGGGTACCTACATGGATTTCTAATGGAGGTTTGACGTAGAGTGAAAGGAGACTTGTTCTGTCTGAAGCTATTGAGAAACCGGGAAATTAATAGGTACACATTTTGGGATTTCTTTTCAACATTGTTGCTCTAATGAAGCTACGTGAACCGAATGGTTCCTATTCCTAAAGGTAACCTGTTAATAGGTACCTACCTACCTATTTTAATCGAAAACGCATAGGTACCTACCTAATCCTATCGCTATCACAGTAATAGTAATTCAATGCTATCACCATTCCAACCCACATCGGGCGACAGATGTTGAAACCTAATAGGTGGATCACTCCACCCCCTGCTTGTATCGATCTAGTAAACCGGTGATTGACCTCTAACCCCTTACCGTACCCCTAATCATAGCTGTTCCATGATTTGCTCCTATTTTTCTCGAAAGTAACAAAAATAAACAATCTACCTAGGTAAGTAAAGTACCTAGGTACTTACCTATTTTGCGATTTTAATAGCCTCCAGTTCTATTTTAGGTTGGTTCAGATCCCTCCAGATCACGTTCAGATGAGATCTGTTTCAGTTTCCACTTTTCAATGAAAATACCTTTATAAAGCCGTGTAGCGGATCCAATGGAAAACATATAGGTAGGTAGGTAATAGAAATATGAACTAGATGAAGATGTACCTACCTACCTAGGACCTATCTAGGCAACCCTTTCTACAAGATTCTAAGTACGAGTTCGCTGATCATATGCTGATCATAGATTTTTTGCAAAGATCCTATTAATTTCTTGTTATTGTTAGTTAGGGAAGGAAGGCTGCCTGCGTAACAACCGAATTGCTGAAGGTACATACGTACCTACTACGTAGGTACATAAATCTATACTTTTCTGTTATTTTTGTAGGTAGGTAGGTAGGTTACCTTATCTAACAGGGTTAGGGTACATCTCGGTACATCTGGTCCAAATCTCAAACTCATCCGCGGACGAGATAACATGCCTACCCAATCTAGGTTAGAATGAGAAGGTAAGTAGGGTTAATCTACATATTTTCTAGTTTAGCTAGAAGGTGAACTACATAGTACCTACCTACCTATAGAATATCGTAACGGAATATCTCGCCATGGCGACAATGAGTAGGTACCTAATGAATGATGAGTGTCAGTAATAAAGTCATGTTATTGAAGGTGGTAGGTAGGTACCTAACCTACATTAACTTATTTCGAAAATTCAACCTATCAGTCAACCGTCACGGAAAATTGTTATGATCGCGGAGGGTTCTCTTCTCGATTGTTGCTATTATATTACATGCAGACGACTAGTGCTTGCATGACGAATTCAATCCGTGGACGGAAGAAATCGCCGATCAACCAATCACGTCAATAGAGATACATTTTGTAATAAGATACCTAAATAAATTGTTGCGAATGTAAGCACGCGTGGTATAACCATGAGTAGGTATTAAAAACATAGCTACGATATTTCTAACACCGCAGGGCGAACCTGGATGAGATTGGCGCAGGACCGTGTGGATTGACACAAAAGTTTGGAGGCCTATACCTAGCAATGGGTGAAGTCGGGTTGCGGATGATGATGTTGATGATGATGTCCAAAAAAATGACAGCCCACGAAGAAGTTAAAGAAGGAATAGGTATGATTATTTGTTCAAGATTAGATTATAGCCAATGTTCCTTATTACGTGAGGTAGGTAGGTATTACTTGTGTTCTGTGCTTATTATATTAGGTAAGTACTATCAGTGTAGGCAGGCAGATTCTGATATAAAGTTTGGTAGGTAGGTAAGGTACTTCTATTTACAAAGTTTTGATATAACGAAGCCAAGAAAATTAAAATCGGTGCTACTAGCGTAAGATATTTTGTTCTAGTTAAGTAATATTTTTTGTTAAAGTAGGTAGAGATAAACCGTTCTAAAAATGCACGCCTGTTTATCTCTACATAACTATTCCATATATACCTTTGTTGCTAGAGTACAAGGTGGAATAAAATAACGTTAATTCCAGTTGACGTTTTTATTTTGGCAATATGCAAACAGCAATACCAACATAACAATAATTAACAAATCGATAACATTATTCGTAGTTCGTGCTATTACATAATGGGTTCTGTAGTCATCAGAACTACTAATTAATCTGGGAGGTAAATAATATTGTCTTTCACTATCTTTGTTATTAGGCCAAAGTTTTTATTCCTTTCTTTGATACTAATTCTAACATTAGGTGAAATCGATTTTGAACCTGAAACCCATATTAAATTTTTATAGCGATATGGTAAGTAAATAGGGGACAGTGGGGCATAACGGGGTCGCGGGGCAGAACGGGCCCCCCCCCCTGTAGCCGCAACCGCAAGCTGTAGTCACATGTTTTATCCACCGTCGAGCGGGCATTTTGCATCGAAGCTTAGTACGTAAGCGACTGGCGGGCAGAGTGCATGCGTGAATTTTTTAGAGGCATTCATATTTTTTCGCGACATTGTATCTAATTTTGAGTTGTTACTGAATTGCTTGTAAACAAGTGAGTTTTTATGATAACTGTATGGTTTAATTTCTATGTTTTCTTAAGTTCTTTGTTGTTGTCAAGTTGAGGACGATAATACTTTATCTATTCATTTGATTTTGTTATTGATGATTTATTAGAAACGTAAACATCGGGGCATAACGGGGACGTAGCTACGGGGCATAATGGGGTACCCCATTATTACATTTCCAGACCTGCTGAGAGAAATCTTACACCACTACCCTTCGAGACCCCAAAGTAAGAAAAACTATCGCCGTGGAAAGACTGTCGTCCTTACTTCAACGCCTTTTAAAAATGAGCTAGAGGCTCTTAACATACCAAAAACTATTTTTTTAACCGAGGATCATTCGGATCTGCCGAATAATCCTAGGTTAAAAAAAAATAGTAAGAAGAAGAAGACAGAAAACTGCTTCCAAAGCACAAAAGGAGCACAAAGATACTCTATGTCTTTACTGTGATGATGTTAATAATACTTATATTGATATCAAATCAACAGAGGATTGGGTCGGTTGCCAGCTGTGCGGCCGTTGTTGGTCTCATACGGCCTGTGCTGCCGTTAATAATTCTGACGCTGAAGAGATTCACGTTTGCATCCATTGTGAGAATAATTAGAACATTTTTAGGTACCCCGTTGTGCCCCGTTTTCAGTACCCCGTTGTGCCCCGGGGTAGGGGCATAATGGGGTTTTAGTAAGGTTTTAGTAAATGTATAAAAATATATTCTATTTAAATGTTATCGTTACCGAAGAATATGCCAAATGCTACTTGAATAAATGCCAAACAGGCTGTGATTAATGTTTTTATTATTATTTATCCTTTTGATACTTTTATCGTTGTCTTTCCTTAGCGTCCCCATTATGCCCCTCGTTCCCCTACACTTTTCTTCTTATTATTAGGCGATGCACATCAGTTTCTTGAGATCACCCTAGACCTTTTTTTCTAATCCTGCGTTCCATTTCTCGCTTAAAGCGCGCTCAGGGCAGCATGAAGCCCTTTCTTTTCTACATTCAGCGTGCTGCGAGAACGCACGGGAACGCCCACTTCGCCCCACCCCACGCGCGCACGGGAGCGCATGAACTGTCTCACCTTTCGAGACAAGGCAGCTCATGCGTTCCTATAGGTGACGACATTTAGGCGTGAAATTACAAATTGGACGTGTTTATTTGAATTTTCTTAACTGGGACGCCATTGTTTTCCCGCGTACACTCGTCAAGTCAAATGGACTGGTCACCGCGGCTAAAACTGGGGTAATCTCTGATATGATTTCAAGATTGAATTTTTGGTATTTAATATTGTACGAAGTAGTCCAAGTGCGAGGGTTTACGCACTGTAATAATAAAATCATGATTTAAGACCCGACCATTCACATAAACGAGCGGTTAGGATAAACAAAGAAGCGTTCCGTTTCAACGATCGCATCGTGCGCACCAGCGGCGCGCTCAGACAAAACGAAACGCGGCCTCGTGCCCGCATAACTCGTCCAGCGCCCGAGCGCTTTAAGCAAGAAACGGAATGCAGCCCTGACCTCTATAAATCGTCTAAGGCTGCCATTCCACAAAATTCATGCGCAGTGTAAAAAGTTCAGTCATTGTGAGTAACAGTGTAATCAGTATGTTAACTGTCAGATACTCGGTAAAAGGATCGTCTGATTTTCATAGCTCTGTTAGTTCTACACTTGCCTTAATTTAATTACACTACATTAATCCAATACTGCTACCACACAGTACAAGAAGTTAAATTCAAATATGATGGTGAAAATGGCTTCCGACAATCTTCAAACGAGTGGACCCGAGAAGTCTGTCATCTGATGCTGTCAATAAAATGCATATAAATATTACGAGTTAAAGCCTATTTAAATTTGAATGCATTTTTGTGCTGTGCTGCAGCGGTGTTTTCCAGGGTGTTTGTGTCTGTTTATTTGAACTGATAGTGAAAGACATCTAGCAAGCGGTTACCTACAACTACAATCGTACTATTTACACGAGTACAAAATATTACGCCTATCTACCCGTTCCTGTCCCAAAGCTGAACTTTAAGGCCGGCATTAGCCACAATACACACTCCATTACAATAAATACCTAACTGACCATTTACAACCTATATATTTGAAAAATCATCTCCCCATAATTCTACTAAAATAATGTTGCGTTTGCATTGAAAAGGCTCCATTTGAACAGCTGATAAAAAAAATATAACTCGCCTTGTTCAAATTAAAAATATAGTTTTTCATTTATTAAATTCCAGATTAACTTTTCATAGCCATATTTTTTACTTTAGCACAATTAATACTTTTGCTACGCTTAGCAGCGGCTGTTTAGCTACGCACGTAGCACTAGCTTCGATCGTAGTAGATCGTGTAGGTTCCCTCTAAGCTTTCTCGTAGCATTTGGCTACGCGCGTAGCACTCGCTACCACATTTAGTTAACGTCTACGCTCGTAGCATAATTGCTACGGTTTCTCGTAGCAATTAGCTTCGGTCGTCGTTTTCGTCTAAAATGCTACGGCTCCACCAGCGTTGATGTTAGTGTTAATGTCCATTAACGCGTTAATTATGATGGCGCTAAAATACACCTTGGGAACTAGTAGTTAAGGAACATTTTTAGCGTCGTCAATAAATGATCACGTTATAACCTTGGCCACATCTGCGTGACGTCCAAATTAGCGCGCTAATTAACGCGTTAGGATGCAGGCGAAGCCGTAGCATAAGGCGGTTAACACACTGTCACGCACCACGCTGCATGTTGCGTGTCGACGCACCTACGCGCGTACTTGCGGGAGTGCAGATCTGCATCATCGTGCGGGTTTTTTACGCACTCACGCACGTAGTTGCGTTTTGTGTATTCATGGTGGCTCTGACTCATTTTATTCAAGCCCTTCCAAAATCACGCTCGGCACTGCGGGACTCGGTGTGATACCTTGCGTCTCGCCCGCACCTACGCGCGGGGATACATGTTTCTCCGCGCTTGAGCGCGTGATCTGCATGTACACGCGTGGATGCATTTTCTGTGTGTTGGATTGTGCGTGTTTTCTATACAAACGGAGATACTTACAACCCGCGTAGGTGTGTCGACACGCAACAAGCAGCGTTAGATCAAGCATTCACGCAAGATGCAGCGTGGTGCGTGGCAGTGTGTGAATCGCCTAAGTTCGTAACATAATTGCTACGTTTTCTAGTAGCTTTTGGCTACGAGCGTAGCTATGCAGCAGAAACTTCATTCAATACCAAATTACTGATCTGGAAATTATGTAAGTATGTGATAATATAATTTTAATTTTATCATATAAGCGGAGGCCTGTACAAAATGGCTTGATGTGAAGGGAGCGATTAAAGCTCAAAAGATATCGTATTATGCTCTCGTAAATCCAATCTTATCCTAATATCCATACAGTCTTTGCATTAACTATTTTAATCATAACACATCCATAAACTACATCGGATCAAAATAATGTCGAATTATAAACTCGACGATACAAAAACAATACACGCACTTACTTTGTAAATAACAATGGTTTTTGAACGATTACTTATATTAAACGATTTATCAACTAGTTTTGAGATAGCTTCAGAAGTCTTCAGTGGGGTGATACACCATGGTAGCTTGCCAAGGTATACCTATTCAAAACGAGGTAGGTACCCCAGAGCCAGCCACAGAGCTATAAGCGTCGAGGTATATGATACACCTTACTTATTATATTATCAGTTACTTGTGACGCTCGAAATAAATCGGGTTTAATTTAAACTATTAACTAGTTTGAAGAAGTTTCGGGCACATGGTAAGCCTTAATAATTTAGGAACCACTGTCGTTTTGGAGTATCTATATTGACATCTAAATGACTACCAATTTCAAGAAATTATGTATAGTAATTTAGTAGCAATACTTAGGTATGATTCACAGTGAGGCAATAATACATCTGGCTGGCTTGCTATCATAGGTGTCTCACCATTCATGTATAGTCTACAAATACAAACCTACATCTAAGAGCTACATAGATTTAAAAGCCCCTTTATTACATTGTGGCTTACGTTATTAGAAAACAGCCGATACGACTAGTTCGTAGCGTCAATGTTACCTCGTTCTTCTAAAAGGAGGTGGACCTAAAAAAGTTTGCACGCGAATTTTACAAGATTTTTAGCGGATCAGCTTCTACAGAATAGTGCTGCTAACAGCTCAGCAAAATAAATTAACTAGAAATAGGTTCTTATTAATAAACGGGCAGTGTTGAAAGATATATAGAGTTGTCTAGATATGTTTTTCTCTGACGACTTCTGAAGCTTCCACGTCAAGCCCAAGCAATCAACAGGGAATTCCAATAGGTTTGTACTATTTTAAAACTGGTGTTTTATTATAGAGGTCATTAGTTTGCGCTTGATTTGTCTAATATTATTTCATCAAGGTTGAATCGAATCCTGGCAACATTTCAACATTCAAATATTTCCATCAAATTCTTAGAATAGGAAATAGTTTCCCGTTGTGTATCAGTATTTTTTTTCTTTATTTTTATCTATAACTAGGATACATTTATTTCGCTTCTACAATACACATGTTACTCACTTCGCGTAAAAAACTTATCAAGTATCCAAACTTAGCTTAAATTACTTAGCAAGTAATTTAACATCAAAGTTAGCAGGTAAACTTACCAACATAACATTTACCTACATAGTAATGTTTTTAGGACATCAATTCAACCTTATCATCTCGCACTAAAACTCTATCAATCTATTTTGTACAGATTACATAAATTCGGAGATCTTTGCTCACAGGAATCCAGTTTAGGTCACTGTCAATGATAGTGGGGTTTACCGTTTCTCCAAAAACTTTATACACAATGATTAGTAGGTAACTGTATTATAAGTACTTCATTGTTTATACACGATCATAGGTAATTCTTCATCTCAGATCGTGTGGAAACCTTGAAGTGACAATAACTTTTTTGTTTGGAGAAACGGCCACTTGAATCACCGGATTATTCTGACTAGTTACCTTAACAAAAAAGGAAAGGAACTAGTGAAAATTATCCTCCGTTTAAATATTTAGGTACTATTTATCTCATAGAAAGTTATTGGTTCATTTGGTATCGTAATAGCAAGCAATCTCGCGTTCACTAGCGACGTATATAGCCACAAACTATCATAGGTAATCTTTATCACTCAGTTTATCATAACACAAAAATCTGCATCAATCGATTTGTTCCGAGCTCGGGTACATGGTTTGTCACTTTTTTCTTAGTTTTAGAAAAACTCACTTAATATCATCACTCATTTTTCCATCACGGGCAACTGTTTTTTCATCTCTCATTTTGCCTGGCTGTCTTGTTTTATTCACCTTCTCGATTTAAGGCATCTCCTTATCAATCTGAATTCATCTAACATTTTCCTCAGTTAATCCCTTTTCTGTGCCAATTTGCCAATTCTCTTTCAATCTACATTCGAGCTCAATCTTTTCTAAGTACAAACACTGTAAAGCTTTTGCAACTCTCGATCAATGTCCCTGCAGAACTACTCTGTGTCAGTCTAATCTGGTCTTGCACCTAGCTTCCTAAGCTACTTCCTGATCTAAGTACTAGATCCAAGCGATGGCAGGAGGGCCGGAAGACATGGGATCCAAAGAGTAAGTCCTGGAGGACGCTAGGGGTCAGTAAAGCGATGAGCTGGTGCAGGGACCGTCCACTCCTTGGAGTTGGTGATTGGCTCCTTCTGGGTTCGAAAGTAACTGGAAGAAAAGTGGTGAAGAACTTTAAATTACATGAAACAGCAATTTAGAGGTCAGTTTTTACCTACTATGAAACAGTGTTAGGGTGTTCTAAGATCTAGTTAAATGTAATGTTCTCAAATGGGAGGTAGGTAGGTGGGTAAAGTTGCAAACAGCTAAATAAGGAAATCTCCTGCGACCAGGAAAATAAATCAAGGAAATATTGTCTCAAAAAGGCTCCAAGTGGACAAGAAATAGCGAAGTAATGCACAACATTCTGTTTATAGATGCATAGGTAATTACAAGACCATTTATGGAGAGCAAAGTTCGAATCGTGTTGACCTACAGTTACGACTTGATATCGGATATCCGTAGATTATGTTGTATGGGTTTGGTTTGGTATTGGATTCAACTCTGGTGGGTATGCGATAAGTTTTAATTTTCTGTTAATTTAATAATTCTACTTGAAAATGATTCTAATCGAATTGTACCTGATACAAATCGCTTCGGTCACCAGGAATCACCTTGTAAAAAATACGTTAGTGTGGTATACAAAAGGATTATCTACAAAGGAAAGGAGTGATCTTACTTCTCTAATTTCACATACAGATGGCAGCAGCCCATCAGTGGAGTTATTGGGTGAGCGTGGAGACGGAGTGGGGGCATGTTTGGGCATCTCCCTCCCAGCTGCCATTTTGTCATGCAACTGAGCGAGACGGATGCTCATCTGTCGCCTTTCCTTCTGCTCTCTCTCTCGTTCCCACATCTTCGCGCTATAGCTCCGAATTGATGATGAGCTGCTTTGCACTGAAGTTAGACTTGGACGTCTTGAACCTGAGGATTTAAAGAAGCATTTAAAGTTCTGGAGAAACCAGCAGTGACGTAAAGCGTGCATGAGGCAAACTACCTACGTGTTCTGAGAAGCTAGTTATGCTGCTGCTGCAGTTTCGAATATTTTGTAGATGTTTTGGGTTGTGTGTGTAGGTTCGTCATTGTCGATAGGTAATTTTCAAGTGTATGTGGTTTGAACCCAAAAAATAACTTAATTTTCTATTAAAAGGCTGCTAAAGGGTTTTATATCCTTTTGGGCTACTGACATAAAGTTTTCCACTCGCTCACTTTATGTCTATCGCGTTGACCATGCTTGAGCGCGTATATGCGTAAATAGGTAATCGTAAGTATTCAGCTTTCTTTTCATTGTTAATTTCCACTTTGAAAGGGTTTCAATGATGGCTGCTTATTCTAAAATTATTCTAGTTAGTGTAACATGCTCAGCCCGAAAGGTTACAGACATGAAAAGCGTGAAACAACGTGCTAGGCCGATGAAACTGAAGCAGTTCTAATAAACGTGTTCTGTGCTTGTGTGAAGTTGGAAACACATGATCTTAAGATTGACGCTCACTGTACAGTGATCCAATCAATTGTTTTATTTGAAAGTATTTTGTTTTCAAGCGATCAAAGCATGATTTTAGTTGCTTTGAAGGTATATTGTGACTGCGAATTTGTCAAAAGTATCAAACTACAAGAAAAACTTTGATCATGTGGCGCATAGCTGAATTGCGTTAAAATGTGACGTGTATAAATCGTATCGTACGTACAAATCTTCAAATCCCAAGTGTGATTGTTGTATTCTAATAAAACCTTCAGTTTCGTCAACACACAACAAAGAAGGCAGTGAGAAACAGAGACCACAAGGCCAAGCCATCTTGCTCGCGCCGCCGGGCACACATACGGCCTGACCTGACTTCCACTCATCGCCAATACCACGGAAGCTTTGCACACGAAAGCTATACTTACGGAATTTTGACCGATGTTTTCCAAATATGCCTTAGAAGACTGTCACCAAGATCGTCTGGACATCTGGTTCCCAAACTAGGAGACAATAAATTACCAACTCCTTGTAGGCTTTTAATTTTAGTCTTTTTGCAGTGGTCCTTCCTTGTTGGTAGTATGTAAGTACTTATCTAAAATTATCGCCGGAAACAATGACTGGATTGTCAATTGGGAGTAGAGTTTACGAGGGACACCCTACTGCGTCATGATTAATGCACGTTATGGCGCTACCCCGACCCAAATCAGCAGCCCCACCTATTTTATCATATTATTCTGTTCAACGAAGGAATTTTAAATAATAAAAAATAAAAAATTGAACAGAATAATAAGATAAAATAGGTGGGGGCGCTGATTTGGGTCGGGGTAGCACCTTAAAGCCATTTGTGATAACGATTGTAAGAACCCAAACTTCTACCATTCCTGAAAAATGGGTGGATTCAACATTTGGGGTTTACTTGCAGCATACTTTTGCCTACATACAGGTATTGTTGGTATGCTACCAAATAGGTAACTGAGATTGGAAATTGTGGTGACGATGTAAAAGGGTTAATAATCATCATGTCAAGGATGTATGTATTTCAAATGCCACTTCCGGGCATGGATAGGGAAGATTTGAAGGCATATTTGGCTGAACATCATGAGGGGTCAGTCGCTCGAGCATCCGTGGCCGCTAACACCAAACGAACATCTAACGGACACGGGCTCACATGCGCTGGCCTCCCGAATGCCTCCTGCCTTATATTGGTGCTCCATGACAAAGAGTTTGATACTCAGATGGTTTTGGGAAAGCTTGATGTGAATATTCTTACGTTCAAAATAAAAAAATAGTTAAGTTAACATTTTAAAATGGATAAACATGAGATGATGACCGAAGCTGGAGGACAGAATTGCAGCCGCATCCGGTGGTCTTCGGGAGTAAACCGACCCACCAGCGTATCTATACAAAGACACTCCAGAGGACGTTAATTCGGAGCTGGATAAGACAGGGGCACTCGAGAGGACCAGGCCCACACGGCGTGCAGATGACGTTCGGCGCGCATACATTATCCAGTTCACCTTTGGCGGCGCACTTGAGCGGGTGCGCGCCGCCGGCGGGGCCGTTCGAGGCGCGAGGCCTGAGGTGGCGCGAGATTAGCAAGATGGCGGCCGCGCGCGCCGCACCTGCGCGCGACGCTGACACCGCCACGCCACGCCGCGAGTCCCGTCGAGTGCCCACTGACTCCAGGGTCCCTGATGTCGCGCCGCTGCGGGAAGACGCGCGAGAGGATGCTCGGGTTGCGCTCAGAGTACCTCCTGGAACAAACGTAATGAGTTCTTGACCAGGTCAAGCTTTAACCACAGAGCTCCGGTACCATAGATGAGATAGCATCGCCTAGGGTTCCTTATTTTTAACACTACTGTGCTGGTGGGGCCGGCTTCACGTCCGCAAGGTGTGTGGGGTGTATAGATAGAGTGGAGCCCGATGCAGAGTAAACCGGATGGTACGAAGATGGCCGAAGACACCCGAACACGCACCAGTATCATTTAGCGAGTAGAGCGCTGATGAGGTCAGCCTCGCGTCTGCAAGGTGCGCAGGGTGGTACTGCGCGCAGGTGTACAGATGGAGAACAATGCAGAGGAGACCGGCTAGCACCAAGATGCCCCAAGACACCCGAACACTCACCAGTATCATTAAGAGAGTAGAGTGGTGGTGGGGTCAGCCTCGCGTCTGCAAGGTGCGTAGGGTGGTACCGCGCGCGGGTGTACAGATGGAGCACCATGCAGAGGAGACCGGCTAGCACGAAGATGCCCGACGCCACGCCGAGCAGCGTCGGCATGTCCGCTGTCAGCAGGACCAGGTCTGAAACAGAAAATACGTTTTTTAATCATTAAATGTTAGGTACTCAAAACATTTAATAATTCAAGAAATTTTATTCCGAAAAATCATAAGTCAACCGTTCAGCGACGTTCCAATTTGAGATAGGCTACAAGCCACCACGATGGCATAAATGAACGATACCCAACGACAATGGTATAAAGAAGTCCGGCAATTTCTTTGGTGGTTTGAATGCATTACCTACTTGAAACCAGACGTCCAGTAAAACTCAACCTACCCTCAGTGCAGAAGATCCGTGGCGAGGGTCTAGAATGGCTGGTGAGGTGGTAGCCCTCCTCGCATTGGCAGAACGCGTTGTGATGGACCTGGATGCAGGACGCGTGAGGATCGGACGCCTCGCAAGTCTGCCGGTAGAAGCATTGCTCGCCCAATTTTTTTGCTGTGAAAATGAAGATATAAATAATTAATTATCGTTAATGATATTAAAGATTGATGAGGCGAGCCGCGGTCTTTGAAAATCTGTAACAATAGCACAGATTTACAAGGACCTTTTTCTCCTGGAGGCCTGAATACGAATGGTCACACAGCAGTGTCAAACAAACCGTTAAACATCTTTTAAAAAATTGATTTATTGTCAGTAATCGTAAAAGCGATCCTTACAGAATAGTGGCACCGACCTTTGATTGGTTTCTCACAAAGCCACTCAGTATCTTGAAGCTCTTTCACCCTCTTTCCAGTTTACGCCTGTTGCTAAGGTAGCTTTATGTAAATTAAACCCTACATTTACCCAATACAATTATCAAGTCCTATAAAACCTGCCCTCGTAAACTTTTATGGTTCTCTTCGGTCGTCGATCCTTTAAGGTTTACTTCATTGTTTCCGGAACACTGCTCTAGAAGATTATGTAGTTGCCCGGAAAAACAGAAGGTAGCGATTTCCAAACCTTAGCTGTACGAATGAAAAAGATAGAGGAGAACCGTTTAGTACGAGTGGAAGGAATATCCACAAGACAAGGGTTATGGTGATGATATTTCTCATGAACCTTCTAAGAACTTACGCTTAGCGCACCCCTTGCTGACCCCCAGGACCACGGGATGCTTGGGGTCGCAGCGGCACGAGGCGCTGTCGGGGTCGCAGCGCACGTGCACAAGTTCAGGGTTGCACGTGGCGTCGCAGGGCGAGCCCAGGTACATGCCCTTTTCTGAAACAAGGAGAAAATAACATCACGATCTGATATCAAACATACATAACGTGACCATATTTATTTTTTGTCAAAGCGGGACGTCCGTTGTGCAATTATGTAAAAAACATTTTCTTGTTTTACAAGTTTTTTTTATTAAAAAGGGTAAAGTACGTTACATTACTTCTACCTAGGCAGTATTTATATTTTTCTGCTGAACAAATCGTTTTAAAACCTCTGGTTTGTTTTTAGGTACGAATAGACCTCAGTACACAAAAAACCAGAAAACTCGTCGAAAACTTTGGTGTCCTACAAATAAATTATCGCGTGATAAATAAATCTATGACACCCTGTACCTCTTCTCAAGTAGGTTTTTTCGTTAAATTTACCCATTCAAATAAATAAATAAATAATGCTGGACAATTCACACAGCATTATCTAGCGCCAAGCTAAGCAGAGCTTGTGTTATGGGTACTAGATAACTGATATACTACACTACATAGATAGATATTTTTTATTTTACATAGAAAACACCCAGACCAACGGAACAAATTTCTGCAGATCATACACAAATTTGTTCCGAGGCGGGAATCGAACCCGCAACCTCCTGCGTCGCAGGCGGAAATTCGCCCGCTGCACCACGGAGGTCGTAATTATAGCGCCGCCCCACCTCACCTATGCGCTCGCCGCGCTACGCCAGGCGTTGTGACTTACTAAATAATTGTAAATTAAATTATCATTTGGTCAGATTGTGAAAGTGGGACTTTTATGCCTTCGCTGGGGACAGCGGGACGATCAGCCCGCCTAAAGCGGGACGTATGGTCACGTTATACATAGGTACAACAAGTTGAGATGCTGATCCAGAGTGAATAATTTCCTTTCAGGAAAACGTTCTCCATCCTAGGCCACATCTTCACTTACATAAGTGAGATGGCCAAATGCTTAACGATCTCCAATTAAAAAAGTTTTTATATAAAAAGTCAAAAATCCCTGTCATTTTACTTTGAAACTAGGTACCCGAAACTAGGTACACCTACCTGAGTTTCAAAGTAAAGCGTCTGAGATTTTTGTAAAAGAAATGTTTACACCTTTTAAGAGGTATACCAGGCAGACTGATATACAGTTCCGTCCGGTTGACCGGTTCATCGATTGTGGGAAGGATACGGCATTAAATTTCGACACGGGGCAGAAGGAGTACAAAACATTCTCAATTAAGTCATATAAATCAAAATCCGTTGATCCATTTGGGTACAACAGGATGCCACAGATAGACAACCAAATGGAATCGCTATTACACTCACAAGCTAATATTATAAATGCGAAGTTTGTATGAATATCACACCTTCAGTATGTTACTTCTTCACGCCAAAACTACTGAACGGATCGTTTGAATATATAAGCGATTTATTCCAATCGAAATCTATTCGTATCGCGGTTTAGTCTTCTAGTCGTTTTACATACTGATAACTAGTCCAATCGAGATTTAGTCATAACGCGAACTGGCTACCTGGACATAGTAGAACTTATATAGGAAATGTCATCCAAAAGATACCGACACAGATGTCGGTCCTTATGTAAACTTGGAATCAAATATAGGATACTTTTTATCCCAGGAAGTTCCCATAGGAAAGAAATAACCCTAGCGACAAAAACGTTTCTAGGGTACAAGAAATCTCCGAGAATCATTATTAAGTCTCTCTAAGATGAGAGGGTATGTACTAATGGCGCTTGCTTAATTTCAACGGGATCCTATTACGAAGATGAAAACTTCTCTCGTTAAAAAAATTAAAGTTTCGGTGTCTATTTTCTTAACGTTTGACCTTTTTGGTTCGTAAAATGTAATAGTCCTTAGTATAGGTAGGTAGGAACTGAAAATTCATGACGTCTTACTATGACCTTGCTATGACCTTAGAAAAATGCTTGAAGGATCTCTCACTGGTCCTTCAGAGGGCATAGGATTTTGTAAAATGGATTGGCGTAGGATTTCGCGTAAGCGCAAAAATGATGCTTTCGCTTATTTACCTACAAGAAAACTACACAAGTTATGAAGAAACTTTATTATGGATCCAAAGAACTAGTAATAACCTACGAATCAAAACAAAAATATTTTCCATAGACTGCAGGGGTGAGATCTTGACCAAATTAGGTGCAAAACAGTGCACCTTCATGATTATTTTATCAAAGGTAATTTTTTTTCGCAATCGTGTTTACCAATCGTATTTATGTGAAAATATTGTATCCTATTCTACTTATTTTCGCACCCTATAAAGATTAATATATTACCTTTAATTTTATACCTTGATATCTATACAGTGGCGATTCCTGGTTTATTAAATGGTACCTAAAAACCATAGAAATTGGTAATTACACCCTTATGGAACCGAAATTAAAACGTTGAATTTTATGCGATTCTAGCTTTTTACAACGGTAAGTACTGAGATCTACAGCGAGTTTGACAAGCAAACCCGCTAGATTCGCCCTTTCAGCTTTTTTGTAATGTAAATCGACGCTATTTCGAACAAATTAAAGACCTATTTTTAAAAGTATTTTAGAAAGGCGAAGAACGTGTAAACGTAATAAATGTCAAACGAACGAGTAACGACATTGTTTCTTCGCGCGGCAAGCGGAAGCAGTGAGGTAGCCAGGATATTGGAAAAACGAGATAAAATTTTCTAATATCCTGACCACTGGTGGCGAAGTTTGAAGATATGAAGTTAGTTCTAGTAGGTACGTAGTTCTTCTGTGAGTATTTTTATTTTAACTCAGCTGAAATAAATGAGTCGGAGAACCGCACTTATCTATTTAACAATTATATATTATACCTAGGTACCTAATTAGTTATAGTAATAAAACATGTATAAAAAAATCTTCAAAAGAAACGTTGTACTTACCTACCTAACTGCCTGGACTATTCTGAAAGCGTCATAAAATAAATAAATAACCAGCATTATTTATGAATTTTAGATAGGCAGGTAGGTACAACGTTTATGTACGATTCATGTTTTACGGCACGATTCACGTTTTATTCTCGCAGCATTATCTAGTGCAAAGTAAGTAGAATTTGTATTATAGGTACCTAACAAGTATACATTTAGTTTAAATTATTCAGATGAAAATTCATTTCGGGAAACTTATCGTTATTTTTATTTCTAAACAAAACCGCCAATCTAACAAAAAAGCCGCAATGTCACAAGAATAAATTTTGCGATAAAGTAAAATTTTTTGTGACATCATGGCCACCCCAGTTCCGGAAGTAGGCTCGACGGAAGTGAACTTCGATTGAGGACGCAGCTGTCTTTTATAATGTTTTACTTTTTTAAATCAATCGAATTATTCTTGTCTTTTACTGTAACGTGTTTTTACGGACTGAAAATGGGTTAGCGAATTCTCCATTGCACCACGAAATAAACATATTATGGCAGGCACGTGTAAATAGGTACACGTAGGTACCTGCCTGCATAGAAACCTAAAAGTAGAACAGACAAAACTTAAAATTCTACAAAATAGAGTTAGGTTACCTAATCTCGCCTTTGCCATAACCTCTCTAGTTTTAAGTCTAACATGTACCTACCTATTTGTTTTAGTGCAATAAAGAATTAAGAAGACGAATGAGATCTTCACACCGGGACAGCTTCTCAATCTATATAAAGCACAGGTCCGAACTTGCATGGAGTACTGCTGCCACCTTTGGGATGGCTCGGCTAAATACCAGCTTGAGGCCCTCGACTCGATTGAAAGACGCGCTGTTAGACTTATCGGCGACGATTCTCTTGCAGAGGCCAATCTTCAAAGCCTCGATCACAGACGGCGCGTCGCCAGACTGTCGGTGTTCTACAAGTACCACTTTGGTGATTGTGCGCAGGCATTGCACGACCTTATCCCATCTTCTCCCTTCTACCATAGGACCAGCAGACGCACAGAAAAATACCACCCGTACCTGGTCGACATACCACAGTGTCGAACCAAAAAATTCTCCTCTACTTTTCTAATAAGCACGGCCAAAGAGTGGAATGAGCTTCCTGCGTCTGTTTTCCCGTTAGAATATAATCTTGGAGTCTTCAAGTCCAGGGTAAATAAGTTCCTTCTGGGAAAGCGTGCTCCATCTTAGGCTACATCTTCACTTACTTTAAGTGAGTTGGTGGCCAAACGCTTGACCATTATCAATAAAAAAAAAAAAAAAAAATGAGAACATAATTTTGGTCACTTTTATATTCACCTAGCCGAACGTTGACCATGGCGGCCATTCTCATAGGAGATTAGCCTAGACATACATACCTATTATACAAAAGGTGTTTGCGCAAACACAAGAATGCAGCTAGTGTATTGTATAGTACCTAATAACTAGCAGCGCCTCGCGGTTTCACCCTCGTAATTCCCGTTCCCGTGGGAATTCCGAGATAAAATATAGCCTATGTTTTATTCCAGACTATAATCTATCTCTGTGCCAAATTTCAGCCAGATCCATTCAGTACTTTTTGTGTAGCAGCGCCTCACGGTTTCACCCGCGTAGTTCCCGTTCCCGTGGGAATTCTATGTGTTATTCCAGACTATAATCTATGTCTGTGCAAATTTCATCCAGATCCGTTCAGTAGTTTTAACGTGAAACAGTATCCATCCATCCATCCATCCATACTTACAAACTTTCGCGTTTATAATATTTTTTTTTTTTTTTTTAATAATAATAATATTTATTTACAGAAAGGTTTACAATATTCGTACTAGTCTAATTATTAATAGTAATATACATTTCAACTGTTCACTATCTAGCACAAACATGCTTATAAACCTATTAGGGTCAAAGAAAATGACTCCTCGCTCTAACTAAGTTAAAATAACTTGTATTGAGACACGAGGGCTCTTCCCTCCGGCTACAAAATAAGCTCAACCAGCACCAGGTGCGACTATGATTTTATGCCCATAGAAATACGAGTTTGGTATCCGTGTAAATACTTTATACAATACAACTAAATAGAAGGAATTTAACATTATTAAGATATACATTTAACATCGCGTAAAAAAATAAAAGAAAAAGATAAAAGTATAAGAAGCTGAAAAACACAACCACACACCAAGATGCAGCCCAAAACTAAGATTGTACCTCCAACAAGTGCTCTACCTGCGCGTATTCAAGGTCTTGCAAGTACCGTGTGACGAGAAGTTTACAGTCGAGGCTCAATTTTTGTTGTAGGTCATTAGTTTTATTCAGTTTATTATAGATGTGAGGCCCTAAGAACTGTGCGTGGCGATGTGCAAACGATGTTTTGCATGATTTTGAACGGAACACTTTAAATTTACGGGGTTTATGGGAAACGTTCAATTGAGGTGTAACTCTATGTTGCTTAATGATAAGTTGCTGTACGAATACTTTCCTAACTGAGAGTACTTGCAGTTCTTTATAGAGTTCAGTAGTGGGATACTTGTAAGGCTTGTTAAAAGCCACCTTCAATACCGCTCTTTGCGCTCTTTCCAGTGGCAAAAGGTGTGTTTTTGCAGCACCGCCCCATGACCTAATACAGTAGAGTATCAGCGATTGACATAGAGCAAGGAAAGTGGACTTAATTTGGCTTTTATTTGCCGCGTGTCTAATAAGCTTGAAAACAGCGATTAACTTACGTACTCTAGTAGTGACGGCCCTTATGTGATTTTCATATGTCATGTGTTGGTCGATAGTAACTCCAAGGTATTTAATATTAGAGACTCTTTCTAATGTTTTACAATTGCAATTGTGACTTGATGAGTAGAGACATTGATTAGAATGAGCTTTTAGGTTAAGATCCACGTGTGGTTGTCCAGGCTTGCGCAGAGAGAAGGTAACAAGTTTAGTTTTTGTCGCATTTAGAGTCAGGATATTACTGTAGAGCTGTTTTGATACTTGATTAAATCCATCCTGAGCTCGTTTAAAAAGCCTTTGCCATGTATCATCTCTGAATAAGAGGACTGTATCGTCAGCAAACGATATAACTTTACAATTATCGATCTTGATATTACAGATTTGATTTATGTAGAGCAAGAATAGAGTTGGACCAATTATAGAGCCTTGGGGTATTCCGAAAGTCACAGGTAGAGCCGTACTGATGTAATTTCCTATCTTCACACTTTGAGTTCGACCTGTGAGGTAGCTTTCAAATAATTTTAGTTGCTTCCCCCGTATTCCTAGACCTTCCATTTTCTTCAGTAGTAGAGAGATAGAGACTGTATCAAATGCTTTGGCAAGGTCCAGGAATACGCCCATACATTTGACTCTATTATCCAAGCAATCCACGATAAACTCGTTTAGTTCCGAAACTGCGTCAGCCGTAGAGCGCCCTTTCCGGAAACCGAACTGATTACCTGAGATAAGGTTGTAATTCTCAAGGTATTTGACCAACCTGTTATGTAGAGCTTTTTCGAGAATTTTCGATAAGGCAGGGAGTATAGATATTGGCCTATAATTACTCACGACCTTCTTATCACCTGCTTTAAAAATGGGCAGTATAATAGATTTTTTAAATGAATTTGGAAAAACGGCTGTCGAAAAACTAAGATTGCATATATGCGTCAGGGGTAAAATTAGATACTCTTTACATTCTTTAATAATTTGGGTAGAGATGTTGTCCCAACCAGTGCTGCAATTGTTTTTAAGTGCAATAATGATAGATTCTATTTCAGTTGGTTCAGTTTCTATCAATCCAAAGGAGTGTACAACTTTGTTTTCCGATATATCTATCTGACTAGATAAATTATTTGTGCATATATTATTAGCTAGGTCTTGACCAACACTGGCAAAGAAATTGTTAATTACGTTTAATGTTTTATATGGGTCTTCTACTTGCAAAAGCTCCTGCGGTAGAGTTTTTTTCACTTTAAAATTAGCAACGTCGTTAATAACCCTCCAAAGTTTTTTCGGATCTCTACCCGCTTCCTCAAATTGTGCTCGTTCAAATTTACGTTTTAGATTGCGCATAAGGTTGTTGAAAAAGTTTCGATATCTCTTATACACGGTAACCAGGACCTCATCATTGGGTGACCTTCGAATTTTTTTATGTAGGTTATCGCGATGCCTCATACACCTAATTAGTCCTGGAGTTACCCATGGCTTAATAGGCATATTACGACGTGGTATTTTTTTTAGTTTAGTATTTTTATTAATTATTTTCGACAGCATTTTCACAAACTCATCAGTGGCATCATTACAGTCAGTAGAGTTGATGACTGGGCTAAAATCTGTATTTGATAAGTCCTCTTTAATTTAGATTACTACTAATTTCTCAATTTTAGGTCACAAGTTCCTTAACACTATAAAAAGCTTTTCGATAAGCCATAATTTTAACTTTTTTTTTTAAATTTTAAAGGTAAATCTTTGATGTCACTATTATCTGTGGTATATAGATAATAAAAAAATGTCCGAAAATCAATTACTATTTCCAAGAATTTCAGGTTATGTATGGCCTGCCTGACTGAAGCTGCTAACTTAGGTAGGTAACTACCTAATTAGGCTCTAATTTCAGTCACTTTTATTATTATTATATGTATATTTCTCTGCGTAGATTGAGCCTGCATTAAAAGCTACGGAATAATTTATTGTACATGTCGCCTACAGGATTGCAATTAGCAAAACGCTTAAACACCTGCTATCAAGATTACAATCAAAATCAATCCATTTTTTATTACTTTACTAGCGACCCGCCCCGGCTTCGCATGGGTGCAATGCTGATACTAAATACACTACAGAATCGGCCCCCCGGCCGGTACCGCTGCAACCGCTATGTCCCTACATTTTATATCTTTGATATCTTTGAAAATATTCATTTAAATAACATGCTGTATTATAGGGCCATATTAAAATTGGATAAGGATTACTTAATGCTGTATTGCTTAAAATGGCTTAGTAAATAAGCCATTATTTCTCGTAAAAAGTAAAGGATAACAAATGGTTATTGTGGGTTATCCCTAAGAGATAGACATATACTATCGGGAAATTTTTTGTAGACCTTTTTAAGGTGTACAATACTCTAGTACATTATTTTGTTCTATCTGGTAGGGATCAGCCAGCGTTTGCAATGTAAGCGCAAAAAAATGTGTTTATTTACGACATCACATTAGAAACCTCTAAAATTATCAGTGTTTCTCTACTATATTATGTATGTATTATACACATAAATCTTTCTCTTGAATGACTCTATCTATTAATAAAAACCGTATCAAAATCCGTTGCGTAGTTTTACATATCTAAGCATACATAGGGACAGACAGATAGACAGCGGGAAGCGACTTAGTTTTGTACTTTGTAAAAGAAGATGCGAAAGATTGGATGTTTAGATGTATGGATGAATGTTTGTTACCTCTTCACGCCATAACGACTGAACCGATCAGGCTGAAATTTTATAAAAATGTAGCTATAAGCCTGAAATCAAACATAGGCTACTTTTTATCCCATAAAACAGTTCCCATGGGACAGAAATAACCTTCACACGATTCCATAAAAACAACGCGTACGAAGCCGAGGATAGAAACTAGTTTCCAATAAAGTAAACAATCAAAAGGTGACATATCTTCTGACTATATTGTGACCAAGAAGGAGATCCTTCACTTCTTTTTGTGCAAGCGAGCCAATATCTCATGCCAAGCTCTTTTATATTGCAGACGATCCATCTCCCTTAGACATGATTTTATTTTTACCGAAAGATTTTCTTCTCCAACTAATTTCTGAAATACCTTAGATAGAGCAATTTAATCATAATACTTCGGACAAAAAGGAAATAAATCATGTTAATGTATTTATTTTTATTTAAATCAATCAACTTTTAATGAACAATTTCATTGTGTGTGTCTAAAGCTAAAGAGCTAAAGAGGTTCTAATTTAAGTTCGAAAACGAACGGCGACAGAAAAATAAAATGATAAATTAAAGCTTTCGTAACCAGATTATTTTTCGAACTTCTGCTGTTTGCTACGATGATACCAGTAGGTGCTTACTCAACAAAAACAAAACCCCTATAATTTTCATCGATTTTGTACCTAATGTCTTTGTTTTCAAAATATATCTAGGATAGTTTATGCCCGCGGTTAATACGCGTTGTTTGTATGGAAACGTTTAAAGATTGTTTCTATCCCATGAAAACTGATTTATGGGATAAAAAGCCTATGTTTTATTCCTAGAACTACGTGTATGCAATTACAAAAATTTCAGCCCGGTCCGTCAGTAGTTTCGGCATGAAGTGGTAACAAGCATCCATCCATCCATACATCGTTTTTTTTCTTTGTACCTTATGGTGTTTCCTATAGCGAAATAAATGTGTGTTATTGTTGAATAAAATATAGAATGTAACGAAATCAAGTGTAACAATAAGTGTACCTACGATGCAATAAATAAATACAAATACAAATACATCTAAACACCCAAACTTTCGCATTTTATGTGTTAAGTATGTGATTAGTGTGTGTTTGATTCTAGAAGAACCCAGAATAATATGCGTCGTGGGTAGCTTTAAAAAGCTGTTAAAATGGGTTAATTATCATTATCGCTTTATCACTAAAACAATTTTCCTGATATTGCAATTAGGTATCCGGGGACTTCATACCAGCTGACCAACTGTAGCCTGCTAACCCCAGGGTAAAGTACAGCTTTCTCTAAATCTTTTGAAGCCGAGAACCGTTTTAAATGAACGGTTTTTTCCTTTTAATCACTCTTTTGTTTTCGCTCTTTTGTTTTGCTTTACGAGGTGGTTGTTTTTTTGGTTGCATGCATTGTGGTCTTTGAACAACGATTGTTTGAAGTATATTTAAGAGGCATAACGTTTTGCTGCTTTTCAGAGCTTGAAGCCGGAAAAACGGAATGAATAAGGATTAAAGAACTTTCGTTGCTAAAACGCAAAATTCCTTGTGTGAAAAACTGCTCATTTGCACCGCTAAAATCATTGCACATGTAGTGGTTTAACCGGACTACTGAGACTACACCGTTACCCTACACTCAAACTCCAACCGTACTTCACTGAAATAAGGTTTACAGATCTCGAGTGTAAAAGCGAGTATGAGTTTTATGCATCTACATTTACCTACCTTCGTTTTCTTCATCAAGCCTTTTTCCGTCCTCTGTAACAAAAAGCTTCGTGCCGCTTTCTGGAATCTACCTGTGTTTAATTTCGACGATGAAGTTTCGACTGTTTGTTGGAAACATAAGGTTCATTTTGAGCTCGCGTGGGAGTGACATGAGATCTTTATGCACTGCCAGTCAATTTTCTTGTGAAGCAGGAATTCTCGCAAATTTCGCGGGATTGCGCGGGCGGGTGCTACACCTTTTAAAATTACCTACCTGTGATGTTTTAAATAACGCGTCTGAGTTTTTTGATATTTATGTAACGTACAGATGGTTTTAATTGGAAGCCATGTTGTCGTAATTGGAAGGTTTTAAAGGTTGTGTTCGTAGGTTGTAGAAATTTAGGTTTTGATTCGTATTCCTTTTCGTAATTACGAAATTCAAAACGACCGAATTGTTAATGACTTGCTAGATTTCTAAATTCATTAAAACATGCATGCTCGATTACTTTGCAGTATTTTGCCAAAATCACATCAAACTAATATATGCGAAAGTTTGGATGGATAGATGGATGGATATGTTTGTTACCTCTTCACGCCAAAACTACTGAACGGATCGTGCTGAAATATTGCACACAGGTAATTCTAATTCTGGAATCAAACATAGGCTACTTTTTATCCCATAAATCAGTTCCCATAGGATAGAAATCTTCTTTAAACGTTTCCATAGGATCAACGCGTGCGAAGCCGCGGGTATAAACTAGTATCACAATAAATCTGAAATAAAAAGATTTTATTTCAGATTTATTTCCATATTTTGGCAAGATACCAACTGCAAAGTAATCGATTTTATTAAAAACCCGCAACACTAGTACTTAATTATGAAAATTAGGAAAATTCACAGTAGCAGCCCGGAGTCAGGAAGTTGGCGGTGTTACACCCCCGTGCCTCGGAAAGCCGTTGGTCCTGCGCCTGATCTCTCCCCGGTCGTGTCGATCTGTCGTCCCATTGGATTATGAGAGTGAGGGAATAGAGAGTGCACCTGTGTTTGCACGCACACTTGTGCACTATAATATGTCCTGCGCATCTGGCTAGTCTCCGATGAGACTGGCCGCCGTTGTCGAAATTCGGCTAGGAGGACATTATTTTATTAATACTTAATTATGATATTCGCTATGATTTCTTGCCAACGGCTGGGCAACAGTGGCTAGCATATGGCAGGAAACTGGCCCGGTTGGCAAGCCGCCCAACTTAGATGCCAAATGCAACCCGAATATGGCACTTAACCTTTTAATAATTCAATTTTTGGCTTCACAACCTTCGAGTAATGCTGCGGAAATTAGCTATGCTAGTTTTGGCCTTCCACGCTAAATGCAAAAGTTTGGATGGATGGATGGATGTTTGTTACCTCTTTACGCCAAAAATACTGAACGGCTCGGGCTGAAATTTTCCATACAGGTAATTGTAATCGTGGAACATATGCTTCTTTTTATTCCTAAAAACAGTTCACATGGGATAGAAACCACCTTTAAACTTTTTCACAGAAAAAATGCGTGCGAAGCCGCGGGCATAAACTAGTGCTAACTATAATATACTTTAATCTACTATTATAAAGGAGTACTTGAATCACTGACAGACAACTCAGAGCCCAAACCAACTGGTTTGTTACTTTTAGGGTGTAGGGGTGTACTAAGGAAATGTAAGAGTGCACAGTTGAAACAAAAATGCTCTGTATTTCAGTAACCGTAAGCGGTAGAACTACAAAATGTTACATGAAGATTTCCCTTCATAACGATCACACGATTCATACATTGTCTTCTGAAATTCTGACGGTATTTTCCTATATCCAAGTTTTAACGAAAAAACTCGGATTTAAACGCAAATGCTCTGTATCTCAGCAACCGTTGGCAATAGAAGTGCAAAATTTAAAGGAAGATTCCCCTTTGATAACGATTACACATTTGATTCATCGTTCTCTGAAATTATGACGGTGTTTTCGTATAACTAAGTATAAATGAGCTCTGTATGTTAGCAACCGTTTGTATATAACTACAACATTTTAAATGTAGACTTCCTTTACAAAATAACACACATTACATTCATCGTTTTCTGAAATTTGGAAGTTGTTACCTCGTATGGACCATCTTTTCGTGAAGGCACTCCTTGTAGACCAAATAAAAATTTATCAATATTACTAGTACTTAAAGTATTATTTTATCTGTGTCAATATCAAAACTTATAAGAAAGTTCGATGTGATTTTCATTTAAATGAAATGAAATGAAATATTAACTTTACAGACTTACGTAACTAGTAACTTATTAACTCTATTTAAAACTAACTTAGAATAGGATCAATATGTCGTATATAAGTCATTATGTTTATTAAGATAATAATAATATAATTTAAACCTTCATTGCTGTCTTACATTAAGGTTTTTTTAAACTACTACCTGACCGGGGCCGCGATTTCATTTTCGTGGACTTTAGTTATACTAATACCCCACAAGTAATGTTGGTTTCCATGTAAACAATCAACACCAAAGTTTTACAACCAATCCTTTACAATTTTAAAGTTATTATGAGAAAACCTATAAATCCCATTCCAACTTTCTAAGAATGCTTGTTTAAAAAATTACTTATTAGATTACGACTCCATTTTAATTACCTTAGAATACGAATTTCCAAAAATCCGTTCATAAAGGGTTGATACGTCCTGAAAGGAACCTCCTTGCAAAATTTCAGCTTCGTAGCTCTTGTAGTTTCAGAGATCTTTTGATGAGTCACCCAGTTTTCTCTTCTCTTTTATATATATAGATGCCTTATTACTAACTTATTATTTCTATGTTTGTTATTATTCTAAAACCGCAAACGTTAGTTTGTCTGTGACAGCTTGTCCTCCGAAAAAGGCCTCCTCTAAAGATTTCCATATACTCTTGTTTTTTGCAGCACAGATCCTGGACCGGCTATTTTCCTAATATCATCTTCTCATCTTTTAAATGGTCTACCTCGACTTCTTTTGCTATCTCTCCATTTTGTTATTAATTTTGTCCATTTCTCTTTTCTTTCTCACAGCATATGCCCCGTCCATCGCCATTTTAATTTTCTATAAATTGAATGTGTATTTTTTTATTTGATTTTTATTTATTTCTTCTAATTTCACTTTGTCTTAGATGTTATTAGGATAGGCAAGTTTTAAATTACTAGGCCTGAAATACTCAAGTGGCTTTCCACAGAGGCTTTATTAAAGGAACCAAAGCTACGTAGCAATTACCAGCTTCTCAACAATCGAGTGGTGCTGGGAAGGAATATCGACCTACCTGATTTTAAGATTCTCCCAAACCCTAATAATTGTATTACAATGCTAATAAGTTCCTAGACTGTTTTATGAAAACTCTTCATTATTAGTTATACTTTCCCAAATTCTAGGCAAACAGCCTAAGTTAATAAGACCAACTTGAGTAAAACTATTGGAATTTTCATTATGTAAGTAATCCGAGGAAAATTGCGAGAGAAGGATTTTGTTATTTATTGTTTTTCCGAAAAGTGAAGATGTAGTAGGTACTTACCTAGGCTTGTGACGCGACTTCAATAACTGAAAAATGTGGTGTAGTGGGAACTCAATGCTTATAAAATTTCTAGAACTTATGTAGTAGATTTTGCTTACATAGGAGCGGGGCATAGCGTAAGTTTTTGGAACGGCGTAAGCCCAAAGTTTATTTGAAAGAAAACTGCGCAACTTATGAAGAAACTGGTTCAACCATTAATAATAACCTAGGAATCAAAATATATTTAAGTCATTTCAATAGACCACAGGGTTCCTGAGATCTCGATTAAATTATGTGCGAAATAGTGAACTTTCATGTTTTTTTATCGTATTTTTTTTCAATTGTGTTTTATATTTTTTATATTTATTTTTGGCACCAAAGAAAAAATATATGTTATTCGAGTTTTTTACCACGGGGATCCTGTAAGTACTGAGATCTAGGCGTAGTCTGACAACCAAACCCGTTACCACTCCGTTTTCTATATAAATCTCTGTTGTATAGAGAACGGATTGGTAACGGGTAAAACGGGATAAAACGCGCAGTCGACACGCAAGACGCAGCGTGATGCGTGGCAGTGTGTTAACCGCCTTAGGTTCGCCCTTTAAACCATTCTATCAATCTCTCCTAGACTCAAATGGAAGTGGGCGGGCCACATCGCGAGAACCAGCGACAACAGATGGAGTGAAAGAGTTCTGCATTGGTGGCCACCAAAGATATTGGAACGTAGTCATAGGATCTTTGGTGGCCACGAGATGGGGAGAGAGACCCGGGCCGACCGGCTCGCCGGCGATGACATCATATTGGTAACCGGAAATCAGTGGATAAGAGCGGCTCAAAATAGAGCAAACTGGCAAGAGGTGGAGGCCTTTATCCAAAAATGGATAAACCTTTTAAAAATTTAATGAATGACACTATAATTTAGAATTTATGATTTCATAATTAGTAATAAAATATAATAATTGGCAATTTACCTAATCATGAAAAACAATAAACATAAAATCGCTGTGCCCACAACTTAGGCTACACAAAATTAATGTATCTTTTAAAGGGCAATGTATACGCTTCTACAACAAAAGTCCTAGTGAGTTGCAAAAATTATCAGTAAATAAATTCAAACAAATTGTAAAAACCTTGTTGTGAAAAAGGCTTACTATAAAATATCAGATTATCTAGAAGATAAAAAAGTTTGGGACGGGTTTTGCTCCAACTCGAAAAGTATCAACTAACAGGCTAAAGGTTTCTTCGTCGCTTCTTTACTTTAGTCTACATACCGAAGCGGCAGAAATCAAAAATATCACTTCATTTCCGTGTCAGTGTTTAGTTTTACAATTTGACCTTTTCCAAGTGTACATTTATTGTATGTATTTAAGGAAATAGAGAGATTTTGATTTTGATTTTGAAACATATTGGTTGAAAAGTATAAAATTATTGTTGAATTGTATTTTAAATAAGGGGAATAAAAGCTATTTTTTTATTTTATTTTATCAATCTCTCCACGCACCGCACGCGATTTCTGGATTTTCTCTAATCTAAGGACCTACTGAAGCGACTGGTTAGCAGAATCGGGCTCCTGGTTCATGACCAAGGCTGCGAGCAGAAGTTAGTTATAATTACCTAACTAGATTTATATTCAATGGAAATTTCACGGTCAATGGATGAACTATATGCCTTCTGTATTCCGTGAAATGGGAGTTTTAAGGTGTAACAATCCATTCATTGGAAGGTTTCCAAGGAACCGGGCTGAAGAGCCTACCACTCGAAGAGCTCTTTGAAGAGTTGCTCCTATCACGATGAAATCAATATTGATGTTCTCAATAACACTTAACAAATTGTTAAGGCTACCAACATGCCTACATAATAAAGATAATGTTGGTGGCCAGTCTCATCGGACACTAGCCAGATGTACAGGACATATTATAGTGCTCAAGTGTGTGCGCAAACACAGGTGCACTCTCTATTCCCTCACTCTCATAATCCGATGGGACGGCAGACCGACACGACCGAGCAGAGGTCAAGCGCAGGACCAACGGCTTAACGTGCTTTCTGAAGCATGGGGGTGTAACACCGCCAAGTTCCTGACTCCGGGCTGCTACTGTGAATTTTACGTGCTAGAAAAATCACAATAAAAACTATTGTCCCGACCCGGGATTTGAACCCAGGGCCAATCAACGGTTGAACAAGCTGACCGGTAGACTAACGAGGCAGTCATAATAAATAATATAATTATATGCTGCGACGCAGGAGGTTGCGGGTTCGATTCCCGCCTCGGAACAAAATTTGTGTACGATCTGCAGAAATTTGTTCCGTTGGTCTGGGTGTTTTCTATGTATAATAAAAAATGTCTATCTATGTAGTGTATTGTATTAAGTAGGTATATCGTTATCTAGTACCCATAACACAAGCTCTGCTTGGGGCTAGATAATGCTGTGTGAATTGTCCAGCATTGTTTATTATTTATTTATTATTATTTTTATGCATAATATAGATGTAGCACATGGCTTTCGACTTGGTTTTCTCTACCATGTTTTATAATGAGTTTTCAGTCAGTGACGTTGGCTTTCAAACGGTAAACTTGGTTTAAATTAATTTGTAATTTTGACATCTACGGCTTTTGTGAAAGATGGCATGAATAGGTGTGAATTTGACATCTGATTTGTGCTATTTACCAATAACAGGCTACATTTGCGGGAGCACAGCGGAGTAGAAAAGATAGGTCCTTTGTTCTGCTATATGCCTTTGTTATGCTATTTATATAGGTTAGCTAAATTAGTAAGATCACTAATTTTGCCAACCTATTAAATACACACCTTTAAAACCCTTTAAAATTACCTTTTAAATTTATAATTTGATTACACTGTTTTAAATTTTTACGGAACAAATCTTACCTAATCTCTCTGGAATAAACTTTATTTGTGACCACCCTGGGCTCATTCTACTGATATTATAAATGCGAAAGTTTGTGATATGTGAAATTTTTGTTATCTAGGATGTCTAAAACTACTGAACAGATCAAGATGAAATTTGGCATATACTTAGAACGTAGCCTAACTTAAACAATAGGCTACTTATTGTACCGAAAATACGCGCGCGTAGCCGCAGCGGAATCTAGATCTCTATACAATTACAAAGTCAAAAGAATCAATCGACTGACAAATTTACCTTTAAAAACATACCTACATACTTTTTTTTTAAATAAGTATTTATTCATTACAAAAACAATCACAGTATCTAAACATGTAGCACCGTGAGGTAAATAAAAATAAATAAATAAAATAATGCTGGATAATACACACAGCATCATCTAGCCCCAAGCTAAGCAGAGCTTGTGTTATGGGTACAAGATGACTGATACTTAATACAATACACTACTTATATAGATATTTTTTGTTATACATAGAGAATACCCAGAACACCCGGAACAAAAATTTGCATAATGATAACACAAGCTAGTAAAAAATACGTAAAGTTTAATAATGTTAAGACGTAAAATTGTTCATAAGAGAGACCTGAAAAACAATATCCTCGCTTTAGAAATGAGGTTCCGCACAAAACAGCCGTTAACCTACTTGCATACATTGATGTATGAACGTCACGCAGAAGAATAATGAGCCGGCTATAGTGAAAATTACCGAAAACAGAGATTGTAGACAAACAAAAATAAATCAGAAATCAAATCTAACGTTTATTTATTTTCTACCACGGAACTGCGATCCCCAACCCGCGTGACCAGCATGGGGACTAAGGGCATTACGCTCCATGAGATAAAGCCAATAAGGCGCTTATCAGGGGGAGGCCTGTATCCAGACCGATTGGCCGTTGAGGTGAGGTGAAGGTAAAATACTAAAACTTGTCTATGGTGGCGATTCTGTGGTGATACTCTTCGACCAGCGCCGACAAACTGAAGGGAGAAGGTATGAACCGATTTATTGTTACTAAGATGAACAAACAACAACAGTCTGTGAACAAACTTTAAGATATATTTTAACCGTCCTGTTGTAACTTTGTTTAATATTATTTTCAGTCACTTTTTCTGGAATTTTTGATTAACCTTACCACCACCAGTATTTCATTTACTCACATACCTACTCATTAAGTTAGCTTAATTTCCTAAATATTGTTAAAATAAAAAAATAAGTACACTTAAAAAAATATAGTCCAACTAAGTCGCATTTTATCTTAGTTGGCGTCAAAATAGTTGGAATGATAAATATCTCGTACAAACAAGAATGCATGGTAATTGCAACATATCGAATTTGTTTAAAACAAAAAATAGGCACATCATTGACATATCAATGCTCTAAGTGAAAATAAATATTCACTTTGTCATATTAAACATTTATTTGCACGGGGTTAGTAAACAACTTTGTTGCATTTAATCTGTTAATTTAATTAAATAACTACACTTTATAAGGCCAATTCATTACTTGGTAGAAGGAGCTATTACGATTTAACTAAGATCTCATAGTCACAGAAGACAAGATCTTATCATGCTCATAAGGATTCATGTGCGTGATCATGATCACATTAGACAAGATATTAATCAATGTAACAATTTTTTTTTCAGTGCAAGATCATGGCCAGTCTCCCAAAGACAAGGTGATGGCGATCAGCGTAGGCGTGACGCTGAACGAGGCCGTCGCCGCCTCCGTCAAACTGAAGGCAAAAGGTATGGACCGGTTTATATAGATTTTTTTTCTCTATGGATGATACATACCATTGTCAATGAGGGCTTTTCAATGCGACCTTAGAAAAAAGTGGTTGCCATAGACTAGGATAGATGACGCTGTATGAAACTCTAGAAAAATCTGCCAAAAAAAGGGAGAAATTGAGCTGTCACTGTCGTTCATATCTTGTCTTCTCTGCCCATGTGTCATTGCGTTGCGTTGACACTTGATTTTTGTGCAGCGCCATCTAGTGTCAAAATAAAAAGAGTGTGGTTTTTTTTTAAATATTGCATTGAAAAGCCCTCATTGTAGTAAAGCAGAATAGGGCCTCTGAACGTAAAGGACGACGACAGCATTAGCTCACACATTACTCTGCGAACTCTGGCTCCAAAATGCTTAATTGCTCGCACAATGCTGACACTCGGCGTTCGTTTAGGATCTTACTTCCAGGGAATACTAATGTGGCTTCAATTTGGATACACGGATTCGAGACGTGATGACAACTCGATATTATGTTAGGTTAATAATAAAACTATGAACTGTTTACTAAACTGTATGTAGGCTTGGATACAGCTTAGCAAAATTGTTAAAAGAAATGATTAGAAAAATAGGTAGCCTTATAAGTTATAAGTAATAATATAGTTAATATATATTATAAGTAATAATATAGTTGATAAAGTTATAATATCAGTTATAATAACTCAACAACTTATCAGCAGGTAATTTTCTATTTCATTAGGAAAACTCTTTAAAATGCTTATTAAATTACAATAATCTCTACTTAGTTTGTGTTCAGGTGAACACAAAATAATAACAAAAAATATTTTCTGGTGAACTGATGAGCTTACGAGGATCCCTAAATACCCATAGATTTATATCGTTAGATAGGCCCCGACACCAAAAACTGTGGCATTGTTTTTGAATGTGTGGGTTAACAAAATGCCGACGCACGCACACTAACGGTTAACGCACACATTCAAAAAAGTAGTAAAAAAATCGTGTTTCTGCCATTGTAATTATCTGTTGTTATTACCATTTCGTGTGCAATCGTATTGCACACACTTTCCTGAAAAAAGTATACCCTTAGATGCCCTGAAATCGAAAATGTTTGAATGTGTGCGTCAACATAGTGTCAAAAACCTGTGCAATTTGTGTAGAACAAATAATAGTTAGAAATAGTGTTTTTGCCAATAAACCTAACCATTATTATTATTATTTCGTGTGCAATCGTATTGCACATACTTCTATGAAAAAAAACGGCCTAATAAGCCCTGAAATCGAAAATGTGACTATCTAAACAAACCTGTGCAATTTGTAAAACGGTGCAGTCTACGCTGAAGCGTAGGTACCGAGAAAATAGTGTCATCTCTTTTTCTCCCAGATTAGTTGCCAACACGACTTTCTCTTTCGTGCACTCGCCATTTAAATTTGTTATTTTCGGACAGTGCGGAAGAAAAATAAAAGTTTTTCAATGAAATCGCAATACTTACGAGTGAAATGTTACACCTCTGGCTTTATTTGTGTTTCTAGAATTGTTGTTGCACTTTAGAAAGGCACACGATGGCATTTTGTGACAGTAAACTGCTCGCAAAGTTCGCAAACGTCCTTTACAACACGTCCGGCTCACACTGTGTTAGGATGTGCACTAACTCCAGGTTAGTGAGCCTCACTCACTTCGACTGTGGAACAACACGGCGCGGTCTCACTGCGGTAAGGGCCTATCTAACGATTTATATCTATGTAAATACCTACGTAGGTTCATACAGAGTCAAACGTGCAGTCAAAGGAAACAAATATTATAGAACGACCACACAACTGGCGGATCTCTGTAGAACCTTGTCACAATAAGAAAACAAACGCCAAACACATTAACAAACGCCACTTTTGGCGTTAAAAAAAACACTCCTCATTCATTCGTTTATTTCGGGACCTTCATGCGATTCCACCTTAATTCGTAGTGTTACCTGATTTATTAATACCTACCAATTGTTTGGCTAGACCGGCTACAACCTAGGTGGGCTGGTATCCGCTAACCTAGCCTGCGTTTTTGGTTATGGCAACACATAGACTAATAAAAATAAAACCTATTTGGTACTCGCCTATTGAATTTAAATGCTTCATAATTTATAGGCAAAGTTCGCTAAGTTCATTGGGGTTTGTTCAGTTATTCAGCGTCAGTTAAAAGTACTTTGAACTCAAATTGTATGAGAGTATACTGTAAAGGCAACTGTACCTTTGTAAATAAGGTTTATTAATAGCCTGGCACCATATGTGAGTGTAAGGGTAAACTGCAATTAGCAAATGAAGTAGGAATTGGCGCAATAATGCTAAGGCGGAAAGTGGGCGAAACCGTGCCATAGCAGTTTTATTAAAAGTGTCAATAAATTACTTAGCATAGTATACAGCTTGTCAAAAATGATCAGAAAAAATAAATTTGGGTAGCCATATAACTCAAAAATAATATTTATTTTACTAAACATATTGCCAAGCTATAAATTTTTGCCAACCTGTACAGAAAAGCATGTGAAAAGCCACTTAAAAATATCAAAAAACTGACAACCTTCCGGTTTCCAATTTCCAATTTTTCAGCGGTAATTTCCGCCATCCCCATCATTAAAAATTCAGAAAAAGTAGGCCGAAGGATAACCTTCTTTTTAAATGATAATCTTGCACGCACTTTTCAAGTAGCCTATCCCGTGCTCGGGATACCAATTACCACCCTGCCAAATTTCATTAAGATCCGTTCGGCCGTTTAGGCGTGAAAAGGTATAACAGACAGACAGATACACAGACAGATTTACTTTCGAATTTATAATAATTATATTAGTATGGAGAGCACCCAGTCTGTAGTTCGCCGGAAAAACAGAACATCTGGAACTCGCAAGACGTGAGTTCCAGATCTTAGCGTTACGTAGGTAGGTAGGTACTATAAAGAAAGAGTAGAACCGCTTGGTACTAGTGGAAGTAATATCCACAAGATAAGGATGGTAATACATCAACTTGTCCTGGAGTGGTAGGAACTGCATTTGAAAAATGCAGTCATGCCGCGTGGTGGTGGTTTATAATTTGCACCACCCAAGCTCTTCCCGCGGGTGTCGCAAGAGGCGACTAAGGGATACCTACCGGTGGTGGGCAGCAGCACCTCCTGCAAAACAATCATACCGTCGAACTGCGATCAATCCGCATGCCCAGCGCGGCGATTATGGGCATTACCCCCATGAGATTAAAAGTCAATAAGGCGCTTATCAGGGGGAGGCCTGCGTCCAGCAGTGGACCAATATAGGCTGTTGAGGCAAAGGTGAGATGAGAACAAGAGCAGTTAACCTCAACACCAATTCACACCTCAACACCAAATTCAACGTAAACCACAATTTCTCCAGTCCTACGCCACTCTTAGCGCTAAGTGTGTCGCTTTGCGCCTTCAAAGTATTTTACTACAGCACCTAACTGCAGCCATAATGACTTTCGAGCTGCAATGCGACAACTTTTTCTGAACCACTTTAACTGAAGCTCTAATAAAAATGCACAGTTGCATTTCTTACACGTGGTAGCGATTAATTTTACTTTGGCCTAATTGACCTGTTTATCTACTCTACCAGTTTTATCTAGCTCTTAGGTGTTAAAAGAACTGACAAAGCTAATAATGTTATGGTCACAGGCTGCCATCACAGTCAGCTACAAAACTCTATAAACATTTAAGAAAATATCCCTATATTTCTGTGTCAATATTTATTTTAAGAAAAATTCTTCATTATGGACATCTATTTAATTTAATTAAGTCGGTCATTGGGCGGTTAGCTTCAATATTAGGTACTCCAGTACAGTAATGTATTTCATGTTTTTTTTTATTATTATATTATTATTTTTATTTTATAAATTCTCTTTAATATGTACATTCGTATCTTATCATTCCAATTAAAATTTAAAAATATAGACACATATTATATATATATATGTACATACATTATTATAATTATATATAGGTAGGAACAATGCAATATGCTAGGTGCTGTGTTTAAAGGAAAATTTTATAATAATATGAATATTTTTGTTCATTAACTATGTAAGTAATTATTTTAGACTTAAATGTAGATTTAGTGAAAGTTAATTTATGTTAAACTCAAGTTAATTTATGTAAATCCGTTATTGGCTGTAGGTTAAACTATAAGTTAGTTATAAGTATTCTCTAAGGGCTGTGGATTTTGTAAAGTAATAAAAATAAAAATAAAAAAAATCTATAAACACATCATCATGGACATCTATCGTACTACGGTAATAAAGGATTTGCAAGTGAGGGATTCTAACGACTGAATGTAGGGAGTGATTCATGATGATTGAACCACGAGCGAAGCAAGTGTTAGAATTCTGAACTACGGGAGTGATACATGGCCCTCGAAATAAATCCGTTTTATTCAAGAGTTTCATAATATACTTTACCTACATCATGACTACGAGAAAAAGAACCAATCAAATCTCGAGGAGTTATTTGCACAAGGAGTTTTTAGGTCGAGTATTTTTAGCACAAGGAGTTTGTATCGAGTATTTTATGCGCAAGGAGGTTTTAGGTATAGCATTGAGATGGAGGTCGAATATATTAGTATGTTTTGAATTCAAACACAAAATAGTGATTAAAAGTGCTTTTTATTCACTGTTTTCAGTTAGTAAAATAATAGATGGGGAATGATATACATAAATGTATTTTTCCCGCCTCTGAAAGATAGGTCAGAGAAACAAATCTATTTTGCCTATAGCTGCGTGTGAGTCACACGGTGTGACTAAACGATAAGAATGCGTAGGTCGTGATGGGCGGTTTTCCCAAATAATTTATAAACCATTGATAACATATTTTATTTTCTGTGATTTAGGTGCTACAAAAGATCTTAAATTTATTTTACGTTCTAAAGTTCTCGCTCGAAAGACTCAATTGGGTCTTTCGAGCTCAGAAAGATTTACCTATTTGTTTGTTTAAATACAAAGTATTGGATCAGTTGTTGTTTGCAACAGTCTGCAGTTAGCTTAATTGTTTTTATTGTTAATACTAGTTCTAATTTGTTTTATTATTTGATTGAAATTTCTTTGTTAATGACCCTTATTTTTATTAAATGCAAACAAATAAATCATGTGCCTACTTACGATATTAATTGAATTATCATAAGCATAACAACATTCATAATCATTTAAAAGAGATCGAGACATTAAGATTCAAAAGTGTTCAATACAAAACATAAAATAGTAAGAAATAGAAGAAATTTGTAGTATTTTAAGCTACCTATTGTAATAGCAACACTAGATTTATTTTTTTACTGACCACTTCGGTGGCCATTTTTTAGTGCCTAGTTCTGTGAGGACAACAGTACTCTAGAAGTGGGATGAAACAAAAATACCTTTTGGGTAATAATGCCAAAAACTTGAAAAAAATTGAATGTGTTTTAATTTTATCGTGGGTTGAATTGCCACTATATTTTGGGTGGTAATAACAATTTTAAATTCGTGGCATGAAAATTAGGGCCGAAATAACAATCCACCAAATTTAAAAAAGTATCCATTATCCACGGAAAATACAGCCAGCCCTAGAATATTCGTAGGGTTGCCTCAGATAACAGCAAAACCGCTAGTAGATAGTTAGAGATCTAGTTAATGTAGTTAGCAACTAAATCTTACGTTACCAGAGCCGTTGTTTGTGGGCTATCAAGCGGTATTGGGGTCGTAGATAAACTACCACGCACTATCTGGGTCATAGCTTCCTTGAAATTTATACTAAACCCACGTCTATCTATATTAGGGCCTGACTGCCTCGATGGTCTAGCGGTCAGCTTGTTCAACCGCTGATTATGAGGTCCTCGGTTCGAGTCCCGGATCGGGCCAAAAGTTGTTATTGGGGTTTTTCTAGCAAGAAAAATTCACAGTAGCAGCCCGGAGTCAGGAAGTTGGCGGTGTTACACCTCCCACCACCGATGGTATGGTTACCGACGATGTATCATGAAGGTCTAGAAGACATTTATTCACTCTCGCTTCTCCTAAAGAGACCTATGTAGATAATAGTTGGCCGAAAAAACAAGAAGCAGCATTGTTTCAATTGTAAATACTAGTTCTAACTTATTTATATTCATTCATTGTAATTTTTTTTGCGAATAAAGGATAAAAAAGAAGCAGATAAAAGATATAGGCAGATATTGCTTTTTCCTGACAATAGTAGGGCGTCTTTCCACTAAAACAGAACCCTAATGGTTCTGGGCCTGTTCGGGTAATAATGTTATTGGGGACCGAATTTGATTTATAGAATTGGGTTGGGTCTGTTCTTTCCTAGCCGTTTTTGCTAGAGTCGGTGGCATCAAATACATTTGATATAAACTTGGTGGTATTTTTATTCAGACTTGCACTATCAAGGGTTTCAAGCACCTAAAGATCACAAAGGAAATGATGGCCAATGTGAAATTTGCTATAGAAGTTCTTTTATTAGCCGACTTCAAAAAGTAGATAGATAGATAGATATAAAATTATTTATTGCACACTTATCGATAGAAACAATACAACAAAATAGCTTAAAATCTAAGTGACAAGTGGCGGTCTTATCGCTCAAGAGCGATCTCTACTAGACAACCGTGGATGGATAGGATCATTGGATAGTACTAGGGGATCTGTGTGCTCACTTAAATAATAATAGATATACTTAAATATACTAGAAAAAATTAAAATATACTGCAAGTAAAGTATTTAAGTATTATTACAATGTTGATATCCTAAAGTAACATTTCACAAACATAATAGATAGGTTAGTTCCTATAAATAGGTTACAATTTACTCAATTAATTTACTTTTTAATTTGACCTTTAGGATTGCTAATTCAATTTGGAAATAGCAAATTCAATTAGGATAGGGATAGCTAAATTATAAATTATTGTTTAAGTATCTTGTTAGTTTTTGCTGTAAAAAAATGTTTTTATCTTTTTTTTATCTTTATATACTTACTTATGTTTAGACTAGGTAATGAATTTTTAATTTGACTTGTGTAATAATTTATTATATTTGTGTTATTTAATGTTATTACCTAATCATTCATTTATTTGACTAATTTATACGTATAACAATAATTTTATAGCAATTAATGTAATTGGTTAACTTAGTCGTATTAGTTGCTCAACGGGACACAGTGTAAAATTTGTAACAAAGAATACTTTTCACCAGGCAATAAAAATGTACAACATATTGCCCAATGAACTTTAAAGCTACGCCATTTAAATTAAAATTAAATTAAAAGCGTAACCTTAGGAAAACCAGTGTTGTGGGAAGCTAGCTCTTTCGCGCAAAAAATCAAGTTCATCAAAAAACAAACAGGTTTTATGTTTAGCTATATGTTTGTTTATTTTATGTATGTTCGTCGATTTCTCCGTTAATTACGGAGCGATTTTAATATTCTTTCGCTATTGTACAGAGAATGATCCTGAGTCGGTCCCTCAATACCCAGGGATTAGTAATTTGTCCCGCATACTTATAAAAACAGTGTAAGATTAAGGGATTCGAATTCAGTTTTTAGTTTTTTCAAAACAATTTTTTCAATATCTTTCACAATTTATTTTGTAATTTATTGTATCTTTCGTAGATGATTCAATAATAAAATGAGAATTTAGGGGGTCACAACAACAGCCAACGGAGCTTTCATAAATTTATTTAGTTACCAAACTTTTTCGCAACAAGGTAAAGCTATTTTCAAAGTAGGAAGGTGTCAAATTGACACTATAATAAAGCGCTGTTTGCACAGCACTCGCCCCAGTTACATTGCACGCTCCTATTACTAAATATTGAAAACGAATACTCGCTACTACTGAAATAAAACAAAGATCACTTTTAGATAGGTCTGTAATCAATTCGGAGTCTCAATACAATATTCAACATAAAAACACTTCCCTGAGAAATCCAATCGATATGACATAGTGGAGTTACCCGCTTTAGCCACTGAGTTAAATGTACCTAGAGAAGAAATTTCAAACAAAAAACGTCTCATTCTCATGACAGCGGTGGCCTGGGCGCGGCAAGCGCTGCAGCGCCAAAATATTAACTAAGTCGGCTAACCAAACAATTAAAACATTCAGCGCTAGATCGCTTAAAGAGTATTGTTTTCTCAACGTATTCTGACAACATGTCGCCCCTATAGATTTTACACCGCGCAGAGGTGACACAGATTTTGTACCTACATAACTTAGTAAGAATTTATTCTCTATTTCAAAAATTTTTGTTTGCAAAAATAGTAGAAAATTAAAAAAAATAGATTGTTATGCGTTTATTCAAACATTAATATAAATAGTTAATAGCAATAGTTTTAAATCAACTAAAACAAGCAGACAAATAAATTAGTACATTTTGTCCTAAGATATTTTTTAATACACTAATTTAACACTTCCATTGCCTATGACGCGAATCTTCACCGCCATGTTCCAAGCTATGGTGGCAGCGACGGCGCGCGCGGGGCGCGGGCGCAGTTAATGAGTTAATTATTGTGTTCAAGTACCTAAATACTTTTCATTGAATTAAGAGTGCACATTAGCATTTATTACTATTTTTTTTTATTAATTGATGTGTTTTTGCAGTATCGAAATGCGCACGTCGTCATATTTTCTGAACTTTTTTCATAACTTGATATGTTCTGAAAGGAAAAAAATTAATAAAATTTTCAATAATTTGATTTCTTTGAAAATGTAATAATTAAATAGTTTTGAAAAAACTTAAAACCGACTTCGAATCCCTTAGTTTTAAACTGTTTTTTTAAGTTTTGCTGGATAAATAGAAATCCCTGGGGAATAAAATATTGGGACCTCCTTGGGAGCACCTATAAACAACTGAAAAGATCACCAAATTGGTCCGGAATCAGTCAATCAAATGACGGAGAAATCGACGAACATACTTATAAACATACTACATACAGCCGAACATAGAACCTCCTCCTTGTTTCGAAGTCGGTTAAAAATATGAAACTGGTTAAAAAACAATAATAAAAAATTCAATCATTTAAAAAAAACACCGCGTCAAGTCTGTCACCCTATCTGTCTTCCATCAATCACATTATTTTTACCTACAACCGGTTTTGAAATGGAACATCTGCATGTTTTAGTCTATATGATTACAATGGCGTGCATATTTACGAAAAATTATTTCTTTCTGTTGAAGTATTACGATATTATTACCTATTTATTCACATAATACAACAAATAATTTTACTAACTTGACTACTGGGTTGTTATTTTTCATTATTTACGTCCAGGGTCACACTTAGATTTGTATTTTCGTATTATTAGCGCGGCTCCATATGCGTCCAAGCTGAATGCATGTCGAAGCCACACTAATGTCAGGTGTACGGATTGCAGTACAGTTCAGTCGAACAGAGTGAGTGTTCTGATCGCGAAATCTAGTGCGTAGTACATATATATCGATGGCTCTAGCAACATATTCTGCTAGTCCAATGCCAAAATATTGCCAACTGTACACATTTATTTATAGGTTCCTAGCAAGCTTACAATATGTGTACTTACGTACGTACGTTACGAAGTAGTTTTCCCCCATTTTAACTGCTCAAACAATACGTAACGAATTCTAAGTAGTAACCATAACCCAGCTGTTCCATTTGAAAAGCGGCAAGTTATTGAGCGGACGTTATTTCATTACTGGTTGTTTGTCGTCCCCTGGCCGCTTGCCAAGGGCCGCCTTGCATAAGCCGGAGATATTGAACTAATGCACTTCTGGCAAATTGTCTTTGATACCTATTGATATATTACAATTCCTTTCCCCTAAGAAAAATGGCGTATAAGTAATTAGACGAAGAACCGTTGAAATTTCACAAATTGAAAAATTTTTGATGTGTCCTATAGAATGTTATTTTAGCCCTATCCCTTTATAACTCAAGACTCAGACTTTTGACTTTTTTTTTGCGGAATATGATAGCTAAACGACTAAAATAAAACACGTATTTTTGTTTTTCGTTGTCTGTCGCCGCACATCAACTATTTGAAAATGTTCACACCACTAGCATCATTTCATTGTTACAAACAAATACCTACCATGCCATTTTTCTGCACTTGATTGAAATAATGATATGTGACTTACATTTTACAATATGTGAAAACGGAAAGTAATCAACAATTTGAGAATTATGGAGGGTAAAACAGTATGTTGCCATATGCTCTATTAAATTAGCTTTATAGGGTTAAATTGGCATAACTCAATGATGATTTTTCTTCCAAGGACTTTACGGGCTGAGTATATTGGTAAGGTAGAACAGAAAAATATAGGTACTTATACAATGTGCCAACTTTGTGCCTAATTGTCCTCTCGACCTGATTGCTTCCAATAGCACCACCCCAGCGATTCGTGACAAAGCCAGCATGGCGCCGATTACAATCGCCAATTTATCACGCCCTTGAAGCTCCCAACACTCAGCAAAATAAGCTTTAGCCACCACGTAATAGAGTTGTTTTGAGGTTTATGAAGGTAGGAATGTCTTCGGTGGAGGAAATTCAAATTCGGAAGACACAACCAGGCCATCTTACTAAAAAAGGTTTGACCTCATTGTCAGGAAAAGGTTTCGACCTATTTGGCAAAGAGGAAAAAAGAAAAAGAGCGCTCGTAATTTGTTTGTATTTGAATTACATTACAGAGAAATGGACTCTTAAAAATGGGTTCTTAACTGTTTCTGAAGTTGTAAATGGTTGTAAATGTGAGAAAGCTTTCTGAACTTTTTATGAAGAGACTAGATCAGAAGGTAGTTTCACGGACATTTTAGGGCCCAAAATGTCGTAAGGATATCAAAATAACATGAATCTCGACAGTTTTCTTTTATAAGGAACAACTGCGCCTTGCGGCTTCGACCGCATGGAAATTTATGTTTCTAACTTTCTTAATTTTTTCTTGCTGACAATAAAAAAAGAATTAGCAAAATTGGTCCAGCCGTTCACACATGAGGCTGTGACCAAGGGAAACAAGGATTCAGTTTCATATTATAGAATAACTGCGCCCCGCGGCATTGCCCGCGTGGATTTTCTTCCGCGCAATTTTCTTAATTATTCCTTTTTTATGAACTTTCTGAAAATAAGAAACACAACAACAAAAAATAATTAGCGAAATTGGTCCAGCCGTTCACGCTTGATGCCGCGACCTAGGGAAATAGGGATTCATTGTTATATGTAGAGTACTGCGCCCTGGGGCTTCGCCCGCGTGGGTTTTCTTCCGCGCAACTTCCATAATTTTTCTTTTTACAATAACCTACTCCTGACAATAACAAACTCAAAAAAAAGAATGAGCGAAAGAATGATTCGTTTCGATAGGCGTTTTGGTTCGAAAAGATTCGCATAGCGTTATGGTCTGCAAAATGTCCGCAAAGATAGAGAAATATCTAAAACGGAGCAAAAAGATCAGCAACGCACCGAAAAAATGAAGATTTTTGCTATTTGACGTTATATGATGCATTCAAACGCAATGTGTTTTGTAGAATAACACGATGCGTTTCTTTAGTATCTGTACTATTATAGTATTATTATATCTGTGGTACAGTGAACATTAAAATAAAAACTTTAGAAGCCAAATAAAGTATTTTGGCGTACCTACTTTACTGTGCTGTGAGCATAAAGTACGTAAGCCCGAAATAAAGTACAATACTTTATTATAAAGTACGGATGGCAACCCTAAGACAGATAGATATGAATGAAAAAAGTTACAGTTTTGGCTTCAGTATCGACAATAGACTGCTGTCCTAAAAAATATTAAAATTATCCTCAATTTACATGTTTGGATCTGTTACAGTTTTATTATAAATATTGATAAAAGCCAGTTTCTTGTTCTGTGTTCGTGGCATTTCAGCCATAGCGGCTATCGATTTTGTATCAAACTTTTGTACAACTTCAACTAAGTTGATTGTGGGGTGGGCTTAGAGTCTCTGCTACTCGAGCTATTTATGGAATATTTGCAAGGTACAAACAAAAATATATATATCTCAACCCCAACAGCCTGTATTGGTCCACTGCTGGACGCAGGCCTCCCCCTGAAAAGCACCTTATTGGCTTTTATCTCGTGGGGCTTTGCCACCGGGCTGTATTTCGTGAACCGCCGCTTTAGCAACAAATAATTAATAAAATTAATTTAATAAATAAGGGGGCCAATGTCCTTCCTAATTTCAGTGAGTACCAATCACCGAAATGAAGCAACGTCGGGCGCGGTCATTTTCTACTTGGATGGATGACCGCGTCATGTTGACTTCTTGCTTTTTCGATAATTCAGAAAAATCTGTTTTAAGAGTTTTTTTGCGAAATAGTTTTGCACGGTGATACGGAACCATGCGTGTGCGAGTTGACTCGCACTTGGCCGGTTTTATACATCATTTGCATATTTTATCAATCCCAAAGATAGAAAAAATGCCATAGCAGATTAAAGACTTAATTTCAGTTTCCAATCATCTTTCACCTCACGACTTTTCGAAAGATAATATCGCAAAGAAAGTATGATTTTCCTATAGCTATACCGATACTACGAAAACGGAGCAAAGAGGAAAATTGACGTACCTATTTCTGGTCGAAGGATAAACTGGATTATCGGATAACTGCGAAGTAATCTGTGGTGGAGATTAGGGCACCTTTACGCGAATTTGAAACTAAACCTGTTTATATCAAGTATGAAATTGGCTTGTCCTGATGGTGAGGGACTTAGCCTTTGGGTTACCTATTATATTACTTGAAAAGTCGGTTATTTCAGGTATACTCAACTAAAGTTTATTGCATTTTATCAACAAACTTCAAAAAAAGAGGAGGTTCTATATAATATTCGGCTGTACTTATGTTCTTTTCATGTGTGTTCGTTGATTTCTCCGTCATTAACAAATCGATATATATTTTTCTATTGTATGGAGTATGTTCCCGAGATGTTCCCATAACAATTTAATAATAATAATAATTCATTTATTTCAGACAATAGAAAAATTACAGATCTTATTTAACTTATTATTTATCCTTCTTAATTCCCCAGGGATTAGTAAGTATTTGTGCCACAAACGCTGCTCCGCACAAAACAAATCTAGTATTTTGTAACTATTTGGTACCTATGGTATAAATTAATATAGTCTTAAGGCTCATTGTGTAAGTAGGTTTAAGGTAAATTTAAATATTTTCTCTCTCTCTCTCTCTCACACACAAAAGTTAAAAACAGTGTAAAATTAGGGCATTCGAGGTAGCTTCGGTTTCGACCTCTGAGGCGTAGGAACAAAAATCTGCCTGAGAAGGTTGCAGCTTCGATTTCCTAACAAACATTTCGTTAACCCAATAAAAACTGTTAAATAAGTAGGACAAAAATCAAAATCAATATCAAAAACTCTTTATTTCCATAAATACAATAAATGTACACTTAGAAAAGGTAAAATTATAAAACTAAACACTAATACGGAAATAATGTGATATTTTTGATTTCTGTCGCTTCGGTATGTAGACTAAAGTAAAGAAGCGACGAAGAAACCTTTAGCCTGTTAGTTGTTATTTTTCGTGTTGCCGTCCCAAGCTTTTTTTGGAACAAAACCCGTCCCAAGCTTTTTTATCTTCTAGATAATCTGATATTTTATAGTAAGCCTTTTTGCACAGCAAGGTTTTGAACCCAGAACACAAGCTCTGCTTTCTTTACGGCTAGATGTAACTATGTATTACGTCCACCAGAGAAATAAAATAAAATAAAAGATCTCTGTAAATAATACTTTCAAACATGCACATGTCTAGAACGAAGCTAAGAATAGTAAGTGCCCAATTTCCCGACCAGCTAGTGTATTGGCGAAGACCGCAGCATAAGGTCACGGTCATGCCAAGGCGCTAGGCGTCACGAATCTGGCCCGCAGTGTACGTCAGCCATAGCATTACTTGGACTGACAGAGCACGAACTAAGAAATTTTTCAAGATGTCAAAAATCTTTTTAAGTTTGCTTGGCTTACTCTAGATTCTAGTATGTTATCAGTGCGTAGTAGAGTCATAGATGTAAGTAAAATCTGTAGATATGGTGCGTATACTACTTACTCAAGTATGCGCTGGGAGAACTGACATGAACATGAACTTGACATGTGGCCTGTTTTATAACTACGTACAAATACTATATCACAGTTACATTTACAATCTTGTGCAATAATATATAATGAACAATAAAGATTGATAGACCGAGATTGACCGAGAAAACAATATGCACGCGAAACACGAATGGAGCCGGTCCGACTATGACTGAGGTGGGTGGACCTAATTGGACCTAATTTGATCGTTCCACTTTCGAGAGGCTGGTACCTCATCACTCTTTTTTTAATATACCTGGTCTTTTCTAGAGAATTCCACTTAACCAAACGCGTCGAGAAAGGGAAGAATTATATTAAAACGAATGAGCTCTGACGAACCGTCCGCTTCGTTGCGAACGAGAAAAAAGAAATAAATTCTAAAATTCTTTTCACTCTTCAGCCGTTCGGCTTGGAAGGTTTAGCAATAAGCATAGGAAATATCTACTAACAGAAAAATTACTTAGATTGCGTCGGTAATAGAATTTTAGTTCATGTAACTTCAATATACTAAGATGTAAGTTTGAGTTTGTTTAAAATAACCTACTGGTTTAGTTGCCCCAGCAACTCAAACTATTTCTGTAGTTTATTTTATTGTATTGGGAGAACAAACAATTTTACACACTTTATAAATAAACTTAGGTACGTAATAACGATAAGCATTTATATGTCCTCGCATGTAGACGACGGTAAAATGTTTGCAGCAAATTATGTGCAATAAATTGTGCGTAATTAATAAATAAATTGCAGTGTTCTATTCCCTGCAATTATTTGACGACCTCTGTGGCGTAGCGGGCGAAGGTCCGCCTGCGACTCAGGGGGTTGCTGGTACTATCCGTGCCTCGGGACAAATGTTTGTACGATCTGCAGATATTTGTTCTGGGTGTTTTTCTATAATAATATTATAAAAAGGAAAGATTTGATTGTTTGTTTATTTGTATTGAAAAGGCTCCGAAACTACTGGACCGATTTGAAAAGTCTTTTACCATTAGAAGCCCACATTATTTCTGATGAACATAGGCTACTTTTTACCGCGGGAAAATGCTTCATTCCTATGGGAAAACGGGTAATAGGACAACGGGTAGTAAGAATGCAGCTAGTTTTTATATAAAACTAGCGACCCGCCCCAGCTTCGCACGGGTGCAAATGCTGATACTAAATATACTACAGAATCGGCCCCCCGGCATCCATACGTCATCCATACGTCCATTACATAACTGTCATTTGCGTTTGGTTATTCCAAGTCTGATTATTTTTTGTTTTACCACGTTTTATAGTGACTGACGTTTTATGTCAAGTCACACGGGAACGCTGTCGAACGGGATAAACAAACAGTATCCTATGTCCGTCTCCTGGCTCTAAGCTACCTACCCACCAATTTTCAGCCATATCGGTACAGCCGTTCTTGAGTTATAAATAGTGTAACTAACACGACTTTCTTTTATATATATAGATTTTATATATATATATAGATGTGAATGTAAGCTGTAACTTATGTATTTAGTACTTGCTGTTGCCCGCGACTTTGTCCGCGTCGAGTCGATAGAGGTGGTATGGTTAAAATATAATTAACCTGCAATGATTCTTGCCCTAGCGGTTTCAACTGTGTGTAAATTAAAACAGAAAAATATGTAGTAATTGACAATCCTACTAATGTTATAAAGCCGAAAGTTTGTGAAATGTGAAATTTTTGTAACCTAGGATCTCCAAAACTAATGAAAAGATCAAGATGAAATTAGGCGTACGTATAAAACATAGCCTAACTAAGATAATAGGCTACTTTATTTTAATTTTTTTTGTACCTGCTCATAAGTTTTAATTCTAATTTTGTTTTTAAATACCTACCTACTTGTCTATGGTATTTTGTGCTGTCCATTTGTGAACCATATAAAAATCAATCTATCTACTTAAGAACGATGTATTAAGTACTAATATCAGTTATCTTGCAGACAAAACAGAACACAAGCTCAGTTTAGGTACTTTGGGATTAAATGATGCTGTGTGGATTTTCCAGTCCAGCATTATTTATTTACGTTTGTATATTGCCTACATACATTGCAATCGTACTACAATGCACCGGCCTTGAAGTTTGCACGATAAAGTTTCACTTGTATGTTATAGGTACCTTATAACTACCTATGTTATGGAAAATGCATGCCCAAGTTGAAGCAACTATTGTTTGTAACAATAGACTTATCTGATTGAATGTGGCCTTTGGGTTGTGTAGGTACGCACTTTGCATTGTACATTAGCTGCGACCCACAACTTCGCCTGCGTGGAAATTTATGTTTACAACTTACTTATTTTTTTCATTCAAAATTATCTTATCCTGACAAGTAATAAACGCAACAAAAAAATATCGAAACTAGCCGTTCACGCGTGATGCCGTGACGCCAAGGGGATTCATTTTTAAACGACTTCAAATATTCACAAAGGCCTTCCTTTTGTGAATTTTTGAAGTTTATATTCGGCTGTACGTATTTTTTTTGATGTACCTAATTCCGAAGATTTTTCAGTCATTTATGGACCGTTTAGGATGATTATTTTGCAGTTTAGAGGGTGGTTTCATAAAATTTGTGTTCCCTCTTGAACACTACACAGTATTGTGATATTTATTACTTTATATGACACTACTTAAAAACAGTTAAAAACTAAGGGGTTCGAATTCTTTTTTAAGATTAAAAAAAAACAAAATTATTCTACAAACATACAAATTAGATAGAGATCTAATTTGTATGAAAAAATTAGGAAATTAGGCTGATAGAGAACGTCAACACAAAAGATTCAATTTCACACGTCTCTACATTCTCAATCCAATCTCAATCGTAAACCGACCAGCCAAAGCACACATTCTAATAACCATCACTCATTGTTATCTAGACTTCCACTACCAAACCGTAATCTCAACCCTACCCTAGAACAATTACAGTACACATTCCTTTGGCCTTTGTATTTGCGAAGACCTAGGGCGATTCTCTCGCTATCCATATATCAGGCTATGCCAACAATAGGACGTGCGAAGAACGTGACTACTCAAGAGTGACAGAGTACACAATATGTATAGTAGGTGTACTTTGAACATGATGGAGTAGTACAACGCCCGTCTGCAATTTCCGATAACATGTAGACAGTTTGTTAAACAAATTTATAGGTACTCTAACCAAATTTGATGGGAAATGTTTGCAAATAAACCTCAACAAGAACAAAATTAAAAAACCCCCCGTCAGCTTTTCATGAAACATGGCTAGAAACAATCGGGATAAAATTATCTATTACACAAAAAAACTAAACGAAAGTCGGTTCATCCGTTTGGGAGCCACGATACCTCAGACAGATACACGGATACACAAACATACACGTTAAACTTAAAACACCCCTCTCTTTTTGCTTCGGGGGTTAAAAATAGGTACCTACCAGCTGTGTTGTAAAGTAAAATATACAAAATTCTAACTGATAAGAAAAGTGTCATAAACCTTACTCAATAACATAACTATTCTGCCTGCTTAGATTCTTAGGAAATTGATATGAGTGTAAATACTAGATGTAATTTGTCGTTTTGTTGTTTTTTGTCTTTGTAGAAATTAAATAGTCCATTTTTAACTATACCGTAAGCCCGAACTTAAGATTCCTTGTATTGACTTCAATAAATGCTCCGCTATAATATTATAATAAGGTATTGATTAAACCGGTGACGGCGAAATGACTCTTCAATAATTCAGAACGCTACACCGACTGTTCCGTTCAGTGACAAATATATTTAAAAGCTTTTAATTAACTTTCAATGTACCTATGTAACTATGTTTGTACGGGTGGAATCTTACAACTCAATTTGAAGCAGATATCTTCAACCGCCTTGGATTGACTTCAATATTCGCTCCGCTATAATATTGTTTATGGTATTGATTATACCGGTGACAGCGACATTGATTGACTCCTCAATCCAATGAGATTTATATATAATATCATTGCCTCAATCAGAACGCTACACCGACTCTTCTGTTCAGAGACAATTATATTTTAAAAAAATTTTTATTTAACTTGCAGTGTATGTATGTATCTATGTTTGTACGTGTGGAATCTTACAACTCAATTTTGAAGCAGATATCTTCAACCGATTAAGCTTAAATTTTGTATACACTTTTAGTTTGGAGGACAATGCATTAAAAGCTTATTTAAAAAAAGGGTTTTAATAAAATATTCAAAGTTTATTTTTGAGTCAAATTATAGCAAAAAAGTCGATTATACCAATTTTACTAAACCACGTGCACGTTTATGCTCAGGGCTGAAATCCGGCCTTGTTATTTTATTAGATATTCATGGGTCGGTTAAGCGGTCATCGGATCCAAATTGCGGTTGAAATTGCGGTTCCCTGCATTAATTAGCATTGCACGTGGAAAGGGTCGGTTTTGTATCACAGCTTTTATTCGAAATTTTAAGTGCTTTAAGTTGGTGAAACCTTTTACCGACTACACACTCATACAATGGTAGTAGAGTTTAATTTTGCTTTTACACGGTGAAAGAACTTTATTAAAAAAGGAATTTATTTAGCTTAATACGCTGGTTAGGGCCTGATTAGGCAAGGGATAATGCACAATACACTCACATGCGAGAAGTCCGTGTAGATCTCAGTTCCCTTACCTAGACTTAGAATCTAAACACACACTTAAATGTTATTAAGAAAAATAAAACTTAATAAACATAGAAAATTACAATAAAATAATAAAAACAAATAAGAACTAGTAACTACACCTAAATTATTTATGATATAAATCAGACTTGAAGTCTTAGTAGAGACCTTCGTAAAAATGTTATAAGTGAAATTTTAATAGACAGGCGTGAGTCACCTGTTAGTGTTTTACTCTTTGAGCTTCTTTAGATCTTGTCGTAAAACTCAGAAATACAGAAATACTATAGATTCCCAAGGCCGATGATTATAATCAAATTTAAATTTCTTAAATACATAGACTCATCGACGATAAGTGCACATACCTACATTTATTAGAACCGAACACACCGGGAACCGAAGAAATCGAAATCATTTCGGAAGGAGGCGCGGGGTTAATGCAAAATGAAAAAGCGAATTCTTTCTATTTCTTCTATTTCGTTATGTACTTAGAAAGTCTCCTATTGAACCGTTAGAATATCTGGCCGTGTGGTGCCAGCTTAGAATTGGACCACCCCAACCTTTCGCGTGGATGTCGTAAAGGCAACTGAGGGATCTATCCACCGGGGGCGGGCAGCAGCGCCTCCTGCAGAACAATTCTACCACTGAACTGCGATCCCCAACCCGCATGCCCAACGTGGCGATTATGGGCATAAAACCCTTATAGCTATCTCACCTGATATATTGACTCGCTCATCGTCATCGTAAAGGTGGTCGTCGTCTGTCGGTCGGCTGTCGGCGACGTCTGCCGGTTGGCTGTCGGCGACGTCTACCGGTCGGCTGTCGGCGACGTCTGACGGTCGGCTGTCGGGCGCGGCGCTTGCGCACAGCGCTAACACCAGCGCCAGCGCCAGCACGCACTCCATGCCGACATCACCGCGAGACCACCACGAGAGGCTCTGGAACAATTGAAATAAATCAATATTCAACCAATATCTACCTTCATCATGAGTTAGTACATACAACATGGAACGATCTTTCCAACTTTAGTGACATAAGTCGTTTAATTAGCATTCAACATTAGTATTCAGAGTCTAGCGTTCAATATTAGTATCCTACATCTAGCGTAAAAATCTAAAAATCTTGTCGTCTCTTTTTTTAGGATTGAAAAAAGGAACGGTTACAATTTTATGCTATCGTTTGGGTTTTGTACCAAGAGAATCACTACCAATAAAATGTATACCTTTCTTTGTTTGCATAGAGCGCTAATTCACTCACTTCAAGTCGGATTTGACCGAAACGACGCAGGACAGAAGCGCGGTAGTGATCTAATGTGTCAGAGGCCAAGACCCACTACCCAGGATACCCCACTACTCCACTCACCCCACTACCTCAGGGTTGATGTGAGAGGATGGTGAGTGAGTGTGAATTTTATTTTCCAGATACTGTCTCAACTTTATATCCTTGTAAAATCTGATTAGGATGCAAGACATGTCCTGTAGGCACCGAGTAACTCAACCTTAAAGTGACATGGTACTAAAGTGTAGACTCTGCTCAAGTGTCTGACGACGGTTTGACAGTTTTGAAGCACTCTCTTTCGCTTATACTAGTAGGTACGTGGCAAGTGCACAGATGTTTTAGTTGTAAGTAAGTAATTAAATCATATTTGTCTCAAAAAAACAAGAAAACGCCCATAAACAATAGGATTACTAGTTACGAAATGGCGAAACTTAAACACAGCTTAAATTAAAAAAAAACTGAAATTATAACAAAGAAAAGTAGTAAGAGACAGAAATGACATTATTTGAAAACACAGGCAGATTATTGGACTGACGACATTGGAAGAAATGAGAAAAAGGACAAGAGGAATAAAATAAGAAAGTAGCTTAGTGCAATTCTTGTAAATGCTATAAATAAACATTTTTTTTTATTACTATAGGGGTTGCAGGAAGTTGATGGCTGGAGGCGACTCCGGACCGCTATTCGTGGGGTCGTCATAATAGGGATCCCTATTCCTACAAATATATATATTATATATTAATATTATATAATATATTCCAACGAACGTCCGCTGCTGCACATCGAGGCATATGTGCAGCAGCGGACGTTTGTAGGATGATATTATGTCATAATGTGAATATCTGACTGATTGACTTGTTTCAGCTCGAAATAGTCCCTTCCCATTCTGGTCGCACGTCATCATCATCATCATCCATCATCAGCCTATATTAGTCCACTGCCGGACATAGGCCTCATCTAAAGAGCGCCATAGCGCCCTGTCTTCAGCTTGCCGCATCCAGCATCTGCCTGCAGTCTTTCGCAGTTTGTCATCCCTTCTGACCGGAGGGCGTCCTACACTACGTTTTCCGAGTCACGGTTTCCCCAGCGGTTGCTGGTGAAGATATGGCCGGCCCTCTGCCACTTCAGCTTGCTAATTCTTAGAGCTATATCGATATCTGATCGCGCGTGCTTTTTTATTTATTTATTTATTTATTAAATACAGGCACAACAAACAACTATATTTTAAACTTAGGTATAAGAATTACATAGTAGATTTTATAAAAATATAGCCCACTACGTTGTACTCAGATAAGATAATAAGCTTATCAATACTTATCGCTAAAGATTGCTGACTCTACAGTACTACAACTAATTATTAAAAAAAAAACTATGCATTATTATACAAGGTAATTAAAACAACAACAATTAAAACAAGAAAGGTAAAGGCAAATTGAATAGAATTAGGTACTACAGCTAATTTTTTTACAAAGTTTTTTACAAATCGTAGGCCTCTTAGGTACTTGTACTACCTTAAAGTTTTATCAAACATGAAAAGGAAACCGAGGAAATATAAAAATATGTTCAACATGCTTTGATAATAGCGATTGCTACTTCAGTAATAATCAGATTAATTAGCGAGTTTATAAAAATAAATGGCTGTTTGATACACGCGATAACTAGTTTTCCCGTTGCGTTTTGTTTATTTTTATGGATCCTTGTTTGTTTAATTGTTACATGAAATGTTAATTAGTATAATTGTTTTTACAAGGTGATAGAGGACGTTAACTTATTTATGTGTACCTGAGGGCCTCTTTTAATTCTTCAAAACGCAATTGATTGTTGAAAATAACGATATTTTTTGTGCAGATTGGTACCTTAATTCGCATTATAAATAGGCGAAAACCATAGATATGAGTAAAATTCTGCAGGTATGTTGTGTTATACAACTAAACGCAAAGGCATGCTATTTCCAATATTTTGCAATATGAACACCAAAGATGGGAAGACATACCTAGACTGAAGGGTTTTCATGATTCGCATGCGTATTGTCATTGTCCCCGAGACAAAGCACGCGAATCATGAACGCGGGCGGCTCCGGTCCGACTAGTATGTCTGAGGTGGGTGGACCTAATTGGACCTAATTTGAGCGTTCCACTTTCGAGATGCTCCCGAACTTTACTTACATTGATGGCAGAAACAAACCACCTAACCCACCTGCTTTAGTTGTCTCTATCGTCAATTTAATGTGGTTTCTTTGAATAAACATGTTCAAATAAAAAAAGACACATTAATAAGAGACACTCAGATATTAAAATCCTAGATTTTGCTTCCGGCTTCGCTCACGTTTTTCCCGGATATAAAGATTACGTCCTTCCACAGGAAGCCACCATATAGCACCGCTATTCGGTGATATTATATCCTGTGAAATGTAATCTGTAGAGGTAATATTAAATTTTCATTTATTCGGTAAATCGTAGTAAGATACAGTGTAGGCTGTATTCCGCTAAACTGCTGGCTTCACTATGATGACAAGATCGTCGCAAAATCGGCACCATGAAACGTTTTGGTATTCTACCGTAGATAAAGAAAATACAGCTAGAGGGACGCACGACAACATATCAAGGTAGAAACTTCGACACCTTTGACGTATGTGCCAATATCACCAGATGCATTGTCTGGAGTTTCGCATAAGGATGTGGCGATTATGCGAAGATACTAAAGATGCGTGACTGCGAATGATCTGGCTAGTCGAATGATCTACAACTACTAATTTACTCATTCGACTTGATTATTAGTTACTAATCTTCATGACAACTACTAATTAGTAATTACTAATGCCTCAACGAATTGAGTTCGACTGCCCGACTCTAGCAGTTGCCACTACTAGCCATATTAGTTAATAATTTGGTTAGTAATGGCGAGTCGGGCAGTCGACGCGAAACCAATTCTTTATTTGATTTTTACTTTGATTTATACGACGCCACTTGCCATTACTAACCAAATTAGTTACTAATTTGTCCTAGTCATTCGAATGGTTAGAATGATTTGTAAAGTCGAATAATTCGAATGAAATCATTCACAGTCGAGCATCTTTAGAAGACCATTGTCAAAGGACCATTGTCCTATGACAGTTCTGCTAGGCAAGCGCTTTACTATTGAAGCGATTGCCTAGCAGAATTGGGCCCCTGATAGACAGACCGAGTTATTCAAGTAGAAGGAGTAGGTACCGCACCTTACTGATCCAATTCTGATAGCTGGGCACGTTCTACCTTGAAGGTCTCATTTCTCATATCTATCGTATACATATGTGAACTCCAGTTTTCCCCAGAGCCATGTCGTGTTCGTTTTCTTAACACTCCAATTAGAGACAACAGCGTTGCAGGGCGGAATATAAATTTGTGTTTACTCCGCGGACCCTCGGTTTTGGAGCTTAAAAGCTTTTTTATCGTGGTCAAGTAAGTTTTTCAAGCATTTAACCAAAGCACAAGCTCTGCTTAGCTTGGGGCTACATGATGTTATGTGAAGTGTCCAGCATTATTTATTTACTAGCTGCATTCTTACTACCTGTTGTCCTATTACCAGTTTTCCCGTAGGAATGAAGCATTTTCCCGCGGTAAAAAGTAGCCTATGTTCATCAGGAATAATGTGGGCTTCTAATAGTAAAATAATTTTTCAAATCGGTCTAGTAGTTTCGGAGCCTATTCAATACAAACAAACAAACAATCAAATCTTTCCTCTTTATAATATTAGTAAAGATTTGTTTTTATTTATCCTACACTAATATTATAATGAGGAAAAAAAAAATATTTTTGTATTTTTGTAACGAATAAACTCAAAAATTTCTGGACCGATTTCAGAAATTCTTTCACCATTAGAATGCCACATTATCTCTGAGTAACATAGGCTATATTTATGTTTAAAAAATATAATAATGTCAACCAGTACGAAGCCGGGACGGATCGCTTATTATATTATATACTTCTTTATCCCCGCGGCTTCGCACGCGATGTTTCTATGGAAACGTTTAAAGGTGTTTTCTATCCCATGGTAACTGATTTCTGGGATAAAAAGTAGCCTATGTTTGATACCAGGATTAGATTAACTTGTCTGCAAAATTTCAGCCCGATCTGTTTAGTAGTTTTGGCGTGAAGAGGTAACAAACATCCATCCATCCATTCATCCAAACTTTCGCATTTATAGTGTGATGTGATAGATATCAGTTGAGCGATCATGAAAGTAAGTAGAAAGTAAAATAAAAAAAGTAATAACCAACAAAAATACTGCGTAGAATTTTACTTAGCTAAACAAATTGAATTTTGGTTAGCTAATAACTTTTCCCTCAGGTTTGCACAGGTTTTTCCTGATTCTAGGTTAAGAACCCAGATATATATTTCCCTAGTCCCTAGTTTTGGTGTGAGTAGTATAATGTCAACACTAATAACCCCAATAACCCCAACAAAAAGTAAGACATGAATCGAAGTTTTCGTATTATGATTTTGTATTCTTTATAATTTTCGCCTTTTCGCCGTGTGGTGCCGGCGGCATAGAATTGCACCACCCCAACTCTTCCCGTGGGTGTCGTAAGAGGCGACTAAGGGAAACACACACCGGGGGGCGGGCAGCAGCGCCCCCTGCAGAGCAACTGTACCAAACTGCGATCCCCAACCCGCAATGCCCAGCGTGGGGATTATGGGCATTACCCCCCCCAATGATGAAAGAAGCCAAAAAATGGCCCCCAGTTCCCGGCCGCCTCGCTATTCCTGGCCATGGTGGCCACGGTAACGGCGGGGCAGGGGGTGCTAGGAATCCTCGGGCTACATTAGGCTACCATTCATTGCTCAAAAAACTGACCCTGGCGACGTTTAACGGACGAACTCTGAGGCTGGACCATCATCTAGCGCAGTTGGAAGTGGAGTTAGAGAATATTAAATGGCATGTTCTGGGGTTATGTGAAGTCCGTAGAGAGGGGGAGGACACCGTAACTCTAGACTCAGGCCATCTTCTCTACTTTCGCGAGGGTGATAAAACATCCCAGGGTGGCGTAGGGTTCCTCGTAAATAAGGCTCTCGCTAGCAACGTTCAAGAAATCTCCAGTGTGTCGAACAGGGTAGCGTACCTGATCCTTCGGCTATCCAAGCGGTATAGCATGAAGGTAATTCAGGTCTACGCACCGACCTCGACACACTCGGATGATGAAGTGGAGGATATGTATGAAGACATATCCAAAGCCTTACACAACACCACTAAGGCCCACTTCAACGTTGTTATGGGGGACTTTAACGGCAAGGTGGGAACCCAGACTGGCAACGAATCCCGAATAGGCCCGCATGGTTATGGAGTTAGGAATCACAGGGGGCAAATGCTTGTCAACTTCCTTGAGAAAGAGGGGCTGTTCTTAATGAACTCTTTCTTTAAGAAACAACCTCAAAGGAAGTGGACATGGCAAAGCCCCGACACTGTGACTAAAAATGAGATCGACTTCATCATGACGGATAGCAAGCACATATTCAGAGATGTCTCAGTGATCAACAGGTTCAATACCGGATCTGATCACCGACTGCTCCGAGGCTCTCTGAATATCAACTTGAAGCTTGAAAGAAACCGTCTGATGAAGTCCACGCTCCGACCTAACCCAATCCAAATCATGGCGGGAACCGAGAAGTTCCAGCAGCTTCTCGGGAATAGATTTGTTGCCTTGGATCCCACTGATGACGCTGACGAGACCCTACACAATCTGGTCGAAACGCTGAGGGATGAGGGCATCAAGTTTTGCAAAAAGCAGCGCACTGGCAAGAAATCCAAACTCTCGGATGAGACTCTCGGTCTGATGACAAAAAGACGGGAAACTACTCAAGCGTCTTCGTTAGAGAGGTCAGACCTGAACAAGCGAATTGCGAAGATGGTACGGCGCGACCTTCGGAGCTCCAACACACGCCTCATCGAAGAGGCGATAGAGCGAAACCGAGGGTCCAAAGTATTCACTCAGCAGCTTGGCAGGAGACACCTGACGAAGCTTAAAACGCACGACGGGAGGACCGTATTGTCGAAACCGGAGATCTCCGCCGAGGTAGAGGATTTCTATGGCCGTTTATACGCTGCACATGCCCCCCATTCCCGGCGAGACGACCATGATTCTAGAGCCACCCTGACACGCCACTATACCGACGAACTGCCAGACATCAGTCAAGACGAGATCGTGTTAGCTCTGAGGCAGCTTAAAAATGGAAAAGCCCCCGGTGAGGACGGAATAACTTCAGAGCTTTTGAAAGCCGGAGGTGCCCCTGTTGTACAGGAGCTACAGAACCTCTTCAACGCCGTCCTTCACAGTGGGAGAACTCCAAAGGCGTGGAGCGGGAGTTTGGTGGTGCTCTTTTTTAAGAAGGGAGATAAAACCCTCCTTAAAAACTACAGACCCATCACGCTCCTGAGCCACGTCTATAAGCTGTTCTCACGAGTGGTCACGAATCGTCTCGCCAGGAGACTCGACGAGTTCCAGCCACCAGAACAGGCCGGGTTCCGCGGAGGATTTGGCACCATAGTCCACATTCACACGGTGAGGCAGATTATACAGAAGTCCGAAGAGTATAATCAACCTCTGTGTCTGGCCTTTGTGGACTATGAAAAAGCCTTTGACTCTGTCGAAACCTGGGCTGTTCTGGAATCCTTACAGCGATGCCAAGTAGACTATCGTTATATCGAGGTGCTGAGATGCCTCTACGAGGCCGCCACCATGAGTGTCCAAGTACAGGGCCAGCAGTCTAAACCCATCCAATTGCGCAGAGGAGTGAGACAGGGGGATGTTATATCCCCGAAACTGTTCACGAGCGCGTTGGAAGATATGTTTAAGACGCTGGACTGGAAAGGTAAGGACATCAACATAAACGGCGACCACATCTCACACCTGCGATTCGCTGATGACATAGTCTTAATGGCGGAGTCGCTAGAGGAGCTGAACCAGATGCTGGACGGCCTAGCCTCAGCCTCGCGACGCATCGGTCTTGGCATGAATTTGGATAAAACCAAAGTCATGATCAATGGCCTCATTGATCCGGGACCGGTCGTCGTACATGGCCACCTTCTCGAAATTGTTGCCGAGTATACTTACCTTGGGCAAATTCTGCAGCTGGGTAAAAATAATTTTGAGAAGGAGGCCAAGAGGAGGATCCAGCTAGGCTGGGCAGCGTTTGGGAAACTACGTCGAGTCTTCTCGTCATCCATACCGCAATGCTTGAAAACTAAAGTTTTCAATCAGTGCGTCCTACCCGTCATGACCTACGGAGCTGAGACGTGGACACTCACGGTAGGGCTGGTCCACCAGTTCAAAGTCGCTCAGCGAGCTATGGAAAGAGCTATGCTCGGAGTCTCTCTGAAGGACAGAATTCGTAACGAATACATCCGACAGAGAAGCAAAGTTATCGACATAGCTCAAAGAATTAGCAAGTTGAAGTGGCAGTGGGCCGGCCATATCTCGCGAAGAACCGACAACCGCTGGGGCAAACGTGTTCTTGAGTGGAGACCACGACTCGGCAAACGTAGTGTAGGACGCCCTCCGGCCAGGTGGGATGACGATCTGCGAAAGACTGCAGGCAGATGCTGGATGCGGCAAGCTGAAGACAGGGCGCTATGGCGCTCATTAGGGGAGGCCTATGTCCAGCAGTGGACTAATATAGGTTGATGATGATGATTCTTTATAATGTTTTGTTATTGACTACCGATGTGGCGTAGTGGGCGAAGATCCGCCTTCGACGCAGGAGGTTGCGGGTTCGATTCCCGCCTTGGGACAAATGTTTGTCTCTCTCTATCTGTATGTCAAATATATGTTCCGGGTGTTTTGGGTATTTCCTATGTATAGTAAAAATATCTATCTATGTAATGTATGTTATTAAGTATAACAGTCATCTAGTAGCTTCGGCTTGTAATTAAGTTGTTGTGTATTAAGTATTAAAGCCGCTACTAGCTTCGGCTTGTAGCGGCAAAATGCTGAGACAGGGACCTTTTTGGCCCGTATACAGGGTGTAACAAAAATAAGTAACCAAACTTTCAGGTGGGGTGTAGAATCGAACACTGAATTCAGGAAAAATATTGAAAAAAAATTCCGCCCTTTAGTTTTCGAAAAATTTAATAAATAGGTACGAAATTTTCACAACATTAGGCAATAGACTATAATACATGTGTCTATTTGGAATTAAAAAAAAATGGCCTAAGTACCTGTATTCCCTGTATTCATCTCTTTTATAAGCCCATAACACCTAAACGGTGCCCTAATGAGCGGCCACCGCGGTCATCGACCCGCGACATCATTGCAGCGGAAGCGAACAGGCTGCACGGCGTGCTTAGATATGGAGCCTACGTACAACAAATACATTCCAATTTTCCTCTAGGAATTAAAAAATAAATAAATTATTTTAAGTCTTTACACACGTTCTATCGCGAAAATGCATAGTTAGTAGGTACATTCATTAAGCATGCACCTTCCTACTAAAAGATATTCACTACTAGCTTTTATTTCGTTGGTCTGGGTGTTTTCTATGTATAATAAAAAATATCTATCTATGTAGTGTATTGTATTAAGTATATCAGTTATCTAGTACCCATAACACAAGCTCTGCTTAGCTTGGGGCTAGATAATGATGAGTAAATTGTCCAGCATTATTATTATTATTATTATTATTTTTTCATATCGTTGACTACCTAAGTACCTACCTTCACATTGACCTTTAAAAACACGGTGAGTAACTTACAATGAACCCCATAAAAGGTTGTTACAATTTGCATTTCCGAAGCACCAGATTGAGACAAGAAAAGGCACAAACTTTTAGCGCGCGAGAGCGAGATAGGTATACAAACTTAGTTCATCCGAATGTTCACCCAATGCTAGACTTATTGTTAGTTTTGTCAAACTGTCATACCACAGAAATGTTATCATAGGGTCAATGGCCGTTTAGTTGCATCATTGCAAGCGCAAGGTGAAGGTCGCGGCGGCGCTTATCGGTTTTTTGTGCGTAAAAATGGCTCGTATGCGTTATTCAGATATTGAATACCACGAGATGAAAATTGAAATGGGAAAATTGGAATGCATTGGCTAGCTTCCTACAAACAACACGTGCAGCCCGCCGCCGCGCGCTCTGCTGCGATATCGCGTGTCCGGTCGTGGGTGCCCCCCGTAAAAAGATGTTTATCTGCTAAAAAGGTGTACACAAGGTACGTAGACCTTTTAATCATATTTTAATGTCAAATAAACACGTGCATCAGTCGTTTGCGTAATGTAGTGAAAATTCCGTATTTATTTTATTTTTCGAAAACTAAAGGGCGGGATTTTTTTTTAATATTTTTCCTGAATTCAGTGTTCGATTCTACACCCCACCTGAAAGTTTGGTTACTTATTTTTGTTACACCCTGTATAGCACACTTTTTAATATGTATCTGTTTTCTTCTTTCTGTTTTTCTTTTCTTTATAATACTGTGTTCTTTGTATATGATTGTAATGTGTTGTGTTATGTATTGTCCAAATAAATGTATTTTCGTTTCTTTCTTTCTTTTTCTTAGTACCCATAACACAACCTCTGCTTAGCTTGGGGCTAAATGATGCTGTGTGGATTGTCCAGCATTATTATTTATATTTATTTATTGCTTATAAATATTGTCATAAACATTACCGAACCTTACGCCTTCGAAGTTAATTGAATCTGATAACGACCCGTAAAGAACAGGGACTCATTTCGAAGGATCAAAGGCAACGGAAATGTGTCGCCGAGCTTAATATGTTTGCCATTATTAGGATCGCAAATATTGGGCCTGTTATTTCACAGCTATTTTAGGCTATTTGAGGAAGGTTTTTGGCCTGTAGTAGCAAGCAGTGCAGAACAACATATTTAGAAAAGTCAATTATAGAGAAATACGAGGTTGGTAAAACCGAATAATCAATCATCATTACTTGTGGGTATCTCGTTTATCTGGTCACCTCCGAGGGTAACTGAAAATCAACGTTTGATATTCTGAACAAAACTATTCGCTGAGTTATTGCCTTTTTGCTGGGCTGCAGCACACACTTTACCTGCCTATTTGTAATTTTTTTTTTATTACTTATTTTATTCCTTTTTTCCTTGTCAGCTCATTATATTTTCTGTCAAATGTTTATAACCATACCTATGTACTATGTGTTGCAGAAGCAAATAAATGATTTATCTATCTTTCTGAATGGAAGAGGAATCGTTCATAGATGGAATCCAATCATGCTAATAAAAGTTAATGAAGTTCAGCAGACCTCCCCCTGAAAGAGCCTTATAGACTTTTATCTTATAGGGGGTAATCCCCACGCTGGGCATGCGGGTCAGGGATCGTTCGGTGGTAGAATTGTTCTGCCGCTGCTGCCCGCCCCGGTGGATATCGCTTAGTCGCCTCTTACGACACCCTCGGGAAGAGTTTGGGTGATGAAAATTGTAAGCCGGCAACTCATAGCGCTGGCTGTTGAGTTTATGTGGGGAAGTTCAGTAGGACGCAAGTTTTGCTTGTCGACTGTCGTACCTAACGCACGTAGTAGGTACCTACCTCAAAATTCTTTGACATCTTTGGTATGGTTCTAGTCAAAACCATTACCTACGTAAGAGATTTTAACGCAAACTATCATTGCCGTGTGGTGCCGGTTTAGAATTTGCACCTAAACTCGCGTGCCCGACGTGATAAGAACCATTCAGTCGCTTATCAGAGGAGGCAGTGTCCAGCAGTGGACTAGGATAAGCTGTAGGTAGATGTAAATGGATGTAAAGGACCGTATTCAAAGTTCAGCTTATCGTCAATAGAAAATTATCTCTGTAATAGTATCGCCGGTTTCACTCCCGTGTGGAGGCGATGCATAGAAACTCGTGGTTTTGACTCCCATAACATACAAAATAAATCTAAACCCGCAACTTGCAACTTTACTAGCGTTACTAATGAGCCATTCAATTATACACTGTAACACGAAAGCAAAAGGCTTTAAATAAAGTTACCAGCATTCACTGCACTGCGCCAGTCGCAAAAACTGAATAGGCAGAGACAACTCAATAGATGTAAAATGCAGAAAGCGTTTGTCGACACTTTTGGTGCAGTTTTTTAAAGTTTGCAAGCTCCGTCGCTTATTTGAACAATGGCCTTTGTAATAATTTTACTTTGGTTCTTGGTATACGTAAAAACCGTTTGGCCATGGGCCTACTCAAAAGGAAAATCAGAATTTCGTTTTCGTTGTCGTGCAAAAGCAACTCTTATGTTGGGTGCATAAGATTAGCGTTTGCACGAAAACGAATCAAATCTTCGATATCATTTTTAAGAGCACGGGCCCAGGGGGTATGATGAACTGCGACAGACTGCTGGCTGATGCTGGATGCGGCAAGCTGAAGACAGGGCGCTATGGCGCTGATTAGGGGTGTCCAGAAATGGACTAGTTTGGGCTGATGATTTATATCATTAATTTTATTAGTGGGTCTGTATTATGTTGACCCACTTTTAATCTACCTCGAAGGACCATGTGTTTAAGCAGTGTGCTCAACAGATATTAGCTAGAAGTAGCTATGATCTATAAAGATGAGCTGTGCTAAGGGTTGCTTCCCAATAGCTTCGAGCTGACAAGGGTTGATCTCCGGAGAGAATAATACAACTAAAAATTTTTACTCCTTGTAAGAAACCTAGGCCTATATTAACGTTATTGTGATCCAGAAGGAACTACAGTAGTACCTACCTACTTTTTTTTAAATGTTTATAACCTTAAAATTCAGTGATTGGTCGCTGAAGTTGCCAAAAGCAAGTTCACTCACATAGCAGCCCGTTTTATAGGTCCATTTTATCGAATAGGTTCATATTTGGCTTTGGCATATGTTATTGTAAATATGGGCAAGCTTACGATCCAATATTACTGATTCGACAAATCGAAGATATGTTTATGAAAAATAAAAACGGGGCTGTAAATGCGGTGAACGGTAGCGACGGACGGTCATATAAATACTGAACCTCTGTGCTATTGCACATTTTGTCATTAAAAAGTTCTGCCTATGGCGCGTTTTGACTTTTTGTTGCATTTACATTTTACTCATTGCACATTTTGACGTTAGAAGATTTGTGCGTTTTCCAGTTTTGACAATAGTCCCAACTGAAAGTTTTGACGGTTGCACATTTTGTCGTTTGTTCCTTTGGACCGTCAGTGCATTTTGGCATAGTATCTTTAAGGACCCGGCGGGGGGAATATTACGAATGGCTCGATAAAATCGCGCCGATGAGTGATACGTTTTTTTCTCTCGGTGTTGTTGTCAATGTGGTTTTCAAGATAGAAGTTCTATCAACAAACTGTGCACTTCTGCTAGTGCCCGTGGGTGTTGTTTGTGACACCCAACCAGCCAACCATCCAGCTGGATCCAGGAGATTACCTGCAGGGATATTTTAATTCATTCCTGAATACGACGGATTTTTAAAACGCTATTTTGATTTTGCCTTGGGTTGATGATAATCTAATAAATATATATTATATAGCTCGATAAATATATATATTATTTTATTTTGTCTTATTAGTTATTTCTGTTATAATGTGAATGTTGACTTAACCAAGTGTGCCTTGTGCTCCTACGGCGAATAAATATATGAGTATGATGAGTATGAGTATATACAGGGTGTGGCAAATTTTTAGCCCCTTAAGAGCTACCTTTTCTTTTGTAGTTAGAAGGTTTTTTTCTTAGGAACCTTCTATTTTATTTTGAAGAAAAACATATTTCCATTTTTAGATTTTTGAAAATAAGTACCGTTCGCCCAAAGAATGACATTTGTCAAAAAAAACATGTTTATCTTAATTGACGCTATTTCCAATCAGGAAAACTTTTCCCCAAGTAACTTACCAAATCAAATTGTAAGTTTTGGCAATAATTAAAAAAAAAAAAACAATTCCCATACATTTCTCTAAGAAGCGCCATTCGCCCTACCCTTATGGTGCCAAAAATTTGCACCGCCCTGTATACCGCCAACAAATTATCTAAAGATTTTTTATTACTAATAATGTTTACTAAGAATGTTGCAACACCCTTACAGAGTTCATGCATATATTCTACCTCTAATAAAAAAAATATATCTCACAATAAGTATTATTATACCATGGTATATATTAGCTTTGATATGATAAGGCAGTCTTTGTAGAATCCATCATCGCTAAGTCAAATAAGGTTTTTACTTGCTTTTAAAAAGTTAGCTTTGTGAAAGCTTTTTCTGATGTTCTGATATTTTCGATATTACTCGGAACTTTTATGCTTACGCAAATCTGGGAACCGGTTTGGAAAAGGAAACTTGAAGTTTCGTTTTCGTTGTCGTGCAAAACTAACTCTTATGTCGGTTGCAAAAGATTAGCGTTTGCATAAAACCAAATCAGAAACTTCAATTGAGAGTACCTATGGGTCCTGAGCACAACTGGCTCCCATCAGGCTTGTCGGTTTTGCGAATGCTTTACAAAATTATACGAATTAACGTCGTAAATGGATACTATATCTCTCAGAAACAACTTAGCTACTCAAAGATAGCTTTTACAAAGCTCAGTAGTTCCAGAGATTACTTTACATATCCACAACTACTTCCCACTTAATATTTTAATTTTAAAACTCCCAAAAAGCTCACGGCAAGCATCCTAATATATCACCGTATAGAATGATGTGGGTATCTTCGTGAATAATGTAACACTATTTTACTATAAAAAACGTAACAAAGTGAAATACTAGTACATTTCTAGCTAAAACAATTTCGTTTAATAATAAGTAATGGTGTGGCCGGTGGGGTACCTTAGACCAAGTCCATTATTTTCTATTTCTAATTCAATATAGGTGTAAATTCTTCCCTACACTTTTAGATTGTACCTATTGATATTATGTGATGAGACGAGCTGAAAGAGGTGCTGGACGGCTTAGCTTCAGCCTCGCGACGCATCGGTCTAGGCATGAATTTGGATAAAACCAAAGTCATGATTAATGGCCTCATTGATCCGGGACCGGTCGTCGTACATGGCCACCTTCTCGAAATCGTTTCCAAGTATACTCACCTTGTGCAAATTCTGCAGTTAGGTAAAAATAATTTTGAGAAGGAGGCCAAGAAGAGGATCCAGCTAGGCTGGGCAGCGCAGCGTTTGGGAAACTTCGTCGAGTCTTCTCGTCATCCATACCGCAATGCTTGAAAACTAAAAAAAGTTTTCAATCAGTGCGTCCTACCCGTCATGGTCTACGGAGCTGAGATGTGGACACTCACGGTAGGGCTGGTCCACCAGTTCAAAGTCGCTCAGCGAGCTATGGAAAGAGCTATGCTCGGAGTCTCTCTGAAGGATAAAATTCGTAACGAATACATCCGACAGAGAACCAAAGTTATCGACATAGCTCAAATAATTAGCAAGCTGAAGTGGCAGTGGGCCGGCTATATCTCGCGAATAACCGACAACCGCTGGGGTAAACGTGTTCTTGAGTGGAGACCACGACTCGGCAAACGTAGTGTAGGATTAAGTCGTGGCGAAGAGTTTTTTTTGTATTGGTATGTCTTGTGCGTCGTTTTGGGGCCCATATACGGAGAATCCTAGCTGTAAGTTCGGGGCAATCTATGTACCCGTTACATAGACCATGTAGGAATGACATGTCCATCAAGGTGCGTCGGTCTTGAAGGCTTGTAAGGGAATGAAATAAATAATGCTGGACAACTCACACAGCATTATCTAGCCCCAAGCTAAGCAGGAATGGAAGTCGCATGAATCATTATAGCTTATGGGGTAATATTGGGGTAATAATGTTTTCTATAATTACTCCTACCTATCCTACCGTGAGTGTCCACGTCTCAGCTCCGTAGGTCATGACGGGCAGGACGCACTGATTGAAAACTTTAGTTTTCATGCGATGCGATTGCAATGCTGCTCAATAATACTCCCCAAGCCTAAAAGCCCTAGCATAAAGTTCTTACAACCCAAAGTAATACTTATTCATGGTAAAAATTACGTAACGACATGAAGTTTGACAAAGTTGGTAACCCAGTTATACCCAGGCTAATAATAAGGTTTTTAATATTTAATTAAAACAAACGATTGATCGATTGCTAAGTGGCAACCTGCTACCTACCTAAGTATGACGATTTTAAGTAGAAAAATGTTACCACATCAGCACACCTACTGGTTTTTATAAGTACACTGCCGAATATGCCTCCCAAGAAGGGAAAAAACATTGGCAAAAACAATGTTTTATTTTTATTTTACTGGATTGAAATTTGTAGAGGAAATATAAGCTCTTTTAGTTATTGCAAAGCTGGATATCTTCAAATCAAATTGCATAATATATTTCGTGATTACGTTCCCCGTCTCAGAAAACGGGCTCAGCTTGTTTTCAAAACACAATTTACCATAGATATAAATCGTTAGATAGGCCCTTACCGCAGTGAGACCGCGCCGTGTTGTTCCACAGTCGAAGTGAGTGAGGCTCACTAACCTGGAGTTAGTGCACATCCTAACACAGTGTGAGCCGGACGTGTTGTAAAGGACGTTTGCGAACTTTGCGAGCAGTTTACTGTCACAAAATGCCATCGTGTGCCTTTCTAAAGTGCAACAACAATTCTAGAAACACAAATAAAGCCAGAGGTGTAACATTTCACTCGTAAGTATTGCGATTTCATTGAAAAACTTTTATTTTTCTTCCGCACTGTCCGAAAATAACAAATTTAAATGGCGAGTGCACGAAAGAGAAAGTCGTGTTGGCAACTAATCTGGGAGAAAAAGAGATGACACTATTTTCTCGGTACCTACGCTTCAGCGTAGACTGCACCGTTTTACAAATTGCACAGGTTTGTTTAGATAGTCACATTTTCAATTTCAGGGCTTATTAGGCCGTTTTTTTTTCATAGAAGTATGTGCAATACGATTGCACACGAAATAATAATAATAATGATTAGGTTTATTGGCAAAAACACTATTTCTAACTATTATTTGTTCTACACAAATTGCACAGGTTTTTGACACTATGTTGACGCACACATTCAAACATTTTCGATTTCAGGGCATCTAAGGGTATACTTTTTTCAGGAAAGTGTGTGCAATACGATTGCACACGAAATGGTAATAACAACAGATAATTACAATGGCAGAAACACGATTTTTTAACTACTTTTTTGAATGTGTGCGTTAACCGTTGGTGTGCGTGCGTCGGCATTTTGTTAACCCACACATTCATAAACAATGCCACAGTTTTTGGTGTCGGGGCCTATCTAACGATATAAATCTATGCAATTTACTTATAATCTGCTTGCAAAATTGTTTGCTGAAATTTGAGGAACTCAACCGAAAACTACATCTTATACCTATCATTCTCCGGTTTTTCGAAATCTCGAAAGGTTCGAGACGTTTCTGGGTATCTGCTTTTAAGGTTCAATTTGTAGCGTGAAGATCAATCTATCCATAACATTCGAAGTTTCACAATATTATAGTAACAAATTAGTAACAAAATTAGTAACAAAGAAAACTACAATTAAGGAATATAAAAAGTTAATTAAGAGGCTCGTTCTTATTGTTATGTATTGCAGTTTCAATTTTTACTTTGAATTTGTGAGACCGTGAGACGACAAGAATAACTCCAAATCTTATCGTTTTTATAAATCGTACAATTTGTACAAAACATCAAGTATAACCTACTTTTAGTTGAGCCAAACTAGCGCTATTCAGCCGGTACTTCCGAACCTTCGAAAAGCAATAACGCTTCGTATAAAACCCGATAGGCATCTACATAATATTATCCAGTATGGGAAAAGCGTGCGAAATAGATAATTGTATACTTACAAGTTTTCACATGTTATGAAGGATATTAACGGAGTAGGTACTTTATCTGTCTCACTTGTGGGCATGATTGTCAGTTGAAAATAGGGTTGAAAGAGAGACCTAAGGCTAGGGCCTCTGACTACATGAATCGCGAGACCGTTTCTACATGGTTTCTACTTTCTAGTACTTTCAGTTACGATGATTGAACCAGAAAATCATATAAACCATAGGTAAAAAGATTCTGAACAATTTTTAGAAGCGTCGGAAATTGAGGGTAGAAATGAATAATGTTGAGCAATCCACACAGCTTCATCTAGACCCAAAGTGAGCAGAGCTTGGGGTACTAGATAACTGACAAACATAACACAATTGCAGGTTCTTAGAGGTGTCTCTTTATGTACTCTTTAGGGGATTAAAAACGAATCAAGAGGCCTACGCGGAAAACGCAAACCCAAGTTTCTAATTCGTTTTCGTGCAAAACCAACTATTATCTCACTTGATAGCGTTTACACGAAAACGAATTAGAAACTTCGATTTTCGTTTTTAGAAGTACGTGCCTAAACTAACTTAAAATAGCATCTACGACGTAGACCCTCTACGCAGACCTTCGTAGACCCTCTACGGGTTCGTAGCATGAAAATCTAAGCAAGAAATATGTTACACAACGTAACCTGAGTGAAAACGTGCAATCAACGGCTATTGACTAGAGGTTAAATTAGTTATGTCACACACACGCTCTCGTGTTGGACACTTTCAATGATAAACTAGATCATCTGGTGTAATGCATTATGTTTAAGAGGACGCAATGCGCGCCATTTTGTGAAAAGGATAGGCATAGTGTTTCACGTTCATAGGAGCGGGACAGAGCGTAAGTTTTTGGAACGGCGTAAGCGCAAAAATCAAGTTTTTTCTTATTTACAAGAAAACTACACAACTTATGAAGAAACTGGTTCAAGAAACCATATAATTACTAATAAACTACAAATCAAAACATAAGTCACTAGAATAGACCGCACGGTTCCTGAGATCTCGAAAAAATTATGTGCGCAATAGTGCACTTTCATATACAGTGCACAAACATACCTCTGTTGTAAGCCTAACCGGCAGACCAGAGATACTTTTTATATTTACCTAAGACCAATATTAATGTAATGTTACACCTAGTCTCACAACAATAAATTCTTTCACCTTTTTTTTGTAATTGTTTCTCAATCGTTATGAATTTTATGTGATTCTAGTTTTTTACCACGGGAATCCCGTGCACTGAGATCTAGGCCTAGTTTGACAACCAAACTCGATAGGTTCGCCCCTTAAAGTCGTTACAAGGTGATGATAGTTCTTAAAATCACGAATAAAATGTTGGAAAACTGTGAGAAAACACACTTAGGAAGTGAAGAACGTCGAGTCTGCCAAGTATCATTGAAGCCACACGCCAAATTTAATATACGGTTAGAGGAATAGTGGTTTCCGAGATTTGCTTTGGACTTTCATATTTACGAGATAAATTGAACCTGTATAAAGAGGAGTTGGAGAAATTATTGTCAACTACTTTACTTTAATTAAATAAAGGAGAATGTACAATAGTAATAAAATTTCAAACCCCTCGGTAAAGCTCCTTCAGTTTTCCCGAATTCCCTTTTCTTGGGTAACTTTTCCAATTTAGCTTATCAGAACCTTACTTTAATTATTACGATCATAAAGAACAAATCAGTCTCGGTTGATTATTTTAATGCGTGAAACAAATGAACCTAGTTTTCATAAAATATATTTTCTAGAACCCTGTGTATAGACTAAAACCACAGTAAACTACAAAGGTTTTTGATTAATGTTTTTCTTCGAATAGCTCCATACTTCCAAGCTTTTTATCATGAATAAATTTGTACGATTGTTCTGCCCTAATATTTGTGAATTTGCATATTTTGCATGCTCGTGTAGTGAGGGCGGCGACACAACGTTCTGGGGTCCTATTCTAATAAATTACTCACGTCACTTTTTAGTAAAGCGACACTGGTTTCGTCTCAAAATGACACATATTGGTTTACTACCTTGGATGAAAGAATCTATAGACGAAGGGACGTACGTCAAAAGTGTCAAAAATGTCTCCGTGCAAATAGCACCGTACGTACTACCTAATTTATTTCATCAAAGAATTCTAGGTTCCGATTCTGCGACGATACCATTTTCATAGTAAAGCTATTAGCAGAATTGGGCCCTTGGACTGTTTTCTAGCATAGATTTTAAGTATGATGTTGGTCCTTTTAATTTAATTGAATTTGACTGTGAAAAACTTAGCTTGTTTTGGGAATTTTAAGGTACTTACAACATTATTTAGAATAATTGCATGACAAAACACTGGTTTTGTTGAAAAAATAAGCAAAAAAACATTTGTTTAATATTTTGTAATGTTAAATAACGCAAGAGTGCGTGTTAAAGAAAAAACCAGAATAGGAAAAAGAAAATTACTTTGTTTTTCCAAAAATAAAAAATCGTTATTCACAAGATGATTCCCTCGGGGCCCAGAATCACCCCCTTCCGCCTTAATACACCCTTTCCGTGGCACCCTGTATAGAAATAACCATATGATTGATCGCTTGGACAAGCGCGTGGTTGAAAAGTGACCGTGGGGCACTATTTTCTGTTAGGCTATCTGTATCTTGGACATTATATAGTCTTGAGAGATTGTCCATCATCAGACAATCAGATTAACAAAGATCCTATGACTACGTCCCATCTTTGCAGAGAAATACGTAGCGAACATCCAAATTTCTGCTTTTATAACAGCAAAAAGTTGGTTGTTCACTACGCCATCACGCGAAAACTAGGCACTGAAAAACAAGTTTATTCTACAACGATTGCTGTAGCGATTGCTTGTCTGAATTTTTATCACGAAATGTTCGAGGTGATTTCTTGATACGTAAATGACTACAATAATAATTTCGACTGCAATCCATACGGAATCAGGAAACGGATCTGGCTGCAACGTTTCATAGAATTACATGAATGTTATTATTCAGGATTACGCATTTGAAGCCGAAGTTAGTTTCTTCTCAGTAAGTTTTAAAAGTATTTTAGAAAAGATCTCTTAGAAACCAATTGTACACTCTTTTGATATTTCATGTGTTTTTAATTTTTTTTTGTGTTTTCTTTTAATTATTAACCCCCGACGCAAAAAGAGAGGGGTGTTATAAGTTTAACGTGTCTGTCTGTGTATCTGTCTGAGGTATCGTAGCTCCCAAACGATGAACAAATTTTCGTTTAGTTTTTTTTTGTCCTAAATAATTTTTTTGAATTTTATTTTTCCCGAATGTTCTTAGCCATGTTTCATGAAAATCGTCGGGGGTTTTTTTAATGTTTAATTTTTTTTTCCTAATTATGTGTGAGTTACGCCGCGACTTTCATGAGTTTCATTCTGGCCTCCACGGAAGACCAGCGCTATGTCAGGATACATCCTGCCACAGCATCTGCTGAGGTTGGCCTATTTTGTTACTTAATCTTGTTACTTCTATACTAACCTTTCTCTTTTGTATGTACTATGTATGTTTTAGTTACAAAATAAAGGCATTTTTGCTTTTACTTTACTTACATAAACAATTGCCGTGTTTCTCGGAGCATAAGGAACTCTATCGGCTTTCTTCGAGAACATTTTAATTAGGTCGAAGCTTACGGCTCTGTTCGTTAATCCTTAAGCCGTCGATTACCTACTAAGAAAACTATAAAGGAACAAAAAAAACTCAATAATATTTTGAGTAGAAAATAGCAGAGAATAAAATTGCTCAACATCAAAACGTCGATGTTTCGCATTTACTGAGGGCTAGGTAGTCCTGCAGCAAAGGCTTAAGGGAAAACGCACGTCTGCCAAGCCGCCGTGCTCGTGTTTTTTGTAGTTATTTAAACATAGTGATTAAGAAAATCATTTTATCAAGTCAAACTCTGCGAATTTGTTTAGAAATCTTTAGTGTCCTTAGTTGAGTACAAAAAAAGTGTGATATCAGTAGTTGGCTAGTCATAGTATTGAAAAAACGTTAGAAAAAAGGGTAACTTTGGGAATATTTTCTATCTAGTGAAGTTCATTAGATCTTGTAACTGAATGCGACTTTGACTAGACTAAATCCTTAGGTAATATATATCTTTTTTTCATAATCTTAAACAGTATTTTCTAAGTCTCAGGTGGTTTTAAAAATCACAAAAATGCGGTCTCTGCTGGCCTACCAAGCCTTAATAGGTAATTCTAGTGTTTTTACTCAAAATAAGGAATTGATATAATGATTGATAACAGCCTATTCCTATGATTACAAAGCTAGAGCCAAAGTGTTAGTTTAAGTATTTATTTCCGGACCAGGCCAGAATGATTTGGATCAGTTAGTTCATTTAATTACTCAATAAATGATGAATGATGTCAATCATGAATACCGCATGTCACTTACCTTTGCTAGCCAAAGTTACGCAAGGACTACACTCATGCCACAACCTATAAATCCATCTTCAGTTAAAACACCTCATGACAAAGTAACTTACAAATTGCAATTAGATACAACACTAAAAAATACTTTTAAAAATCACAGCACTTCGCAGTCATGGTCACAGGTCAAAATGTTCAGAATGTGTATTATAAAAGTCTTTTTGTTTTTTATCGGGTTTTCGCTTTTTATGTAAGAGCAAGCGTGCACTCAACCGCTGGGCTTGGGCGGGCGGTGACAGGGCGCTAGGGCGCGCAGGCGCGAAGACTGCACCCCGCACAGGGGCGGATCTACCACGATAAGGGCGAACTGAAAACTGGGGCACTTTAGGTTTTTACTGCTTTATTTTATAGCTCATTAAAACGTAGTGAGCTTCTTTACTCGTGTGATTGTGATTTTACTGTTAAATGTGTTGGTGCGATTACCTTTTATGACTAACCTTAATTCGAATGTTTTATTTTTTCTATGCTTGAAGATGTACGTAGTTTTAATTAAATTTGAAACTTGGTGAGTGAAAATATCGGTAATCTAGCCAAATAAAGCCAATAGACGTAAAGGCAAAAGTTTAAGTATATATTTTGTTTGTGCGCGAGCAATACCAAACGAACTGAAGGGATCGGGATGAAATTTTTCATAGCTTACATTTCTAAATTATTTTAAAGGCTATATCACTAGTTTTTTTGGTAAAAAGGAACAATAAAAATGCTGTCAAATATCCCATTTTGCCCCAGTCACGGGGTAAAATAGGATATTTGACAGTGGAAGTGACATGGGGTAAAACGAGCAAATATTTAGGCAGGCTGGCGTTCACAAATAGGCGGTTCATCGTCCTATTCGTCAACTCCAGCGCAAGAATTGTGAGCCCAACCTTGACATACGCTACAAATTTCCCATCCCTCTGATGGCTGAGAATATAGTTTAAGTAGCCACAGTATATGCCAGGGTAGTCATATATTTTTTTTCATCTTTGTATCAGACAGTTTCAGATAGCACTCTTTTTTGCGATGCTTAGTTTTATTCTTTCTAGGTCTCTTGTATGTTGTATTTCGGTTCTGTTTCCTTTTTTACTTTTCAGTTTTCTTGTAAGACTGGATTTCCCGTTATGCCTCGATTGTTTTGCCCCGTAAACATGATTTCTGATAGGTAATTAAAACAAAGTTAAGTTTCGTCTTGGGGACGCTTCCGACTGGTATTGATATTGATCAGTTGATCTACCTGTAGATTGTTTGCAACAGTCTGCAGTTAGTTCAATTGTTTCAATTGTAAATACTAGTTCTAATCTATTTATATTATTTGATAGTAATTTTCTTTGTGAATAACGGTAAGTATAGGTACGTTTGTTTACTTATTTTTTCTTTTAGAGCCTTAAAGTAAGGGCTAAGTATAAAAAAAAGTGTTTTCTATAATATGTATTGATTTGAATTTGGTAATTTTTTTAAGAATTTTTATAATTTTAAATATAAGACGATTGATATAATGAAGAAAATTACAATAACAGAATAAAATAATTACAACTATTAATTATACTTACTATATGTATTTCGCTGACCGAAATAGAAGCCAGCATTTAAATATTAAACTGGTGATTCGTAATCATTTTAATTATTTTTCCTCTTTTTTACGTGAATCCTCACGTGAGCGAAGATGCAAATAGAACCCTATGACATTGAAAACATTTGAACCTGGGTACGTCCCATGCCTAGCTAGTTTCCCCCCGAAGTTATCCGAGCACGCTCGAACCTTGCCGAATGCTAATAAGTCTATCGTCGAGTGGATTCTACAAAACAAGTTGTTTTACAAGAATCAGCAGAAATATTGGTCTCTTTGTCGATTTATGTAGGACAATGCTAAAGACAATGTATGTATACAAATATTTTAATTACCAAAGCTATTTACAGAAGCCTTATTTTTAAAAGTTACCTTAACAGAACAATCAATAAAACTAAAATAACTAAAACATGCTCACACCCAGGGGTGCGTTTCTGTCAATGCGAGACCTGGCAGTAGTATGGGGCGATGATGCCCACATCTGGGCACAGAGGTTGACATTCGCGGTTTCATCTGTCCTGTCTGTGTCCTAATCGGGGGGAGGAAAGGTGACGGAAGAATAGGGTCGGCGAGTGTGTGGATCGGTGGGCTCGCCGGCCATGTATAAGAGGAAGAGGGGACGCCAGTCGGGCCACGGAGGTTTGAAATGTTCCCGTGGTTCGGCAAAAATGGTGAGAGAGGGACACCGGAGAGGTTTTAGTGGGTATTACGTTCTTTTCAGGACGTCGAGTCCCACATAATTCTGGTCCCCCCAGACCAGCTTATTCGTATACGAATTTCCTCGCCGAATAAAAAAAAAAGATGTGTTTCTAGGCAGCGAAGGAAGCGAGAACGATTTAAAAGAGCTTGCTTAGCTTAGGAACTATCTTAAATACGCTCCCGCCCCCACTGGAAATGCACTCCAACCGGTTACTCTAAAGACAATCCGTAGAAGAGAAAAAGGCGTTTTGACAGGGTAATTGTGCGGGGCCCAAGGAACGGGTCGGGGGAGGGGACGCTCCCGAGTAACTAAGGCGGTGATGTATTCTACTCGGGAGCGTCCCTCTTTGCTTGCTTTTAAACGAAGGTCTATCCATAAAAATATGTTTGTGGAGGCTAGCAGTGGATGTGCGTGGGCTGAGATGATGCGGGCGATTTCCAGGAATCCAGAGAAGCTAAATTACATTGGATTCTGGTCCTCCGGGAGATCTGCAAGGAAATATAAAAGACTTAAAATGGTTCTTCATTGGTGAACATTTTGAACGTGAACGACATGATAAAAAAAATTCTAATCTAGAAGGCAGAGTGCCCAGAATGCTGGCAGCATTGCCACGTTCAATGACAATGCTAATTCGTTGACCGAAATGTTTAAGAAATAGATATAATTGTTAATACTAGCTGTAATTGTTTTACTATCTATCTATGTAGTATATTGTATTAAGTATATCAGTTATCTAGTACCCATAACACAAGCTCTGCTTAGCTTGGGGCTAGATAATGCTGTGTGAATTGTCCAGCATTATTTATTTATTTATTTATTTATTCTGTTATTGAAATTTTCTGTGCTAAATAAATTGGTTCTCTAATCTAAAGTTTTTCTTACGCAAATGGGGGATGAGTCTATTTGACCTTGGTGACGTCTTCTTTTTCCATATAATTTGGTATAGCTCCTCTATCGTGCGGAAATGGAACTACGCAAATCCCAAACCTACTAAAAGGAGACGTTACGATCACTTTTCATTACTAACGTCAAATAGACTCACCCCTTAGAACACATTGCAATAGTAATTTAACTGGTAACTATCGCGATTATTAGGTTCCTATTTTTTCCCACGTTTCAGCAGGTTTGGACGCTGCCAGCATTGGCAGCGTGTAAAGCCAGGCCTGCACTGAAAATCAGCACTCGGTAAACACACCAGGTCTACTCAGCACAATGCTGAGTGTAGGCCATATTTGCCCTAAGCCTGCTACACACAAAATTGGGCAGCTAAATCTAAGATTTATTTAGTGTTTAGTTACTTATTATGTTGTGTAGTAAATTTAAGGCAAATAAAATTATATTCTTAATTTCTTCTTTCTATTTCTTTCTTAAAACAAATAAACACGATATTGTACATTAAATCTATACTAACATTATAACGAGAAAAGATTTGATTGTTTGTTTGTTTGTATTGACTAAGCTCCGAAACTACTGGACCGATTTGATAAATTATTTTGCCATTAGAAGCCCACATTATTCCTGATGAACATAGGCTACTTGTTACCGAGGGAAAATGTTTAATTCCTACGGGAAAACAGGTAATATTAATTATAAAATTTAAAACCCTGCCTACGCATAAGGTTGGGATTCGGTTCTCAGCTTGTAACTTGTCATCTGAGGACCATGATAAAAGCTCCTCTGGGCCTATGAGAACTTACGGTGCTTATTTGTTAATTTAAAATGATCTTGTGTTATTTCCCCTTTTTTGTTTGTTTGATTTGGTTTGATTGACCACAATTTGACAGCCTGTATAAACCTTAAGGCTTGGTAGGCCAGCAGAGAACGCATTTTTGTGATTTTTAAAACCATCTGAGACTTAGAAAATAGTGTTTAAAATTCTGAAAAGAGATTACCTAAGGATCTAGTCGCATTCAGTTACAAGATCTAATGAACTTCACTCGATAGAAAATAATCCCAAAGTTACCCCTTTTTCTAACGTTTTCAATACTATGTCTAGCGAACTACTGATATCACACTTTTTTTTGTACTCAACTAAAGACACTTAATATTTCTAAACAAATTCGCAGAGTTTGATTTGATAAAATGATTTTCTTAAAATGGTGATTAAATAACTACAAAAAACACGAGCGCGGCGGCTTGGCAGGCGAGCATTTTCCCTTACGCCTACTGCTGCTGGACTACCTGGCCTTAAGGTTGTTACTGCTGTACACAAAATGTGCATTCAAAATGTTCTGTAACTCGTAATATTAACTTTCAGTTTACATTGACGGCATGAGATAAACGTAGACACTTTTTGTTGCCGACACGGCACACCATAACTTTTTGATCTTCAATGAGTCTGTGTTAAGTAAAGTAGTGAGCAACTAGACACAAAAAATGTTTACGTATTCGCAGGGAGTGGATGATTTCATACTGCTTATATAATAGAAATCAAATCTTCATCGGTAGCTCTGACACAAATTAAGGTGAAAAATTAAGATTCATACTAGACCCAAATCGGCGCCACCACCTACATATTTTATCTTATTATTATGTTAAACGAAGGAATTTAAAAACATCGAACTTGCAGTTTGTGATACCTATCATAAGCTTATTTTTAATGCCTGTGTAAAAGTTTTATTTTGTATATTGTAGAGATGTGAAGGTGCTTTTTTTGCTCACGATTCGTGGCCAAAACAGGAACTTCGCTTCCCTGCCTGAGATAAAATAGGTGGTAGCGCTGATTTGGGTCGAGTATGCTCCTTAAATCTTGCGGTTAGCCATTTTGTCACTGAAAAATATATCTAAAGAATACTAGTTATAACGCTGAAACTTTAACTGAGTGAAATACTTACGATACGACCCGTATTGCATTGCATGCTTTATCTTCACGTACAGAAGGAAAGCGAGTCCCACCAAGCCCGCGCTGGCTAAAACAGAGATGCCGATGATCTTAGCAATTTCCTTATGGTCAGTTTCTTGATTCGTCAATTTCTCTGGTGAATTTGAAACGCCTGTTATATCTGCGTTGGTTGTGGTCGAACCGTTGTACGTCACAGTCGATGGTGTGGTCGGTTCTGTAACGGGTGTGGTGGTACCGTTGACTGCCACAGTCGATGATGTGGTCGATATTGTAACAGTTGTGATCGAACCGTTGACCGCCACAGTCGATGGTATGTTTGGTTCTGTAATGGCTGTGGTCGATCCGTTGACTGCCATAGTCCATGATATGGTTAGTTCTGTAACGGGTGTGGTCGGTCTTTTGATTGCCCCACTCGATGATGTGGTCGGTTCTGTAACAGGTGTGGTCGAACCGTTGACTGCCACAGTAGATGGTATGGTTGGTTCTGTAATGGGTGTGGTCGATTCGTTGAATACCACAGAAGATGGTTTGGTCGTACCGTTGACTGCCACAGTCCATGGTATGGTTGGTTCTGTAACGGGTGGGGTGGTCCCATTGACTGTCACAGTCGATGGTATGGTTGGTTCTGGAAGGGGTGTGGTCGTTCTTTTGATTGCCACAGTCGATGGTGTGGTCGGTTCTGTAACGGATGTGGTCGAACCAGTAACTGCCACAGTCGATGGTGTGGTCGGTTCTGTGACGGGTGTGGTTGAACCGTTGAGTGCCACAGTTGATGGTATGGTTGGTTCTGTAGCGGATGTGGTCGAACCAATGACTGCCACAGTCCATAGTATGATTGGTTCTGTAACGGGTGTGGTCGTACCATTGACTGCCACAGTCGATGGTATCGTTGGTTCCGTAACGGGTGTGGTCGTTCTTTTGAGTGCCACAGTCGATGGTGTGGTCGGTTCTGTAACGGATGTGGTCGAACCAGTGACTGCCACAGTCGATGGTGTGGTCGGTTCTGTAACGGGTGTGGTCGAACCAGTGACTGCCACAGTCGATGGTATGGTTGGTTCTGTAACGGGTGTAGTTGAGCCGTTGACTGTCTCAGTCAGTGGTATGGTTGGTTCAGTAACAGGTGTAGTTGAACTGTTGACTGGCACAGTCGATGGTATGGTTGATTCTGTAACGGGTGTAATAGAACTATTGACTGCCACAGTCGATGGTGTGGTCGGTTCTGTAACGGGTGTAGTTGAACCGTTGACTGCCATAGTCGATGGTATGGTTGGTTCTGTAAAGGGTGTAGTTGAGCCGTTGACTGCTACAGTCGATGGTATGGTTCGTTCAGTAACGGGTGTGGTTGAACCGTTGACTGCCATAGTCAATGGTATGGTTGGGTCTGGAACTGGTTTTGTTGTTGTTTCTATAAAAGCTGTGTATTCTATAAAAGATGTCTTTCTAGTTATAGGTTCTTCGCAAGTCGTGACTGATGTACAAGTGTCTAGATCTTTGAATTCTAGAATACAGTCTTCGCGGTCAGCCAGAGTCTTGAAAGTGGAAGTGGTATTGAATGACGAATGTTTGCTTAATATTGTGCCTCTGAAAAGTAAAAATTAAATAAATTATAAATGTATTAAATTGCTTATGAAAACTTAATTTGCAGATGATGTCAGATTTATGAAAATCAGGGATAAAATCAGGCTAATAATCTGTCTTGTTCTGATATGAGATCCGTGAGGTAGCATTTTGAAACAATTCTATAGGTACCGCTTGTTCGATCGAAGATCGAGATACATTCTTACTTTTCTGCATATTTTACAAAATCCATGTTTTGGTAAGTTAAAACAAACGATACTTACAACGAGATCGGTCTTATAACCGGTTGAATAACGCCCTTAACCGTAGTTACGCTTTCTTCCAGCATCAGGTAGTATCGCGTACATTCAGAAGCGCACGGAGACATTAAACATAACTGGAACGAATAATAATAATAATCACACTAGGGCCGAATTCTGTTAACTTATTTTTTTCTGAAAATAACAGCTAGTAGCTATGGTTAAATTCATAATAGGTCAAATGACAAAAAGTTTTTACTCCGAATCCGCCATATGATATCGGCCTCTTCCGTATTAAGAACCATAAAAAAAAACATGTGAAAATAGCACTTTTCTTAATTTATTTTTGTTAACTGTCTAAAAATGTTAGTAACCTAAAATGTTAGTAACATAACTATACATGTTTTGGCAAGTCAAATATAGGGAGGGCACTTTGGGCCCACTTTTTATGACATAAAGTTTGTGCGATTAATCAATACTATTTTTAGGGTTCCGTAACTCAAAAGGAAAAAAGGAACCCTTATAGGATCACTTTGTTGTCCGTCTGTCAACCCCCTTTTCTCAGGAACTCGTTCGTGGAGGTATTGTTGAAATTAACATCAAATACTCAAATCCGTAATCTTTTGGAGCCGTGATATAAATAATACTTATAAGTCGACGCAATCAAAAGTTACAGCCTTATACCCGACTATTTTGAAATTTCCAAGGGAATCACATGCACATAAAACCTTTAACCTACTTCCCGTAGACCTAGAATCATGAAATTTGGCAAGAACCAAGGTCTTATATCACAAATAAAGGAAAAAATCTGCTAACCGAAAATTTGTTGTTTATTCACAAACAGATATTTTTGATTCTCGCCAAGGACCAAAACCTATAGGGTACCTACCTAAGCTAATTCCCGTTGACCTAGAATCATAATATTTGGTAAGAAACAAGGTCAAACAAGGTTTTACAATTATACGGTGAGCGAGTCAACTCGCAATTGACGTTTCATTATTTTTCTTGAACGCACAAAAACACAATTTAAAACACAATTTTCGCTCTTGATTTGAAATGAGCTTCCCTATAACGAAATAAAGTACACCAAAGAGCTTTCAATTGACTATGTTTATCATATAGTTTGAAAATAAGATCCTTTCTACACAAATACTCACAGTTAATAAAACGCTTAGCAATATTCTTGCATCCATGGTTTTCATTCAACTTCAATCCACATCACAACAAAACCTTACAATATTAACTAAAAAAAATATTTTTTATACGGAACGGAATTTCTATAATTCAACGAACTTTGTAGACGAACTACGTTTTTATTATTTTTAGCACAAAACCGAGTAAACAAATTGCAAAACGGTGTTATTGCTTGATTGAATCAGTATCAATTAATTTATCCTCAATATTCAGAGCTAAGAATAAATTAACACTTCATTAATTATTAGCTGTCGTATTGGGAATATTATGTGAGATCATAGCCATTTAAGTCACAGGTAGGGTAAGCAATTTACCTCACAGTGGGTGTGTACCCAAAAGTGGTAATTTAGTTACTACCTAATTAAACGACTTCAAAAAAAAGAGGTCTGTCTGTATATACGTTCATTTGTTGACGACCTCCGTGGCGCAGCGGGCAAAGGTCCGCCTGCGACGCAGGAGGTTGCGGGTTCGATTCCCGCCTCGGAACAAATTTGTGTACGATCTGCAGAAATTTGTTCCGTTGGTCTGGGTGTTTTCTATGTATAATAAAAATATCTATCTATGTAGTATAATGTATTAAGTATATCAGTTATCTAGTACCCATAACACAAGCTCTGCTTAGCTTGGGGCTAGATAATGTTGTGTGAATTGTCCAGCATTATTTATTATTTATTTATTTATTAAATTAGGTACCTAGATTATTACGTTACGTTTTTATTAGCACACTTATTTTTTTGTTCAACAGGTTGCTTTAATTTATGGAATCAGCGGTGCATGCAGAGGAATAGAGCTTGCCAATATAACGCTAGAAAGCCCATCAGGAGTTACGTTCCACTAATGTTTCAACGAGAAGATTTTTTCTAAATTATCAAAATGTTAAATGCACAAGGCAAGTCATAGGCAAAAATTAATTTTGTAACATGCCTAAAGATATTGCCACTTATCTAAATTTACCAAATCCGGAACTCTACACCGGCCATTGTTTCCGCAGAACATCCGCGACTCTGTTGGCGGACTCTGGTGCGAATATAACGACATTAAAACGGCACGGTGGATGGAGGTCCGATCAAGATAGATATATTTCTTATAAAATGTGTCACCTGTATTTTTGTAGGAAATACAAAAAGTAGTAAAAACGCCCATTTTCTCGAAATCTGTTTTTTTTTTGTAAATCTGTGAATGGGATGAAATCTTTTCTAAAAAGGACGAGTAGTTTTCTAAGACCATTTTCATGTAACTTCAACGTCCAAAAATTCCACTCTGCATACTAAACTAATCAGCACGTTCATGGCCCAAGACAGACAGTGAATGCGTTAAAATAAATAATGCTAGATAATTCACACAGCATCATCTAGTCCCAAGCTAAGCATAGTTAAATTTCTTTATAAAACTTTTTAAACTTTCGCGATTTGATAACATAGTTAATGGTTGTGGGCAGCACTACCTCCAGATCGACGGGGTGGCCATGGGCAGCCCAGTAGCCCCGGTTTTGGCCATAATCTGGATAGATTATGACCAAAACATTTCGAGAGTAAGCTAGATTTTACCGCCAACGGTGTAAAGCTGTGGAAGCGCTACGTCGATGACGTTTTCTGTATCATGAAAGGAAGTAAACAGGAAGTACTGCAACTGGTGTTCACACTGAACTCCATACACCCAAACATCCTGTTCACACACGAGTTGCAGGAAAACAGGACCTTAGTTTTTCTTGATGTCAGAGTGACAGTGAGACCAGATGGTTCCATATCACACAGTGTTTAAAGAAAACCCACTCACACAGACAGGTACTTGAACGCTGCGTCACATCATCATCCGAACCACTTGCAATCCGTTGTGTCATCACTTACGAACAGAGCTCATGCTTTGTGTGACCCTGAACATCTGGAGAATGAACTCAGTTATGTTCAGAAGGTTCTCAAACAGAAAGGCTATGTAAGTCCAAGACATACAAAGCGGAGAAGCCAAGAACGCCTGAGGTTAGCAGGCAACCCATCTTTTTGCCATATGTTATAAAGGGGTGATGGATAAAATTGAAAATATCCTGAAAAGGTTTTCAATAAAGTCGGTTCTCATCCCCCACACAGTTTCTCAGCAACTACGAACACCAAAAGATGTCATACTTCTACAAATGCCAGACGTCTACAAGGTTGACTCTAGCTGTGGCCGCTCATACATTGATCAAACTAAACGAACCATTGCCGAAAGGGTGAAAAAGCACATAGCAGCGGTCAAAAATAGGCAAACGAACAAGTCGACGATAGCGGAACACCTGCTAGACTCAGGAAGCAACCACTGGATTGAGCTACATGACCCAAAAGTTCTATCCCGTGAACGCCACTACTTCAAAAGGATGATTCAAGAGGCGATTGAGATCAAGAAACACCCAAATTTTAATCGTGAAGATGGTTTTCATCTCTCTTGTTCGTGGAATCCTGTGATTAATATGTATGTGCGTCGTAATCCGACAGTACTGCAATCGGACACGGTCAGTGTAGTGTGTCGTAATGTGAACTTGGATATTCCTGATTCTGAAGACGAATTGAGGGTAGTCGTGGATACTGCCGTCAATTCTCGGCTGTAACTCCGAGTACATCTAGTCGCCACGTGACCACGATCGCTGTAACGCGGGGGAAACGTAGGGGAAATCATAACAAAAGGTACGCGATAAATACCCAATTAAACCATTAACTAAATTTCTTTATGATATTGAAGCTCGGGTTACAAATGGGAAGGCAGCCCTTTTCTCAGTTTATTCTAGTGGGCTGTTTAGTCTAAAATAGAAATAAGTATAGCCTTGCTATAAAAACTATCGTAGTTTGAGGAATTCGTTACGAATGTTAGGTTCGTAGTAAACCCGCTCACATTCATAATGAACACTATAGCTGTTCCAAACGGACTGTGACATGCCCTTTCATCGGCAGTTCATGTCGTTGATCTCGACTCTCTCGTTGTATATAAATTATAATAATGGCGTATAAGACTATTTATAAATAAAGTAATAATCTAGCTGTTGCCCGCAACTCCATCCGCGTGGAGTGGCTTTGAGATTGTCAATGTCAAATGGAATGAAAATTTGGAAAATTTAGGCAGATAAACTAGTGGCATTAGTGAACGATCTGTAGAAAATCTGTTTCAATGGTACGCGTTCCTGAATTTATTTATATATGAATTTAACTTTATTTTTAATAGAAACGATTTTGTCATCACACGACCTCTTGGAAAGACCGGCATTTTGACAGCTTTCGACGAAAAAATCCATTTTATCTCCAGCTGTTTACAAAGCACATCCTTTGAGTTCATTCTACTAATATTGTACATGTTAAACTTTGTGAAATGTGAAATTTTTGTTACCTAGGATCTGCTTAACTACTGAACAGAACAGAATTTGGCATACACTTAGAACGTAGCCTAACTTAAACAATAAGCTACTTATTACACCGAAAATACGCGTGCGAAGACGAGGGCAGAATCTAGTAATTAATAACATAGACATACAGCTGAACATAGACCTCCTATTTTCGAAGTTGGTTAAAAATAATATCCTTTATCACCTCTCAACAAGAGATATATCTCATTGAATGAGCCTTACACCATCGTGATAAGGGTCACATCTCAATTATCAATCTCAGTAGGTTGCCACAACAATCATATGCAAGTAGCATCCCTTGTGATTAATTATCATATTGTAGTGGGCTCCAATGCATATTGGTTGTGCGATATTCCTTTAATAGTTTCATTACAAATATAATTTCTGTCTAAAATCCACAACGAAATGAGTTTTTAAACCATAAGTTTTGTTATTCTAAAACTTTAAAAAGCTCTCAATTGGAATAAGCTGTGTTGGTTCCTTTTCTTAAATAGTAACAATGGTTATCAAAACAGCAGTGTTAAGTGCGTTATTTGTTTTAATAGTTTCTGTGATTGTGTCTGATACTTTGGAAGTAGGAGATGAAGGAGCCTGCGTGGTTAGAATCAGGTAGGCATCGTTATTTCGCACGTTATCTTCGGACATTTTTCAAAAATTCTTTTTTTTTTTACTATAAATACATAGAAATGGTCAAATTGCCTGGGCCAAAAAATTTAATAGACATGGAACTATTCCTATACAGGTTGGAATTTTTGGACGGGGCAGTAAAAGTAGGTACCATAATAATAAAATCTTTATTCAGAACAATTTTACAGGATCTTAAATACCTATTGAAACGATGACACTACCGAAGCTATACAAACGGTGTGGTAGTGTCAACGCCCATCTCCTAGATTTCTGAATAATCTTCTTCTTCTCATTCGTAGCGTTCTTGGCAGAACGGTCGTGGTCGTCATGACGAGTCTTTTGTTGTATTGGCAGATATAGCTCGCCTCACGATGTATCGCCATCTCTCCCTGTTGGTGGTCATTCTGGAACATTCATGCAAGGGGACCCCTACAGCAGATCTTATCTGATCGGTCCATCTCATAGGCGATTCTGAATAATAAAGTTACGATAGAAAGCTACTTATTTATTAATCTAATTAAGGTAGATTTATAATTAAGTAGCTAATTGTCAACAGTTGTGAACAGGATAGATAAGTACTTTAACCGTTAAAGCTTCATAAAAATGGCCCTAGAAAACTATCCATCCTTTTTAAAAAAAAAGTTATAGGTTTCGAGAAAATGGGCGTTATCACAAAAACTTTTTTTGATGCCAATCGATTCTGTTTCTTATACTGATCAAAAAGTTCTTGGGACCAATTGAGGTTTGAGTACTAGAAAAGTCAGAAATGCAAAAACTTTTCCTATACATTTCGAAGAAAAGCATTGCTTCGTCGAAAACCTAGTCAAAGAAAAATACGAAAATATACAAACGTTATTTTTTATTTCTATCGCTTCTTTTCGTGTTTCGAGTGGTTTCATTATGCCTTCAAGAAACAAAAGACGATGCGATACAAATATTTTTTGTTTATTTTGCGCGGATTTAAATAATCACTTCATAATGTCAAAAAAAGATTTGTAAACAAAGTCGAACGTAGTCGGCTTGGAATTCGAATCTCGAAGTCTAAAAAACAAAACTTCAAACAAATCGGCGGCCCCTAGTTAAATTAAAAACAAATGTCTTTTTATATGTTACAATAAAAAAAAAAATTCATTCTCTTTCGAATCTAGCGCTACTCTCACCTTCGGAAGAAGAGTAAACTAATTTCTTTTTTTTCAGTTCTATTCAGATGAGGAAAAAATCTTACAGTGTTGTTGTTTGGAAACAATTAAGAAGAAAACTTATGAGGAGGTACAAAAACGAGGTATGTACCGTAACCTTCTTCAAGGACCTATCAAAATTTTAAGCTTAATCATTCACCTTTCAGTTCCGCTTAAGGGTGATCGTTTCGTGTTAGCGCCAGATGATTTTTTGTTTGAGGTTTTAAATTTTTTCTGCGCTCTACAAGGAATAAAACAAACGGAAAAGTAATTTGCCGCAAATCGTAAATCACGTGTTGGTACAAGAAACGATCTCCCTTTATGGATTCTCAATTGAATTAAAGATTCCTCTTCATGAATCTTTAAGGCGTATATATACCCCGATACTAGCGCCAATACATGTTTTATTTTATCATTATGTTATACAAAGGAATTATCAAAACTTCGGACCGCGCGTAGACGATACCTATCACAAGCTTTTTTTTTCATGTATCTGTTAGAGTTTTGTTTTGTGTTATTCAGTCAGATACCTTGTTTGGAGAGTTTGGTTGCCACCAATAGGAACTAAACTCTTGAAACAAGTATCTGCCTAAATAATACAATACAAAACTGTTACAGATACATTAAAAAAAAGCTTGTGATAGGTATCGTCTACGCGCGCTCCGATTTTTTAATAATTCCTTTGTATAACGTAATGATAGAATAAAATATGTAGTGGCGCTAGTATCGGGGTATATATACGCCTTAATGAAATTAAAGCCTATATTTCTGTGCATATTTGAAATATCACGTATTGAGGTCGTTGACTTGTAAATAGGTCGTTGACAGCCATTTGTGTTTAAAACTTTATCAAATAGATGCCTACAAAATAAACGCCTAATTAATAAAGTTTAATGGATGTGTGTCATAGCTTCCTTGTTATGTAGACTTAAAATAAGTTAATTAAAATTATAGACCTATGTTTTTTATTCAATTTCAGTTTCAGTACCTACCTATAAAAAGTAAGTAGGTACCTAGGTATATGCTTGAAGTCATAATCAAAAGACCACTACAGGTTATACAAAATTACAAATTTTGCTGTATATTAGGTACGCCAAATAGTTAATTTACCTTGCGCGAGCGACCATTGGCCAGCGCGCGCACATCTGCAATATATGTATGAGCTAGCTAATTTCTTCATTTCATCTACGTTTCCAGTCGTACCTGACCTGGACGAACCACACCATCTGCTGCCAGGGCTACCAACATGACAGCGAGCACGACGCCTGCGTCCCAGTCTGCAGCACCGGCTGTCTCGGAGGCCGCTGCACCGCCCCCTCTACCTGCACCTGCGAGGAACCCCACTACCTCGACCCCCAGCGCCTCAACGCTTGCTTGACCCCCGTCTGCGACCCCCCATGTATCAACAGCATCTGCAATATCAACAACATCTGTACTTGCGCACCAGGTGCTCGGAGATATAATAAAACACATTGCGCGAACTGTGACAACCAACATGAAATAAATCCAGATTTAACCTGCAAGCCCATATGCGACCAGCCATGCCTGAACGGAGAATGTACTGCTCCGAACACCTGCACATGTCTACCTGGTTATACTCTCGTAGATAACTCATGTAAACCGGTCTGCGAGACCTGCGTGAACTCAACCTGTATCGCTCCGAACGTTTGCAGCTGTTTAGAAGGCTACACTCCGGTCTCTGAGACCACTTGCGCTCCCAAATGCGAGTGTGTGAATGGTATCTGCGTGTCCCCTGGACAGTGCGAGTGTCCTCACGGCTACGTTCTCCAGGACGGGGTCTGTAAGGCCCAGTGTGAGATGGACTGTGACAACGGGTACTGTGCTGCCCCCAACGTGTGCAAGTGTGCTGAGGGGTACTTGGAGAGGTTTCCCGGGGTCTGCTTGAAGCCGTGTCAACAGGAATGTGGGGGTGTTTGTGATCTGGAAGGCCAATGTGATGGCATCTGCACGACGGTTGAACAGTGAGTATTGTTTTATACCGTTCTGATGATTCTTAACGAGCGACTAAGTATATACCTATGGTCGTTTCTTCCTCAATGTGTTTTTTGAATTCGAAAATGAATTAAGAAATTTTGCATAGCTGTAGGATGCTGGAAAAAACTTAAGCTACTTTTTATCGAATAATCAGTTCCCTTGGGATAGAAATAACATTGTAAAGCTTTCTATAGAACAAAAAATTGATCTTTGTTGACTTCGAATAACGTACGTTCCTACCTATCTTATAGAGGCTACTTTATATCACGGAATCAACGAGTCTAAAGCCGCTGGCAGAAGCTAGTATAAAATATCGTGTGAATAAAACTTCCTGTAGGTACATTTAATAACAACTATACCTACATGTCACGTTTTGTAACATTCGCTTATCAAAACCGCTTGTTGTTGCCATTATCAAATAGGAAAATTCCTATGGAACTGTTTATGGTTGTAAGTTTCATGGTTTTCCTATTAACTATTTACTCTGCACTATTTATTGCAGTTCTGACGTCTTCAGTGCATGAAAGATAATGGTTTCTTCCTTCCTAGTGTCTAGCTAAGGCTGATGCAAAAGTAAGCTTTAAGCATTTCAAAATAAATATCTTTAACTTGTATGACTTTTATCCCTGAATGCTCGAACACAATAGGTATCAGATTTGAGCACGCCACAAGATTCGATGAAGGGGAAATTTTTCAACTTTTTAATATTTATTTACCTATATCGTAGTTTAACTAATTCATACCATTTTTTATATTACAAAAATATTGAAAATTTAATAATTTTATACTGTTTTCAAATGTATATAAGCCGATACCTTTCATTTGATACACAATTTGACTGAGTAGATCTCTTTTAAACTATATTAGGAATAATTCAAATAGTTCTGAAAACTTATTTTTTTTTCTAATCTGCTCAAAACAAGGACAGAGCGAGACCATAATTTCGTACTTGAACGAAACTCAAAGAAACTACATATTTTCACGTCGTTTCAACAGGTTTACACACTGTCGGGGTACTGAACGACTGGAATACTGGAGCTACCGCCTCTGCGAAGAGGGGGCAGCATTATTCGTAACTACCCTCACTTGGTCTTTGGCACTAGAGATGTCCAGCGTACAATCGGATGACACAAAACATTAACAGTGTCAGCGACGACCTAAGAAACAGTGCGTCAGTGCCTAAATCTAAAATCAGTTTAAGGCACGTCTCTAGTCGCGGTTTTTCGACAGTTTTCCATGCTATCAAATCAATATATTGATTGTTGTGAAAAACTAAAAATTGACTTACTTTTTTTAGAGTTTCGTTCAAGTACGATACCCTTATGGTCTCGCTCTGTCCTAGTAGATAGATCACAATAAATAAGGCACATCTTAACATAACACAGATACGTTTAAGAATTATTGATGAAACAAAGCGATTGAGAACAATAAGTCAGTGTTTTGCTAAACAAATAAAAAAATACAGATTCGTAAACATTAAGTGTGTGTTGCAGCCTGTCAAAAAGACAATAGCTCAGCGCAAAACTTTGCTTGAAGAGCAAATACTGATTTTCAGTATTGCTATACAGTATTATAATCTGTTCTGATCATGTAAGTTTAATAAATATTCCCAAGAAATCCGCGTTCGGTTTGCAATCCGCCTAGCTATTTAACAAACGGACTGATTATACGTTCCAGCGGCGATCACCATCACTTTAAGTGATCTCCCAGACTATCATAATGAATCACTAAGCTGCAGAACACATCAGTCACTCTTTTTGAAGAGACCCAGGTTGTAATTTCTAGTGGCCAATTTACTGATTGGTGGGAACCTATTATGTAATTGCTTTCACAATTTTGTGTTTCCCCATGAGTAATTTTAACTTAGGTTCAGTAAAAGAATTGTACTAATTAATCCCAAGCGGTTTATATATACAGGATGTTTTATTTACCGTAAGGTTAGGTCGTGATTTTCGAACTTGAAGGCAATCTAAAAAGCTCTAGCTGAAGTGCTTGCGTTAAGACATTGTTTTGAAGGATTTGGATTTAAAATATATCATTACTTATTATAACACTATAAAAAAAACTAGAACGTAAGAAAAGTAACTAAGAAACCCGAATAGTTTTATTGCAAAAATATGTTAATCTAGTTTAGTTGGTAATCGATGGTTAGTAATAAAATTAATAATTATGGTCGTTCCGAAAAATAAGTAAATAAACGTGATACATACCTAGATATTTTTATGTAAGCAAATGGAAAAGCCATAGAAATATCGGTGAAAAATATTTAACGACACTGCAGATATTACAGAGGTTCGATTCAGTTTTGGTTTTGATACCTATTTTATTCATAATTTCAAGCGTTGTTTAAAATTTTGATTTTGTGTTAGTGGTAACATAGCTGATGCCTTTCTGTTTTCTGTTATGCTTATCCATCTTTGCTAAGTTTTCAAACATTAAAAATTCTTTGTTGACTAAAATATGTTGGATTCTAGATCAATCTGATCTGACCTTTTATTCACTTTACATACATATATGTCCTTGAAGTACTGAGTAAAATTTAAGCGCAATTAGCATTTACAAAATAACATGAGTCAAACGGTACTCATTATAATCTATCTACAATTAATTAATTTCGGTCACGTCATGATCGATGATTTGTTTTGAAGTGCCCCGACCCCAGACAAAAGATACATTGACTGATTTATAATGTAGTAAAGTTACAAAATTAAGTTCATGCTTTGCATTCTTTATAGGAATCTCGTATCCCGGTGTGCGTCACGAAATTATGTACAGTCAGTGTCTTCAATCGATAGCTTCTCGTGAATTTTTGAGTTTAAGTTTCAAACCTATTTATACAGAATAGATTGTTGACTGTTGTCAAGATAAAATGTAAATGTATTTGTAAAAATTAGGCTAATAATTCTTAATTTTTTTTATTACCTTAATAAAAACTAAACTAAATTAATTGCTTTGAACCTGAGGCTGATATCTATAGTTATACAGGCGATACCCGAAGATACTTACACATTACGCTGTCTGTACCCACAAGGTACCAACATATCACACCGGACGTCTATAAAACTCCGTTTGCAAATGTCATTGTTCTCTCACTCACGATTTTGAACGCACCGCGCGCTTTTGCATCAGCCTGTATGTAAACTATTGTAACTAATTAGTTGACTTTATCAATACTGGATGCATTACGGGCTTTGCACATTGTAATTTTTAGATTAATGTGACTTGCATTGTGGGGACAGGAAGTCGATAAGTCGGTGCGTTATCATCCTCGGGATGAACAGGACTTGATTCAATCGAGTGCGAGTGTTTCTCAGTGACGGATGTGACTTACATAAACATGGATAGTTTTATAGGACTTTATGTGATATTGTTTGGAATTATTCTACATGAATGTGATGGACTGAAAGTAGGCGAGCCAGGCGTGTGTAGAAGAAATGTCCCGTAAGTTGGGTCTTTGTTTACTAAAATGTCGTTATTTATTTCAAACTTTTCGTTATTGAACAAAATAATTTACATCTGTTTAAGAATTAGTATTTCCTCGTTCAACTGAATTTGGCGTCAACTTTGAAATCGTGTACCTATTCTGCTTCCTATTATGCTTTTAATGGAAACAAATAAGGATTTCTTAATTAACAAAGAAAATTACAATCAAAAAAATAGAAAAAAATTACAACTAGTATTTACAAATGAAACAATTGAGCTAACTGCAGACTGTTGCAAACCATCTACAGGTAGTAGGTAGGTAGATTTGTTTGTTTGTACAAATAATTCTGCCATGATATATTTTTTTATTGTACCTATTTATTTATTATAGACAAAAACTGACACAATACAGTACTAAACAGTGCATAAACTAGAGAAGGTTTAATACATACATACGATAAAGGTATGTCCAAAATACTTATACATTCGTTTACTGACAAAGAAAATAGCAGTCAAATACCTAATAGAAACAAATTAGAACTAAGCATTTACCGTTGAAAGAATTGAGCTAACTGCAGACTGTTGCAGCTCTGATTAATCAAACCGATGCAGTAGATAAATAATCGAAAAGAAAGGCCCACAATACTTAAGTCCGGTAACGCTGTCATGGCCATCTGCGCGTTTCATCAAAAAAACCACAGTACTTAAATTTTGATGGTTGCGTCACTGCGGCGTAAGAATCCTCAAATTCAACCGGTGGATGTCGCAAAAAGTCGAGGCAACCTACCAGTGCCGGCAACGCATTAGTGATTAGCAATGCACTGAGTGCCGGTGTACCTCAGGGCGGCATTGTATCTCCTCTGCGCTATTTTCTATCTATCTCCAAACAACTCTCTTCTTCCTACCACCTGTATGATTTACAGATATATACTCAGGCTTCAGAAGATCAACTAGGGGAAGCAATCTGAAGGACCAATGACGATTTATATAAAATAAATATATAATAAATAAATAATGCTGGACAATTCACACAGCATTATCTAGCCCCAAGCTAAGCAGAGCTTGTGTTATGGGTACTAGATAACTGATATACTTAATACAATACACTACATAGATAGATATTTTTTATTATACATAGAAAACACCCAGACCAACGGAACAAATTTCTACAGATCGTACACAAATTTGTTCCGCGGCGGGAATCGAACCCGCAACCTCCTGCGTCGCAGGCGGACCTTCGCCCGCTGCGTCACGGAGGTCGTCGTCGTATATTATTCTTGATTGGAGCAATAATCATGGGTTGAAAGTGAATCCCACAAAAACCCAGGTAATCGTAATCAGTCGCGCGCGAATGGTGTCTAGGATTGATTAGGCTTAACTTCCCAAGTTTTTTTGGTCTTAGGAATTCCAGATAACCAACTGTCCTGGGGACCTGATTTTACAAAAATTGGCCTAAAGACCTTCGCATACGGCTTCACTCAGACGTTTACGGAACTTTTTACCAACATCCACCAAAATTGCGCTTGCTCAGTCACTTTTGCTTCCTATCCTCGAATACACCGATGCCAGCTATCCTGATCTAACCTAAACACAGCTTGACAAGCTTGAGCGGCTTCAAAATTTCTGCATACGCTTCGTCTTTGGTCTGCGCAAGTACGACCACACCACAGAGTACAGCGTCAAGCTAAAGTGGTTACCCATCCGTCTTCGCCGGGACGCACACTTCTTCTCCCTTCTATATTCTATTCTTTTCATCCCTAATACACTTCGTTACTTCAAGGAATGATTTGAATACCTCGGCAAAGCCATAGCCGCTCAATACACACTCTTCAACTGAAAACTCTCCGCCCCTTCCACTCATATAGCTCATCATTTGCTGTATACGCCATAAAGCTGTGGAATGCTTTTACCCTCAAACTTCCTTATATTCTAATTGTCTATGAACATTTCCTTCCAACATCAAATTGTTAAGTAATTTTATGTGTTTACTATATTTATTTCATGTTATATGATATATACTACTATATTTATGGTAAGTATATAAATTTTTATAGCTATATTTATTTCTTCTTACACTACTTATCTAAATATTATTTCTGTTTACACGCCACCGTCTATACTTTTCGATCACTGTCTGTCCATCCTGAGGTTGCCTGGAAGAGACGGCTCTTAGCGACAAGGCCGCCCATTGTACATTATCTGTATTTGTTTTTGCGTTCTATATTTTTTATGTTTTCGGTATTCAATAAAGAATAGTTGCGTTCTATTGAATTGTATTCTTCTACTTTTGAAGGATCTACAGCTCATGCGTGCTCACAACATCAATTGATAACGTTTAGGTAGGTAGGTACTTCATTTAGTTTCATAGAAACCAACCAAACAGCCGCCATTGTATCCCTTATCAATTTTGTTAGCGGTTATGTACAAATTGTACTACTATATTATAATATACATAGTTACATAAAATATCTCATTATTACCTTTGTAATGATCTCATTCGATGTGTAGATTTCCTTATTATATTCGGTTATATTTAAGATTTTAGACTTAGTGCACTTGTAGTATACTTGTACATACACTATTTTGCATTTTTACTTCCTAATTGCATAGCTACTTTGTCGTCCATTAAAAATAATTTTTTGTTGATAATTTTTATTAATGTGCATACTGAGATGTCCTACTCTATAGAGACACATATACAATATGAGATCCAATAACTGTTATTTGATCTAGCTTAGTAAATAAATAATTGATGAGGAATGAATATTAAATCACATAGGAACATGAAACAGCGTACATAGATATAAGCTGTGTGGTACCGGCTGATAATTTGCACCACCCCAACTCTTCCCGCGGGTGTCGTAAGAGGCGACTAAGGGATATCCAGCGGGGGCGGGCAGCAGCACCCTCCGCAGAACAATTCTACCACCGAACTGCGATCCCCAACCCGCATGCCCAGCGTGGGGATTATGGGCACTACCCCATGTGATAAAAGCCAATCAGGCGCTTATCAGGGGGAGGCCTGCCTCCAGTAGTGGACCAATACAGACTGTTGAGGTGGCTTCGTTTAAGGTTTGTTAATACCCCAGGGGAAACGGTTTTTAGGATTGAAAGTAGCCTAGGTATGTTATTTCAGAAAAGCTACATCTTAGCATTTTATTTTATTTAGCTAAGAGTTCAGTATAAACATCTAAACACCGACAGTCCAAACTATTGCTTAGATAATGTTAGTATGATTGACTCGTAAATATATTTTAACCAATAGAATGACTATCTGACTATCTGTGATGTCATCATCATCATCATCATCAACCTATATGTGTCCACATGGACATATGCCTCCCCTAATGAGCGCCATAGCGTCCTGTCTGATAGTGATGATTATGAATTGTTTTTATAAACAGAATTTATTTGTTTCAGGACTTCCTATATTGCCAGTTATGCTTGTCCACGAGATCGGTCGAAGAAATGTTTTAAGGTAAGTGAGTATTCCACAATTTGCACAGCACATAAACCTAATGCCAATGATGAATCCTTTCAAAATGTTTATTTTTATAATTGTGCTATATTCACCGTAAATTTTTATGGTTAATATTTGCCGCTATATATAATATTTTTAAAGTGAGCGAACCGTCTTAGCATCAAGTCTAGCAAAATTAGCTTTTCTGTCAGTATGTCCGTACTCCTCTACAGGTCTTATTACTTGGTGTACAGATTCTACGATTTTATAGATTTTTTGTGATGCACTATTTACATTCATTTAAGCTGTCGATCCACCTAGTAAGTTTGCGCGGTGCTTGGTTCTTATGTGGCCCACCAATCAGTTGTTACCACGAAAACAAACAATTTTTTGACCAATTTGATAATTTATATCCTTTGTTTTCCAGAAAAATTATAGAAAGGTGTATAAGCCGCTATGCTGCACCGGCTGGATCGGCATACCAGCTGAAGACAAATGTGTACCAGTGTGCAAATATGGATGCAAAGGCGGGAATTGCACCGCCCCTGATAAGTGCGAGTGCGAGCCGCCTCTGATGCTGGCGGGGCACGAGTGCGTGGCGCCGATATGCGAGCCGTCCTGCGTCAGTGCCACCTGCGTCGGCGCCAACTCGTGCCGCTGCCACGACGGCTTCCACTTCCACAACGAGACCCACTGCGTGCCTATCTGCGCGCTTGGCTTCTTCAACAATCCGATCAACTGCGAGCCGCGTTGCACGCCGCCTTGCACCAATGGAGTCTGCTCCGCGCCCGATACGTGCACCTGCAACCCTGGCTACATAGCAGAGAGCGAGTCGGACTGCGTTCCAGAATGTGATCCTTATTGCTCTAACGCTCTCTGCTCAGCCCCTAATGTCTGCGAATGCCTCGATGGCTACCGACCGGCGAACAAGACTCACTGCGAACCTGTCTGCGATAACTGCACTAACGGAGAGTGTGTCGCTCCCGGCGACTGTAGATGTGACGCTGGCTACGAGATGAACGGTACCACCTGTACTCCCGTCTGCGACGCCGAGTGTACCAACGGGAAATGCATAGCACCCAACACCTGCTCCTGCAATATCGGATACAAGCTCAATGAGACTGACAGATTTAATTGTTACCCGATCTGCGAACCTGATTGCGTGAACGCTTCCTGCGATGCGCCGAATACGTGCTCGTGCTATTCCGGCTACGAGCCCAAAGATAGCTTTACGAGTTCTACGTGTAAACCTATTTGTGACGAATGCGAAAACGGCGAATGTGTCGCACCGAATAACTGTCGCTGCAACGAGGGATATGCGAAAGTCAAGGGAAAGTGCTCGCCGGTTTGCGTCGAGCCTTGTTCCCATGGAGATTGTACTGCGCCAAACGTGTGCTCATGTCATGTCGGCTATAAAACACACACATCAGATCCATTCATTTGTGAGCCCATCTGTGCCCCTGAGTGCGTGAACGCAACTTGCGTCTCTCCAAATAAGTGCGAATGTTTAAAGGGATATAAGGCAACAGCCACAGACAGTTCTACATGCAGACCTTTTTGTAGCAACTGTGACAATGGAGAATGCGTAGCTCCCAGGAAATGCCAATGTCATGAGGGCTATTCTATGCTGGCTAGTAAATGCACGCCTGACTGTGCAAAGACCTGCGAGAATGGAGATTGTACAGCTCCCAATGTATGCTCTTGCCACAAGGGTTACAAACTCAGCTTGAACAAGTATATCTGTGAACCTGTTTGCGCTACCCCATGCCAAAACTCCACCTGTGTTTCACCAAACGAATGTCAATGTTTACCGGGCTATGAGTCAACAGATGACAGTTTCGTTTGCAAGCCCTTCTGCCCATTATGCAGTAATGGAGACTGCGTTGCTCCAGACGTTTGCCGATGCCACGCTGGTTACACTCTAAGTGAGAACCAGACATCCTGCTTGCCTCTTGAACCGTAAGTTTTTTGTTGTTTCACATTACATTTGTTTCATCTTTTAGTGCGCCAATCTGATTAATCTGGGGCCTTTTGCACATTGATCTCATAGTATTTATATATGGATCTCGGGGACATAATATGCTCACTCTATTCAGACAAGAATTTCTTACATTTAGCAGTCAGTATAAAGTTTTTATTTCCTTCCATTCTTTACTTATCTGATGCGATTATTATCGTAAATAACCATACTTTGTGCTGGTAGATACAACGTGAGGGGCATTTTAACCAGGAGACGATATGATTATTTGATATTCTCTGCCAGTAGTAGAAGAAGTGGATACGACACAATTTAAGTGTAGTAGAATTAGTGATGCCAATTTAAATGGGTCGTATTTAGGGTTTTGGGGACGCTTCTGATTGGTATTGATTTGGATCATTTGGTCTCTAGACTCTAGACTGTTTGCAACAGTCTGCAGTTAGTACAACTCTTTCAATAGTACTTACTATGTAGTACTAATAATTTCTTTGATAATAATAAGGTATATATTTCATAAAATTTTATTACTGAAAATGTTCCAAAGATCAAAACCAAGGTGAAAGTAAAGGTAAAGTAAAAGTAAAATAGTTTTGTTTGTATTTTCCAGTATTCCCTGTGAAGACTGCAACGGCACCTGCGTCGACGATGGTTGTAGGTGCGGAGACAGAATCCAGCAGTGCTACCTTTTGAAACCTGAACAGATCACCACCACAGCAGGGTAAGTTCTCAGAATTCGCTGATAAAAGGGTTTCACAACGTTCTGGTTTTTTTAAAATATCAGGCTCTGCTACTATTTGGATTTATGTTGTAAGGCGGGATTTTGTACAGTTTTGGTAATTTCGTTAGTGTAAATTTTCCAAGAAAATCCCTAAAAACTGCCGAAAAGTCGAAATTTTCGGCAGTTCAAATCGTTCCAAACTGCTGTTTCGGCCAGGACCGCACTGCATCATGGTAGGTGGTAACCTTGCCTGGTTCCTTTGATGGTAGCTAGGCGCGTGAGAAACAGACATCGGACAGATGTCAAACGCTTGTAGTATTACCGGTTGTGTAGATTTACATGTATTTGTTTTCTCATGTACTGTTTACCATCTAATCAAACATCCTCAAAAAATCTGATTCTGCTCCAGTACCAGAGGATATATTAATAAATAATACTATAGCCGTACGTCGTCGGTTACGTGCACTATGTACATCTTTTGGGACAAAGTTCGCGATTTCTTGTTATATATTTGGAATGGTATGTTCGCATCATTTCGTACAACACGGATGCCATATCCCGTGATATGAATCAACAGTGTCATCATTGTCTGCTGATAATAGCTGCTGTTCTGATGGAACAGTTTCCAACACTTTGCAAAAATCATCCTTTTTTGGTACACTTAGGTCAGAATTATGAAAGCTTGCTGAGTCAAAGATCAATTTTCTTTTCTTTATTCAGGACAATAAACAATTTTACAATGCATAGTTATTATATAATGTGCTTAATCTGTGTGTTTTAAATGTAATAATAACAAATCACATTACCCACAGATTATTACAGAAGTTTTACTTAATAAGTAGATACGTGGTTAATGGCTGTTGTTAATTGGTTATAATATTTTAGGTTGTTCATATATTATTTTAGAGCGTTAATTTTAAGAGTAGTTAATTTAATTAAGTATTATTATTTTGTTACAGTTGTACAATATTTTTCTTAAAAATAAGTTCAGATGTGCTGAAATTAAGCAATGAAAAAAAAACTAATTTTGGGAAGTTCCCATTTGGCACTCATTAGGGGAGGCATTATGTCCAGCAGTGGAGTAATATAGGCTGATTATGTTGATAATGAAGTTCAGATAGTAGAAACAAGTGTAAATTTATATCAACGATGCGGCGCAGAGGCGAATGCAGGCTAGCGTTATTGGTGCGATGCTTGATGGCTTGTTGGCTTGACGTTTATGACGAAGAAAAGCTGTACTCAAGCATAGATTGATAACTGAGCAAGCTTTCAAAATACGGGTCTAAAAAAGGTACACAGATAAGTGAACTCAATAAATGACCTTTTACGCAGAATAGGCAAATGGGTACTTACCAAAATAGTGGAAAAACGTAGAATTTGTTTTTATTCATTGGTTAATTTTTCAGCAGACCTCAGATAAAATGTGTGTTCGTGGTAAAACTATTTTATCTATCTGACACACCCACTGATTTACCCAGAATGTGGCGCTTTCTGGGTAAAACTCTTAATATTACACCGACATTCTTTTCCATCCAAAATAACATATCGAAATATGTGAATTTATTAAAACGGAATTAATTTTCGTTTCCTGTCAAAGTTTGTCAAAGTTGCCGGTACCTACTCTGCTAAATTGCAACAAGTCAACTTATGAATATGAAGTTAACGATATTATCATGTTTGTTTTTGTGTGTAAAAATTATGTAGCCTTGTATTTTTTCATCCCAGACTAATTAATGTTTCCAACTCTTCCAGGCTCGCAGGTCTGGAGCTGTCGTGGATATTCGGTGGCGCGGTTGGACTCCTGCTGGTGATCCTCCTGGTGGTCATCATGCAGCGGATGTGGAGGCAGAACAAACAGGGCACCAAGACCCTCGATGATGGTGAGGCGATGAGTCATTATTAAAAATATAGTTTTAAATAGAAAGATTAATAAATATAAATAAATAATGCTGCACAATTCACACAGCATCATCTAGCCCCAAGCTAAGCAGAGCTTGTGTTATGCGTACTAGATAACTGATAAGTACGTATACATTAAACTATATGCATAGATATTTTAATTTTAAATAATATGCTGGGTAATCCACACAGCAATATTTTTTTAAGCTATCGTGGTTATTAAATTCATGTTCTGGGCGTTTTCCATGTTGAACAAAAAATATTTATCTATGTGTATTGTATTAAGTATATCAGTCACCTAGTACCCATAACACAGGCTTTTCTTAGCTTAGGGCTAAATGATGATAAGTGGATTGACCAGTATTATTTATTTAATAATTACACTAAAGTCAATAATAAAAAAATTTCTTAGTGATGATAAATATCCACACAGGATCATCTAGCCCCATAGTAAGCATAGCTTGTGTTGTGGGTACTAGATAATTGCTTTACTTAAAACATTTACATCACTTAAAATAAATAAATAATGCTGGACAATCCACACAGCATCACCTAGCCCCAAGCTAAGCAGAGTTTTTGGTATGGATACTAGATGAATGATACTTATACATAATACAATATATTACATAGTTAATAAAATTATTATACATAGAAAATACTTATAGATAGATATGAAATAAATTAAATATTTTTCTGTGAATTTTCAGGATACAACCGCGGCAGCGTAGTCCACTACACGATTCCCGACACGCTAATCGCCAACAAAGGCCCCGAAGCCACGGATTCACAAGAAGATTATTACGCTGAGGTGGCGGGGGATGAAGACCGGGGCGTCAGTGAACAACTGCTCGAAGATGGAACGAGGGTCGCCGTGGAAGATGATAGAGTTTGAGAACCTAAGCCCTGAGTTTGACGATACGAGAGGGCATCGTATTCTCTCATTTTTCTTTAGGATTGTTATGGCGCTTCTGGCGTGAGGACATGGACAAACGCAAATTCAATAGAAATAAGTTATAATATTTTAAAAACCTTTTTTAACTAAACGTGTATACAAAATTTCAGCTCAATCGGTTGAAGATATCTGCTTCAAAATTGAGTTGCAAGATTCCACCCGTACAAAAATAGTTTCATACATAGCGAGTTAAATAAAAGCTTTTAAAATAGTTGTCACGATGACACATCTAGATCCTGGGACCCGTACTCTTAAAAACGAAATCGATGTTTCAGTTCTAGCGTTTGCACGAAAACGAAAAACGCCCTTTTCCGAGATCGCGGTGTCAATTTTACGAAAACTAAATTGTACTAATTCGACATAGTGTTCTACTTTCTCTTGTTGCAAGACATGTCAATTTGTGGCAGGGGACAGCACACGCAAATAACATTGTTGATCTTATCAGAGAAGGTTTTGCGCGGAATTGTTACTTATTATAAATATTTATTACCCTAATATTTTCCAATGGATTGCCGCAAAGTAACACCTAATAGAATCTAGCAAAGATTTAAATCGCTAGATACGTCCTGACACCAAATACTGTGGCATTGTCTTTGAATACTTGCGTTAAATGCTGACGCGCGCACACTATGAGTGGTTTAAAAAAATGTTTTTGTCATTAAACCTAGCTGTTGTTATTACCATTTATTGTGCAATTAAATTGCACGAACTCTTGTAAAAAAACACACTACAAAACACACAATACACTGATTCCAAATAAGCGAGTTATCTCATTTCTTTTGGCAACAAAACGGCGGCGCGGTCTCACTACGGAACGGGCCTATCTAACGATTTAAATCTTAAAAAAATATCAATTAATTTAACACGACTAAAATATTAAATGCCCCATATAAATATTCACAATAGTTATTCCAACAAAGCCTAGGCTAAAATTTTAAATAAGTTTTTCCAAGATATACGTCACAATTTTAAATACATTGATAAAAATCTTTCTTGTGCCATTTAATGATTGAGGAAAACATAATCGTAAGTTCATAATTTATTTAAATTTTTTCATGTACATTTATAATAATTTTATATGGCTTAGATCTAGGTAAATAGTTCTAGTGGCTTACTGAGTAAGTGTTGTCACAACTCAGCCAGTGAGCCATGTCAAAAGAGTCTTCAGACTCTTTTATGAGCTAAATGATTGTCTGTACTTTTAATGAGGTAGTATCTATTTCTTTTTAGTTCAATAAAATGAACGCTAAAGTAATAGGTTATCTGATATAGATAAATATGTATGTATGTCAGTAATCGGCAGGTTTGAGTAAACGCGACTTATTCTATTTTAATAAGATTTGTTATAGGGATGCTTGGAACTAGTAATTTCGACATAAATAAAAACGTTCAATCAATGTTATCTCAACCTCCCGATTTCAGTTCAAAGCATTAATGCAATTAGAATTTGCATTGTTTTTCACGAAAATATATATTTACTCAGTAAAAAAAATTCTTATCTTAAAACAGAAATTGTAGAATTGTTGAAACTGTAGAATACGCATTGTTTTTATTTATCTTGCAAAAACCAATGCGGTTAATCTATTCGAGCCCCTGCTCGTCAGTACATCACCCATAGAACAGCAGATAAATGGATATTAAGTTAACACATTCACTGCCCAGCCTCAACGCTGCAAGGCCACAGTATCTTGTACAGTCAGCGTCAGATAGATCTAAGCGTTTAGCCTAGCTAAAAATAACCATGTTATCAGGATTACTCTGATAACTTATAAATATAATTGAACTTTCGAAAGTTCTCTATTTTTGCCTACGCGCTAGACACTAAGATCTTTCTGACATGTGCATTTAAGGTTAGGTTTTCAGTACAAGTACAAATTTAGTATAACATGTAGTTTTAATTAAGTATTTTAATTAATTAACTGTGTACTCGTAGAAGTAATTTTTACTATCTTCTACCTGCGGCTTTGCTCACGGTACCTGGATAAAACGAAGCCTTTATACATGTTCATTATTCATGTAGTCATTCATACAAACGTTTTTATTATGTACTAGTTTCTGTCCGCGGCTTTGAACGCGTTTTTTCTAAGGAAACGTTTAAAAGTTTTTTCTATCTCATGAGGACTGCTTTATGGGATAAAACGTCTTAAAACCTATGTTTTATTCCAAGCCTAGAAATACATCTATGACAAATTTCAGCCCGATCCGTTCAGTAGTTTTGGCGTAAAGAGGTAACAAACAAACATTCATCCATACATCTAAACATCGAAACTTTCGCATTCATAATATTAGTGTAATATCTATAAGCTTTGGTATAAAACAGTATAACATAAAATATGTATATTTATTTTTAGCACAGTCCGTAATGTTTTTTAGATTATACCTAGAGGTTTAGATTTTTGTTTTGATTTAGATTTTTAAATGTTGAAAAATTGGCCTTAAGGCAACAAAAAATAAACTTGTACAACAGACTTCCAAGTATATTTCCTTGCCCTGGCCTTCGCCGTGGTGGTTGTGGCGTAAGAATATACCCCTAGACGCCTAGTACACTGCAAACGCTCCGATTCCGATGCAGTGGATGCACACACTTGATGGATTTTTCATGGTGTATGATGTGGGTTTTTAGGGTTCCGTACGTGAAGGGTAAGCGGGACCCTAATACCATAACCTATCCATACACACGAGTAGATACACTTCATCACTGGGTTCAGTAAGAGATGTCGCCACGATGGAACCTGCTTAATTTATGGCCAAAAACAAAGATACCGACTTCTAAATATCAGCATTTTATAGAAATTTAATAACCTATGTCACTTCTTAATTTATTGGTAAGAAGTTATACGTACAAATTTCCAGGTTACCCATCAAAACATGGTCTGGCTAAGAGTTGGGGTAAAAATGTCACCGGACCATTTTTTGTGATACTTTTAAGTTCCATACTTTGAGGGTAAAAATGTCACCGTCGAATAAAATACAAATTTTTAAGGGTAAATTCGTCACCGGTTCGTCCATCGTGGATTTTGTACAGTCAGTCAAATGTTCTGACTCCTTCTTAATTGTATATATGAAGAGCACAAATTTGGCTTCTTTTTCAGGTAGATATATTAAATTGAAGTATAACTGCCATATAGGTAGTGCAACAACCATCATCTTCATCAACAACCTATATTAGTCCACTGCTGGACATAGGCCTCATCTAATGAGCGCCATAGCGCCCTGTCTTCAGCTTGCCGCATCCAGCATCTGCCTGCAGTCTTTCGCAGGTCGCCTTTGCCGAATCGCGGTCTTCGCTCAAGAACACGTTTACCCTAGCGGTTGTCGGTTCTTTCCGAGATTGGCAGGACGTTATGTCCGGCTAGAGGGGATAAAATATCACTATATTTTTTAATACCTACCTAGAAAACCTCAAAACTGTATTTGAAAGACTACTTTTCGTAAACAGGCGAAGACGCTGTCAGCCATATTTTTTTCAATTCAATTCAATTCATTTATTAATACCATGGGTTCACAAGAAACACTTAGTCAGGTCAATTACTTAGAATAATAACATTTCAAAAACACATAAAATTCAATCATAAAATAATAACAATAATTTAAAGGGGTAGCTGCAAAAGCATTGTCAAAAATGTAAAGAGTAAAATTAATCATAATAATTAAGGGAATGTCAGATTAAATGTCAATCGTCAATCATAAAAATATTTTTGTCAGCAAAAGCTTCATCTAGTCTGTAATAACTCTTATTAATTAATCTTTTTTTAACAAATGAATTAAATTTTAGATCTGACATTGATTTAACATTATTTGGTAACATATTGTACAGTTTTATCGAATTACAAACAAAACTTTTGGAGATTTTAGTTAATCTTGTTTTCGGGACTACTAAGTTATTTTTTTGTCTTGTATTGTAATCATGTCCCTCCTTAACATATTTGAAATTGTGTAAATTGTTTTTAGCATAAATCAGATTTTGGTAGATATCCTCTCCAACCATCGTCAAGACGCCTACTTCCCTAAATTTCTCCCTACAAGATTCCAAATAACTTAAGCCCAGTAAATAACGTATTGCGCGCTTCTGTAACACAAAAACTCTGTTTGCATCGGCTGCTCTTCCCCAAAATAGTATGCCGTACGTCATAATCGAGTGGAAATAGGCGAAATATACGTGCTGCTTTTTCACCGCCTATCTCTCTAATTTTCCTTATGGCGTAGGTAGCCGAACACAGCCTTTTTGTTAATGCGTCAATGTGAACGCTCCAAGTTAGCTTTGTGTCAAGCCAAACACCTAAAAACTTGACTTTATTACTATGAGTCATGCTCAAGCTCTCTAGTGTGTCTTTCATCAGCCGTCCAGAAAGGTCATTTGGCCTATTGTTTAAGGAGAATGGAGTTATGTTTGTTTTGTCTACGTTAATATATTTATCTATGCTGTGACGTCATACGGGTCGAAAACTCACAATTTAGATTAACAAACGTTCATTATTGTGAAAATATAGACAGACATAAAAAATAAAATGAAAAAAATTCTAATAACTTCGTAACGGTAGAACTTATGTATTTTCTTATTGCCCTGAAGTGTGCGCCGTCGATGGTTTTATCTACCAGCATTATGGATTTGATTATTGTTTTTAGATCACTTTGAATTAAATTTATTAAATATTGGCATTTTTCAAAGCATCTTAGCTTTGCTCGGCGGCCAGGATACTGTATAAAATGGTTTATGATATTTTATAAGATTAGTAACTAATTGAATTTACTAACGGGGCTGACGTAGTCAGTGTTTGGCTAAAAGCCCCTTAAAAAAATAAGATTTAAATAAATAAATAAATAAATAAAAGTTTTGATTTTTTTAGGTATTTATCAGGTAAAAAAAATATAATTTTCCAAAATTATTTTCTCAAAAAAAGTATATATAAATATAATAAAAAATTATACGAGTGTTCATAAATATATTTAGATGATACCTACTGTCACTATGTGTTTAATTGTAATATATGGTGTTCAAATCACCTCAGCTTTAGTACACCACAGCCTAATAGATGTCGCTAGTTTCTTTGCATAAAATTAATTCACCACGAAATTAACTAGATGTCGCTACTAAAAATGCACCAAGGCTGAATCGCGCTATCACTTGGTTTCACATATTTGACGACATTAGAACCATTTTTTGAATTAAAGAGTTCTCAAACAAAAACATTCGTTTGTGTTATTTATACCCTAGTACGCGAGTTTACACTATGTATTTCTTTTATTTAGCAATAACCTCAACCTCAAAAGCCTGTATTGGTCCACTACTGGACGCAGGCCTCCCCCTGATAAGCGCCTTATTGACTTTTATCACATGGGGGTAATGTCCATAATCCCCACGCTGAGCATGCGGGTTGGGGATCGCAGTTCAGTAGTAGAATTGTTCTGTAGGAGGCGCTGCTGCCCGCCCCCGGTGGATATCCCTTAGCCGCCTCTTACGACACCCGCGCGAAGAGTTGGGGTGGTGCAAATTCTAAGCCGGCACCACACAACAATAATGATAATTAATTTAGCAATGAATGCGATCTCTATCCATAAAAAATACAATCAAATTGCATTATTCATTTATTTATTTACCATTATATTATTTGATTGTATTTTTCCACACAACATTAACGAATAAGAACTAGTATTTACAGTTGATACAATTGAGCTAATTCCAGACTGATGCAAGCAATTGATTTCTAATTGAATTATGTTCCTACCATACCTCACCAGGATAAATTTCATCCGTAACCTATTTATAAATACGACAAAAGTATGTATGACACCATTTGTTGTTTCTTATCGATCAAATAATACCTAACCTTTCCCCTTCGTTATTTTAACTGTAATATGAAATACCGAATTACAAACTGTATAGGATATGACGACCATTTGGTAAAACCCTAACCGAAATTAGGATTCGGTATTGATTTTAGTACAATAAAACTACATTTGACATTAATTTGTATGACACTTCTATCTAGGTATTCTAAAAAAATATGCAGCTAAAGTTTTTGTTATTAATTATAGTGGGTCAACCCTTAAGACATTACAATTTGAACTGACAATTTTCATTTATTCTAATTGTTCTTACTTCAAATTTATACAGACACATGAAATTTTGTATTATTTTGAATTTCAAGTTAATAACTGCAGCAGTAGTAAAAGCATTTGTTCAACACTACCACAGATATTATAATACTATACTACACTACATAATTTTACCTAATCCAAGTATTGTCACAACTGACTTTATGCAGTTTAGTCAATATCAAATCCGCGTTTTGATCGATTTTTGTCAGTTGTGCATTTTGACCTCAACATTTTTGTTGTGGCTAGACGAAATCATAGTATGCTTTTAAGCAATTTATGATTAAAATTGGCTTTTTACTGCCACAGATATCAAAAAGTGAGTCAGAACAAACGATGCTGCTTAATCTAGACTCACGAAAAAGTAATAAAGTCGATTTCTCAAAAATTGTTAGTTACCTAATGCTCCACCTATAGCAGCGATTTACCTATACAATTTTTTTGAAAATATACGGAACCACATGCTGCCAACGCGTTTGCTGGCCCTGTTGGTTACCGATAAACTTAACGTGGGTATCCTAGTAGGTAGCTGTTTTATTTATTGAAGTGGAGCTTGGGTAACCGTAATGACCTGTGTAACCCTGTAAACGCGCAATAATGTTACGATTAGATTTATTAATAGTTTGTGCGATTTTGGTAAGTTTTGTGCTAATTAAGTGCTTGTGTATAAAATTTCGGGATAATTGCTTGTACGATATGCTGATATTTGTTCCGGGTGTTTTCTATATAAAATTAAAAATATCTATGTAATGTAATAAGTATATCAGTTATCTAGATAACTGATAATTATATTTACTATAAAATAACACCACCTCTGGGGGAAGATGATGATGTGTGGATTGTCCAGTTCATTATTTATTCATTTATTTATTACTAGCTTCTGCCTGCGGCTTTGCACATGCTTTTCAAGTCGCCTATATGCTGCAAAAGGACTATTTGGCAGGGAGGTAAACGGAATCCCGGGGATGACCATAGGCAACTCAAGAAGCGCGTGCGAAGCCGCGGGCAGCACCTAGTAATATTATAAATTGGAAAGAAACTCTGTACAATGTCTGTCATGCATAAATGGCTGAACGGAAATCAATGAAATTTGGTTTTCCGAGGCCGGACATAGAATACTTGTTATCCCGGAAAAGAGCGTGTGAAGCCGCGGGCAGAAGTTTTGTATTGTATTATTTACTAACCCAACTGCATTAAGCTTTTGTCGTTATACAGGGTTATTGGTAATTCATTGACGCTACAAAAACTGCACGTTCTGCGCTTCATCAGGAACATGTTTTTGACGCCAGGCCATAATTCTCAAACTCGGTATTGTAACCCCCTTCATTTAATAACTATTTAGAGAGGCTTTATTTGAAACTAAACTTAAAAACGGCTCTGCCCTGAATTAACAGTGGGCGTGGGAGTGAAAAATCGGTCTTAAGTAATTCGTTGGGTTCCGGACAAACGTGTTTTTTTTTATTTTTTGCAAAGGTGATTTACAAGAAATATTGAGGATTAAGACCTGGTGTCTTCACGGAAGTGTTCGTGATGATGGGCAGAACAAAAGTTGTAGTGTCAGTGAATTACCAATAACCCTGTATATTCCTTATCATTAGGTAGGTAAAGTACCTAGAGCTTATTAAAACGTTATCTACGAGTAATGGAAATAATTAATGTATAATGTATAGGTACATACGTGCATTTTGTTTCGTCATATCTAATTTTGGTACGTACATATTTACCGGGTAAAAATGACTTCAATGTTATTTTGTACCACGAATGCCGGAAAATTAAAATATTTTGTAACGTTACAAAATTTAAGAGATTTTTATGGATTTAATTCATAATATTGATATGCTCAAAAATGGCAGAACAGAATAGAATTATTTCAGTTCTGTATTTTTATGTATAATTTTCTGTTTATTTCTCAAATAAAACAAAACAAAACAATTCTCTTAGCATTTTTGCATCGCTTAACAATAGATTCAAATTCACTACGTCTCGCTACACGATGGGAACCATTCCTTCATATCGACGACCTCTGTGGCGCAGCGGGCGAAGGTCTGCCTGCGATCCAAAAGGTTCGATTCCCGCCTCGGGACAAATGTTTGCACGATCTGCAGATATTTGTTCAGGGTGTTCTGGATGTTTTCTATGTACTATAATAAAAAAATATCTATCTATTGTAGTGTATTGTATTAAGTGTATCAGTTATCTAGTACCCATAACACAAGCTCTGCATAGCTTGGGGCTAAATAATGTTGTGTGAATTGTCCAGCATTATTATTATTAAAATATCCATACTAATATCAACTAATATTATAATTCAAAAGTAACTGTCTGTCTGTACATTTTCACGCCTAAACGGCTGAACGGATCTTAATGAAATTCGGCAGGGAGGTAAAATGAATCCAGGGAAGGGCATAGGCAACTTAAAAAACGTGCAAACCTGCAGACATCACCGAATAAGTTATAATTAAATGTTGAAGGAATATTTTTTCCATTTTAGATTTTGACTGCAGTAGCCGGGGACGAACCACCAAAATCATGTACCGGAACCGTAAAGTTTGACGACGGGTATGTGGCTTACTTTATTTTATCTTACCTGTGCTGTCTTTGTTGCTGTGTGGCTTAGAATTTGCACCACCACAACTCTTCCCACGCGTGTCGTAAGGCGACTAAGGGATACCCACCGGGGCGGGCAGCAGCGCCCCCTGCAGAACAATTCTACAATCGAACTGCGATCCCTAACCTACAAGCGCAGCGTGGGGATTATGGGCACCACCCCCATGACATAAAATCCAAAAAGGCGCTTATCAGGTGAAGGTCTGCGTTCAGCTGTGGACCGATTGGCTGTTGAGGATGTTGTTCCACTGCTGGGCAAAGGTCTCCCCAAACTTTCCCCAGAGCCACATTCTTTGGCCAGGTCCCTCCGTGTCCCACAGCTGACCTACCCACAGCGATCAAAAATAATAAACTAATAAAAAAACTACAGCTGCACCCATTTTCGGTGGGCTTCTTCACTAGCAATGTAACTTTTCAATTTTTTTTTTCAGAAAACTGAGCATTATCGATGCCAAGGAATTATGTGATTGTATGAGGTATGGTTATCGCTTTGTAGTAATAACATTTTTAACATGTAAGCTTTATGAAAATTAATCCAATATCGCTACCGCACGGCAAGAAAACGTGCATTTAAATATGGGCTTAAACTCGTTATCTTTAGAAACATTTTAGAGTGACCCTGACCATATAACAAGCTTCAAGTCAGTGGTTCGCGAGCTGTCTGTCATTTGATGCCGTCAATATAAAATTCACTGAGTTACGAGTTAAAGCCCATTTTTGAATTAACCTTATGAACAATAATATAATATTAAATGCTGGACAATTCACACAGCATTATCTAGCCCCAAGCTAAGCAGAGCTTGTGTTATGAGTATCTACTAGATAACTGCTATAAGTACTTAATACAATACACAACATAGATGGTTTTTTTTTATTATAAGTACATAAAAAACATTCTGAACACTCTGAACAAATATCTGCAGATCCGTAAAAACATTTGTCCGGAGGCGGGAATTGAAGCCGCAACCTCCTGCGTCGCAAGCGTACCCGCCCGAAAACTTTTGATTCCATAACATGGCCAGACCGACCTGGCCATGGGATATGCAAAAAGAGAAAAAATGAAAAAAGAGATACAGAATGGGACTTCTTCTTTCATTGTCGACCTCTGTGGTGCAGCGGGCGAGAGTCCGCCTGCGACGCAAGAGGTTGCGGGTTCTATTCCCGCCTCGGAACAAATTTGTGTACAATCTGCAGAAATTTGTTCCGTTGGTCTGGGTGTTTTCTATGTATCATAAAAAAAAAATCTATGTATATAATGTATTAAATAAATATATCAGTTATCTAGTACCCATAACACAAGCTTTGAGTAGCTTACTTTGGGGCTAGATGGTGCTGTGTGGATTGTCCAGCATTATTTATTTATATTTATTTGTTTATATACCTACCTACTTCACGACAAAGTGCGTGTCTTATTGGACCCGCGCGGACTAAAATATTATTTCCGCCTGCACTGACCGTGTCTATCAACGTCTGCACTTTTGTTTGCAACTGCACATGTTTGTCACACTTTTTGTCTGTAGAAATAAGCCTTTCTGGTCTTTTTAGTATGAACTTCGGAAGACATTTCGAAGTTTATTTTTGTTTGACGACCTCTGTGGCGCAGTGGGCGAAAGTCCGCCTGCGACGCAAGAGGTTGCCTCCTGACGCAGGCGGGTTCAATTCCCGCCCCGGGACAAATATTTGTACGATCTGCAGATATTGGTTCAGGGTAAAACTTTTAAATCCATCATGGTTATTAACATTAAAGTCAGTTACGTTAACGTAATTGACGTTCCGTGATCATGGCGAATGAAACTGTGCCGAAATATTGGAAAGCTCAAAACTCAAATCATGGTATATATCCCCTATTTATGACTTTAGTTCAGGGTGTTCTGGATGTTTTCTATGTAATACTAAATAATATCTATCTGTGTATTGTATTAAGTATTGCAGTTATAGACCCATAACACAAGGTCTAGCTTGGGGCTAGATAATGCTGTGTGAATTGGCCAGCGTTAGGGTAAGTCCGGGATATACGCCCAATCGGGATAGACGCCGCAGTGCAATTGTGTGAAATGCAAGAAATGTGTACAAAAAAATACTGTATAATACGGACGCGCCCCTCCCTCACTTCAGTCTGTCACAAAGAGTTGGCGCGTGCGGTTGTGCGTAGGAGCGCTAGTGACAGTGACGAGTCAAACAGTGGTGATTTTACTTAGAGATGGGTACTCTATATTCCTCAAAGTGAAAGTATTCATTCATTCCGGATCCGCCATCGGATCCGATTCCTCTTAATGTTTCCTTATTCCTCTTAATGATTCCTTATTCATTTGATTAATTTACTCTGTACTATTCCGTACGCCGGCGCTGCGCCCCGGTAGGAGTGAGTGAAGCTAGATTTAAACTATTCTGTCGTGGTTTGTGGCTCTTGGCGAGACAGAAAAGCACAAATAGTATATAAAATATTAGGTAGGTAGGTACTCTAAGTTAGTTAGTTAGTAGGTGCCTATTATGTAGGTACTTAGCAGGAGTAAGACTTCCATTATAATTTGCTTAAATAAATATAATAAATAACATAGGTACTAGGTAAGTACTTAGGTACGTACGTACCTACATGAGTTTCAAGAAGCATGTACCTAGGTAAAGTTTAATTTACTTATCTGTAGGTAGAGATAAACCATTCTAAAAATGCACGAGAAATGCACGCCTCCTCCACTAAACGTCATACAATCGGCGTTTACCCTCTAACTCGTTAAAATGATCCCATATGGGACTTCTCTTCTTTCGAAGATTTATTATTAAATTAATTAATTAATTTATTTATTTTAAATTTTTAAGGTAAAAAGTTTTTATTGGGTAGGTAGGTAGGTACCTGAGTCAAATCACATCACAATCCTTTGCAACTAAATAAAAATAACATAAGTACAACTTGCACGAGTATTCGGGGGAAAGTCTTTCACCTTGTCCAACTTGACTGAAGTCTATGAAAAGAAACGAATTCAAAATTTCACACAAAACTTCACAAAACACCCGCGAAAACCAAGAATGAACTCGAAAGTTCAAAACCACCAAGCAACTAGCAAGCAAAAATCATACCTACATAAACAAACATTCGAACGTACTCTCCCTCTCCTTCGCACTAGTTTATGGCATCGTCCATCCATCTCGCTCTAGTTCGTTAACGCACCACAATGTTCATTTCATTCATTCATTCATTCAGTGAGCTCTCTCGCCCAGTGGCCGGTTGGTCCGCTCCGGAGCCGAAGCTCGGAGTCGGAGTCGTTAGCAATCGGGTGGAATAAATAAGTCCATCGTGTCCACGTGCTGAATCGGCTCATTTTATTCACTCATTCCGGAGTTACCCATCGCTAATTTTACTTGATGGATGATTTTCGGCTCTCTATAACTTTGGAGTTAATAAGTAAGTTTTTTTGATTTTGCTTCTGAATAAGGAGTAATGTTCATAGATTATTATTAATTATATTTTTACTCTGAAATAAACGTATTAACCACTATTTTTTCAAAGGCATCTTACCCTGTGAAAAGGGATATATGCCTCAATACGTTTTGGGATATTCGCCCCTAAGGGCATCTATCCCTTGCCGTACTTTAGTGTGCTTACCTATGTTATATGATTCAGATTGGAAATTCCCCGGAAATACAAGCGTAAAATCGGCGTCCGACCGCGTGTCATTACAAGGACCGAGGACACATTGGCTGCAGCTATGGCAGAAATGACGAATAAACTACTAATTTAATAAAAAAAAAATTGTCTTGTAGATTATGTTTTAGTGTTGTAGATGATTGATTTCTTAGTGTATTAATTGAAATTGTCTATGTTTAGTACCTAAATTAGTAACGTCATCCAATGGCTAATTAGGCTTGCAGCTTTTAATTTGATTATATTTTTGTACCTAATATTATTGATCTCTTTGGTGTTCTTTAGTGTTTTTATTTAAAATGTTTATATAAATAGGTGAAACAATGTATATATTTAATAAATAATAATGTTGATTGAAACTTAAGTTCAAAATAATTGTTTTCTTGCAAAGGGCATCTATCCCCTTAAAAAAAATTGGTCTTGGGCATATATACCGGCTGTGAGGCATCTATCCCATTATGCAGTTTTATTTTTAACTCAAAATTAACGATTTATTTATTGACTAGTCTACAAAAAACACTACAAGGCGATTAAATAGAAGATCAAAGTGACTGCACATATGAAAACCATGTGCGTATTATTTGTATTTAAGGAGATATGAGTAAAATAAAAAACGTTGGGCATATATCCCGGATTTACCCTATATATTTTTTTTTATTTGTTTTTCAGCCTCCCGTCATCCGACAAGACTCTACCAGTAAGTGTCACAATTCTAAAGCCTAGATTTATTCTAAGACAAGGTTTTTGCGTTATTTCCCGATAAAAAGTAATTTATTTTAATTTCGGTAACTATTTTATGCAGCATTTTTTTTAGTATATTTCTTTAACGCATTCACTGCCCAGCCTCAGCAGTGCGACCCGCAGGGGCAGGGTGAGATCTGAGTCTTGGGCCATGAAAGTGTTAAGGGGGTTCATCAATGCATCAAAATTCTGCAGTGAGAGTCACATTTAAAAGGCCTATCTACATAAAACGCGGTATTTGCTACCCAGAGCAGCACTAAAAAAATCACGTTTGGTATTCACGTGTCATACCGCCGAGGATTTCGAACGTTCCGTATACCCTTCAGGCGGCCCGTAAGCGTTTGCCACCAAGATGGTACAAAAAAATACTCACTCGGATGCTGTGGGTAGTGAATATCGCGTTATCCTGAAAAGGCTTGAAGAAATAGTACCTACTTATTTTTCAGGTCTGTTCGGACTTCTAGTCGGTAGCGTAACGCCATAATATCTACAACCTGGAAGATATTATGGCGTTACGTTCCCGATTCATACTCATACTCGATTATTCGCTGTAAGAGCACAAGGCACACTTACGGATACGCCAGTTTAAATATATAGGTTGCAGTAAATCTTCATTCACAAAGAAAATTACAACCAAATAATAGAAATAAAGTAGAACTAGTATTTACAATTGAAACAATTGAGCAATACCAGTCGGAAGCGTCCCCAAGACGCTGGGTGACCCCCCCCCCTGCATGGCAATGCTGATGCGCTGCGCCAGATACTCACCAGCTCTCGGGTCATGCGACGCTTCGACCAGACAATCAGATAATTTTTTAAAAACCCGAAGAGCCTCGGTACCCTACGGACCTAGGGTCTCGACTCCAAGTGTGTAAATTGTTCTTAAATTATAATTCAAAGCCATAAAACAGACAAGATAAAAAAGTAAACAAGGAACTTAGGAATATAGGAACAAAAATAAGAAAATTAATAAATATTTGCTGTCGGCATCATTTAAAAAATTATAATTTAAAATTCATACACCTGTAGTTTAGGCAGATTTAGGTGTTAAAGCGTGAAAAAATAAGATGTTAGATGATATAGGTAAAGATAATGCGAAGAAAATGAAATATTTTATTTAATGTTATTTCAGGAAGCAACGGTCAGTGATTTGGAAATAACTGGCGGAGGCGGGTAAGTACATCCCCTACCTATGTTATCGACATAGCTCAAAGAATTAGCAAGCTGAAATGGCAGTGGGCCGGCCATATCTCGCGAAGAATCGACTACCGCATGGGGTAAGCGTGTTCTTGAGTGGGCCGTGACTAGGCAAAAACGTAGTGTAGGAAGCCCTCCGGCCAGGTGGAATGACGATCTGCGAAGACTGCAGACAGATGCTGCAGGGCGCTATTGCGCTCATAATAATAATAATAATAATAAACATTTATTTCAGACATCATACATAGGTCCATAGATTTCATTAAATTGGTAGGTACATATTAATAAAATAAGGGAAGGCCTATGTCCAGCTGTCATAATAAAAGTAATATAGGTTGAAGATGATGACGATGAGCCCATGATTAAAAATAAAAAAATAACAGCTTAGTTCATAAGTTCTAGTAAGAATTTGCATCTGAAACAAAACTTTTCAATAATGGAAATAACCGGCCGCAAAACACGACAATAATGTTACATTCTGGTTCCATCTGAGGTTCCATCACTGTCACCTTGTCAAGTAAGCATCAAAGAAGGTTGTCAAAGTTATGATAAGGTTATGTAACATGTTTGAGTTAAAGGAATAAACCACATTCCGAGCATTGTAGTACATAGTATTAACTGAGGTATTAACATATAACATTTTGTTTTTTTTTATTCCAGAGTCCTATCATTTGGGAATCCTTCTACATTTTGCAAATTTGCTAGGTAAGTCTGGGTAAAAGCTATAAAAAATTATACTATTCATTCTAAACTAAGACAACATCTTTGTACTTCTGTATTGAATCTTTGAAAGCATTGAAATTTTGTTTCGGTACATTAATTATTGAAATTAAATGAAGTTGTTGTGTTTTTTTATTTTTCAAAGCAAAGAGGATACATCTACATTCGTCACCAAAGTGGATGTAACCGCTAACATCACCACAGATGCAGCTGCAAACGTCACCACTGTGGATGTAACTAAAAACGTCACCACAGTGGATGCAGCTGCAAACGTCACCACATTAGATGCAGCTGCAAACGTCACCACAGTGGATGCAGCTGCAAATGCCACCACAGTGGATGGATTTGCAAACGACACCACAGCGGATGCAACTGCAAACGTCACCACATTAGATGCAGCTGCAAACGTCACCACATTAGATGCAGCTGCAAACGTCACTACAGTGGATGCAGCTGCAAATGTCACCACAGCGGATGCAGCCGCAAATGTCACCTCAGCGGATCTAGCTACAAATATGACCGCAGTAGATGCTGTTGAAAATGTCACCACAGTGGATGGATTTGCAAACGTCTCCACAGCGGATGCAACTGCAAACGTCACCACATTAGATGCTGCTGCAAACGAGACCACAGTGGATGCAGCTGCAAACATCACCACAGTGGATGCAGCTGCAAATGTAACCACAGCAGATGGAACTGCAAACGTCACTATAGCGGATGCAACTGCAAACGTCACCACAGTGGATGCAGCTGCAAACGTCACCACAGTGGATGCAGCTACAAATGTCACCACAGCGGATCCAGCTAAAAACATGACCACAGTAGATGCAGTTGCAAATGTCACCACAGTGGATGGATTTGCAAACGACACCAAAGCGGATGCAACTGCAAACGTCACCACATTAGATGCAGCTGCAAACGAGACCACAGTGGATGCAGCTGCAAACGTCACCACAGTGGATGCAGCTGCAAATGTCACCTCAGCGGATCCAGCTATAAACATGACCACAGTAGATGCAGTTGCAAATGTCACCACAGTGGATGGATTTGCAAACGACACCAAAGCGGATGCAACTGCAAACGTCACCACATTAGATGCAGCTGCAAACAAGACCACAGTGGATGCAGCTGCAAACATCACCACAGTGGATGCAGCTGCAAATGTAACCACAGCGGATGGAACTGCAAACGTCACCATAGCGGATGCAACTGCAAACGTCACCACAGTGGATGCAGCTGCAAACGTCACCACAGTGGATGCAACTGCAAACGTCACCACAGTGGCTGCAGCTGTAAATGTCACCACAGCGGATGCAGCTGCAAACGTCACCACAGTAGATGCAGCTGCAAATGTCCCCACATCAGATGCATCTGCAAATGTCACCACAGCGGAACCAGCTGCAAATGTAACCACAGCGGATGCAGCTGAAAACGCCACCACAGTGGACACATCTGGAGACTCTGACAAAGGCAGTGCAGATGCAGTCGCCAAATCCAGGTCAGACAAACCACTATTTGGTGCGAAAATAAATTATCTAAGCTTTGCTATATGATTTTGTTTTATTTTACAGAGATGACCAAGATAGTTCCAAAACAGGCGCTGGCACCATCGTGATGCTGGTGCTGGGTGGGATGGTCATTGGAGCGGTCTTAGCCTTTGTCGCCATGAAATTTTACGAAAAGCGGAAATCGGGAGCGTATGGTGAGTTTTTTTACGTTAATCATAACTTTTATAAATTGTAATAATGTATTGCAGTACCTATGTAAGTTTTTGCCCCCGGTTTCCCAGGATCTATTTCCCGATAAAAAAAAACAAAAAGTTTTGGTTGGGGGTAATATAATAATTGAGGTGTACCCACAAAAATGAATTAGGTCCTTTTTTATAATTTTAATAATATATGTAAATAGACCGATTTTTCATGCAATTTGAAAGTTAGTATTGAATACTAGACTTTCTTATACTATTTAGTTTATAATATAAGCTTTTGTGTATCTCAAGTTTCTGTGTTCATTACAAAAAGCAAGCACCCTGTATGCTCAGCTGGCAAGTAACATGAAAGAGTTGGGTGAACCTTTTGAAACCAAGTTTCAACATCCAGAGGAAACAGGATCGAATGGCATCAAAAAGGTTTTTGTTTAAAATGCCCATTCACTTTCTGTATTTTCTTTTTTTAATAATGGGGTTAAGGCTACCTCACTTTTTATCTTTCTAGATATTTATGAGATAATTATGAGAACAATGTAATTGTGTAATAATGACTGAGTAGCTTCATACTTACCTTACCTTACATTACTTACTCATACGTAAGTACCTACATGCAAAGATGTATACTTCTTTTTAAAGTTAAAACCGAGGAATGTAACATTCGGGTCAAACCCCCACGGGTTTAAAGAGTGTTATTAATCTAAGTACTATGTAATTCTTTTTGAAAAAAAAAAAAATTAAAAAAAAAAGGTGAAAAATTCATCTTAAAAGTGCCTCAAGCTTTTGGTGGCCACCGAACACTCTTTTCGCTTCTCTGTCTAAATTGTACGATACTAAACTATTTCAGAGGCATTAAAAAAAAGCTTAGGATAGGTATCACAAACTGTACATTGGATATTTGAATAAATAAATAATGCTGGACACACAGCCTCAACCGAAGCAGAGCTTGTATTATGGGCACTAGTAAAAAATCTTTTGATTAACATTGTTTAATTATAGTATGTCGGCATACAACCGCCTTAAGATGACGCCGGGGTCAAAGGGACGCCGCCCCTCAACAGGGGACGGAAAAAAGAGATGATGAAATGTAAAGCAATATATATTTTTCCTTATTTATTTCAGCAACGGCTAACGGGAACGTGGAGCTCGCCCATAGAAGCACCGATGCATATGACTAACATAATGGTAACTCTACAAATTTGTTGTCTGGTAACGTAACGTAACGTAACGTTGTATGCCGTGGTTGCCTGTATTGGCCCGTGACTGACTTGATAGTAAGTGAAAGTGATTGTTAACTAATGCTAAATCTGACTGAACATAGTTGGAACTGAACCGAAACCGAGGGAGCCGAAGTCCTTTCATCAATGTTTTGAAATAGTGGATATGTATATTGTGCTCAGATAAAACTCATATAGGCTTTAAGGCACTTCTAACTTAAGTAGTAGGTATGTAACGTTTTGTCTGATTGTTTTTGTTTTTTAATAAATACATTAAATATGTTTATGTTTATGTTAAATATAGGTAAATAAAAAATGTAATTTGAATCCCTCAATTGTACACTGTTTTTAAAATTTGGTGGATAAATACCTGGTGAATGACGTTTTAATTGGAACCACATCATGGGATCGTTTTCTATAGAATAGCGAATTTTTGTATAAATCAGTCTATAATTCACGGAGAAATCAACGAACATAGGTACATTAAAAAAACATACATACATACAGCCAAACAGAACCTCCGCCTTTTTGCGAAGTAGGTTAAACGTATCTATTTATCTGTCGAAATGAGTTCTGGCACCCTTTTCCATTTATTTAAAACTTTCTTATTACCCGTTGTCCTATTACCCGTTTTCCCGTAGGAATGAAGCATTTTCCCGCGGTAATAAGCCTTTGTTCATCAGGAATAATGTGGGCTTCTAATGGTAAAAGAATTTTTCAAATCGGTCCAGTAGTTTCGGAGCCTATTCATTACAAACAAACAAACAATCAAATCTTTCCTCTTTATAATATTAGTACAGATAATCGGTTTACTATGATAATGTTATGACGTCGTGATTTTCTTTTATCTAAATGTGCGACGATACTAATGTTAAATTACATGGTAAAGCGATTCTTTAGGAGAATTGAACCCCTGATTACTGGCTCAGAATCAAGGGTCTTATTCTGCTATGACAATGGTTTTTAGTATTCTACCTTAGTCAAGGTCCATTCTATCAATCTCCGTGCAAATAGCACCGCACTCTGTGAACACCGCACGCGCTGTCTAGAGTTTATTTTATCTAATGGAAACTGTGACTTTTCTGCGATAATACCATTGTTAGTATAAAACGATTGGTTAGCAGAATTGAGCCCGGCACGCCATATAGTGTTATATAGGCAAATATAATATTTCTAAATACATATGTAAATTATTATGGTTAGGTTTGAATTATTAAATTCTATGTCTTCGGCTCCCTCGGCGTTCTAGGCACGGTAAGGTGTTTTCAGGTGTGAAGTGAGTACATAATTTATAATCGGTATTTATATAAATTATTATCTAAACAGTATTGTAAATAAACGCATAGAAAGTTTTAAGCATCTTCAACTTTGTTTGTGTATTGAACAGCACCTTCAGAGTTGGGAATATCTGAAAAGAGTAAATGTAATTTTCACATCCAACATGTTTTTTTTTTGGGTTATTCCAGGTTCCCAACTGAAATCTCCCCGCTTTAATAAAAAAAATTAAAGTCCAGTTTTACCCCTTAATTTAGGTGGTTAATTTTTTGATTTAGGTGGGTTGGTACTTTAAAAAAATGAATTTAAGTTTTTCCCCTTTCAAATGTTAAAATATACGGATACTATTTTTACTGTTCTTCTCAGAACATTAGAGGGTTAACTACGAATCTTGTTTGCGTTGGAAGAACACCAACAGGGCAGTGCTCGCAGGGACGCGAACGCACGCGACTATAACCATACTCACCCTAAAGATATACCCCGTTATGGAATACAATTTATGTATTTATTTAATACCTTACTAGCGAATCGCCCCGGCTTCGCACGGGTGCAAATGCTGATACTAAATATACTACAGAATCGCCCCCCCGGCATCCATACGTTATCAATACGTCCATTACGTAGCTGTCATTTGCGTTTTGTAATTCCGTTTATAAGTCTGATTCTTTTTTGTTATACCACGTTTTATAGTGACTGACTGAGTTTTATGTCAAGTCACACGGGAACGCTGTCGAACGGGATAAACAGTATCCTATGTCCGTCTCCTGGCTCTAAGCTACCTACCCACCAATTTTCAGCCATATCGGTACAGCCGTTCTTGAGTTATTTATGGTGTAACTAACACGACTTTCTTTTATATATATAGATTGCACACAATTTGAAAAGTACACAAAAGGTGGGCATAATCCCGATGGCATTTTCTACCTGCCAACCACACAGGGTCAACAACGAGAAAAATGCGTGCTTAAACTTAGACTTAACTTAAACTTAGCTATAATAAAAATTACGTATAAAACAAAAAAATAACATTATATTTAAATGTTTACTATGATAATATACAAAAGAATAAGTAGTTAGATACCTACCTAAATCAAAATTTGTACTTGTAACGAAATGACGGTTATTTATCTAGAACACGGATAAAGAATTTTGATAAAATGCTCACGAGTCAGCTTTTTGAAACAATCTTTTGATTTAACTTTACTGATATCGTATGGTAGGGAGTTCTAGAGTTTAAAATGTTGATGTTCTTCCAACAAAAACAAGGTTCTTGGTGAACCTGCAAACATTCACAATGAATTCGTCAAGCTACGACAGATTTTATAGAAAAATGTAAGTTAATTTTCATAAATATTGCCAGTGAAAACAAATTACCTTGTGGAACAAATTTTCTTTGCTTCTGCCGATCGGATAAATACCTCGTCTGCAGGAACGCTAGCAATAGAAGAATTATCAGAAATTCCACTATTATTACGCCGACGTAGATCCAACGGTTCCTAAAATAAAAAGATTTTTTTTGTAAACATTTTAGAATACTTAAAAAATGGACTTGAAACCCTTAAACTTTCGTAATTAAGTTTAAAAGGTGAATAAAAGGCAAAATAAACGAAAGTATGATTTCTAGAACTAAACTGGCAAAAACTTACTGAGTTTTGGCAGTTTCTAAATGAGAACACAGCTTCTTTTCCTCCAGGACTGGCTCGTTATTCATCAGAGTTGCATCACCTTGATTCAAAGGAACTATTTCTTCTAATCCTTCAGTTACAGTCACAACCGATTCATCTATCCCTCTTAACTCACTACTAGCTGTTTTACAAGTTACATTTACACAACTTCTGTTAAGGTTATCGCATTGAACGCAGTCATAAAGACCACCGTCATCCGCCGGGTGTACAGTTTCATACTGAGCGTAGCTCTTGCAGACGCCGGGTGCTACACACTCGTAAGAGCAGTCAATGCATACAGGCTGACAAAGCGGAGCCTCATATTCATCTTGAGTTAGGATTTGGTACCCTGAATAGCAATGGCAAACATCAGGCGCGACACAAGTCCCGTTCCCGCAAGGAACGCTGCAGTGCGGCAAGCAACGACCTCCTTTCGAATACCATCCTAGGGCGCACGCACACGTGTTCGGAGCTACACATTTGCCGTAACAATCCTCACAGAAAGGTTCACATCTTCCATTCACCGCTTTATATCCAGCGTTACACTCGCACTGCCCAGGCGACTTGCACTTCCCGTGTTCGCAGCCGAAGCAGAATGGCTTACAGGAGTTACATTCTTCGCGGTATCCGAAGTTGCATTTACAGACGTCGGGAGCTACGCAAGTTCCGTGTTCACAGGAAGAACAGGTTGGCTTGCAGATACCGGATCGGCGTGTGTATCCAGGGTTGCAGTGGCATGACCCTGCGATGCAGGTGCCGTTGAGGCAGTTTACTGCCAGACAACTGTCGATGGCGGTATTATCTTTGCGACCGCAGGAAGGGAGGCAGTTTGGGATGTTGCAGCCTTCGAGGCAGAGAGGCAAGCATCTGTTTATAACGTGGTCATGGGGGTCGACTGCGTAACCAGGGTCACAGGCGCACTCATTAGGTCTTCTGCAGAAGCCGTTTTGACATGGCGGGTCGCAGAGAGGGACACATTTTAAACTGAAAAACAGAAATAAGAAAACCTCTCGTATTGTTACAATGAAGAATCTAGCTGAACGGATGAGTAACTTTTTGTTTATGATTTCTAAACTTACCCATCACCATCGTATTCATAATCTTCCACGAATCCTTCACAGCAAATGCTCACTGTTTCATCAAAAACTTTCTGAAAATTCCATATCTATTAGTACCTCTTATACATATTAATACTTTATTTCTTATAACATATAAGGACGATAAGGATGTGAAGAGAAGGCGTATAAGTTATAACTGTCTGTCTTTCCCGTCATAGATCCTAAACGGATGAACCAATTTTAATAAGTTCCCTTCTTTCCTTTTGAAACTCTACTGTACTCTAATTTTAGAAAAGTTTAATCGCAAATATTCTTAGCACTGTTCGAAAACCATCGGTGCAAATGTTCTAATGGCTACTTTACCTCGACAAGCCTGGTCCCCACGCTGACAGCAAGCCTGGACTTGGTGCAAGGACACAGCAAGCAACCTTCTCCTTCATAAGCCTCGTAGTACGAGAACTGATATGTTTGTGGAACCTCCCGTTTGACACTGTATTTTGAAATAAGTAACAAAAATTAAAAACCGAATAAATCTGGTTAATTGTGATAGATTAATAACCTGATAAACATGTGTCAATGAGAATTCTCAATTTTTCATTTAATAGTATTCCATTAAAGTTTAAAAAAAAAATTACTTCTAAAATCTTAGTTAAGTATTAACCCTTACTGAACTAGTGTTTTTTTCATGTGGGATTCTTTTCTGGATGCAGGTTATTATAATCTATCACATTTTACCTAACTCCCTGAAAGAGCAAACCATGCAACCATATAAAAATTGTAGCCTTCAGAGTTCAGTTAATTGTGCAATCCAAAACCTTGGTCTACCGGCTGGGTAGACCAAGGTTTTTTATTGATAAGTAGTCGACCTACCCGATAGTTTTATTACAAATAAGGCAGGACCCTTCTTTAAAAATCACGACAAGAATTAAAAAAAACATTTTCATGTTGCCGTTACACATAAGTTCACTTTAAACTACACCAGTCCAAGATAATGTTGCTAAAACTGTGCTAACAGGTCTTTTATAAGCAGAGACTGAGTAAAAAGCACGTTCTTTAGTAATTTAGATTTATTTATCCGTGTGATTCATAGTTTCCATGTCTTAAATGATAGACAAGTCTGATGAGTTGTTCGCTTTTTAACCGACTTCGTCAAAGGAGGAGGTTTTATGTTCCGATGTATGAATGTTTTTTTTATTTACCTTTTGAATTGAATAATGCATTTATTTTCTCTTACAAAAGATAATTGTTTAAAATTTTTGGCATAAGCTTAATTTATATTTAGTTATCTTGTTTTGCAAGAGACTGGTGCCCGAGGGAGGTTTACAAAACCTGTGGTACGGGTCATCAGGGCCTTACTCCGCAGGATTATTTGGGATACCTACATAAAAAGAGACTGTAACAACTACTTGTTCCAAAAATAACAATAACTTAGACCTAGCTAATATACAAAGTGATCCCGGGATGGCTAGCTAATATACAAAGTGATCCCGGGATGGTCCCATAAGAATTTTATTCCCGTAGAATTAGTATTTATCCAACAAAACAATGAAGCAGAAAGCTGTAGGCCACACTTTTGTGAACTGAACATTCTAACATTAACATCCGTGTATATTCTAGAAGCTTGTAAATTCGTAAGAAAATACCCACAATATTTTAAAAAGAAAATTGCCATACCTAGACGATACGTAAACAGACAATAATCATATTAAACATGTAATACCCGACTCGTACATATTCATATAAAATGGCGGCAAAAATTTACAATACCTGACGATTTAAAGGATATATCCGACATTAATTTTAATAAATCACTAAATAATATGATACTCAAAAAATGTTATTATACACTTATTGAATTTTTTAATGATGCTATTAAAGTGACAGTAAATAATTGAATATTAACTTTAGTAACCATCTTCTTTAAATTTGATACACCCTGACTGGATACAAAATTATAAGATCTACCAACTAAGAGTGTTAGAATAGTGAAATATTCATGTACCTACCTATAATTATGGATGCAATAAACGAAATATGAAATATGAAAACAGTTTAGAAACAATAATTACAGCTCTAAATATTTTCTTACTAGTTCTTGCCCGCAATTTAGCTTTTGATACTCTCACATTTTTTACTTAATTTCAAACATTATAGTGTATTTACGTATTTATACTAAACTAGCTGTACCCGCGACTTTGTTCGCGATTGCCTTACCTGCCGACTAATTAAGTTCACATTTAACCATAGTCTCTCATATTATGAAAAGCCGCCGTGCTAAAAATCGTGTAGGGTCTACGCGGGATAGCATATTGTAATCTTCAATCCCATTCTTTATCCACACGACTTTTAGCTACGACTCGGCCAGCGTCAGTGTTAAGAAGTGTCCTACTCGTTTCACTTACTCACAGCTGGGGCCCTATTCTGCTATATTAATCGCTTCACTATGACAGGGCTATCGTCACAGAATGACACGTTTTGGTATTCCACCTTGGATGAAATAAATTATGATGAATGCAGATGGAGAGACGCGCGTCAAGTTTGAAACTATTAATTTATCTCGCGCGCACTATCTGGAGTTTTATTAATCTAAGGATTCTACGTGATGATTCTGCGACGATTCCATTGTCATACTGAAGCAATTGTTTTGCAGAATTGGGCTCCTGATCCATTTGACTGGACCACCGTAATATTTTTTCGTTAGTAGGTACAGGTGGCTGTGTACCACAATAAAAAATATTTTTCTGTGGTCCAGTTAGTTTAATTGGACCACAATAATTAATTAATTTAATTATACTATTGTACAGTTAACTGGACCAGCTAAACCACCAAATATCATGTAAGGTAGGAACCTAACTTATTTTTCCAAGACCCACCACCTTAGTAGGTTGGAACCTAACTAATGGGTGCGTCTTGGAAAAATAAATAGATAGGAACTTACCTACCCTTTATCTACTAATTTTTTTCATCAATCTACTGATTTTCTACTCGACTTTCTACTGATTTAGTCAAATTCGATCTTGCAACACTGTTTCTAACAAAAAGAATGCATGAAATCGGACAACGCGTAGACCCGTCGTGATGCGCGGTTAAAGAATTCTACTTTTTCCTCTCTCCCAGGGGAACCTTACTGAATTCCAGGATAAAATGTATTCCATGTCCTTCCTTGTAGTATGAAATCAAATCGTCCTAGGTTTCATTCCAACTCATTTAGCACTTTCGGCGTCATGCGCGGTGAAGAAATTTTACTTTTATCCCCTCTCCCAGGGGAACCAGACTTAATTCCGGGATAAAAAGTATCCTATGTCCTTTCTCGTGGTATGACCTAAAATCATACCGAGTTTTATTTCAAAACCTTTAGTAGTTTCGGCGTGATGCGCGGTGAAGGAATTTTACTTTCATCCCCTCTCCCAGGGAAACCTTGCTGAATTCCGGGATAAAAAGTATCCTATATCCTTCCTCGTAGTATGACCTAAAATCGTGCCGAGTTTCATTTCAATACCTTCAGTAGTTTCGGCGTGATGCGCGTTTAAGAAACAGACAGACAGACAGACAGACAGACAGACAGACAGACAGACAGACAGACAGACAGACAGACATGAATGAAAAAAATTGCAGTTTTGGCTTCAGGATCGATAATAGAGTGCCCTCCAAAATTTTTTTCAAAATATCTTCAATGTACAGAATTGGACCTGTTACAGTTTTATTATAAGTATAGATTAAAAAATAAGACTAAAAAAGACTGGTATTTGGTTATGTATTAGGTTATTAACCAAAATTATACCTAATAGTCATCGTTATTTACCCGAAAACAGCTCACTGCTGGGAATTATCGCTAAAAGTATGTAGTTGTTGCGATTTCTGCATACCTCTGATTTGAGCGACAAAATGACCAGTCCCATCCTTTCCGAATTAAACCAGCCCGTATATGTCCACTGTTTATGAACATATAGCACATCTCCGCTGCGGAACATGAGTAGCGGACCCGCTGGATGAGTTTCGACAAGACATGGCGAAATTACTGCGGGTCCGCCACTCATGTTCCGCGGCGGAGGTGTGCTACGGGCGATAAGCCTCGTCTATGCGTAAATTGAAGTATCCAAGTGTTCCTTGTGCCCCTAAGGCAAATAAATACATAAGTAAATAAATAATGCTGGACAATTCACACAGCATTATTTTTTTTATTTTTTATTTTTTATTTATTATGTTTGGGAAACAAAAAGCTTTAGATCTAAAAAATTAAATACAAGACAATAGAAGAATTAAGCTAAGCAGCTTCCACATATAGAATGAGAATAAATTATCCGAAAATATCATACAAAAACACAAGTTACAAAAAATAAAAAAAAACAAAATTCTACAAATTAAAGATTAAAGAGCCATATCAACCGTTCAAAAGGGAAAAGTACCTACTAGTAATGTACCTACTAGATACCTGTAGTTAGTATTAGTAAAAATAATAAGTTTCATAAATACATATAATTATAACGTGTTAGGTATAAAAATAACAATGATAAATTAATTAATTAAAATTATCTAGCCCCAAGCTAAGCAGAGCTTGTGTTATGGGTAGTAGCTGTTATACTACATAGATAGATATTTTTTATTTATACATAGAAATCATCCAGAACGCCCTGGACAAATGTCTGCAGAGCGTACAAATATTTGTCCCGAGGCGGGAATCGAACCCACAATCTCCTGCGTCGCAGGCAGACCTTCGCCCGTTGCGCCACAGAGATCGTCAAATAGACAAGATAGAACAAGTATTTACAATTGAAACAATTGAGTTAACAGTAGACAGTTGCAAGCAATCTAGAGGTAGCTCAACTTATCCAATGCCAAGAAGCGTTGGCCCAAGACGCTACGCGACGCAGGAGGTTGCGGATTCGATTCCCGCCTTGGGACAAATGTTTGTACGATCTGCAGATATTTATTCAGTGTGTTCTGGATGTTTTTCTATGTATGATAAAATATCTATCTATGTAGTGTATTATATTATATAATATATCAGTTATCTAGTACCCATAACACAAGCTCTGCTTAGCTTGGGACTAGATAGTGCTGTGTGATTTGTCCAGCATTATTTATTTTTTATTTATTTATCTATTCTTAATCCAGAATATTCCAGTCAATTCGATTTTAATGCAGCATAACTCTTTATTAACAAAGAAAATTCCAATTAAGTAAAGAAAATACGTTCTCTTCTTTAACAGGAATATTCTGAGTTCTACTGGTTTACTGGTTAAAAATGGATTGATTGCAGAAGCTAGTTTTTTATAGTTTTAAAATCTTTTGTATGTATGTATCGTGCAACAAAATAAAAGTTTTTTTACCTTTTACTCCCGGTTGCGAGAGGCTAGGCACTGGGCAGCGAAGGTCTTAAAATAATTACATAGATATGAATTAAAATTGTGTGTTCAAAATCTTCTATTTAATCTGAAAAAGAATTACTCATAGGATGTGGGTTCTCACCAAGTTCAGATATCACAGCATCCGCTTTATAGGATATCTCTTTATTTGTCTGAATTAGCTCAAACACGCTCGTCGTCAACATGTCACTGAGTCCAAAATTGTGTCTTATGGTTTCTTTAATGTGTTTGTGTCAGTTTGTTCAAAGTTACGAACCGAGAAGAAAAGGAATATGTACCAAATCGGTGTATACTCCGTAAGTGTTCCATTTACCAGATTGATTTTTAAAATAGCTATTTTCCGTGGCTTCGGACGCATAATTCCGGGATAAATAGATGCCTATATTATGTATATGAGTATTACACATTTGCTCCTCTTGGAGTCGAGACCCTAGGTCCGTGAGGTACCGAGGCTCTTCGGGTTTTTAAAAAATTATCTGAGCGTCTGGTCGAAGCGACGCGTGACCCGAGAGCTGGTCAGTATCTGGCACAACGCATCAGCATTGCTATACAGCGGGGCAACGCAGCCAGCGTCTTGGGGAAGCTTCCAACTGGTATCAATATGGATCAGTTGAGCTACCTGTAGATTGTTTGCAACAGTCTGCAGTTAGCTCAATTGTTTGAATTGTAAATACAAATTTTATATTATAATTTTCTTTGTGAATAAAGGCTTTTATTGTATACTAGCTGCTGCCCGCGGCTTCGCTTGCGTAGTTCCCGTTGCCGTGGTAATTCCGGGATAAAACATAGCCTATGTCCGTCTCCTGGTTCTAAGCTGCCTCCCCACCAATTTTCAGCCAAATCGGTTCAGCCGTTCTTGAGTTATAAATAGTGTAACTAACACGACTTTCTTTTATATATATAGATGATAGAATTAGAACTTCATGACTGCAAAATTGCAGCCATTGATCTATTCAGTTGTATTGGCGCTGTCTTGTGACAGAGACGCATCCAATTTTTATATAGGTACTTTTATATTTTAATAGTATATTATGTAGCCTATTATCTAAGTTAGGCTTTGCTCTAAACATACGTAAAATTTCATCTTGATCTGCTCAGTAGTTTTGGAGATCTTAGGTAACAAAAATTCAGATTTCACAAATTTTCGGCTTTATAATATTGGTAGGATAAGTAGGAAGTAGAATTTCGGCCTGCATCTTCGCATGCGTTGTTTTTGGGCAGAAAGTAGCTTAAGGTACATTATCTCAAGTCAACAAAGATATTATTATTCTTGTAAATAAACGTTTTTAGTTTATGTATTTTTATCCCAGGGAGATCTTCCGACGTAGATTTAAGCCAGTTTCGAATTGAAAAACTACTGAAACCTATTTGTCGTGAAGAAGAAACGAATATTCATTCATTAATTACTTTCGTCTCTTTAATAATAGGCGGAACGATAGACTTTAATAATTGGCGTAAAATTTATACATCACTAGTTTTGCCCGCGGCTTCGCACGCGTTGTTTCTATGGAAACGTTTAAAGATGATTTCTATCCCATGGCACAGATATAATACTAGTAAATACTAGTATCCATGGGAACTGATATACATATGGGATAAAAAGTAGCCTATGTATGACTCCAGCATTAGAATTACCTGTACCTATGCAACATTTCAGCCCGGTCTGTTAAGTATTTTTTGCGTGAAGAGGTAACAAACATCCATCCATCCATCCATCCAAACTTTCGCATTTATAATATTAGTGTGATTAGAATCCGAACTCATTCTAATAACTTGTTTGTTTTATTTCAGGACCGGCCATGTAAGTATAATTACCTATCTAATTTTTTACCAATTTCTTTTCAGACAATAATAACGTTATTTTCACTTTTACATTTCGTTTTTTTTTTGCAGCAGATAGTGAGAAGCTGTTGTAATGGTTATACACAGGACACAGGATCTTCAACGTAGTGAGTTAATACCCGTTTTTAGGGTTCCGTACCTCAAAAGGAAAAAAGGAACCCTTAGAGCCTTATCACACTAGCGGTGTGCGAGCGGCTGCGGGGCGGAGCGGGCGCGCAGCGAATGCGTCGCAAACACGCCGCGGCTACGCAGCTAAGAAGTCGCGGACGCGCGGCGAATTTGCAACGTTTAACGTTCGTACAATACACTCAGTAACAAAATGGATTCCGAGGAGGACACTGCTGTTGGCTTTGTTACTTCGAAGACGCCGGAGACGAAAACGAAAGCGTCGACTAATTTGGGAGGGTCCATTATCAATCAATCGAATGGAAGAGAGCGACTACTTTGTGTTGTTTTGCAAACGAATAAAAAATATGTATGTACTAAAACGTTTGTACGAGACAGTACAAAATGGCTTCCACGCTGCTGTCCGCGGGGTATTCGTTGCGCGTCCGCAACGAATTCGCTGCGCATCCGCGGCGTGTTCGCTGCGCATCCGCGGCGTGTTCGCTGCGCATCCGCGGCGTGTTTGCTGCGCGGCCGCTCCGCCCCGCAGCCGCTCGCAAACCGCTAGTGTGATAAGGCTCTTATAGGACCACTTTGCTGTCCGTCTGACATCAAATACTCAAGCCATACATAACCTCTTGGAGCCTTGATATAAATCAAACAATATACATAAGTTAACATATTTAAAACTTACAGCTGTTTATGACCGAATATTTTTGAAATTTCCAATGGAATGACACGCTTACAAAACCTATATGGTACTTCCCGTTAACCTAGAATCATCAAATTTGGCATTGTCTAGCTCAAGTAAATGGAAAAATCCGAAAACCGTAAATTAGTGATCTAATCACAAAAAATAATTTTTGATTCGCGCCATTGACCAAAACCTAAAGGGTACATTTCCCGCTGACCTAACCATACAATTTAGGAAGAAGCAAAGTCTTATAACTCTATACGGAACCCTCGATTCACGTTTTACTCTAGTTTTAGCTAGCAAAGATTACATTTTATGAAAATAAATTCTCATCGGGGCAAAGTGGATCTTGGCCAAGAGATACCAATTATCTCTACAAGTCTCGGTTTCCCTCGGATCATGCTCTTTTTGACGACGATCTCCGTGGGGCAGCGGGCGAAAGTCCGCGTGCGACGCAGAAGGTTGCGGGTTCGATTCCCACCTCGGGACACGTGTTTTAACGATCTGTAGATATAACAGTAGAGTAGGTAGTATCAGAGATGACGGCCGGTAGAAGAGGGTTGAAGAAAAATACATGTTGTGCCGACTCCGCCTCCCGTGGTATAGGGACCGGAAGATGATGATGAAATATTACAGTAGGTATTTCTTAAATATTCTATAAAAATAATAATCATTTATTTTAGACATAGCACATGCACACAGTTTACTTACATACACAAGTCCATATAGTGAGAATCATTAGGTATTACACAGAAACACATAAAATTATAAATTAAATAAAAATAGATCAATTTGTCAACTAAATTATCGTATTATTAACTAAATTTTATGAGCGCGTATTCTATGTCTATGGATTGTATTATCTATCTGAAATAAATGAGTTAATAATACGGAAAAAGTTCCAATGAAGTCGACTTTACCCCAGACCCCCGTTTGTGATACCCTGTTAGTACTGTCCGTAACATTACCTAATCTGTGACCTTGACTGCCTCGTTTGTCTAGCGGTCAGCTTGTTCAACCGCTGATTATGAGGTCCTATGTTCGAATCCCGGGTCGGGCCAATAGTTGTTATTGGGGGTTTTCTAGCAAGAAAAATTCACAGTAGCAGCCCGGAGTCAGGAAGTTGGCGGTGTTACACCCCCGTGCCTCGGAAAGCACGTTAAGCCGTCGGTCCTGCGCCTAACCTCTCCCCGATCGTGTCGATCTGTCGTCCATCGGATTATAAGAGTGAGGGAACAGAGAGTGCACCTGTGTTTGCGCACACAGTTGTGCACTATAATATGTCCTGCGCATCTGGCTAGTCTCTGAGAGACTGGCCGCCGTAGTCGAAATTCGGTTAGGAGGACATTAATCTGTGACCTTACTAACTTGTAGTGGTTTGTGTTGTATGTGTTACTTACTATTCGTGGCTTGTGTTCTGTTAACCCTTAAACAGCACTAGGGTGGATAACCGGAAACGCGTTTTATTTATTTACCTCAGGCAGGGTGGATAATCGGATTCCTAACATTATTTGTTCTATGGAAACGTTTTAAAGTTCTATCCCATGGGATAGTCATAGAAAATATCTTAGATATGTGTTATACAAACTTCTGTTCCAATCGGCTCACAAGCTTTAGCGCGAAGAAGTATTCCTAACAAACAAACATCCATCCATCAATCCAAACCTTAGCATTTATAGTAGGCGATTTTTATATTGTGTGATTTTCAGCTTAAGATGCAAACCCGTTTGCCCTACCGGCTGTCCAAACGCGAGATGCGTCGCCCCAAGCGTCTGCTACTGCGATGTCGGTTATACTCTCAACCCAGCGACCTTCAGCTGCGAACCCAGATGCTTTGAGCCTTGTTATAATGGAGACTGCATCGCACCAGAAACCTGCAAATGTCGACCAGGATTCAGGTACTTGTATTTAATAATTACTTTTAGTAGGTAAGGTCCCAATACACGATACAGGGTGTAAGGGTGATATGGTCTCAGCTGGCACGAGGCCATAAAGTGGCCTGTCAAAAAATACCCCTGCGTGGCAAGCGACCATATTGTGGCCGATTTGCGTGATTTTCAGCTTGTCTTTTGTTTCGTCGAAGTTTTGGTACGTAGAGTCAACTTTTGAGCCATGTCAATGTCTTAAAACTTGACTGACAGTTTCAAGCTGACGTCAAAACCATAAACAAACCAAGTTTAGAAGAAATTAAAAAATATCTGAGAGGATAGTCTTATCCTTTAAACCAGAGGTATCATGAGTGGAGTCTTATTTTTTTACTAATTTTTGAGAAAAAACCCGGTAATCAAACCTCTGTCGGTATTAAACATTGTGTTGTTTGTAACACAAGCTCTGGTTGCTTTGGGGCTAGGTGATGCAGTGTAGATAGTTTAGCATATTTAAATTAAAATCTTTAACATTTCAGGGTATTGAACGATACTTATTGTGAGCCCACTGCTCCTCTATGCTCGCCATCCTGCTTCAACGGAGACTGTGTAGGGCCGAGCAAGTGCCAATGCCACCCTGGATATCAACTCAGTGGATGGGGTATGTGCAAGGCATATGCGATTAATCCTCTTAGGAAATGGATGGGAATTCCACCTCAGGGGGAAAACCGAACCGTTTTGGTCATTATAACTGGCTAAATAGGGTTAAACTACTTGAGTACATAAACATTAAAAATGATTAAAACGTAGTAAAATTGTCTTGTCAGTTCCTTGAATTTGGCTTATTCCAATAATCCCCTGCCATGATCCCCTGCGAAGGGGATTTCTGGACTTTTTGTCCAATAATCCCCTGCCGGTTCAAAGAGAAGAGGCGCAGGGGATTTGTGGACAAGAGTTCCAGAAATCCCCTGATCCACTTATTTACACCGTAAGTAGTTGTTCGTTCTTGAAATAATGAAATGCAAACAACTAAATAACCTAACCTTATAAGAAGGACATTCAAAATGTTAACATTTCAACAAAAACTACGAAAATTGGTACTAATGAAAAGGTTAACTTAATCGAAATGTTGAAGACCAGTGATGATAAGGTCAAAAATTACTGACATCAGACAAAACAGATGACAGATGTCATTTTGACGGCTATCATCAAAATATTTGATCATGCTTTTTATATTTTTAGACGAAGTTCGATCAGCTTGGCATACTGCTTGCACCAATGCTGCTCCCCCAAAATCACTTATGTTCCAACGGCGGCAATGGAACGGGCCTCTGTGCGAGTTGACACGGGATTGTTTGACAAAACGTTCTCCAGCTCTGTGGATAATGCCCGCCTCCTGGCTGTTTCTCAATGAGAGTCAGGACATTGGTTGCAACCATTTTCTTCATATAACACCGGTACTTTATTGGATCTCGTAACTTTCCGTATCGCAAGATGTCTTCGGTTGGGTGCAAGGTGTTGCGCGCCTCATCAATGCCAGTGTGGTACTGCTGTCGAACAGCTTGGTCATCACGGATTATCGTGTACTAGGGCCGCCCCGGTCGGATATCTCGCCACTTCAGCTTTAATGACATCATCCGGCGGGCCTTTGTACCGCTAACGTACCTGCTATCCTCGAACCGAATGGTCTATTCCGTGACGGAGGTAAGAGGCCCGACGGTATGACATTAGTCCCATGGGAGTTGGGGAGGCCCATTGTGTGGGCCGCTACATGCGTCGACACATTTGCGCCTTTCCATCTTCCGAGATATACCTACGTATTACGTGATATGGATAAATTGAGCTACCTGTAGATTGCTTGCAACAGTCTGCAGTTCGCTGAATTGTCATTTCAAGTGTGAATACTAGTTCTAATTTATTTCGATTATCTGATTGTAATTTTTTCTTTGAATAAAGATTTTCCAGTATGACAAGCTTCCGAGATATGGGCTACTCGTCCTAGACTTCTCATTTTGAAAGCTGTTAAAATTGAAACAGCCATATCTCCAAAAAATTCGTCCTAGAGTCTCCGTTCTTAAGTTTTTGTTTTTATAGTGCGTAAGTAGTAGTAGTTGGTTAGCACATTCCGGTACTGACGGAAGGATGCGGGTTCAAGTCCCGCCGTAGTCGTAAATTTTTGCGATGTTATTTAATTTCTCCGTTCTTAGTTCAAATCATAGCTATTGAAATGGTCTACATTTCCGATGACAGCTTTCAAACTTCAAACGGCCACATCTCTTAAACTACTCTTACTAGATTTTGGTGCCTACCTTTCATCTGAGTCACTAACTAAAAGTCTAGCACTAGTCTAGAATAATATCCATTTCATTTTTGAAATAACCTGTCATTTTTAAATTTTAACTAACTGTAACTTCCATTTTCTGACATCAGCTGTCACTTTTGACATCACCTGTCATTTTTGACATCAGCTGTCATATTTGGAATTCACTGTCATTTTTTAAAACTGTATGGAACAGTATGAAATTTTATCTATTTTCGATAATTCTAAAGTACTTAGGAAGAATTGGGCGAACTGTGCATGGATTCCTGACGAACCGCTTATTGGACGAAACGCTTGTTGGACGTTTATCCATGCAGGAAATATATGTATACCTACAGGAGAAAAAATTCTACAACCGCACATACTAATGGGACTACAAGAAATAGTTCTCCCTCGTGTTCCCATTAATGGGACAAAATAATGGGACTACGAAAAAACAGCACAAAAAACTACTCGAAATCAGCTGAAACCCAATAGGGTTTCACCTGATTTGAGTCACAATAGTGAGTCGGAAATTCCTGAATGCAATGTTAATATTTTGGTATGTTCTACTTATAAGGTTAGGTTACTTAGTTGTTTGCATTTGATTATTTCAAGAACGAAAAACTACTTACGGTGTAAATAAGTGGATCAGGGGATTTCTGGAACTCTTGTCCACAAATCCCCTGCAACTCTTCTCTTTGAACCGGCAGGGGATTATTGGACAAAAAGTCCAGAAATCCCCTTCGCAGGGGATCATGGCAGGGGATTATTGGAATAAGCCCTTGAATTTGTGTTGACTTCAATACTTTTAATTTTTTCCTACTGCTGTCAGGAATCTTCCTGAAAAGAATAAAAGGTTTCTCTAATTTTTTATTATTTTATTATTCTTATCAAAGCGTGGCTGTGTGGTGGAGGCTTAAGAAAGTGACGACGTGGCTTAAGATCGGGCACGCTTTTAGAGAAGGAACTTATTCACTCCGGAGTTGATTTCTCATTTTGCGTTTTAGTTCGGTATGGATTCGACTATACCTGCCTACCTCACACTACTACTAGTACTACTACGACTACAGCATTAATAACGACGATTGATGACGATGAACTCTTTGAGAATTCTTCTGAAACTACCACGGAGGCTAGTTCTAGTTCTCCGGAGGTTACGGATCAAGACCAATCGGTTACGGACCAAGACCAAGTAGTTACCGATCGAGACGCTTTGAATAGAGCTGAAGATGCTGAAACCATTACGAAACAAGACTTTACGACTGAAGATGTGAATGAGTTCACCGCTTCAGTGACATATGTCACTGATGGGAGTCGGACAGTTAACGTTTTGTTTGGTGGATTTACTGAGCTGGACGACGACTCTCTGAATGACGAAACTACAAAAACGTAAGCATAGCTTTTAATTCTATAGTCAAAACTTTTGTAACTTAAGGGGGAAGTATCTGACTAGTCATAAATATTATTCATGACTAGTCAGATATACCTCCATATTTATGTACGCACGCCTTTTATCATAAAATAGAATAGAATTAGGATTCATAGAATTACGATCCATGTTTGAGGTTCAATCGGAAACTATGACCTTGATAATATTTATATTTGTCTTTTTTATCTATTTTGTGCAACTTCATTACTAAAGCCGGCCATTATTATTATTTTATCTTATCAGCTAAGGCGAGCCTAGACAGGTCTTTTGATGTGTATCCTAGAGGATACACATCAAAACTTACATACTTGTGTGTGTTGAGTATTACTCAAGGGTAGACCCTTGAGTAATACTCAACACACACACACACACACACACACACACACACTCAATACAATATCCTGACACATCAACCCCGAAGTGGATCTGGGCTTCCGACACAATAGATCGCCACAGGCTTCTTATTTAAAAATTATAACACAATAAAATGAAAAGAAATAAAAAAATAACTAGTGCTTCTATATTTTTAATTCCAGCGGAACAAATAAGTGGATTTACATATCCGCAGGCATACTTCTACTGGCTCTTGTGATATTGCTGGTGATCGCATTTCGAAGAAGGTTACTTGGCTACATCAAACGAAGAACCTACGTAGTTCAAGGTAAATTATGATGAACTTAGCTATTTGGGGGGGCATCGCAGTTTGGTGGTAGAATTGTTCTGCAGGGGGCGCTGCTGCCGACCCCCGATGGAAAATCAAGCGTGGGGATTATGGGCATTACCCCCATGAGTTAAAAGCCAATAAGGCGCTTATCAGGGGGAGGCCTGCGTCCAGCAGTGGACCAATACAGGCTGTTGAGGTTGAGGTAGCTATTAGATACCTTTAAGACTTTCACCCCGAGGAGACTATTTTAAAGTCTTAATAAAATCTTTCTTCTAGAAAAATTCCATATTACTTTCTATCGACTAGTATACTAAATATCTACCTTTGAGTTACCTAATATTATGGACTCCGAACACGCCGACACGGTTTGGGGCGAGTTGGTGCACCATGTCCATGTGTGTTGTAGGCAACGTAGGCAACCGATAGTGTTTTGTTTTATCAACTTGTCGGCGAGCCGGCGGCGGCGTCTTGTTTTGTTTTTATTCAGAAAACAAACGGTAATAATAAAGATAACAATTGAGACTAGAGTATACTATGTAGACTCTTATTATATCTACGAGCAACGATGAAGGTCCTATTTCACCGTTGCAGTTGAACGCGTAAGATAAACTCAGTTTAACGTATTTACTGTCCAGCCTCGGCGGAGCGACCCGCGGGGGCGCGCTGCCGCTACACGGGGGAGTAGACTGTCATCTGCGTCTTGGGCAATGATAGTGTTAAAGCTTTAAATGAGTTCAGCGCATTTTGCAGACACAACACAAAGTTGATCCGATTAAAGCGCTAAACCGAGTTCAGAAGCTATCATGTCACACAAATTGGCAGCAAACGGTGAAATTGGACCTAAAACAGTTTTTAACGAATAAAAATGACTAATCAATCTATGCTATCAAATTATTGTCTTTCAAGCAATGAATTAGGTTATTAGTGGTTACTAAAGTAACTCTATTTACAAAAAAAAATTACAATCAATTACTAGAAATAAATTAAAACTAGTATTTATAATTGAAACACTTGAGCTAACTGCATACTGTTACAAAATATCTGCAGGTAGCTCAGCTTACCCATATTAATACTAGTCGTAAAAATAAAAGTAGGTAATTAATCTCATTGCTTTCAGGTGAACAAACCAGAAGTGCATCGGTATCTTCGCGCAATTTCAACGTAACATTCTCATCAACTTCCAATGGAAAATAATAAATGGCATTTACAATAGCTAAAACGAAGACAATTAAACGAAGTCAAACTGACTGGATATCACTTCTTTTCGAAAGATAATTTTCATTTTCAGCTTCGTCGGTTAATTTTGGCGTATAATGTACGAAAACTTCGCAAAAACGCCAAAAATCTTCCGATTATCTTTCCGTAGAACACATGCCTGAGTTTATAGGTTAAATAAAGCTTGCATAGGTTATTATAAACTGTAATAAATTCAATTCTCAATTTTTAAACAGTTTATTAAACTACCAAATAATATTCTTTATACTACACCTGCTCGGAAAGTTGCCTATTCCTTTTCCATTAATAGAATAGAAAGTATGTCTTTGCAGGCCTATAGGAAACCGGGAGGAAAAACTCTATGGAATTTCATTTCTCACCTGTTTTAGCGGGAGGAAAAAGTGTATGGAAATCCATTTCTAACGTGTTATTTTTTTTTAATTTCCTAAAAGATCGGCCGGTAGCTATGGTTATTTTCGTTCGGTCAAACGACAAAAAGTTTTTACTCCAAGTCCATTAGGCCTCCTCCAATTTCCGAACAATATTTTGAAAAAAGAACCCAAAGGCTGGCGCGGTCAATGAGGTTTTACCAACATCATTGGGTGCGGTAAGTTCTTCTAAATTTCAATTAATAATTAATTCTGCTTTTTATTTTCCTCGAAGGTGTAATATAAAGCACTATTTATCACTCGGCAGAAAGTGCGATTCCTACCTCGTGTGTTTTAAGGCCCTCGGCTGCGCCTCGGGCCCAAAACGACACACTCGGTAGGAATCGATCACTTTCTCGCCTAGGTGTAAAATGTACTATTATTATACAGGGTTACTGATGATTTACTGACACTGCGTGAACTGCAGGTTCTGCTCATCATCATCTGGTGTGGAAGTAAAAGATATGTCTTTAGTAATTCATTTGGTTCCGGACAGACGTGGTTTTTCATTTCTGTATCATAAGTGATTTACTTATTAAATAAGTAATAAGACCGTCTTCACGAACGTGTTTGTGATGATGGGTAAGAACCTGCATCTCATGCAGTGTCAGTGAATTACCAATAACCCTGTATTTTGTCAACCTCTGTAGGTATTTCTTAGTAGACTACATTAGTTAAAGTTCAAGCACAGCAATACTGACTAGTTTTTAGGGTCAAGGCACACTGAAATCAAAGTGTCAATAAAAAAAATATAGTTAGTGCAAATTAAAAAAGACGACAGACAAATCAGTCATTTTTAAACTAACGCTTCGATTACATGTAGCTTTCAGTTTCCATTTATCTTTACTTCCGATTTTAATAACAGGATAATACCAAGATTTAAGTTTTGAGCTTTCCAATATTTTAGCACAGTTATATGCGCCATGATCACGGAATAACTGACTTTTGTGACTTTAATAACCAAGATTCATAGTATTCACTTGTACTCAAACGAATAGTAATTTAAAAAGTTTCCTATACAAGCATGTCTAGAACAGATCTTCTTAGTCGCTTGATGCACCTAGCAGCGCCTCCCTTCACGCCCTGTTCCTTGCGGTACCCCATATCGCAGATACAGAAGTTGGGGGCTGAGCAGACCCCGTTTTGGCAACCACCCGAGCAGCGGGGACGACACCTGGAAATGATACGGAGCTGGATCAGGTGACGAACAAAATGGGGATATAGTGTCGACGATTTGTTTTTCATCAGCAAACATACATCTACTGCTAAGCATGTCTACTTCAAGAAGGGGGGGTTTGGATATAATCACCACGCTTGGCCGGCAACTTGTCTATAGATGTCAAAGAGTCATTACGCATCTTTGTGACTCTGTTGTATTTTATGCATTTATTCAGTTTATATGCGAATGAAATATTATAGAGATAAAAAAGCTTGGAACGAGTTTTGCTCAGATTCGAAAAATAACAACTAACAGGCTAAAGGTTTCTTCGTCGCTTGTTTACTTTAATGTACATACATACCGAAGCGACAGAAATCAAAAATATCACTTCATTTCCGTGTCTGTGTTTAGTTTTATAATTTGACCTTTTCCAAGTGTAGTATTAATATATAAAGAGTTTTTGATTTTGATTCAATAAATCTAACTCACCTAGTTCCTGAAGGATCGGTGCTATCCAGTTCATATCCAGGGTTGCAGGAGCAGCGGTTCCCTGGCACACATACTCCGTTGATGCAAGGCTGGGAGCAACGGGGCACTAGGTCCTCATTTACATTCTGATCGGTTGGTATCTGTTGCCAGTATTGATGCGGGTATTGATTCGGGTTGTATTGATTCTGGTCTGGGTATTGCCCTGGGTATTGCCCTGGATATTGTCCCGGTTGATAGTTTTGGTTGCCCTGGTTAGGGTAGCTGGATAAGTTCATAGAGTGATTGGAGAGACCAACGTTGACTTGACTAGTAGTTAGAGAATCGGATGAGAAATTACGCTGATGGTGAATATCTGTGGTGATGTATGGATTATTCTGGTTGGGGTATTGACCGTTTTGGTTAGAGTACTGCCCGTTGGGGTTTTGTCCATTTTGGTTAGGGTTGTATTGTCCGTTCGGATACTGTCCATTTTGGTTAGGATACGGTCCGTTGGGGTTTTGTCCGTTTTGGTTAGGATACGGTCCGTTGGGGTTTTGTGCGTTTTGGTTAGGGAACGGTCTGTTAGGATTTTGGCCGTTTTGGTTAGGGTATGGTCCATTCGGGTACTGTCCATTTTGGTTAGGGTACTGTCCGTAGGGGTTTTGCCCGTTTTGGTAAGGGTAGTAAGGGTTGTTAGAGAAGTTCCCTTGATTTAGGTTAGGGTAGAGTGGTTTGTTGGTAGAATTGCCTTGGTTTTGATTGTATGGGTATTGATTGTTGGTGGGGTTGTGTTGGTTTTGATTGTAAAGATTGTTCTGTAGAGGGTTGTAACTGCTGGATTGCCTGCAAGATCCTGAAGGACCCGATATGTATCCAGGTTTACAGGTGCAGGTGTTAGGGGTTGTGCAGTTGCCGATACCTGCAAAAATATGGCAATAAATGAGTTAAACAATTGTAAGAAATTCTAGAATATTGTAATTATTCTAAAAATTTTATTATATCCCAAAAATTTAAGACCTGGATGGGACTAGAACCTGCATCCGCACTGTATTATTCTTATAAAATGAAGAACCAAATCTCGAGAAAAGTTCTTAAATTTATAACAAAGACGAAAATATCAGTCAAAACAAATCAAATCAAATGGCCATGAATTTACTGAAGCGAAACATGGTTAGGTTGCCAATGAAATTGCAGGTATAATACTAATAAATAAATAATGCTGGATCATTAACACAGCATCATCTATATCGCAAAAAACAACTAGGTATACCTGAGGTTGAAAACTTCAAGCATCGTAAAGCGCATTGCATGCGGTTTACCTGTGTTAGGAATTTACGTATATACACACTAACACTGGTAAACCAACTGCTTGTTACGTCAGAAGTAAACAAAATCAGTCGACAAAATAGAATACAATAAACTGACCTGATCCTCCACAATTGTCATCACACTTCGGCACACAGTATTTCCCATAAACCTCCAGAGTAAACCCATCGTTACAGCGGCACATACTACCGACGCAGTGTCCATTCTGGCATCCTATAGGGCAAGTAGCGACGCAGTAGTCCGCTGCGTTCTTCACATGATCAGGAAAGCAGGTGCAGGTCTCAGGAGCGACGCAGTTGGCGTTGTGGCAACCTTTGGAACAGACGGGGTCGCAGAGGAGGTGGTTGTGGATGTTGCGAGTGTAGCCAGCGCAGCAGGAGCGGATGCGGCTGAGGTCAGGGCGAGACTGGGGAGGGCAAATGATTGAATCAATACTAATAATTACACTTGGTCGTTGCATCCGAAAAACTCTTCGTATGCAGCGACACGTGTAATTATGGTCAAACTACACTTAAGGTAAGTTTGTTTAACCTTCCATAAATAATGCCGGACAGTCCACATAGCATCATCTAGCACCAAGCTGAGCAGAGCTTGTCAAATCAAATCAAATCAAATCAAAAACTCTTATACTCCATAAATACAATAAATGTACACTTAGAAAAGGTCAAATCATAAAACTAATGATAAATAACTTGTGATATGGATACTAGATAACGAATATACGTCATATGACATTACAGATATATATTTTTCAATGTACATAGAAAACATCCCGAACACCGGTATATAAAAGATGGACGTAATATTTTTGCTTACTTTGGAGCTAGGTAATACTATTAAAGGTCCAGAATTATTTTATCAATCGTGCCTTCGATTCTGGGAAAATTATCATTTACTTCTGAGGCATGATCAAGATTATCGCAAGACAGGGACAGGGACTTTTTCTCTCTCTATCTGTCGAAATTCAGCTTTAGAAGTCTTGAAAACCAGTGAATCAGACCTGAACCTACGATATCTACGCTTATTTTTGGGAATGTTACAAGAAATATTCCTTACCCCATTTCCCGCAGGAACTTGAGATGGGTTGCCAACCAAAGATGCGGTTCTGAAAAACGATAATAAGCTGGTTTTAAAACACAATCTGTTTCCTGTCGATATGTGCCAAATACGTGCCCAGGTAACAGAAGAAATCAAATTTAAAGTTACACAATGATTGCTTTGAGGGTCTTTGGGAATTCCTAGAATAGTATCCGACCCAGGAATATCGAAGGCAGGCATTGCTAAATCCAACGGCTAAACCGGCCTGGAGGTACCTATCTCACAATTTTAATTTCAATGATTCGTGCAACTCTGGACCCTTGCTTTCTTTCTACATGAAGTCCTATTCAGATGTATGCAGTAGTTGCTACTCAGAACTGTAGCGGTACATGTTTCGCGTGGTCCGTGGTACTCGTATTCAGACGATTATTTTATTAAAGCGCGTAGTTCACCAAATTAAAATCCGAGTGAAATTAACTGCAGCCGGTTTGGGGTAGCAAATATCGCTTATCTGTTACCGACACGTCAAAAATTGAACTTAAGAAGTTACAGAAAGGTGTTCCATTGTTTTTTTTTTACCCTCTTATGATACTTATGTAGGTGACAAATAGATAAATGTAGAGTTAATAAAACATATCGACACATATTTTGTTATCTTCTCTCGGATAAAGATGAACCTTCACCTATTACCCCGTGAACACTAAGTGCTTATCTAGTTTTGTTCACTGGTATTTCCACGAAATATTAATTATTATGCAGGTCTGTAAGTTTGTTTACTTGCTGCCCGTTGCTTATTGATTAATTTAATTTGAAACTCTAAGATTATTTACGTGATTATTTAGAAATTTTCTTATTGGTATCATGGATTTTATTATTAAGGAAGATTAGTTTTGCTTGCTTAGTCTAGATTAGTCTCACTTCGATTTTGATGCGGAGAGTCTCTTTTGGATTTCTTTCTTTTTGGACCAGTATTATTTATTCGCGTTTTCCGCAATAGTAGCCTATATGTCAAGCCAAGTCTAGAACAACATCTATAAAAAAAATCCGCAGTCCGTTCAGTCGTTTTCGCGCAAGCTAAACACCCAAATTTTACGCATTTACAATATTAATGTGATGTGATGTGAAGACTAAGGTTCTGTACTTACGGTACTTCTACGAAGCACACACCGACGCCTGGTTCTGTTTCTGGATTCCTCCGCATGTGCAAGGATGAGTCGATACCGTAGGAAGAAAAATTAGTGTTGCCATATAAACTGAAATATATAAAAACAAAATAAATTTACTGGTCCTCGATGATGACGAACAATGATGGCTGAAAAATTTATTATCAGTTTTTGTGGTTTATGTCAGCAATCTTAGATTTTGAAAAAATAACATCGTTTTCGAAATCTACAGTGTCGAGGTTGTTAGCAACGATTCCCATATTAATGGGAATGCCGTTACACAGTGCGGCTCGCTTTGCTCGCGTTACGGTTGTCGGAGTGTGGTGAGCGCAGCGTGCTGCTGGTGGGGTGACGCATGCGCATCCTGCAGAACAGATCCACCACCGAACTTCGATCCTCAACCAGCATGCATAGCGTTTGGATTATGGCATTACCCCTAAGATAAAGTCAATAATAGGTGCTTATCAGGGGAAGCATGTTCGAAGGGGGAAGCCTATCAACATCCAAAATGCTTTCGACCAGCAGTGGTCGATAGCCACTTTGTATGTTGTCATCATCAACATCATAGATAGATAGATAGAAAATACTTTTATACTACACCTGCTCGGAAAGTTGCCTATTCCTTTTCCATTAATAGAATAGAAAGTATGTCTTTGCCGGCCTATAGGAAACCGGGAGGAAAAACTCTATGGAATTTCATTTCTCACGTGTTTTAGCGGGAGTAAAAAGTGTATGGAAATCCATTTCTAACGTGTTATTTTTTTTAATTTCCTAAAAGATGGCCGGTAGCTATGGTTATTTTCGTTCGGTCAAACGACAAAAAGTTTTTACTCCAAGTCCATTAGGCCTCCTCCGATTTCCGAACAATATTTTTAAAAAAGAACCCGAAGGCTGGCGCGGTCAATGAGGTTTTACCAACATCATTGGGCGCGGTAAGTTCTTCTAAATTTCAATTAATAATTAATTCTGCTTTTTATTTTCCTCGAAGGTGGTAGTATAAAGCACTATTTATCACTCGGCAGAAAGTGCGATTCCTACCTCGTGTGTTTTAAGGCCCTCGGCTGCGCCTCGGGCCCAAAACGACACACTCGGTAGGAATCGACCACTTTCTCGCCTAGGTGTAAAATGTACTATTATTGCACACTTAAAACTAAGAAACAATTGAGAATGAAATAATTTTAACCTAAGTGACAGTTGGCGGTCTTATCGCTCAAGAGCGATCTCTACCAGACAACCTGGTATGGATAGTATAGTCGGATATGTACATAGGGTCAGATCTGTGTGCATCTGCTGATGGTACTACTTAAAAATAAATGAGTGATTACTAGGTACTTAGGTCCTCAAAAATAAATAATAACATACTTCGGTAAAATTACAAAAATACATACATACTTATACGTATTCCTATAAATATTAATATAAATACTACAAAAATATAATAAACAAGGAACAAATACTCACGCTCTGTTGCTGTCAGCTGAGTTGTAAATATCCCTTCCCTGAGATCCGTGTCCCCCCTTTGTGCCAAAATAAGCATCTCGGGTCTGCGAGAGGTCTGCGCTTGCGCCGACAATGGTCGCTACTAGCGCTAGTAACAGCAACATAATGGCTGGAAAATTAGGGATGATATTATAGTAAGCTTAGAACCTGCTTAGAATTTGCACCACTGCAACTCTCACAGGTGTAGTAAGAGGAGGAATATCCACCGGGGGGTGGGCAGCAGGGCTCATGCAGAACGTATCCACTACCGAATTGCCATCACCAACCCGCATGCCCAGCGTGGGGATTATGGCGCTACCCCTAATGATGAGAGCCATTATGGCCCTTATCTTGAGAGGCCTTACCTATGTCCAGTAGTCCAGTAGACTAGCTTTGCTGTATGTAGATATTTCCAAGTCAAGAATTTCAAATATTTAAAACTCCTTAGGTACGATTTTACTTTTTACTCTATTAAAGTCATTGTCGTAATAAATTTGATATTAGCACAGCTGCATCGGTTTTTATCATAATGTTAAGAATAAGATGATCAAATCTTAATGATCCTAAATTGGCACTAAAATCGTCTAAGTTAGCCAAGTTATTTTTAATTGGAATTAGTTAAGTTACTAGTTAAGAAAGTCGGTAAAGTACTTATAAGTTGAATAAATTGTTTATTTCATCTCACTATAAAGAAATATCTTATCCGGCAATTATATGCTCCTCTTTAATCTATCGATTTTATGTTTTTTAGCGATTGTTTTTGCCGGACAGTCAGCAGAACCTGTAATATGCTTACTGTGCTTCTCCAAATGTAGATAAGTGGCACACTTGGGTTCTTACACCTTTTAGTAGGTACACTCATTGTCTGAGTGAAATGAAATGAAATGAAATGAAATAGTATTTATTTGCATAAATATAGGTTAACAATGGTTTTAGCATAGGGTAGGTATCACTTTATTTGACTTATTAGTCGTGCAATGTTTAGTTTAGACATTTTTGTTAAAGTGGAAAATTAACATACTTGATCAATAAATTTGCTCTCACAATTTTATAAGATATATACTTCTAGAACACATGCATAAAACCGTACAAAAAAATCTTTATTAAGTATAGAATAATTTATCAGTGACTTTGATGTCCAAAGTGGTTGCAGATATATGTACGTACTTGAACCATCGCGTGGCTAAAGTGAAGTCTCTCTCATGACACGAAGACTAATTTATAAAAACCCCTCTCTGTTTTTAGGGCCCTGCAAATAACTACTCAGGTCTCAGCGTTCTTCTTGCTGGACTTATGGCAATGGACTTATGACAATCTGATTGAGGTAAGGATTTTTTGCAGAGGGAATTAAATGAGTACAGATTTGCAATCCAGTTGTCCACCAATGCAGCCTTTAGAAAACCAAATCATTAATAATTTGATTGTTTTAAAAAAACTAATGACCGACTTCAAATCCCTTAACTTTCCTATTTTTATGTTTTCCGGGACAGATACTCATCGTTTGGGAATTAAAAAATATGGGACAAAATTCTGGGACTTCGGGCTCATTCTTTATTACAATAGCGAAATAATTTTCAAAATCAGTCCCTAATTGGCGGAGAAATCGACAAACACGCATTAAAAGAAAACATAGGTACATACAGCCGAACATAAGACCTCCTCTTTTTTTGAAGACGGTTAAAATACCATCGTGCTTTCAAAGTGGTATCAAAACAATCAATGCTATAATGCTGTCACAACTACCTGGCCACACTAGTAGTTAAGTTACCCACACCACACATACTTATTTTTTTCCTGGTTTCTCAGAAGACAGTATGATCTCATTGATGTCAATGCCATAGTCACATATACGAACTACATAGGTATATAATATACTACCTAATAACATGTAGTATGATGTAATAGTTATCTAAACTGGACCTAACTATACTTACGCGAATTTTTGGGTGCGCTTAATTTTTTCTGTGCTATTCCTAAAACATTCTCTCCATTGACTAAAGCAGTGGTTATTGACCGACAGAAATATTTGGACTCTATCAAACGCTTTGTAAATGCACATACTCTGCTGTGTTGATTACGTTATCAACCACAACAGAGTAGGTATGTGCCTCTATCTTGAACTTAAAAAGTGTTTATACAAACAAGCACTATTTAATGCTTTTGGCAGTAGTTTTACCTATTTATATATTTAGCCTGTTAGCACACACTGCTAGGTATTACCTTAAGATAGCTGAACTCTTACTTTTATCTTCACACTTAAAACATGCCCATTTTAACTACCTATATATATTTTTACCGAAACTAGACAACCCAACCATATCCAAGCAAATATTCAGAACACAAATAAAGTTATTGGTTAAAACTTAAATAAGGAAAATTCACTTACGTTTTCTCACTGAGACGGGTGCTCAAACGAGCATCCAAAACGACACTGGCTTCTTTATTTATATAATCTGTTTACAACAATATTCGAGGATTTCTCTATAATAACTAACGTCATAGGTTACCAGAATCAGTTTGTTGTTCATTTCTTTGTTGGTTACCTCATTATTTTTGTTTAATTTATGTCGATCGAATTACCATATAATTTAGCTGGAATAAAAAATTGTACACCGGAAAAACTAATGCGATACCGCGGGCTAAAGGAGTAGAACCAAATTGACATCTTTACCAATTTATCATTGGTTAGGTTCTTCTATTTATGAGATTGAGTAATTTTCAATCGTAGGTTGAATCTATTAGTTTAAAGAAGTAGAAAAAAACGAAAACATGGTAGTCATAGTTATTCTAGAACTATAGGTAATGCATTAAGTAGCAATAGATGATGCTAATGAGATTATGAGAATCACACCTACACTTAGAAGAAGAGCCAAGCACTGAGAAGCCAGAGCTCCTGACAAAATTGACATACTTACGCAACGCACATCTTCGTTTTTTAGAAATGGCACAAAAATAGTATAAATATATGGCCATGGATACCTACTGTAATTTTTTAAAATTCCATAATGAGATACATATTTCTTGCCATTATTCTGCACTAGCTTCTGCCTGTGGCTTCGCACGTGTATTTTCAGTATAGTACCTAAGTAGCCTATTGTGTAAGTATGGTTTCGTTCTAAGTGTAGGTATGCATACCTACATACATCCTAGGTAGGTAACAAAAATTTCACGTTTCACAAACTTTCGCATTTATAGTAATACCTATTAGTAGGATACTTCAACTATGATTTAGTTTGGTATAAAATATATAAGTAAAACAGATTTTTGTCTCTCTCATTATGTAAGTAGCTCTTTTGACACAGGATCTACATCTATTGTCCAGAATTATTTATTTAATTTGTCCATCTAAAGTACGGTTCTTGAACGAAAAAGTCGATAGTTTCTCAATCAATCAATCATTGGTTTATTAAAAACAAAAGATCTTGACGTGTTCAAAACCTACAACAGTACCTATAATATCTATGGTACTACCAAACTATAATAAATAAGGTAGGTAAGGTACCTACACAAAATTATCAAGAACACCATCTATTACTTTTTGCTGGAACTAATTAACTCTCTGCCTTAAAGGTTTTTGGTCCACAACCGATACCTAGTACCTACCGTATCTCAGAAACCAATTCTTCATTAAAATTAAAATACCTACCTAATATGCTCAGCTTCAGAAAGCGGTCATCAGCAAGATATTTTCGCTCAGTAAAAGTTGTTCAAACATAGCAGAACCTATGATTAACCTTCCCATTTCAGGGTTTGTAGAGTTCATAATCCCAGCAAGGTCTAATTCTAGCTAGTTCATCCACATCTTCAATAGATGGCGCTACTGAAGAGCACTTTTCCACCACTTTATGTTCGTTTTAGATTGGGATATTACCGCAAAAAGACCGCCTCCCTGATGCGCAGAGTCCGGGCGATCAGCGATCCAGCACGAATAGTATCCTGGGAACTATTGCTGACAGGTTCCCCTCTCCTTTATGGATATGTTTTGTGCGTAGGGTAATAGGTGTAATATAATGTTTTGTAATAAGTGTGATTATTTGTTACTAACCTTAATTTTAAGTTTTTTCTCTATAATAGTTTTACTAACAAAATATGGATCTAATTATTCGAAACTACATATTTTATTTTTTTATTTTCTTTATTATTATTTATAGCTTTAAACATTATATTAGATAAGATAAAGCTGGCACGATCCTCTTTTCTCTTTCTTTTTCGTTTACTGAAGGCCTGGCTTTGTGATGTCAGCATGGATAATCGATAATTGTATGAAAAAAAAGACAATCGCGCCAGCTTTAAATTTACCTATTGCACCCTAGTCAGGATGTCTTTGGTAGAGGCAGTTTTGCCGTTTGGGTCGGCCTTTTTGATTTGGGTAGTTGAAGGTTTTAAGTAAAATGTTGGTTTTCATGAGTGTGAATCTTTATTAGTACAAAATTTTGAAGCGGGTTGTTTGTAGGTAATTGCTTGCAGGATCCTGAAGCGAAGATTCGTATCCAGATTTTAGCTGCAGGTGTTAGGGGCGGTGCAGTTGCCTGAAAAACCAAATAAATAATTAGAAAGAAATAATTAATTAACAAAAGTGCAACAGCATGAAAAAAATAATTTGATCGGGATAAATGATCGAAATGTAACGTCTACAAAGCAATACAAAATTATTCTATTTCATCTTGCCCGTTTTCACTAAAGTTGGTATGTTCAAAGAAAAATATCATGATGATTATCTGAGCGTCTGGTCGAAGCGACGCGTGACCCGAGAGCTGGTCAGTATCTGGCACAGCGCATCAGCATTGCCATACAGAGGGGCAATGCAGCCAGCGTCTTGGGGACGCTTCCGACTGGTATTGATATGGATCAGTTGAGCTACCTGTAGATTGTTTGCAACAGACTGCAGTTAGCTCAATTGTTTCAATTGTAAATACTAATTATATTATAATTTTCTTTGTGAATAAAGGCTTCTGTCATGATGATTAATAATTAATTTATAAAAATGACCATCGCGACCAGTGTTCGAGTTTCTATATCATAACATAACATATCATAGCAGGAGGTTGCGGGTTCGATTCCCGCCTCGTAACAAAATTGTGTACGATCTGCAGACATTTGTTCCGTTGGTCTGGGTGTTTTCTATGTATAATAAAAAAAATATTTATATATGTAGTGTATTGTATTAAATATATCAGTTATCTAGTACCCATAACACAAGCTCTGCTTAGCTTGGGGCTAGATAATGCTGAGTGAATGGTCCAGCATTATTTAATTATTTATTTATATCAGTTAGTCGTTTTGTGGGCCGAGCTATGAAAACGACTTTCATGTTGGCCAATTTGATAACCTGTAGATACTGTCGACATGACTCAAGAGACAAGCAGTAGACAATGCAATAAACTCACCTCCTCCACAACCCTGGTCACACCTTGGCACACAGTATTTGTTGAACATGTCGAGCTGGTACCCAGGATTACACTTGCAAGTTTTACCAACGCAGTGTCCATTCTGACAGCTTTCCGGGCACGTAGGCACGCACCACCCGTCGCGGTTCTTAGCGAGGTCAGGAACACAGCCGCAGAGCTCAACTCCGACGCAGTATGAGTTCTCGCGACACCTGGTGCAGATGGGGTCGCAGATCAGGTGGTTGCGGGGGTTGAGAGTGTAGTCCTTGCAGCAAGACCGGACGCGGCTCATGCCGGGGCGAGACTGGGGAAGGAAAAGACTTTTACTCAGGAACACTTAACTTACCATGTTTTCATATCACACTCTTAAATGGAAAGTCGATGCTTAAATTTATTTGGTGGTTACACATCAGACAAGAATCACGCATATTCTTACGGGATATGCTAATTAGGGTACATAGTCTTCTAGAATATTGGTATTTCCCTTAACATTAGCTCGTTTTGGAATGTCACCATTATGAGCCACTATGTCACCATTAATTTTATGTCATACTTTGTGGCACGAAAATTCATTCTCCTCTCTTGACATGGTATTTAGTTACTGGAAAGTCGTGAATCTACCAGATAATTACTAGACCATATACCTAAGTAGGTGTTATAAACTTACCCCGTCTCCTAGCAGAAATACATTCTTGTTGCCTGCCACGGATTCAGTTCTGAGAAACAAGAAGGTGTTAGCTGTAGGATATAATCTAGTAGAAATAGTAATAGGTTGTTCTACTTGCTTCTCCATGCCTACGGCTTTGCACGCGTTTTTTTGAGACATAAATGGCTTATTTATGATAATCCAGGTCCAGAATTAAATAAATAAATAAATAATGCTGAACAATTCACACAGCATTATCTAGCCCCCAAGCCAAGCAGAGCTTGTGTTATGGGTACTAGATAACTGATATACATAATACAATACACTACATAGATATATATTTTTTATTATACATAGAAAACACCCAGAACAACGGAACAAATTTCTATAATTAATTAATTACTATCTATGAAAAATTTCAAACAATCTGTTCAGTTGTTTTGGCGTCAGGATATTTGTGATTTACATTAAAACTTTAGCTTATTATTATTTGTAAAAATATTGTTTATAAAGTCGAGCTTAACTTAGCGACAACACCTATTTTTAGGATTCCGTACCCAAAAAAGAAACCTTTATAGGATCACTTTGTTGTCCGTCTGTATGTCCGTCTGTCAACCCTCTTTTCTCAAGAACGCGTGTAGGTATCGAGTTGAAATTAACATCAAATACTCAAGACCGTAACCTCTTGGAGCCTCGATATTAATAAAACTTCCAAGTCGCAATCAAAAGTTACAGCCGCTTACGTCCGAAATTTTTTAAATTTTACAATTAAAGGGAAAATGTAGATTATTCACAAAAAAATTGATTTTAGTTATGGACCCAAACCTACGGGACCTACTTCTCGTTGACCTAGAATCATGATATTTGGCAAAACACAAGGTCTTACAGTTATACGGAACCCTCATTGTGTGAGTCAGACTCGCACTAGGCGTTTTTTTTTAGGGTTTTGAAGATCGAAGATCGGTTTCAAAACCCTTATGGTCTCGCTTTGTCTGTCCTTTTTTCCCTCCTTAATAACTCAAAAACTACTGCAGCTATCAACTTGAAATTTAAAATAATAATACATTTCGTGCGCCTGTACAGATTTAGAGAAAAATAAATGAAAATAAATGAAAAATTAAAATGAATATTTTCCATACAAATTGTGATGCCGAAATTTTAAAAGATACCTACAGAGTCATATGGGGTATCAAATGAAAGGTATCATTTTGTACATTTCAAAATATTTTTTGAAAGTTTTGTAGGTTTCATACTTTTTAAAATATTTCGAAAAAAGTCGAAAAAATACCCATCCCCCCTATCTCCGAAGATTGCAGAGCGATCCATGTTAAATGTATGGATCGTTTATAGACATGGATCTATATTTTACAGGAAAAATATAGAGAAGTTTGAAAAAAGAACACTTTTTGAAAAATGGTCAAAAAGGGGGGAAATAATTTTCAAAAGGGGAGGCTACCTCACCGAGTGGGGTATCAAATGAAAGGTATCGGTTTAAACATTTCAAAACAGTTTTTGAAATTTCTGTAGGTTTCATACTTTTTGAAATATTTTGAAAAAAGTCGAAAAAATACCCATTCCCCCCCCCCCTATCTCCGAAGTTTGCAGAGTGATCCGTTTAAAATGTATGAAGCGTTTGTAGATATGGATCTATATTTTACAGGAAAAATATAGAGAAGTCTGTAAAAAGAACACTTTTTGAAAAATGGTCAAAAAGGAATAATTTTCAAAAGGGGGGCTACCCCACCGAGTGGGGTATCAAATGAAAGGTATCGGTTTGGACATTTCAAACCAGTTTTTCAAATTTCTGTAGCTTTCATATTTTAAATATTTTGAAAAAAGTCGAAAAATTTACCATGACCCACCTTAACCGAACCACCCATCTAACCGAACCATACAGAGAGATCCATCTGAAATGTAGGTTGGTACCTACTATTCTTAGGTATTCGTTAAATTGCGAAGTCTATAACCGGTACTTTTGGTACATATGTGTAGACAAACGTTCAAAACCCTCGGCGCGCGAGTTACACTCGCACTTGACGGATCTTGTTTACGGATGAACCCTCCTCTGATAAGGATGAATCTTCACCTTTATTTATCAAATTTTGTTCATTGGGTGTATTTTCTCGTTATTTTCAATAATAAAACTAGGCTTCGTAAGTTTGCTAGCGTAGGTTATTTTCTTTATTTCTTTATTTCTGAGGTGGTTTCACTCTTGGTGAGGTTGTATGAATTACAAACAATTTTTATACTCACGGTATCTCTATGAAGCACACACCAATACCCTTCTCTTCCTCTGGCTTCTTCCGCGCAAAGAATGGATCGTTACCGAAAGCGCTGAAGTGCGAGTTGCCAAATGAACTGAAATTAAAAACAACAATTATTAAGAGTTTTCTATTTAAAATCGTTCTTTGTTTCCCTTTATGCTCTTGACAGAGCCTAAACATTTGCTCCTCTTGGAGTCGAGACCCTAGGTCTGTGGGGTAGCGAGGCTCTTCGGGTTTTAACAAAATATCTGAGGGTCTGGTCGAAGCGACGCGTGACCCGAGAGCTGGTCAGTATCTGGCACAGCGCATCAGCATTGCCATACAGCGGGGCAATGCAGCCAGCGTCTTGGGGACGCTTCCGACTGGTATTGTAATGGATCAGTTGAGCTACCTGTAGATTTTTGCAACAGCCTGCAGTTAGCTCAATTGTTTCAATTGTAAATACTAGTTCTAATTTATTTCTATTATTTTATTGTAATTTTCTTTGTGAATAAAGGCTTCTGCCCATCTTGTAGGAACAAAGTTTTTTTTAAATTGAATTAATCGTTTCTATACCCTGTTTTGGCAATGGACCTACACGATTGGTTTTGGCTATGGTGGATAGACATCATCATCTTCAACAGAGATTGTAAACAAAATACTTACCTACTGAAGCTACTAGAGCCGAATGGATCCTGATGCCCGAAGCTACTGCTTGAGCCGAAACCATGGCCGAAATCTGCGCTCGCACCGAGGATCGTTGCTACCAGTGCTAGTAGCAGCAGCATGTTGACTGGAATAATTCGGGAAGAGAGCTACATTTAATTAAAGTAATTAAAATCAAAAAATAGAAACATTTTATACTACACCTTGAAAGTTGCCTATTTCTTTTCCATTTATTGAATAGAAAGTATGTCTTTGCAGGCCTATAGGAAACCGGGAGGAAAAACTATGGAATTTCATTTCTCACGTGTTTTAGCGGGAGGAAAAAGTGTATGGAAATCCATTTCTAACGTGTTATTTTTTTTTATTTCCTAAAAGATCGGCCGGTAGCTATGGTTATTTTCGTTCGGTCAAACGACAAAAAGTTTTTACTCCAAGCCCTTTAGGCCTCCTCCGATTTCCGAACAATATTTTGAAAAAAGAACCCAAAAGCTGGCGCGGTCAATGAGGTTTTCCCAACATCATTGGGCGCGGTAAGTTCTTCTAAATTTCAATTAATAATTAATTCTGCTTTTTATTTTCCTCGAAGGTGTAGTATAAAGCACTATTTATCACTCGGCAGAAAGTGCGATTCCTACCTCGTACCTACCTCCAAAACTGTTACGTCGTACCTACGTGTTTGTGACCTTTGTTAACTAGATTGTCAAAAGCCGTAGATCTACCGTAACTTTACCTAAGTACTTAATATTTATTTTTAGATATCAATGTATACTCATTCTAAGTGGACTTATTTGTTCTTTTTGAGTATAAATAAAGATCTTTAAACCGAAAACGACACACTCCGGTAGGAATTGATCACTTTCTCGCCTTGGTGTAAAATGCACTATATCACTTCTAGTACCTAAGTGTCCATGTTCCTAACTAACTGTACTGATAATCCAATGACGTGATTGCCCTAGCACTTAGCCTATTTGACCTTGAAACAAGGGATTGCGTTCATCTTTTGTTCTCAGAATTATATGTTTTACCAGCACAGTTGTAAAGCATGTTTAAAAATATAATACCAAAATATTATATACGTAGTTGACCATTTTTATTCTGACTGTACTTACTAAAATGCATTACAAAACCGTGCGAGGCGTAACAAGAATTCAAAATGGGGCGAACATGGAATAAAACTATTAAAATATCGATATCCTAATTTCGAGGCAGACAAGGAATATATGTATAGGTATAATGTAGGGCAAACGTGGAATTTTACATATGGGGCAAAACTCTGCAAGGCAAATAATGTGGTACAAATCCAAATTAGAACTAGCAACTACAATTGAATTGTCAGCAGTCTTCGCAGATGTCATTCTACCCCTGCTCCCTCCGTGGCGCAGCGGGCGAAGGTCCGCCTACAACGCAGGAGGTTGCGGGTTCGAACCCCGCCTCGGAACAAATTTGTGTACGATCTGCAGAAATTTGTTCCGTTGGTCTGGGTGTTTTCTATGTATAATAAAAATATCTATCTATGTAGTATTGTATTAAATATATCAGTTATCTAGTACCCATAACACAAGCTCTGCTTAGCTTGGGGCTAGATAATGCTGTGTGAATTGTCCAGCATTATTTATTTATTTATTAAGCCGCGTTCTCCATGCAAGAACGTTTAACAAAAGAGTTAACTTTTATTTTGTTTATTCGTATCTGTCATTTTGTATAACTGTCCAGACTAGGCGTAGGTAAATTCTAAGAATAGATTTTTGCTACTAGTTTTTTTTCTAAGACTACAAACAATGTACCCTGGAATGGGAAAGATGCTGCCTTCTGTAACACAGTTTTTATAACTAAAACATGACGTCTAGAATCATGTCTTTTCGGCTTAATTTTTGTTTTATACGCGCCACGGAAAGTCCACAATTTCCGTGGCACCCTGGCCACGGAAATTGTGGACTTTCCGTGGCGCGTGTATACCTACAGACTATATTATTACGACCTCAAACCAGCTATTTTAACTTATATTAATCAAAGGAATTTTCAAAAATCCATTGGTCAGTTTGTGATAGGTACCTATCACAAGATTATTTAATACCTCTGTAACAGTTTTATTTTGCATAGTTTAGGCAGCGATGGGAAAACAGAGTTTGGTGGCCAAAATAAGCAACTTCACTTCGCCTACACTATCACATCATATCACACTCATATTATAAATGCAAAAGTTTAGATTTATGGATGGATGGATGATTGTTACCTCTTCACGCCAAAACTACTGAAAGGATCGGGCTCAAATATTGCATACATGTTATTCTAATCCTGCAATCAACCATGTAGTCTATGTTTGATTGCAGGATTAGAGTTCCCATAGGATCGAAAACGTTTCTATAGAAAAAACGCGTCCGAAGCTGCGGGCAGAAACTAGTACAAAATAAAACTTTTACATAGGCATTAAAAAAAATGCTGCCCCATCGATTTTCGAAAATTCCTTCGTTAAACATAATAAATAAGATAAAATAGGTGTTGGCGCCGATTTGGGTAGGGGTATCGCCTTAAGTAGGTATATAATCAAAACCGTAAACACGGTTAAACGAGTGAACTTTATAAAAAAGCTTCAAAAACATGTTTTCAAATATATAATATAAAGTATAAACCATGTACATTTTTTTATATTTATAGAGTTCCTGTAAGTTCAGGGAAATACAAACTTTGTGATGAAAATGTTCCCTTCTAAAATTTAATACATACCTAAAACCCAAATAAAAATAAAGACACTTACGGTTTGATAAGTTCACTGAGGAGTATCCAAAATTAATAGGTAGTTTTCTTTTTATATCGTCCCGACTGTTTCAAGCAAAGTGATAAAAACTTGATCCAAATAAAGTAAAACGTCAAATGCGAGTTGGACTCACGCACTAAGGGTTCTGGTATAATTACAAAACCTTGTTGCTTGCCAAATTTCATGATTCTAGGTCATCAGGAAATAGGTTCGTACCCTGTAGGTTTTGGTCCATGGAGAGAATCAAAATTTTTTTTTGTGAAATAACTACTTTAAAGTGTTCGGATGTTTTCTTTAACTTGTGCTATAAAGCCTTGCTCTCTGCCAAATTTTATAATTCTAGGTCATAGGGAAGGACCCTATAGGTTTTGGTCCATGGCGAGAATCAAAAGTAATTGTTTTAGTGAATAAACTATAATTAATAAAATACAAGATTTTTTCCTGTAGGTACTAGTGCTTACACCTTGCCTTTGATCTTGATCTTGCCAAATTTCATGATTTTAGGTCAACGGAAATTTTGCATGATTTTAGTCCTCGGAAATTTTAAAAACATACATACCTAAAGGGCTCATACACAAGACATGAGTTTCGTTTGCGTTTACTTAGAAGTTTTATTTAAATCGAGGCTCCAAGAGGTTATGGACCTGAGTATTGAATGATAATTGCAACTCGATATCTCCACTCGTTTCTGAGAAAAAGGGTTTAACAGACGGACAGACCGCCAAACAAACAGACGGACAACAAAATGATCATTTTTAGGGTTCCCTTTTTCCTTTTGAGGTGCGTAACCCTAAAAAACGAAGTCAAGTGTCAACAAGTACCTAACAGCTGGCGTATCGGGAGTGACATTTGCTTACGTCACTGTCCAGTTGCCATTTATTGCAACAAAACATAGGAGTTGGGTTACAAATAGTCAATTATGAAAAAAGGTACACAAAAAATCGTCAGTACAGGGTGCCAAGAAAAGGGTGTAAGTACTAAGCCGAAAGGGGGTGATGCGGCCCCCCGGCGAACAATTATTGTTCTATGACATTTCATGTTGCGACAATTTTCATTCAAAAAAGTGCTATTTACTTTTTAATTGGTTTTCTGATTTCTGTTTCTTGACTTTATTTATCTTCCTAAGTTCCTAAGTTTATTGCCCCCGCAAGTCGGTTTATCGTGGACAATGCTCGCAAAATTAAAAAATATTACCTACCGACCAATAATACTTACAGACATTACAACGTTCCACAACCTTCTATATTTTTAGATTATTTATGATGTAAAGCATCTGTGCTTCCTAACATTGATGATAACCCATACACGTATCTATGAAAGTAAATTATTCGATTGTGCTTTCACAAACCAATTTCAGACATTTTTGTAGGTTGAAAAACTTAATTTTTTCTTAAGGTATTAATTTTGCTTACGCGTTACAGAAAATACCAAACAACTGCGAAATAATACTAAAAGATATCCCGCCAAAAATTCATGCATGAAAAGATGAAATGTGAGAGGTGACGTCACGTTTACTCTAGTCTAGCCAATAGCGTTGCGTTTTGAGATATTGCGCTTGAGATTTACAAAATCTTTTGAAAAACTTTTGAAGCCACATGCATGTATTATATATACCCTATTGTGTTTGTTAAATCAGTCAAAAAAGTTTTAGCTAAAGACGAGTTAACGTAATAACAATAACCCATTGATTAAGACAAAATTATATAGTTTTATCAGATTCGTAAGTATAGGTACTAATATAACTTCGTTGGGTTACGATTTTACGCTACTGGTAACTCAAGAAAACAGATTCGATTCGCCGTTGATGGTGTCGACGACGCAGGCTTGTCTCACCCATAAGAGATCGTTGCCTCGGAATAAAAAAAAAATCAAACAGGAATCACATAGGTACCTGATAAATAAGCACTGACAACACATTTTTTGGTGTCATAGGTTATATTAAGTTTCATTGGAATCTGTTTGTTTGTTATATATCTCATTATCTTTACGAAAATATTATAAAGATCAAAGGTCACCTCAAATTTAACTGGAATAAGAGGTTCTTAATTAAGTAAAAAGGTAGGTAGGTACATAGTCATCATCATCATCAGCCCGTTTACCAGATGATGGTGAGGTACTTACATAGTACCATGGACGAAATTTAATTGATCTTTATTACTATAATGGGTCCCGCAGTGAATATCAGCTCTGCGTAAAAATACAGAAATTAAATAACAAAACGCATAGTGCATACCAGTGGCTAAAACATTTTCTAATAAATCGTTAATATCTCAAATGATACGCCCGGGAAAACGTTTTTGCAAATAAAAGACATTAACACCAAAAAAAGTGCATAAATAGTCGAGTAAAGTACGTTGGCCACATTGTGACATCTAACCTTAAAGATGATGATGATGTGGAACGGCAGCGTAGATCACTCTGTATCGTAGTGAACATAATCGCGAGAAAGTTCTATAGGTCGTCGCCTGACGTGAAACTGACACTGTTTAGGTCTTTCTGCCTGACATTTTACACCTGTCAGCTCTGGACTACACAAAAAAACGCATTATAGAATTCGTGTGGCCTATAACTCAACACACACATGACATTTTCACTACATTTTCAGGCAACTGATGGGCTTGAAGCGCTTCTGTAGTGCTTCTGAGATGCCAACACAGGCCCGCGTACTCTCAACGCTATTCAGCGGAAGAGAATATTTGGTCGCGCCATCGAAGTGTTCCGGGTTGCCGGGTGGACTTTAAACCCCAATTTTTTGCTTCAAAGAAATTTCAGAAATTTGAAGTCTGTTATAAGTTTTTATAAACACGCCCAAATATTGTGGTTCCAAAATAAATATTTTCGTTCGTAGTGTTTTTCGTTTTCAATCAAAGAATGCAAGATTTGATGGACTGTTTTTTTTATTACAGGGTGCCACGTGACATGTGTAGTATAGTACACATGCCGAAAGGGGGTGATTCGGGACCCTGAGTGGATCGCGGGACAATTTTATTCAATTGAATAATCTGATTCTTAAAATAAATTTATACGCCTGAGTGCTTTTGGAGCAAAAATAACAATATCGATTAAGAACAACTTCTTCATGAACAAAATCGATTGTCACAAAAAACCAAATCGTAAAAACATGACTAATTAATTCAGTGATAGGAATAGGTAGGGCTTGTTTACCTAAACTTCGAGGAACAGTGACAAGAATCGGAGACTTCCTTCCGAAAACATATTTTTTCCGGAACATCGGCCCCGAAATTCCGGACATTACTTAGGTACATTAAAAACAATGATATTCGAATAAGTAGTTGATGTTTACCTCAAGTTTGCGACTAGAAACATAAAATAACCACAAAATTTTCTTTTGGAGAACATTTTGTAAATTACTTGTTGATCTTAAAACTTGAAGTAAATATCTGTTTTCTCGTTCGCTCTCGACCACGTTTCTTGAGATTTCTAAAGTTCTATTATATAATTGAAAATATTCCGGCCATCTTCAAAAATAAAAAAAAAGATTTTTTATCATTACCGATTTGACAGGTAAGTTGAGAGGTCGTTTTCAACTAATAATATCCATAACATACAATGAAATCGCCTGAAAGTTGAAAATATAGAGAAAAATATGATTGTCTATTTTAAATTAAATGACTCTTCTGACGCGGAGAACTTCGGTTCTAACACTGAACTTGACGAATCGAATTAAAGGAAAGTCTGTATTTCTTATGGTATTTTTTAGGACGAATTAAGATTTTTTAAATTCTCAGCAATCTTTAATGCGTAAATTTCAGTATCAAAACCGAACAGTTAGTAGTTCGAGTTTTAACTGATTGTTCAAAGTGTTCTACTTCAAAGGTTAATTTATCAATACTATTATATGTGTTAGTATCTTATCCTGCGACGTCAGTAAAATAAATACATAAATAAAAGTCTACTTTGAGTTAAAATCATCACCTCTCAACGTAAACAAGTAGAATGTTGAAATCTATTTGCAATAATTGCTTATGTAAACATAAAGAGTACACTTTGTAATTTAAGTTAATCCTAATTAATTAATTTTGAAAAATAATTAAGATATAACCTTTTTCTGTTCAACAATATTCACTATATTTTATTTTTCTTTTATCGTTATAGTTTTATGTATAATAGACTATATAATAGATAAAAGACTTTTCAAGGATTTTTTCAGATTATTTTGTGGTTGTAACGTCTCTATGTTATGGTATGTCCAGTCGCAAACTTAAGGTAAACATGGACCACCTACTTATTCGAAAAACATTACTTTTTAATGTACCTTAGTAATGTCCGGAATTTTGGGGCAGATTTTCCGGAAAAAAAATATTTTCGGAAGGAAGTCTCCGATTCTTTTCACTGTTCCTCGAAGTTTAGGTAAATAAGCCCTACCTATTCCTATCAATGCCAATTATTGATTGTGACTTGAGCTGTAAATAGATTAATAAATGCGTGGACGGTGTAAAACGAATTGTAAATCGTAATTTTTTTATTATATTTTTTACATATTAGTTTTTATGGGCATTTCTTGATCGAGAGTTATCAATGTCTAGTTAAGTAAGCCAAAAAAGGCTACGAACTTCGAATAGAAACTTCGAAGTTTCGAAATGCAACCCATAATCCCTACGTCTGAGACACAAGTGGCGCCATCTCGTATCTGGGCTCAGTACTAGATCACACTTGAACTCGCTATCGTTCGATAGTGGAACGGGGAGATCGTCGCAGGCGCTTGACTACGCTGTTGTCGCGCGTCGTCGTGGTTGAGTTTGGCTCTCGTTCCTCTGTACAAGTTCCCGCCGTGACCGTCAGAGGGAAGTCGTTCGGACCTTTCATATCAAGGATTTTAAATTGTTTCTACGGAATTATTACTATTTTGGTGTATTGTTATTATGTTATCGACTTTACAATATTGTTATTTTTTTATCCGAGATGCGGCAAAACATCTTTATCGTCACTTTTGACAAATTTTTAAATTACTAGCTATATAACTGGCCGCATTCTCTCAGCGAAGATTGTAATAATCATGTATTCTATGTTAGTTTAAATTTATTTTACTCATAGAACTTATTTACGTTTTTTGCACTCATTGACCTCAATATTTAGTTGATTATTTATTTTAATTAGAGTATTGTATTTAAATTTCATCTAATTTTAATATTTAATATACTGGTGCTACACTGGTGGTACCTTTCCTTACTGCCCCGTCCAAAACATCCAACCTATGTATTCGTAATTCAAAAACACGGTAAGTATTCATAATTTGATCCTCACGGAAACCAGAATCGCCCCTTTTCAGCTTATTACACATGTTTCGTGTCAACCTGTATAATATATATCGCACCTCCAGTCGTAGACTGGCTCAATCAAAAATTTGGGTGAAATGAGTTAAGTATACAGAACGACTCAAAAAAGCGCGCTCTATCGCCTAGTAAATCAGAAGCTGCCCTAATAAGGCTGGAAAAGGAGATACGCAATCTTGTGTCTCTTTCTTAATGACGAGTCCGGTGCCTTTCGTCATTACGAGGGTGACGTATTTAGTATTGTGTGTCAAGTGGTTGGAATGAGACTCTGAGCTAATAATGAGAAAGTGACCTAAACCTCAGTGCGTTACTCTTGTAGAAAACTTAGGGTAAGTTTACAACGTTAATATCATTCGTAAAGCGACCGAAGTTTGTTTTGAGTCACTTTACGACTGTAAACTGAGCAATTTTTTGTGACTTAAACAAAGTTTGGTCAGTTTTGTACTGATAAGTCATCCAATCAAACGTCTTGCTAGGAATTAAAGAGACCTATTTGTATATAAGTCAAAAGTTCAAAAGTTTTTTCAGTACTAAAGTGACTCCTAATTTGAATTTCTTTTTTCAGCGTCTATTGAATCCTACTGTTTTAGATATTTCTAAAGAATTTTTATCCGTATAAGTGATCCTTAGACCAAATAACCTGTAAGACTTTGAATTTTGTAAATAGCTCTTTATTCCATAAAGTTATAGTGTGATTTACCAAAACCTGTCAAGAAACGAAACATGTTTTCTTCATTTCCCAAAAAATGTGAATTTTGGATTGAGCCAGTCTACGAATGGAGGTGCGATATATTTCTATATATTAATATGTTGATGATGATGATGAAGAAGTACTATCTAGATAAAAGCATTAAATACAAATAGGAGGCACACCATTTTATTTTTAATGGACTACTATGAATATAATATATAAATACTTAAAATATTTTATACTCAAATCAAATGAATAATCAGTTTTTATCTTACTTCTTTATTATTGTAATAAACAATCATTTATTATCTAACGCCTATAAAATACAGCTCACACAAATAAAAATAATCTTTAGTTCACAAAATTTTCAAGCACACCATCTATTATATTTTACTAACACTAACTCTATTATAGCTTTACCAAGGTTCTTTGTACAAAATCAGGTCATAACTCAGTGACCGCTTCTCCATTTAGATTTAAGATTTCAACAGCATGTTCGGAAGGCGGTCTCCAGCAAGGTATTTCAGCATAAAGTGGTTCAGACGTTGTAGAATCTATAACATCTTGCCTGGCCTCGCATTTCAGAGCCTCTATTGTCGAGTCCATAGCGCTGCATGGTCTTAATCGAGTAAGTTCATCCGCATCTTCCATAGATGGCGCTACCGAGCAGTGTCTAGGATCATAGTGGTGACTTCTTCGAGGTAAATGGTCGTAGTGGCATTCCAAAATACCTGTAAAATAAAAAATATGTTATCATCTTTTGAATTAGAAACTAAATCGATAACAGACTAATAAGCATTTATTAATACCTCTGAAATTTTCAAGCATTATTGGAGAAATCGTTTGCACAACCACAGGCCTCATAAATTGTTTTAAATTCCGATCTAGAGTGGAAATTGGTTGATAGTGGCATTTTTCAGAAGTTGGTGGATCTGAAACAACAAAAAATCATATTAATGCAAAAATACCAGTGGCCCATGAGGGGATCGAACCCGCGACCTTCGCGTTATTAGCACGACGCTCTAACCAACTGAGCTAATGGGCCGATATCTGAGGCGTTGAAATTCAGCTATTCAAGTCATAGAATGGTGATACTAAAAATGAAAATGAAAAAAAATCATCAACAAAATGGTTTTGATGGGTATGTCGTCGTGCGTGTCATGAGAAGAGGCCAATCATAATATGATATAGGTTTTAATTAAAAGTTTTTATATTTGTGGTTAAAACAGCACGCTTTCACATAATCACATCACACTAATATTATAAATGCGAAAGTTTGGATGGATGGATGTTTGTTACCTCTTCACGCCAAAACTACTGAACGGATCAGGTTGAAATTTTGCATACAGGTAATTCTCATCTTAGAATGAAACATAGGTAATTTATATTTAATAATTTAAACGTTTCTATAGAAACAAAGCGTGCCAAGCCGCGGGCATAAACTAGTATTTGTAAATAAAAAATATTATAACAAGTAGTACTTTTATAAATTTTTATTCGGTCACGTTCATCGATATATAACTCCCTGTCAAGGTCACAGATCTATGAACGCTACTGGACATCTAAAAAAACAAAAAGCTCACCTGGCAACGGAGTGTGAAAGATGCTCCTCACATACGGCGGCGGTACATCATTGCTGTCAATCATCACTTGCATTCTTATATCGCTGACTTTCCTTCCATCATCGTACCGCGGTCTCTTACACCGTTCCACCATCACAATAACCACGGCTACAGTGATGACAGCCATCATAATTCCTCCAGCTATACTGATCACTGATATCAGGTCTACAGAACTCCTCTCCTTTCCTTTCCCTTCCATCACAGCCGTTATATGCTCCGGTTCTGTCAAAATATGAAACTCTTCATCGTCTGCACTCTCAGTTGTTACTTGATTAGTGTTCTTAAAAGTAGCGTTAGTCTTTTCTACGTCTTTGGCTATCGTTTTTGTTATTTTCACAACGGTTTCGTTCTTATTTTTTCCTGATACTGTTATTATTGTTACGTTGCGGGGTTTCACTGTTACTATTTTAACGGGTCTTGTTACTTTCTCAGTTTTCGAAACGGGAAGCTTTGTTGTTGCCACTTGTGTTACGTTTTGAACTGAGTTAGTTGAAGAAGTTGTTAAAAAGTTAGAAGAGTTGAGATTTCTAATAGATGTCATGCTATTAGTTCCATTCTGAGAGACAACTTTCTCTGGAAATTCTCTGATAGTGTGGGAAATTGAGTACATTTTGGTGGTTTGATCAAATTTAGACTTAGGTGTATTTGAGTTCTCAGTTTTATTCAATTTAGAAGTGATTAAGAACTTTTGTGTCGTTTTCACGTTTTTTAGAGTTGTTCTTGAAGATTCCGTTGTTGTCGATATGGACATTGGTTTCGTGACTTCTCGATTACTTTTCGTATTTGGTGATTCTCCAGTTGTGTTCGTTTTCAGAGACTGTAATGATGTTGTAGACATCTTTTTGAATGTTGCGTACGACACTGATGTTGGTATAATAGAGACTATAATCGTTTTTGGTGTTGTATTAGGAAGAGTAGATCTTGGTTTATAAAGTAAATCTTGGTTTGGTTCTGTCTTAGATTTGTATGGTTCACCTTTTTGAGCCGGTCGTATCCATATCTCTTTGGGCTTAAACTTGACCGTCGTTGGAAAATATCTTATGGTTGACTGTGGCCGCTTTGCTGTTTCCGTTTTTGTTGATCCTTCAGTAGTTAAGGCAATTTTTGTGTGTGGGATATCAGTGATATTTTTGAAAGGCATTGGAAGCGTAGTATTTCTCGTTGTTTCAATTTTATCAAGTGCCACTTTTACAGGAACTTTCAACTCGTGCATTGTTTTCGGTACATTTATAGTCTCTGTTTGAAAAGTTTCTTTCTCTGATGGAACTTTCGGTGTTGTTTTTTCTTTTCCTCTATATTTAGAGCTTTCTGTTGTCGCATGCTCAGTAAAAATGTGGTTTTGCTTAGGTTTTGGTAGCTCCATAGTAGTTATAGGTAATATTTTATCAATCTTGTCGATCAAAGTTTTTTCTTTTGCAAATGCTGTAACTATCGACTGAATTGATTGCGATTCATCATAAGATTGATTTTCCGCTGGTGTTGAGTTTTTTGTGATTATTTCGGTTGTAGTTGTAATTTTCAACGTAGTCTCTATCCCTTTAGATGGCGACATTGTTATTGCTTCAGTAGTAACTAACTTCGAAGTAGATGATATAGGCGTCGTCATAGGTATAGTTACAGGAGTGGTAGCTTTCACAGCTGCTGTAGGTTTCTTTGTGAAGCTTGAGCTAGTAGTTTTCAACATAGATTTATTAGTTGAACTAGAAGTATTTTCCAACAATGGTGTTTTACTTGAAATAGTTGCTTCTAGCAAAGTTATATTTGAGAGTGAAACAGGAGTCTCAATAACAGGTTTCAAATTGCTTAGGCGAGTAGTGAACTCAATCAAAGTAGCAGATGTAGTTTCTAAAGCAGTGGCTACTGAAACTCTCGTAGAAGGCAAAGTTGAAGTGATAGACGGAGTGGGTTTAGTCGCAGACTTGGTTAGTAACTCTTCTGTTGTCGTACTCGTTGAAGGGAGCATGCGAATTTCACAACTGAAAAAGAATAAAAGGCTTTTATGACATCAATAAAATTAAATGGAACTAAGTAAGCAAAGATGACAAGCCGAGCTAGTAAATAAGTGTCTTTTGTACACCACAAGACCTAGTTCCTCGTTGTTGCTGCAACTAGTGACATTCCTGTAACTTTCAATGAGGGAGCTATCGAGGTATAGAGTGGCAACCCACCTCTCACCTTGCCATCCGTCCTGGCAGGAGCATTCACCTGTTATGGGTGAACAGATGCCGCCTTTGCAAGGGCCGCACTCGTGCACGCAGTTTGGACCCCATTTATTGTCTGGACAGTCTGAAATCATACGCAAAAGCTGGTTACACTGGAAATAAACTGTTGGGCTTTAAATTATCTAAATAAATAAATAATAAATTAATATTGCTGGACAATTTACACAGCATTATCTAGCCCCAAGCTAAGCAGAGCTTGTGTTATGGGTACTAGATAACTGCTATACATAATACAATAAACTACATAGATAGATATTTTTTATTAGACATAGAAAACACCCATACCAACGGAACAAATTTCTGCAGATCGTACACAAATTTGTTGCGAGGCGGGATTCGAACCCGCAACCTCCTGCGTCGCAGGTGGACCTTCGCCCGCCGCGCTACGGAGGTCGTCATTACTATGAAGTATTTTTGTAAATTTTCTCCAAATGATGCAGTTAGCAATTTTTCTTGACACCAAACATGTTAGGTTTGTTTGGATCAAAAATTTTCCCAAAATATCCGAATATACCAAAGCCTCAAAGTCCAGGCCTGTTGAACATTGTTGAACTTTGACTTCAAAACAATCGGTACTTACAACAACATAATACATAAAATAAATAAATGAAAAAAACAAAGTAATAATAATTAAAAGCAAAAGATTCTTTTAATAAGTTACCTTCAGAACAGCGATGTCCAGTTCTCCCGTTGGGGCATATCGGCACGCAGGAGACATCTTTCATTTTGTACCCTGGACAGCACACTGCCACCTCGGCTATTCGCTCGTCGGTCTGAAAAACCATCGTAAAAGAGATTTCATAAAAAATAATTTAAAATTGTATACCTAGGCGACCGAGACGACGCTACGCTGACAAAAAATCTTAAGAATATTACCAAAAGTTTTGGTAATTTCGTTCAGTTCTTACAGATTTGAACGACCGCATAATCTATCTATAGGCATAAGGCATCTGTAGGTAATATCTTTATCTAGACAAATTACTAAAAGTTATGCAATAAAGCGGATAACTAGAGCACTTATTTAGAAACGCAGAGTGATTTAAATGGTCTCCATAGTGCTATCCAAAGAATGCGTAATTAAAAACAAGTGACTGTCATATTGCGTGATCTAGTTTTTCTCAAGGATATTTCGACCTGCTAAGTACTTGAAGATATCTATAGAATGTGACAATTAAATGAAATCTAATAAAGTTATGGTTTCAATACCTCATAAGTTTGCTTATAATGGAATTTGTAGCGTTGCCGTCGAGACACTGCGATCATTCAATCGTTTTGTTTAAATAACGCTGAGCATTATTGTGTGTATCTTTGATCTCTTTGACAAAAAAACACTATTATCTGTAAATTCTTCGTTTTTTCGTTTTTTAACCCCCGACGCAAAAAGTATCGTAGCTCCCAAACGGATGAACCGATTTTCGTTTAGTTTTTTTTGTGTCATAGATAATTTAATCCCGAGTGTGCTTAGCCATGTTTCATGAAAATCTGGGTGTGTTTGCACGTTTCATGAAAAACAGGGGGGTTTTAATATCTTTTAATTTTGTTCTTGTTTATCGTTATTACCTCGAGCTTTGTGAGTTCTCTCATCTCCGTCTTCCACTTGGAGCACCTCGGCGGCATCGAGAAACACCATTCGTAGGTGCGGACCGACATCGGTGCGCGGTACTTCACACGTTTTGTGATGTTGTATCTGAAATGAAAATATTTGTCTTGCTAGAAAATTTTTAATAACAACTTTGGTCTGACCTTGCCGGTCGTGTCGGTCTGCCGTCTCATTGGATTATATGTGAGGGAATGTAGAATGCACCTGTGTTTACGCACACACTTATCACTATTAGAATGATTATGGAAAACATATTTTCTTTCTTATGGTCTTATGAGACTGTCGGCTGAAGGCGGACTCTTATCAGCCTGAAAATGAACCTTAAATTCATGGATCCTTAAATTCATGGATCCATGTTACCCACATCAAAATAATTAAGTTATTTACTAAGTCATTCTGTGTAGTCTCTCATATATAAATTCACGCATTACAACTCGCACGCCTTCGCCTCCGGGCCCGGCCACGGTCTCTGTGTGTGACGGCTTTAAAATGTAGTTTGGTAAGTACCTACTATTTTTAGGGAGGTATTCATCAAATAGCGATGTCTCTAACCGGTACTTTTAGTACATGTATATTTAATCGACCAACGTTCGAAACCATGGGCGTGCGAGTTACACTCGCACTTGACGTTTTTGTTTTAATTCTAGAAGTCCTTTCTCTTTCACTATCCCTGCCAGCCAATAAATCAAGTAACCACAAATTGAACTTTAACACATCGACTATAGAACTTACTTCTGCTGCACCATGCAGACATGGTCTCCGTTGAGACTGTCGACCACCACCAGGACCGTCCCCAGCACAAGCACAGCACACCATAGTCTACTATTCACTGTTACGGCTATCACCATTGTAACCACTTTACATCTTCATTGCTTCTTCTCTTGTCCATCTCTATCTATTGAGTTGAAGCGCCATTGCTCGTTGTTGCTCTGAAAAATATTAAATATTCATAGAATTAGTCTTATATATCGGTGCATTCCCAACTAGCAAAATTGTCCTCTACTAATATCTTATATATCAAAAACATCCCGTAAACGTTGTATTAAAGTGTTATTGGTGACCGTTTATTGTGTAAAAGCGTTAAACTTATTCGATATTTTTGATGCTTATAGAGCAAATAGCTCTATAAGCATCAAAAATATCCCATAGAACAGTGATATAAGTATCACCTTAATATACAACCATTAGAGTCAAGTACTATAACCAGAGTTGACAAAAACTTATACAGAGTTATTTTACTCTGTAGAAGTGTTTAATGATGCTCTTATGCATCTAATTTGAACAATTTTAAGGTTCTAAAATCTCTGCTACATCCAATGCGCTGTAAAGGTGCTAGAAATTTGCCTATAGAGCGATTGCGTGATATTAACACTAAATGGTTTTCGAGAAACGTTCTATGGGCTGCTATAAGATACCTACCTGTTTTTTAGTTGGATTGTTATTTCGACCCAAATTTTCATCCGACCAGCGGAAAGTGATAATAAATTTTTGACATTTAAACCCACACAAATTTTTCCTACTGCTGGGCTTGTTATGTCGGCGACCCAACTTGCAACTGTTCCGCAGGCGTCAATGGATGCGGTAGTTACAGGACCGTGATAGATGGCACAATCTTTGGGAGGCCTATAAAACCAGGAGTGTGTAAAATCCAGTTGCAGATGAGGATGTTAATGATCCTGCTGATGGGCAAGGATCTCCCCCCTCTTTCTCCAGCTCTAATCTGCCATGGCAACTAACGTTGTTAGTTTATGTATTAGGGATTATGGATTACATTGTAAGGAATCCACAAGATTTCTAGTAACATAATAAGTAGGTATACACGTCCTACAACCGACCTTATAGGAAATTCGGAGAGTTTATTTATTTCCATTTCATGACATGCATTCATCCCTAAGTCTTGGATTAATCCCATAACCATTTTCTTCGGGAATTGCCTACTTAGTGTACGAAAGAATATGCAAGATAGCAGATACGGCTCAAGAGTTATCGACGAACTTTCCGCCTAATGTTCCTCCACTGCCAAGTTTTCTCATTCAAGGTTCTTTGATATTCTATATGTTTTCTGAACCTTATATTCATAGGCAGGTAAACGGAATAAAGTTTTGTTCGAAACTATTTTACATAGATAAATAGTTTCGAACAAAACTTTATTTTGAAGGAAGTTCGGAAGTTGGATCCGGTTATCCTCATGGACCGAAATTGGGATTGAACAAATATTTGACTCTCGCGTATAATGTGATTCTGCGAACTCTATAAAATGGTGTTTGGTACTCTACCTACGTTTAACAGTTAAACTGCAAAATAATAGGAACATCTTAATATGTATTTTTATAAACATACGGCTTATAGCCGATGTTTAGGTATATACAGATATTTAGGGCTATGCTTGTTGCTACCTTTCAACAATCCCCAATAAGAAAGACGCTCTAATTATAACATCAAGTGGGTCAATATAAATTCCATTGTCTCTTTCTTTCTTTTCTGCGCAATTTTTATTCCCTTCTACTACAACTGCTGTCTCTACTTTTCTAAAAAAAGAATTTTAATATTCTTTTTTAACAAATTATGAATTAAACAGGTGTATTGCTCAGCTATCAAACAAAAGACCAGTCTTGTGTTTTGGGTAAGAGTAAGTAAAACAATAGTTATTTTTTTTTATAGACGACCGTGGCATAGGTTAATGCAAAAGTATCGATAGATAAATAATGACAGAGCTATTTTCATCCCATAGGAAGCACTGCCGTTCAATTCGTTAAAATATTCAGCAGTCAGCCAGCGGGGTCAACTAACTAGGCAGGATGGGGGCCGAATGCAGGCCAGCGGCTAATTGTCGTGCGATAAATGTGTCGTAATAGATGGTAATAGGGGACAAACTGCTGTAATGGCCTGGTTGCACGGAGACAGTGAGCGAGCTGGCCTTGCGAAGTTACAGTTACACAGAGACAGTTTAGTAGAGTTTAATGGTATGTTTCAGTTTCATTCATTAATTTCTCACAGGCACATAACATTGCACATAAAAAAGACTTAAAATAAATTCAAACAATAGGCATGTATAAAGAGTGGCTGCGTGGTGCCGGCTTAAAATTTGCACAACCCTAACTCTTCCCGCGGGTGTCGTAAGACTAAGGGATATCCACCGGGGGCGGGCAGCAGTGCCCCCTGCAGAACAATTCTACCACCAAACTGCGATCCCCAACCCGCGTGCCCATGCATGCATTATGGGCATTACCACTCATGAGTTTAAATAAGGCACTTATCAGGTGAGACCTGCGTTCATCAGTATACCAATACAGGCTGTTGAGGTGAGGTGTGAATAAGTATAGTGTATAATACGAGTACTATTCACGGAAAAAGGAAAAAAAAAGTACAAGGAAAAAAAGTACCTACTACCGTTACCGTACCGAGTAGCCAACTCATGCGATGTCGTTCCAAAAATTGTGATCTGAGAGATAACCATTTATGTCATAGTGGGCTCTCTCGGTGAGCTGCTTTTTGATGGTGGTCCTAAAGACCGTGATGTATGGTGACTAGGATCATGAAAGTTAGCTTCTGTCATTATACTCTTGTGACTGATATTTGAATTTCCTTAGTCAGTCACAATTAAGGTGGTCTCATTCACAAGTGCCAGTAATTATGGCATAATTTGCTGTTTTTTTTTACAGAAACGAATAGCTATAAAAAACTCTTCAAAAGCGCCCCCCGAAACCGGGTGCCCCGGACCCCTAACATCCCCTCAAAGGTAAAGACGGCTTGCGCTTCGTTGCACAAGCAAGGAGCTGTCGTTCCTACATGACCGTGTGCGCCGGCGCCGCCGGTGGCAGTCAAACATTCACAAGTTGTGCATACGCTAAGCAGTAAGTATGTACTCCGACAATAACTCATTAACTCGCTCAGTGTAACCAAGCCTTTACTGCTCCCCATGGCTCAGTTAATAAAGTCATGGTGTCGCGAGTGTCGGAGATGGCTTCTTTTGATTACACAAAGGCGCCGATATACCTACCTACTTAAATAAGGAGAATCCTTACTTAGGCAGGCATTATCTTTATCTTGAAGTATAGGTACCTATTGATAACTTATCTTATGGTTGGTCTTAGTAAAGTGACGCATAAAGAACGGTAGAAGATTTCAGCTAGGTAACAATAGGTTAAATTTTAGTAAGGTGATTAGTTTAGCAGAGTAGTGCCCCAGGTTTGGGGTCTATTTCCTAAAACGATTGTAACTTTAAAATTATCAAACTTCATAAAGTGGTATGTAAAAGTGACGATGGCTTTCGGGAATTCTCAGATTCTCCCCCAAATTCTGGTTGGATCAAATTTGGGATAATTAAGATTGATGGTGAAAATAACAAGTAAAGGTCTCCTGTACTTTGAATGTCTATTTCAGGAAATTGTAAAGGGTAGGTACTTATTAAATTGTAACCGAGCTCTTTGGGTTGCGGTTGACTTTTAGTAAGTGGCTTTCTACGTAGGGAATTTGGCACCTACCTATCACTGTGATTTAATTTCACCATTAAGTTTACTACTAGCTTTTGCCCTCCACTTCGCTGAGGTGAGTGGTGGATAAAATTTAATGTAACCTAAAAACAACAGTCAGGTCATGAGGACTTTTGGAGTTTGACTTAGGTAGTTTAAGAGGTAATAGAAAGTGCACATGTGTTTGGGCACACACTTGTGCACTATAAATGTACTGCTTTCATGGCTAGTCTCCGTTGAGACTAGCCGACACCGTGACCGAAATTCGGTTATTGGGACATCATTGATTTTGTAAAAATAGAGCCCTCCTCCCCACTCACACACACACCCTATGATACCTATATCAGAATTCACTCACTCACAGGACTTTCTTAGAGTCATTTAATTATTTTTACGTAAGTACATTTTATTATGTTTTTAGTTAAACTTAAATAGTAATTAACGTTAAGATCATTTAAAATGTATACTCCTATACTTTATTTATTTTGAGAGATTTAAACTTTTGCTGTCTTATCGTTCATTCGTAATCTATTTTAAAAATACCCTATTCTAAGTTAATTATTTTGCATTTGTCACATTTCAAGTAATGCCATAATCATCACGCAGATTCGATCGCAGTGTAGGTGTTAGAAATAGGTATGTACATAGAAAGACGTTTCGCGCCTTGCTCTGCAGGTATCTGCGAATTGAATCTTCCAAATTGAAAGCAAAGAGGTCCGCAATAACCAAACAATACCCGTGAACTTCAGCACAGAAAGAGGTCGACGGCACCATTGATAACCGACGGCAATCGGCGTATCCTGTGCGAACTCCCATGCGTACACTTGGACCGCAAGTGACGATTGGTCCATGAGACCGGATGGAAATAGATTAATAAGGTCTCAGATTTTCTTTACTTGTGTATTTTTTACCGTATAAAAGTTTCTAGTTTATGCACACCTTTCCGAACCGAGGCCAAAGGTCATTTCTTTGTCATTTGGTTCATTGGTTAGAGTCGTATGAAAAGTCGAACTCTTGTCTGTGCTGTGGTCTCGTGCAGTTCGTGACTTCATAGTTATATTGATTTTCATAGTTATATTGATAAAGATTGTAACATGTTTAATTTGTATACCTACTCGTTTATGGATTTAAAATCTGAGAATAAATGAGTTACTAATAAGTAATTAATTTTGTTAGTCGGCAGCTTAAAATAAAAAAACAATTGGTTCCAGAGAAAATATACCAAGAGACTAAATCAACATTGAGAGCGTTCCGTAGACGCTAATTTTTGTATTTCCTATAGACCCTTCTTTAATTTTATAACCAGACATATTTTGCACCATCTAATATTTAGATTCCGGGTGTTCTTTGTGTTTTCTTGACCTACGTCCTATAGAAAATAGAAACTAAATAAAATATATTCTATGTACTTACCTATGTATGTAAGTAGGTATATCAGATATCTAGTACCCATTACATAAGCTTTGCTTAGCTTAGAGCTAGATGATGCTGTGTGTCAGTGTTCAGTTTTATTTATTAGTAAGCACTTCATCAAATCAAAATTCGAAAGGTTATCGCCTCTCCCTATTGAAATATTATGGCACATTCGAATAAAAGTAATAAAACAATAGTAGGTAATCAATCAATCCCTAACCCGTTCACTGTAATATTTTGTCAGCCGTTATCACAACTAGGTCTAATAGACCGGGCCCAACAGGCCCCATCCGCTCGACAATGAATAAATTCTCGGGATAATCGTTGAGGGGTTAGATCATGTACTTGCATCCTGTCAAATATTTACTTTTACATGAATTTGGGTTGGGTTTAAAAGTAACTATTATTGCAGTTTCTGATTCTATTGTTAATACCAGTTCTTATTTGTTTCTTTTCTGTAGTTGTAACTTTTTTGTTTATCGTGAGTGTTCGAATGATCAGTCGTTGAAAATAAAAAAAAAATGGTGGGGAAAATTTCGACTTTTTTCGAAATATTTCAAAACGTGCAACCTACGGAAATTACAAAAACTATTTTGAAATGTACTAACTGATACCTTTCATTTCATACCCCACATGACCCTGTAGGTATCTTTTAAAATTTCGACATCACAATTTGTATGGAAAATGATCATTTTTATTTTTCAGTTTTTTTTCTTGAAATCTGTACAGGCGCACGAAATGTAATATTTTTTAAATTTTAAGTTGATAGCTGCGGTAGTTGCTGAGTTTTATGGAGGATATAAAGGACGGACAAAGCGAGACCATAAGGGTTTGAAAACGATCTTCGATCTCGAACCATTAAAATAATTCGGCCCCTGCCCCGTGACTTTAGCTCGCTCGTTGAGAAAGCTTTCTGCAATGTTGACGAATTTGTGCGATTGTAATTACCTATTTCTTACAGCGGGACAATGCAGCCAGCTACTTGGGGACGCTTCCGACGGGTATTGATATGGATCAGTTGGGCTACCTGTAGATTGTTTGCAACAGTCTGCAGTTAGCTCAATTGTTTCAATTGTAAATACTAATTATATTATAATGTTCTATGTAGGTACCTACTAGTGTTAAATGTGTAATGACTCCTATTTGTTTTGTTGTACTATTAATTTATTGTAACTCTCACTATTTTGCTTTCTTTAAATCATAATGTATTATTATAATTTTATTATAAGATATAATTAGGTAAAAAAAAACTGACCTGTAATATTTTGACCAATACATTGATTATTCTGATTATTCTTTATTATTATTAACCATGATAGTTATAAAAGTCCTATCTCCTAATACTTCCGTTGATAATTCATAGCCAGACGGGTGTGATTTCATGAATATCAATCATATTAAACGTAGAGGATGTTTTTCAGATAGTGAAATATTACGCAGTAACACACTTTCAGTGCGACTCCTGATTAACCCAGCCATCATCATCAGCCTATACCAGTCCACCGCTGGACATAAGCCACCATCATCATCAGCCTATACCAGTCCATTGCTGGACATAGGCCTCCCCTTATGAGCGCCATAGCGCCCTGGCTTCAGCTTACCGCATCTAGCATTTGTTTGCATTCTATCACAGGTCGTCATCCCACCTCGGAAGGCATCCTACACTACAATTGACGAGTCGCGGTTTCCCATCAAGAACACGTTTAAATCAATGTTTTTTATTTTCTACCTCGGGTGCATTTTAGATTTCTACCTCGGTTCTAATTCGGGTTTGATCATTCATTTACACATAGAATACATGCAGAACCGGAGCAAATATTTGCAGAATATACAAACATTTGTCCCGCAAGGCATCGAACTCGTATAGGCATTACGAGAGACCTTCGCACTCTGCGCCAGTAAGGTCATCGATAAATACTTAGAAAGTAATAAAAGCACTGGAAACAAATTCATCGTGGAATCTAAAAGCTATGAATGGATTCCATCATAGTCATCTTGAATGGCTAAAAGTTTATTCAAAACTACCACACAATGTATAAATAAATAAATAAATAAATAAATAATGCTGGACAATTCACACAGCATTATCTAGCCCCAAGCTAAGCAGAGCTTGTGTTATGGGTACTAGATAACTGTTAAACTTAATACAATACACTACATAGATAGATATTTTATTATACATAGAAAACACCCAGACCAACGGAACAAATTTCTGCAGATCGTGCACAATTTTGTTCCGAGGCGAGAATCGAACCCGCAACCTCCTGCGTCGCAGGCGGACCTTCGCCCGCTGCGCCACGGAGGTCGTCAAATGTATCTAGCAGCTGTACGAACCCACATAATATTTAATTGGTATAATGAGTATAACATGCAACGATTCATAACGTGACAGAAATGAAATTCGTAACGGTTAAGACCATCGATGTAAGTAAAATTCGGGAGATTGGGTTCTAGCTTTCGAAAGTGGAATGCTCGAATTTGGTCCAATCAGGTCCACCAACCTCAGTCATAGTTGGACCGGCGGCGGCGGCGTCTCCAACCATTCGTGTTTCGCGTGCGTATTGTTGTCTCGGTCTCACTTCGGTCTAGGTCTTTCCATCTTTGTTATTCATTCATTAGGTAGCAAAATATTGGGAAAAGCGTCTTTGCGGTTAGTTGTAACAGAATACACGCCAATTGTTTAGTTAGCGCTGGGAGATCGTAATTTCTACAGAATTTTCCTTATGTCTATGGATAAGATTAACTGTTTGATGCGTTTTACGATGTTGGTAATTTAGTAAGAAACTTGAGAGATAAAGCTGGGCTTAGTAGTACTTTTACTGAGCTGAGAAAATAAAAAGGTTTCAGTTTCCTGATTCCTGCTATCTATTCTATCTCAAGTTAACGCCCCAACGGGGTTTATGTTTGATACGATTATTATATTTTAATAACAACTTAGTTGGTAAATTTTATTAACAAAGAAAATTACAATCATTTATAATATTTATATAACTGAACCAACCAATATTAAATTATTTTATTACCTTTATTACCTTAATATCATGTTGTACCAACCTACTCTAGTTATATCTAGTATAAATGAATAAATAAGTAAATGTTTATAATATGTTTATGTTTATTTCTATAATTTCTACGTGGGAATACTATGTATAATAAAAAAAAACTATCTATGTAGAGTGTTGTATTAAGTATATCAGTTAACTAGTACCCATATCACAAGCTCTGCTAGCTTGGGGCTAGATCATTATCTAGCCCCAAGCTAGCAGACACAGCATTTTGTGTGAATTGTCCAGCGTTATTTATTATTTATTATTATTATTATGGTATCAAAATAAACGATTTGTTTGTATATAAAGACCTATCGAAATCACTCGAACAAAAAAACAATTTCGAAAAGGTCGACCAAAGGCATCCCTTGCTCTCACATTTAATTTTAATTAAATCCTAATTTCACTTTGATCTAATAAAACCTGCGCAAGGCGAACTAATTCAGCTTCAATTAGACACCTAACTGCTACTTTACTTCAGTTCGACTATTTTTGCATCAGAATGTAAATTATTTAATTGCTATACTCACAAAACATTCCCAAAAGTCAATCTGTAGCAGCACAGGCAGAAAAAAAAACAAAAATCCACGAACTCGCACAGGACAAAAGTACCAGGGCGGCAGAAGCGCGAGGCACATGTGGAACGAAGCGCGACCGGGAACGGACTGGCCGGGATAGGGATACTAGTTGGTACTGTTACGTAATCTGGGACGCGCAGGCTCCCTATTCTCGAGGTAATCTTATTAGATATTTGAATAAAATAACTGCCTCTGTGGAGCAGTTAGCGAAGGCTGGAAGGTTGCTGGTTTAGTTACGGCTGCGGATATTTTCTTGGTAAAGACGGAAAGAAAGGTAACTGTTTGGATCCTTTTTGTGTACTCATACTCACGTGTGCCAACTATTCTCAGATCACACAGCCAGGGTTTTTTATTATTATTTTTATGTCAAAAAACAATGTCAGAAAACAAACAATCATACTTAACAAACTTTCTCTACAAACGCTGTTTTAGATTCGATGTGGTCAAACCAAGGAGTAGTAACAACGATGGTCAAGGTCTCCTTTTATTTTAAACAAAGCAGCAACGCTCCTTGGTATAGGAAGCGTGTAAAAATTCCTTCGTATTAATAAGATAAAATAGGTGGTGGAGCTGATTTGGGTCGGGTTAGCGCCTGAACAAAAATAAAACAGAATAAAACCGACAAAGCGCTTGTCAACTCTCATACATAGGGTTCCGTACCATCTTACAAAACTGTGTCGCAAAAGAAACAAAATTAATCCTTTTTATTATTAATTTGCTGTTATAGCAGCAGTATTATTGTAAATGAAAATACGCTCCCTGTCACAAATTTTTCTGCGGACCGTCATAATATCGTTCAAGAGATACAGCCTTGACAGAAGTAGAGCAAAAGCTGGTCCAGAAATAGGTAAAACTGTAAAGGAACCTATCCAGTACCCATAGCAACTTTACCTACACAAAAATAATGAAAGTACGTACGTAGATTGAGTGTTATAGTAGTAGATAGGTATAAATATACCTATTTACTCACTATCAAAAAAATGTCAAAGGTTATCTAAACCTCAGAGATCATAAGCACCTACTACAGCTCCACTAGCAGACATCAGTAAATTATAAGAATCGAGACGACGACGACGCGCGGCAGAGCTCAGAAGAGTACCTATCTATCTCGGTACACAAGGATTGGGTCAAGTAGTCAGTAGATACTTTACATATTGCACTCAGCATGAAGGTCGTGGTTACCGGCGCCGCCGGCTTCCTCGGCGCGCGCCTCGCCGACTGGCTGCTCAGCGCCGCCGCACCGCTGCCTGTCTCCGACCTGCTGCTGGCGGACTGTGTACAGCCCGCGCCCCGCGCCGACCCCCGCGCGCGCTGCCTGGCAATTGATCTGACCGCGCCAGGCGCCGCTGACCGGCTGGTGGAGCCTGGCACCGCCGTACTATTCCACCTCGCCGCCGTTGTCAGCGGCCTCGCCGAGGAGGACCTCGACCTCGGCCTGCGCGTCAACCTGGATGCGACGCGCGCGCTGCTGGACGCGGGGAGGCGGCGGCGGGCAGAGGGCGCTCCGCCGCTCGTCCTCGTGTTCGCCAGCTCCGTGGCGGTGCTCGGCTCGTGCGGAGAGGAGGCGCTGAGCGAGAGCACGGCACCGGCACCGGGCACCTCGTACGGTGCGGCGAAGGCAGCCGCCGAGCTACTGGTCGCAGACTACGCCCGGCGCGGGCTCGTAGACGGACGCTCGCTACGTCTGCCGACGATAACGGTGCGCGGCGGCGCCCCCAACACCGCAATCACGTCGTTCGCTAGCGGCATGGTGCGCGAGACGCTGCGGGGCGAGCCGTGCGTCGTGCCGGTACCGCCGGAGCGCGAGCTGTGGGTGTCCTCGCCGGATTGTGTGGTGCGCAACATAGCTCGCGCGGCGCTGGTGCCGGGGCCGGCACTGGGCAGCCGGCGCGTTCTGAACCTGCCGGGGCTGCGCACGTCGGTGCGCGAGGCGGTGGCGACGCTGGCAGCGGCGGGCGCGCGCGGTGCGCAGGCGGCGGCGCTGGTGCGGTACGAGCTGGACGAGACCATCGACCGCTTGGTGGCCCCACTCCCGGTCCGCTTCGACGACTCGCTGGCGCGCTCTCTCGGCTTCGAGGCGAACTTGTCCTTCGCTGACATAATTCAAGAGTATATTGATGAAACTAAGCTGAGCTAAGCATACTAAGATACTTGTAAAGCTTACATATCTACATAGTACCTACCTTTGGTTCTGATACCTAGCTAGCTAGATAGGTACTTATCTAATTAGGTAAACATATAATTATACGTAGGTTACTTACTACCTATAATTAAAAGTTATCTATTTGAATGCAGGCTAACTGGGTTTCTATTTATATTACTCGACTGTACTACTAACTAACGGAGGATAAGTGAATGCTCTTCGTAAGAGTATAGGTGGGTAGGTAAGAATATTTAGGTATTGATTGGTAGTAACTGTTTCATTGCTCCGATTTTGGCTCTTCAAATTTTTAAAAGTTTAACCATGCCAAATCCTTCTTTATTTATGATTATAACGCTTGTAACAACTTCACTAGTTTATAAAAACCGGTTAAGTGTGAGTCAACTTGCAGGGCAACTCATACGGAGGGTTCCGGTCCATGGTACAAAACTACTACGCAAAAAAAAAATGATGAATGGACAGAAGCAAAACGCCAACATGACAGTAGTCACCCATCCAAGTACCTACTGACCGCACCCGATAATGATGCTAACTGCGGCAATCGTGGTGTGGGTGGACGTTAGACCGTGAATTATTAAATAAGAATATTATTTTTGCAATAGAAATACATAGTATTCTGTGAAAATTACATTTAATAAGGTCCGTGTCAGCCCGCTGACAGGACAGACGAATGTACTGACAGCGGAGGTTCAATAATAGCGTCCCGTTTTCACCCTTTGGGTACGGAACCCTAAAAATGAAAGAAACTCTCTTATTACTTCTTCTTTCCTACGAAATATTGAATAAAGTGTGAGCTTTCGTTATTATGATGCGAAATAATCCAATCATTGAGAATAGGGGCCTAACTGAACGCCCAGATGCGATCTTCGATATCATGGGTGTTGGTTTTGGTCGTTTTTCCAATTTCAACTTTTAGTAGAATAGCTTTGTTTGCTGGGGGTCAAACACATGATGTGTTCATACAAAACTCACTAAACTAGTGATCGAAAAATAATAACTATGTACCTATGTATGCACGTCGTCTCTGAACAGACAGTCAGACAGTTTATTATTATAGATCAATTTATTAGATTTGAGAGAAACAAACTTACAGAATATTTAGCATCTTTGGAAATAAAATAAAAATAATTAATTTGTGATTTATTTATTTGAATCTTTTATAAATAAAGGGCTTTTAAACAAACACCGATTAAGCCAACCCTGATAGTTCATTCAATTAATTGCTCTTGCAAATAAATTCAGAATAAACAGAAGACTATCATTTGTTGCTTTTAAGATAGTTTAACTAAACCTCAAAACGGTCAAATCATAGGGACGATGTAAAATTAACCTTACCTCCCATTTTGTTAAAAGAGGCTGCTCACCACGTCTATTTTCGGATATACCAGGATAAAAGCAGTGAACTAGCAAGTAAATAAATCAGTGCCGGTTGAACGAAGCACTAGGAGTTCATAACTATGCAGGCGATCGATACGCGGCGTCAAATCGGCGGGAGGTGTCTGAAACTCTGAATGCAATCCACTCTCGTTCAGATAATTGGAAAACTTAATAATGGGTTAAAGGCATTCATCAGCTTCTGTTTTCAAAGAGATTGCTCTTTTTCGGGCGTCAGGTTTTCTTTGAATTTTCCGATTGTTTTTGGTTAAACTTGATTTTTTTAGTTAATTTTATAAGTTTCGTTTGATTGAAGTCGATTTAGGTATATAAAATCTACTATTCGATGTCCTGCCCGACGCATTTCACATATTTTATGTATCGTAACATCTTATAATCCAACATTATCTTGCTGCGGTAGGTACGCACGGGCGCTAAATGAGTCAAACGGTTTAATAAAGTCGCAAAATATTGGGTAACGATATACCGAAACTACCAGGCGTACATAAGAGTTTAGGAAGCGATCGATACAAGGCGTCATATTGTCGGTAAGTAGCCGAGCGCAATCGTGTTGTTCGCTTATAACGGCGCGGCTAGGCGTTTATTGCTTTTGCAGGTAAGTAGAGTTTTGTACACTTATGTAATGTAACTTTCGGTTATAATTATAAACCTCCATTGATGACTACTACGCCTATTTTTAATTTATTAAGATCTAAGTTATTTTATTCATTTTGTGCAATAAAAAATTCATTCATTCATTAATTACTTACCAGAATAACAAATAACCGTACCTGTTTAAACTACATAATTAGCAAATAAGAGTAAATTTATTCTTGTATTCTAGCTCATGTAGAAGTTATTAAATACCTACCTACTAAAGCAATAATAGTACGTTTATATTACTTGTGTCATTTGAAAACCACCGCCGAACCTCGTTTCCCTCTAAACTGAAACAGACAATGAAACAGAAATCATCATACAAAAAAACAGCCCATTGTTTCATTTCCAAACCAGAGCAAAGTACCAGGACAACAGAAGCGGCCAGGAGACAGCAAAAGTGCTTACATAAAGGCGGCGACACACTGACGGCGACTGGCGCCACTGCCACCCCAACATTCCCAGATCCGTAAATCAATTACACTGGGATTTCAACGTTAATCAGAGGGGATAAAGCACTTTTTGCAATGCATCTTCTTGTTTATCCTAGTAATGTTATCAGCAGGGGACCGGTTGACGAGGGATGCACTGTTTATTTGATAAAGTCGGGCAACGAAATGGGATAGTAAATTATTCAAAGGCAAAAAATGGATTGGACTTGGCTTATACACAGATTTATGTTTACAACAAGTAGAACTGTGACACAAGGCGTGTAGGTTTCGGAAATCTACCAATTTTCCGACATTGACAGAGGTGACAAACGTCTCAGGTAATTTTTATTAAATATGTAATTTTAAGGCTGGCTCGAAGAGTAAGAAAAATACTATGTAGACTGTAACACTGTCAAGTTTTAACCTGTTAGTGAAAGCAGTTCCGTGGATACGCCATACGAGTAAATACCATATTAGCGGTTATAAAAATGCAACCGCGTAGCGGAACTGCGCTGCCTCTGAAGACCCGTGAAACTCCTATGGAGCCATACATCACACACCTGAAATGAAACAAATATTTTTTTGGGTTTATTATTCTACAAATAAGAATAAGATCCGAGAGCTGGTATCTGGCGCAGCGTATCAGCATTGCCATACAGCGGGGCAATGCAGCCAGCGCGTCTTCGGGACGTTTCCGACTGGTATTGACTATGGATCAGTTGAGCTACCTGTAGATTTTTTTTTGCAACAGTCTGCGGTTCGTTCAATTGTTTTAGTTGTAATTACCAATTCTAATTTGTTTCTATTATTTGATTGTATTTAACTTGTTATTAAAGATTGAAGAATAAGAAGTTTTGACATTTGCCTCATGGTTGCTCTAAGTTGAGTGCTAATAATGTGTGGTTAACATGAAACAATAATATAAAAACAAACGACAAAATTTATTAAACGAAACCAATGAGTTTTGTAGACTCAAATTAATTGTAAAGGTCATTATAGTAAAGTAAATGTGGCCATTATTTATTTAGTGGGGAGAGGAGGAATGTATGTTTAATTTTGTAATGTAGATTCTGTTTTGTTTGTAAACAAATGTCAATTTGCCTGTAATCTCTATTGCTTGTATAATCTAAGAGTAAACACAGTTTTTGCCAAAATATGCTTTCTGGTCCTACATCAAACGAACTGAACGTTTGACTTCATTATCACCAACGCCAATATACACTTGGTTCGCACAGAATAAGTATTACTATTAATTGATCTATTTAGTAAGAAAGCTTATACAATAAGATTGAATCTTAAAAAGGGATCAGTTAAGATTGATTGCATCAATCTGCATTTAACTCAATAGTTTCAATTGTAAATACTTGTTCTAATTTGTTTCTAAGAAAATTACAATCAAATAATAGAAACAAATAAGAACCGGTATTATTTGTTTCTAACATTTGATTGAAAAGGACAATTAAATTACAAATCAGCTTTTAGTAAAAGATCTTTGCTTATAATGTTGAGATATAGGTTACGTATCTAACCAACCAGCTCTATTTCTATTTAATTTATGTTACAAATTCTAACCATAAACAAAATTACAGACTCCATAAAATCAGTCGTTACAATATCTGCCCGCATTGCCGAGGCTATTACTATAGAATTATAACTCCATTGGCCAACAATGCGCCCCTCGTTGAGAAATCCGATGACTTTATCTGATGCAGTTGCAGTGATACGTCTACTGTTTGTTAAGACGGTAGATTTGTTTACTGTAAAGACGGATTTTCTGTTCATAAGTCTATTTTACATAAGTCTATTTTACATAAGTCTATTTTCGTATGTTGGTATGGCAATAAGAAATAAAATGTTCTTATGGGAGAGCCTTGTAAGACACATACATACCACCGGAAGTTAACTTATTCAAGATGATGATGTACATAATATTAAATTCAATACGTTTAACCTTTTCATGGATTGGAATAAAATCAAAGGCAATAAAACGTTTTATGATTTTATTTAAATTTTTAAATGTTATCACACTTTTCTAAACATTCAATAATAGTTTGCGTTAGTAGGTATGCTATTTACAACTATAGTAGGGAAACATTTTATACAGTTCATTTTATTGTGGATTGTTCAAACTGACACAAAGAAGATGAAAAATATAGTTAAGTACAAAAATAGTTAGATAGGTACCCTGAGATTTTATTTCACGTTGCCATTATGCATCATTAAGCATTAATATTTTATGAATCATTTCACTACATTTGAACATTATTTGAGCTTTGAATGCGTGCAAATTCCAAGCACTTTGGATATAGAGTAGATCTTTTGAAAAAGTTAGTGTCAAAATGGGAGGTACGAGCAAAAATTGCTGAGAGTCAAAAACATGACCGATTCGACATCCAAGTCGAACTTTCTATATCGCAAATCCAATCCTTTGTACAATTTTATGCATCGTGTACGAAAACAAACGAACAAAAACAAAACAAAAATAAGATATTTTACTTTCTAAGAATGTAATCCATATAATCAGTTTAACTACGATGTTTGTGTTGGAAGAACACCAACGTTTCGAGAGACTTCTTTTATTATGTGACTGCGGTACACACAATGTTCGTAGTTAACCCTCTTACATGCCCAATGAATTTCTCAAATGATAGTTTTTGCTTTACTTTATTTTAAAATAACTTTACAAAGGATGTTGATGACGAAACTTTCAATAAGTTTTTAGATTTTTTTTGTGGATGAAGACAATGAATTTTACAAGAACTATCGTCTACGTAAAGCTAGTATGGTGGTGAATGTTGATATAACTAGGATTGTGAAGAAGCTCGTGACGTCATAGCTTCGAACGGCAGCATTATAGAAACCTCCATAGACCTGAAGACCTGCTGTCTCGATGCTGAAAGGATAGAAAGTTGAAAATAAATTATCATTAGCTAACACAGTTTCTGTATAAATGATACCTAGTTTTGCAAAAAACTAGGTATTATTGTAAATTTAGAAAGAGAACCTATTTTTGTACAGACTTATCTAACCTTAAGTAGAATTCAACAATCATTTACTTGCATAGTTATCTGATTTATACAAATATCCAAAGGTTCCCTCTGGAAGTCATCGCTTCTGAGCGCTAAGGCCTCTCATTGTACATGTCTTAAGTTATGTCTCTTATCAATATATTTTTGTTTGTGTACAATAAACTATTTTTGTATTGTATTATAACATCTCTTCAGCGATAACCCATTCTCACTAATTTATGCTTTTATTGATTTTCTATTCTAAGCGTGCTCAAAATAATAAATTTTCCATCTACCTATTTTAAACTTTGAAGAAGGCGTCATAACACATCAGAACTTACCTGAACTTGCAGTAATCCCCATCGTAGCTCCAGCCCAAGTACTCTCCAGTCCTGAGGTTCTCACTCCGCAGCCAGTCCTCCAGAGGCCTGAAGTAGTCCCTCAGTGCTTCTCCGTTGAGCCTGCCTTCTCCGATGGAGTCCTGCAGGACCTGTGACCAGCTAGCAGAGGAGCCGCGTTCCATAAGCCGCCTGGAATCATGAAAAATTTGAAATTAAAGAGAAAGCTTACTGCGCTACTTTGATGAGCTTCACTAAGGTTTTTTTGGAAAATTTCAGCAAATACGGCGAGCTATGCCTACAGCTACCTCAGTAGAAATTATTTGTATAGAACTGAACCAATCAATTTAAATTTTGTTCGTATTTTAATTTTATTAACTACTGTTTATAGTAACAGTTATTATGATCAGAATGAGTTAAAATCTATTTTATATTTTATTGCGCCAAATCAATTACATAGGATAATTTTTACTGCATGTTACAGTTATACCAACCTTACTAGACATAATCTTCACAGAACTGAATCAGTTTATATATATTTCATTCAAATCGCGCGTTTTATAATTAATAGAGGACCTTTACATTGTAACATTCACTACCAGGAGTTTGAATTTAATTTAATTTTGCAAAATAAATCAAAACACACAAACACTACCACAACCACAAACAAACACACCACATTATGCATAACTATGCGACTACTTAATGGAAAAATGACAAATACCATCCAAAATAATTATTTTTATCAACTTTTAGTTTTTCAATATGATTTTATCTAACGTAGCTGAAGAAATTGACGAAACCATATCTATTGATTGTCATTCACATTGTAGTTTGGAATTATGCAAGCAATTCTGGATGTCTGCTTCATATAACTTTAAACTCTTATGTATGAACATTAGAAGTCTTCAACGTAACTTTAATGATTTTACTGTCGCACTAAAACGCCTAGACACAGATATTGATGTTGTTATTTTCACGGAATGCTGGTTGGCTGAGGCCTCTATCATAGATGTACTACCCGGCTACAATTCTTACCGCTCTTCGTCACAGCTAAACAAAAGCGGTGGAGTCGTCATTTACGTAAAAGATTCATATCCATGCACAACGTTAGATTTAAAACTTGATGACGCAGACTGCCTAATTGTTACCATAAATAACATAGTGACGGTGGTGGGAATTTACCGATCTCCTTCTGTACCTTCTCTGGATAGATTCTTAAATTCCCTAGACATATTATTACTGGAGCTGAAACATACCTCCAATCTAGTAGTTGCTGGCGATATGAACATTGACCTCTGCGACCCCTCAAACAATCAACTGCCTGATTATACGTGCCTTATGGCATCCCATTGTCTTCTTCCCGCCATCTCTAAGCCGACAAGAGGCCTCGCTTGTCTGGACCATATCTTCATAAAATCCTATTTTAAGTCGGTAGGCATAGTTTGCGCAGCATCTGTCACGGATCACTACCCTGTTCTAGCAGGTCTTCTGCTCTCAAAACATGGTAGTAAATTCACTTCTCGTTGGCGACTTAAAACCGATATTAACGCCGCAGCTTCCGAGTTAACTAAAGCAGACTGGTCGGAGGTTACTAGTGACTTAGATATTAATAGATCTATTTCATCTTTCTATAGAATAATAAATAACAGTCTTACAGCTCACACTAAACAGGTTAAGATAAGCCGGAAAAAGGTAAATTTAAAGCCCTGGATAACGTCTGGCCTTATCAGGTGTATGCGACATCGCGATAAACTTCATCAGGACTGCAAGGCATCACCAAAAGACTCTGTCTGTCGAAAGACCTACACTAGGTACAGAAACTTCTGTTATAACCTGCTACGGAAGATAAAAGCGGACTATAACAGTCGACTTATAACCGACAGCAAAGACAATCCAAAGAAACTTTGGAAATCAATTAAGAGTATCTGCCAACCATCAACTCGCACTAATGATGCTGAAGAGTTGCTTAAATCTAATCACGACGCGAAGGCGTCACTTAATAACTCCAATAGTCACTTTGTCACAGTCGGAAGTAAGTATGCCGAATCTATCTTGATTAGGCTATATGAGACAGAACAATCTCTAACGGAAGCTTATAGGCCACGTATGTCTAGCACTCACTCTTTGTTTATGAACCCAACCGACCCGTTTGAAGTATCTGCAACAATACTAAAATTTAATCAAGAAAGCGCTCCTGGCTTAGATAATATAACCGTTCCACTATTGAGAGGGTCTCTGTCCGCAATAGCTGCTCCACTAGCTCATATCTTTAACCTAAGCTTAGAGAGTGGTGTATTCCCAGACGTCTGGAAGACTGCAGCTATATCGCCTATTTATAAATGCGGCTTGAAGAGTTCTCCCGACAACTATAGGCCAATAGCTCTCTTGAGTATCCTATCAAAGGTCCTGGAGAAAATTGTTAGTAAGCGCTTGTTGCCATTCTTAGAATCGCAGAATTTCTTATCTGAAAGGCAATTTGGTTTCAGAAGAGGTAAATCGACCGAAGACGCTGTAGCGCTCTTCACTAACTTAGTGTCTTCCCACGTCGATAGTGGAATGTGTTGCGTAGGTGTTTTTATCGACCTGGCGAAGGCATTCGATACCGTGTCGATAGGATTGCTTTTAAAGAAGCTGGAATCAGCCGGAATACGGGGAGTCGCGCACAACTGGTTCAAGAGTTACTTGTCAAATCGTAGGCAATGCGTGAAAATATCAAATCAACTAAGCTCGGAGCTCCCAATTAACTACGGTGTACCCCAGGGTAGCGTCTTGGGACCTACCCTTTTTAATCTTTACTTAAACGATATTCTGCAACTAAAACTAAAAAACGCCGAATTTGTGGCATACGCTGACGATACGGCGATTTTGTTTCACGGTGATAGCTGGCAGAACGCATACTCAGCTGCGGAAGAAGGGCTTTTGACGACAGTGATGGCTCTTGATAGAAACCTACTTGCAATAAACGTCAAAAAAACTAAATACTTAGCCTTTTCGAAAACTGTAGTAGCTAATCCCCCTGCCTCACTAACTATCAGTGTCCCAGATGGATCCATAGGGATAAGCAATAATTATAACAACACTGCTATTGCCCGCACCACTAACATAAAATATCTAGGAGTTGTACTCGATGAAAACCTCACATACAAAACTCACATCGCAGAAATGGCTGCCAGAGTTAGAAAACTAATATTTGTTATGAAACGGCTACGCGACTGCACCCCTAGAGATATTCTGAAAACTGTCTATGTATCATTGTGTCAGTCGATAACACAGTACTGTATCTCAGTGTGGGGCAGTGCTAGTAAAACTATCTTCATGAAATTAGAGAGAGCCCAAAGGGCACTTATCAAGGTCACTCTGAAAAAGCCCTTCCGTTTCCCAACAGACGACCTGTACAGAGAATTTAAAGTACTTCGGGTACGACAGCTCTTCGTCCTAAGTGCAGCTATTAAGACGCATAGAAGCATCAAAGCCCTCCCAAACTACGATGACATTATTGCAAAACGCGTATACAGAATCCCTACACCACAGATGCATTCATTGTTGGCTAGACGCAGCCCAGCCTTTTCCCTGCCCTACACATATAATAAATTATGTAAGCTTTGCGACTTAAAAGATACATCCCTATTCTCATGTAAATCACTAGTAAAAAACAAGCTCTTAGAACTTACCTATTCCGAAACAGAAGACCTCATTTGACTCAGTATTCGCAGACACCCCACTCACACTAACTCTCACTACACATGCACACATGACTCACACACCCGCCCCTGTTGCCCAACCTCTGGGAGGCTCTGGCGATGGCATCAAAAGGCCGGTACACACATGCATCACACACGCACACACAGAACACAGACATACACTATAGGTACACTACACACTTGACACACAATTTCACAATCTCACTGGCTTGATGATCTAATTAATTTAATTATTTTATAAATTCTGCATGTTATTTTTAATCATACAAGGTTTTATTTAATTAAAATTTAATGTATTTATTTGCACATCATCTAATGTTCTGAACCCATACTGTTAATCGCACTCATGGACCTCAAGATACAAGCATTCTTGCTTAGTTTGAGTTCCGCTGGCACTGTACTATATTGTTATTGCATGTGTTTTTGGTAAATAAATGTTTATTATTATTATTATTATTGTTATTAAAAGGTAATCTCTAGAACTGAGAGCCTTAGGCTACCGACGACGTCCAGGTTCATTCGCAAGCAGAATCTATTTCTAATAAGTAAACAACAAAATCCAAAGACTGAAAATGGTAACTCCGCTAAAGATACTCGAAATTGAGAAACCACTTGTGACAAAATTGTCACACAACAAAGAATTTTAGCAGATTTCACGTTGCAGCAGACATGTGACTAGACTATGCAACGGTCGTGAGGTTGTTATATCGGGGCAGAGTCACTGGGTCAAGACGGAGTGACAAACCAGGGGGCATTGAAAACTAAGAGCAATTTAGATAGAGATTGTAAAGCTTACCAAAAGTACCGCGAGTTATGTACCTTCTTTAGTTTTAATTCGCAACATTGATCATCTAGTAGTTGATGTATAACTTTTGTTTTTTTTACGTTATATAGAAAACTGGGGTGCGTATTCATTTGTATCATGCATGTTAAATGCAAGGACCATAAAGTAAAATCAGATGTGTAAGTTTTTTATAAACTCGTAAAATAAAATAAATAATTTAAAGCTCGTTCAAACACGCAAAGTCTACTTTAAGTATCAAACATCTAAATAAAATATTCCAAACCTTAATTAACATTTCCTTTGTCCAACAATAAACCATTTTTCACAATATCCCTTCAATTAGGTACAAATAAGTCTGAGCCGGTACAAAAACGTGACTCCTTCGTTGTCCTAATGACCATTGTAGAGAACTGAGTCTCTAGGAAGCACAATGTGGGTCAGATCTTGCGAAAATGCGGCTGGACCAGTGTAAAATGTATTCAGATCGTAGACTTGATTTAACTATCCATAGTATCCATAGTGCCAACCTGAATTGAATCCAATAATTGTGTCATAAAGTTTATAATCCGACAATTTTTCTGTTGTTGCTTTTCAGTGTTGCATAGGTATGACTGATTTTAATTTTCTTTGTTATTAAAGGTATGACTTAATTATTTACATTTCGAAATTATGATATTACCTTCTACCTCAGTTAGCTGCTGCGTACATGAAAATGGCAACAAAAAGTTTTTAGCCGACGACGTGACATGCTAGGCTTAATTAGCAAGGGCATTGCCGGCTTTAGTACTCCGGTGCCGTCGGAAGCAAAACTTATAATGAGCAACCTCATTCCAATATAATTCATAATTCATAAAGTTTACAATAATAATTCATAAAATATCTTTGCTTTATGCCAATATCCTTAGCACCTTTGTAATTTCCGTCCATCAATTGCATAGTGTTCTTCATAATATTATTATTACTTATGGGTGTAACGTGGTATTCAGCAGTCGTTTCGTGAAATGTACCTACTATGGTATGTCATGGTAGGTTTTTTTTATTTTATTTATTTAGACGCACAAAACATAAAATAATCACAGAATATACAAAACTTAAATAAAATTGGTTCAGAACTTGATTATTTCACAAATTATGTGCATACAGAGAATCTTACGAGCAAAACATGTAGAGCAAAAAATTCACAATATAAAAAATATGGTATATATATATAAAACAGAATAAAGGGATACCATAGGCTAATTATAAGTAAGCGTTTGAGCACACCTACCAGCAATTAGACCATTGTATGTTTAGTATTAGGAGTTTAATTTAATTTAGGTTCGGGTAAACTGGTAAACAGGTTGTTGGCGTCGGAGGGGGGAGGCCTATGTCCAGCAGTGGACATGTGTGGGCTGCATTGAGGATGGTGAAAAGAGTACCTCTTTACCATGTTGACAGTTCCACTAATTTGATAGAGATTTCTTTCCTGAATTTTTTCTACGCAAGAACTATAATTTCATTTGCAGCATTTTAGCCATGATACTTGCAGCCGAGCTAGGTAACCCAGTTAAATTTCAAAGTGGATATTATGTAACACATCTGCATAAAGAGAGATTTAACTCGTAGATCATATCTGTTCGAATTTATCCTGCCTGGGTCCGTACGTGCGTACCTACTCGTTAAAGGCTATAGCGTCTTGGCATATTTTTCGCTTTAGGACATTTTCTACTCTTTCTGTGGGCATGAATTTAATTTAGTTTTCTTACCTTCCGAACTGACTTCTTGTCATCCAAATAAAATTTTAAACGTGAAAATTATATAAAAAAAAATTTGTTTAGGTGACGAACTAAAAATCAATAGTTTTCAAAAAAAGTCAGGGTAATGCCGATCCCCTATAGAAAATAAACAGATTTTTAAAAAAAAAAAGCTAAGTTTGGCGAATATCTGCTTAGTAAAGCGTGCGATGGGCTTACAGACCATACGACTTTAAATTCAGAATGCCTGATTTCAAGCTACCGAAGACAAAGTCGAGGACAGAGCAAAGAAAATGATATTGTTCAAGAAATCTGACAGCAACATTCGGGATTACTAGAAGAGAGAGACAAAGAAAAAAGGAGGTATATCAAGAACTCTCCTCGTGGTTGCTCAAACTTTTAACGTCATCACTGCCAAGCTTCTGCGATGCGACCCCTCTGGGTCGTCGCTCGTCGCTGTGCAGTGCAAGGAGCTTTTCTATACAATAATTCTAGTTTCTGAACGTCGCTTTATTTCTATCGCGTTTTTTCTATCCCTTGGGAACTGATTTATGCGATTAAAAGTAGCTTATGTTTAATTCCATGATTAGAATTATCCGTATGCAAAATTTCAGCCCGATCCGTTCGGTAGTTTTGGCGTGAAGAGGTAACAAACATCCGAACATCCATAAGTGATTGTCCGTGTGCGTCCATTGCAGTCAAAGTGACGACCTCCGTGCGCAGGAGGTTGCGGGTTCGACTCCCGCCTCGGAACAAATTTGTGTACGATCTGCAGTTTGTTCCGTTGGTCTGGGGCTTTTCTATGTATATTAAAAATATCTATCTATGTAGTGTATTGTATTAAGTATATCAGTTATCTAGTACCCATAACACAAGCTGTGCTTAGCTTGGGGCTAGATAATGCTGTGTGAATTGTCCAGCATTATTTATTTATTTATTTATTTATTATAAGTGTCAAGCTATAAAAGCTTTGCTGCATTATAGTTATGCCCTAAAGTTTAGTTTAGTTGGAGCCTATAAACCTTCCGTTCTATTTCACCGAGTTTACGTTCCGTTATTACTAACAATAACAAGTTCTGATTAATCAATACCAAGCGGCCGGAATCCATCGAGCCTATAACTTGAGCTCCATAACTCGATCCAGGAAGGGTGAGCGCTTAGGTAACCTCTAGTAGCCGATTGTCCTACTGTAATCGTTATGTAAGGTGTTGGTCTACATTTACATAAAGCTATCATTTTACGCACTAACTTTAGAAGGTTGGTGTCATTTTCAGTACCAAATTGAACGGTACGACTTTTGAACGCGAACATTTCTGCAAATCTAGGTGGTATCCTGCAGTCAGCTTGTTCAACCGCTGATTATGAGGTCCTGGGTTCAAATCCCGGGTCGGGCCAATAGTTGTTATTAGGGTTTTTCTAGCAAGAAAAATTCACAGTAGCAGCCCGAAGTCAGGAATTTGGCGGTGTTACACCCCCGTGCCTCGGAAAGCACGTCAAGCCGTTGGTCCTGCGCTTGACCTTTCCCCGGTCGTGTCGGTCTGCCGTCCCATCGGATGATGAGAGTGAGGGAATAGAAAGTGCACCTGTGTTTGCGCACACACTTGTACACTGTAATATATCTGGCTAGTATCCGCTGAGACTGGCCGCCGTGGTCGAAATTCGGCCAGGAGGACATTATTAGTGTACGTAGTAGGTACCTAAATTTATTTACCGAGGTAGGTAAATAAATTTATTTTGGGTATATTGGTCGGTTTTTACATTTAATAATGGTGGTTGTGAGTAAACAACCGAAGCGTTATGTGGTTATTTTAAAACATCTCTTTTCTACGCTCCATGAGATCAGATGAGGGAAGGGGGTCCTATCTTACAGTGAGATCCAGCCAGTCATTGTATTCGATTTTTCCTATGTATATTCTTGTTTGTTTCCGTCATTTTAGTCGTGACATTACAAAAGATCACGCATCATCGAGCACCGTCCACATTATCCGATATCACAAATTAAGAGCATTATGACCCGCATGGGCCGTTCGCATCAAGTGGTCATTTCCGTGAGCGCAGACGGCGTCAATTGTGTGCCCTATGCTTTATTTTTTAATTCATCAAACCGACAACTTTCACCCCTATGGCCATTTCCGTAGAGCATAAATTACCCTGAGGTTTTACTATTAATTAGTGCCGCGGTGAAATTGCGTTTCATTGAATTTGAAATGCGTTTCGAACTTCGAATGTTGGATTGGCGGCAAATATTTTGTTTGTTTTTGGAACGCCTTGTGAATTCAGCGCGGCAAGAGGCAAATAAAGTTGTTGAACTTTTAGGGGAATTTAATTAAGGATTTTGCCGAAAACAAAAACAAACGTTTCAGATTTAAATTCGGAATTAAATATTTGCTGAAGTTCTCCTGAGTTAAAGAATTCTATTTTCAAAAGCAATGATACCTACATAACAGTTAAACCAAAGAGCTTTGTGAATGAGAGCCATATAAATCAACAAATGAAAGAGGTTTGTCAAAGACAGTGAAGGAGGTGAGAACTTAACTTATTTTATTTTTAACCCCCGACGCAAAAAGAGAGGGGTGTTATAAGTTTAACGTGTCTGTCTGTGTATCTGTGTATCCGTCTGTGGTATCGTAGCTCCCAAACGGATGAACCGATTTTCGTTTCGTTTTTTTTGTTTCTTAAATAATTTTATCCCGACTGTTCTTAGCCATGTTTCATGAAAATCTGCCCGGGGTTTTTTTAAATTTTAATTTTGTTATTGTATTCTACTTATTGTTCGATTATTCTGCTGTCTATGCGGAAAGTAATGTGACGAACTTATAATAATCAAAATTAATAAACAAAGGAACTTATCAGAAAAATAGAATTTGTGTCACACATGCTTTTTAGGGTTTTGAAGATCGAAGATCGGTTTCAAAACCCTTATGGTCTCGCTTTGTCTGTCCTTTTTTCCCTCCTTAATAACTCAAAAACTACTGCAGCTATCAACTTGAAATTTAAAATAATAATACATTTCGTGCGCTTGTACAGATTTCGAGAAAAAAAAATGAAAAAAAATGAAAAATGAAAATGAATATTTTCCATACAAATTGTGATGTCGAAATTTTAAAAGATACCTACAGAGTCATATGGGGTATCAAATGAAAGGTATCATTTTGTACGTTTCAGAACAGTTTTTGAAATTTTTGTAGGTTTCATACTTTTTAAAATATTTCGAAAAAAGTCGAAAAAATACCCATTCCCCCCCCTATCTCCGAAGATTGCAGAGTGATCCATGTAAAATGTATGGAGCGTTTATAGATATGGATCTATATTTTACAGGAAAAATATAGAGAAGTTTGAAAAAAGAACACTTTTTGAAAAATGCTCAAAAAGGGGGGGAATAATTTTCAAAAGGGGTGGCTACCTCACCGAATGGGGTCTCAAATGAAAGGTATTGGTTTGTAGGTTTCAAAACAGTTTTTTGAATTTCTGTAGGTTTCATACTTTTTGAAATATTTTGAAAAAAGTCGAAAAAATACCCATTCCCCCCCCCTATCTCCCAAGTTTGCAGAGCGATCCGTTTAAAATGTATGGAGCGTTTGTAGATATGGATCTATATTTTACAGGAAAAATATAGAGAAGTCTGTAAAAAGAACACTTTTTGAAAAATGGTCAAAAAATAATAATTTTCAAAAGGGGGGCTACCCTGCCGAGTGGGGTATCAAATGAAAGGTATTGGTTTGGACATTTCAAAACAGTTTTTAAAATTTCTGTAGCTTTCATACTTTTTGAAATATTTCGTAAAAAGTCGAAAAATTTACCATTACCCACCTTAACCGAACCACCCATTAATCCGAAGCATGCAGAGAGATCTATCTGAATTGTAGGTTGGTACCTACAATTCTTAGGTATTCGTTAAATTGCGAAGTCTCTAACCGGTACTTTTGGTACATATTTATTGACAAACGTTCAAAACCCTCGGCGCGCGAGTTACACTCGCACTTGACGGATCTTGTTTCGTGATGAATTTACTTGTGCCAAATGTACAACAACCCGTCCATATAACTACTGACTTAGCTACCGTACCTATACTATATCTAGGAAGTGGTTTGATTGAATATTTTGATCCTAAAGGTAAGCCTGCAAAAAGATGGCGCTGTTGTCACGAAAAACATCTGCTGCGTTCCGTAATTAATATTATTCAAAAAAGTTCAATGCGGTTAACTTATACGTAAAGAAACGTTTAAAGGCGATTTTGATTGTCTCACTAGAACTGATTTATGGGATAAAAGTAGCCTATGTTTGATTCCAGGATAACTAACTTGTATGCGAAATTTCAGCCCGATCCGTTCAGTAGTTTTGGCGTCGAGAAACAACAAACATCCATCCATCTATCCATCCATACATCTAAACATCAAAACTCTCACATTTATATTATTAGTGTGATACTCGTGAATAGTGACGTATATAATATAAAGACCGTACATAAGTGATTTTAGGTCGATTCGACATGGAGTTGTCTATAAATTCAAAAGTGAAGTTAGAAATCTAAACATGAATCTGAAAAAGTGTATTGTGAATAAGCGGTGACAAAAAACACTGCACAGGCAGGCGGTAAATTTTACTTTCACTTGCCCATTCGTTTAAGGAAGTATGGGCAGTTTGTTTACAAACATTTCACGTCGAATCTGGCTTGAGTATAGTATAGGTACCTACTCAGACTACTGATGTGGCTTGGCGTGCGAAGGTCCGCTTGCGACGCAGGAGGTTGCGGGTTGGATTCCCGCCCTGGGACAAATGTTTGTATGCCCTGCAGATATTTGTTACGGGTGTTCTAGATGTTTTCTGTGTAAAATAAATAATATCTATCTACGTAGTGTATTGTATTAAGTGTCAGTTATTGACCGAGCGAACGAAGTGAGCGAAGCGTCTCTGCATCAAGTCTAGCAAAATTTGCGTTTCTTTCAGTATGTCCGTACTCCTGTACAGGTCGTATTTTGCAGCCGATCGGTACGAAACTTGGTGTAAATATTCTACGATTTTATGAAGAAAATAAATGTTCGGGGTTGTTTGATTCAAGGCGTACTTCCTCCAAAAAGGCAAAAAGGAAGCTTTAGAATATCTCCGCTTTCAGAGATCTGATTCATATTTTTAATTGAAAGGTAGTAACTTTAAATTGTTCTCCTAAAATTTGGTAAGGATCTGATGAAGATTTTCCGCATGATGAGCAAAATATTGAGCGAGCCGTCTAGCTAACAGCGAGCAGAGAGTTAGAAGCATTATTTCTACCCGTGTAAGGTATAAAGTTGAATCGTGAAAACGAGTAAGTAAGGTATCTGTTATGAATTAACACTTCTGGTGCCCTAAGGGCAAGTTCTCACTATATACGTACTTAAAGTGGTAGGTACCTTACCTACCTAAATATCCCGTTTTAATTAACTTGTAATAACTAAATTAATTGTTGAAATAAGTTAATGCTCGCGTGGTCTACTGTTTGTAGAACTAGTCTAGTACCCATAACACAAGCTCTGCTTAGCTTGGGGCTAGATAATGTAAGTACACTAATGTGATATTATTAGTGTACTTACCTCTACATAGGTACACAATGAACAGCAACACCTACCTACCTACCTACCAAAATATCTTGCTTGATTAATAGCATTAATATCCGACCATAAAATTAAATTATATTTGCCACCGGATACACAAATCATTGGCCGAGTGTAAAACTATTGTTTTTGTAAAACAGAACCTTGACCGAGCAGCAAGGGCGCACGACGTAGGTACTCTTATACAAGATTATATCTATTATGCGAAATTAGAACGGAATCAATTTTTATCCGTTCGCCGTGATATAATTGAATTTTTAAGATAAATTCGAGGTTAGATCTATTGTTCCGAGTTGCTTGGGAATTGAAAAGCTCTCGATAAAATCGATTTTGTAAAGTAGTATGGAATATGTATCCTTGTTCGGTAATACATGAAATATTAAAAAATGTTTAATAATCTTTTTCACTTTTTGACTGCTTCGTTGGTCTAGCGGTCAGCTTGTTCAACCGCTGATTATGATGTCCTGGGTTCGAATCCCGGGTCGGGCCAATAGTTGTTATTGGGGTTTTTCTAGCAAGAAAAATTCACAGTAGCAGCCCGGAGTCAGGAAGTTGGCGGTGTTACACCCCCGTGCCTCGGAAAGCACGTTAAGCCGTTGGTCCTGCGCCTAACCTCTCCCCGATCGTGTCGATCTGTCGTCCCATTGGATTATTGGTGTTTTCTATGTATAATAAAAATATCTATCTATGTAGTATATTGTATTAAGTATATCAGTTATCTAGTACCCATAACACAAGCTCTGCTTAGCTTGGGGCTAGATAATGCTGTGTGAATTGTCCAGCATTATTATTATTATTATTATTATTATTATTATGAGAGTGAGGGAACAGAGAGTGCACCTGTGTTTGCGCACACACTTGTGCACTATAATATGTCCTGCGCATCTGGCTAGTCTCCGAGAGACTGGCCGCCGTAGTCGAAATTCGGCTAGGAGGACATTATTATTAAATCTTATACAAATAAACAGCAATAGAATAAAACAATATTTAGAACTAGTATTTACAATCGAAACTATTGAGTTAACTGCAGACTGTTGCAAACAATCTACAGGTAGCTCAACTGATCTATATCAATACCAGTCAGAAGCTGCCGTCTTCTTGCTTACTTCCAATCTTTGTAATCCAAGATGGTGGCAGAAGATGAAAGTGAATCTTTTTTTGAATTCTTTGATACTATGGATATTATTTTTGACTCGGTCGAGGGTGTAGAGTACTAATTATACATAAAAGACCTCATTCTTTTTATTAATCCACGTTATACAACTCGTTAGGTCTAATCAAATCAAATCAAAAACTCTTTATTTCCATAAATACAATAAATGTACACTTAGAAAAGGTCAAATCATAAAACTAAACACTGACACGGAAGTAAAGTGATATTTTTGATTTCTGTCGCTTCGGTATGTGGACTAAAGTAAAGAACCAACGAAGAAACCTTTAGCCTGTTAGTTGTTATTTTTCGAGCTGTAGCAAAACTCGTCCCAAGCTTTTTTATCCTCTAGAATCTAGATAATCTGATATTTTGTAGAAAGCCCTAATTGTTCCGAGCTAAGAGGAATTCAGTGTGCCGTAGAAAAGTGCGCGTTGAAGTCTTTTGTATACCACGCCGGTCCGTAGCATCGTAGCACGTGCTACGACGATCTATGTACGTTGAAATATTTGGGTATTAAGGTGATATACATATCTTAGGAAAAAGAGGCCAATCGCGCAACTGTCTAGTCGCGCAAATGTTCTTGCGCAAACGTCCTTCGCGCAAGTGTACCAAATCCTGTGAACATGTGTCCCACTTCCGGGTTCCTGTAGATGTTGCACTTGTGTAGACCGAGCTGGATCCCCGGGTATGAACATGAATTATCCCGTCCGCTCGCATAGTGCTCGGTAGACTTATGAGAAGGACTATTACTCACGTGAGCATGCGTCCCACCTCCCGGGTTCCTGTAGATGTCGCACTTGTGTAGGGGTCGCGCTGGGTCGTCAGGTATGAACTGTCCTGTACGCTCGCATAGCGCTCGGTAGACTAATGAGAAGGACTATTACTCACGTGAGCATGCGTCCTGCCTCCGGGTTCCTGTAGATGTCGCATTTGTGTAGGGGTCGCGCTGGGTCGCTGGGTATGAACTGTCCCATACGCTCGCATAGGGCTCGGTAGAATAATGAGAAGGACTATTACTCACGTGAGCATTGAGCATGCGTCCCGCCTCCGGGTTCCGGTAGATGTCGCACTTGTGTAGGGGTCGCGCTGGGTCGCCGGGTATGAACTGTCCAGTACGCTCGCATAGCGCTCGGTAGACTAATGAGAAGGACTATTACTCACGTGAGCATGCGTCCCGCCTCCGGGTTCCTGTAGATGTCGCACTTGTGTAGGGGTCGCGCTGGGTCGCCGGGTATGAACTGTCCCGTACGCTCGCATAGTGCTCGGTAGACTAATGAGAAGGACTATTACTCACGTGAGCATGCGTCCCGCCTCCGGGTTCCTGTAGATGTCGCACTTGTGTAGGGGTCGCGCTGGGTCGCCGGGTATGAACTGTCCCGTACGCTCGCATAGTGCTCGGTAGACTAATGAGAAGGACTATTACTCACGTCAGCATGCGTCCCGCCTCCGGGTTCCTGTAGATGTCGCACTTGTGTAGGGGTCGCGCTGGGTCGCCGGGTATGAACTGTCCAGTACGCTCGCATAGTGCTCGGTAGATCTGGAACTGTAGGACTGTGCTCACGAAGTATCTGGAACAAGGAGAATTAATGTTAAAAATCTGTGAATACCGTATATCGGAAGGGAAAGCACAAGCTTTGTAAAGCTTCTAAGATTGGCTTCGCTAAGTTTGGGTCCATAGTTATCACATAGACAGACATATAAAAGAAAGAAAGAAAGAAAATATTTTTATTTACCTTAAAAACTACTACACAGAACAAGAATATATGCTAAAAAAATAAAACTATATAAAAAAAAATGTAATCTGTGCGCAGCAGGGTTTGAGGCAAATATGGCCTCCACTCAGCGTTATGCTGGATGAACACTGGTGTGTCCACCAGCGCTGGTTTTCAGTGAGGGCCATAGGGGTTACATCACGACCGCCTGGAGTGGTGCGTTTAAGACGACAAAATATACAATAAAATAAATGGAAACAGGAAAATGAAAGAAAAAGAAGAAAACAATACAAAAGCAAAATTACATATTTTAACATTAAAGGCAAGCAATCAATAAATAAAAGTGTCACATCTTAAATCATTTAGCTATAAAAAGTATATGAAGTGTCCTTTTCTAAGTGTACATTATTGTATTTATGGAAATAAAGAGTTTTTGATTTGGATTTTTTTATTTTATAAATAAATAAAAAACAAACAAACAATAGTGCCAAACTATTTTTCGGGCTGCCACCGTCGTCCGATCGGGTCTGTGTTACCTTAGTTTATATGACAGACCTATCATTATCCTTTAGATTCGCATCCTCTTTCTGAGCTTTTAGAAGGAAACTTTTTAATTTTAATTTGAACGTATTAATGTTTTTCACGTCTCTAATGGGAGGAGGGATATTATTCCAGCATTTTGTTGCTGCATAACGAAAACTACCCCTAAAAGCTGCGGACGAGCTTTGAGGCGTTGCTAGAGTCGGACAACACCGTCTTCTTGTTCCTTCTTTCTTAAACCAAATCAGTTTGTTATAGAGATAAGAGGGCACGCCGAACTTAATCACTCCAAATAGTAGAGTGGCAAAGTGGAGTTTTCTGCGTGACTTCATTCTGAGGATATAGTGTTGGCTCAAGAATGGAGTAACAAGCCCGCGGGGTGGTATTGTAAAACAAAATCGGGCGCAAGCATTTTGTACTCTTTGGATGAGATTCTGCGTACGCTTCAAAAGACGTGGACCAAAAACTGTATCAGCATAGTTAAATTTCGACAAAACTAAAGATTCTACAAGCTGGATTCGGAGTTCTTCGCTCAAATAAGGTCTAATTTTATAAAGAACTTTTAAACGGTAGAAACAGTTTTTAACTGAATCTGTAACATGGTTTTCGAATCTAAGATCAGAATCAACTAGGAGGCCAAGGTTTCGTGCCTCATAAACACGCTCGATAGGTTCACCCATAAGTAAAATATTAATGTTTTTTGGTATTTTCATTAATTTATGTTTCGAGCCAAAGATTAGGTATTTAGTTTTTAAAGGGTTTAGAATAAGACTATTGTTTTTTGACCATGTAATAATATTATTTAAATCTTCTGTTAACTTACTTATTGCGATGTCCATTTCATCAGGTTTGAAAGATATATATATTTGCACATCGTCTGCATATATGTGATATTGGCAGTATTTCAAACAATTTGTGATATCTGCACAGTACAGGGTAAATAGAATAGGTCCCAGAATGGAACCTTGTGGTACGCCTCTGTAAACAGGTTTTATCTGTGAAACTGTTGAAGATCCGTCGCTATTCTTGAGTTCTACAAACTGGAACCGGTTACTCAGATAACTATTGAACCAGTTTTGTGATGATTGATCAAACCCGTAATGTTGGTAGTAAGTTAGATTTTAAATTTTTCCATAATTGCTTAGGATCACTTATCTTGTTATTTATATTATATTTAAAATATGCGGATTTTTCATAAAACAGTGATTTATTAACTAATGATTTAAGACTAAGGTAGTATTCCTTTTTGCTAATGGTATTGTGTTTACGGTAATCTGAGAGAGCAGCATCCCGTTTTCGCATCATTATCTTGATGGTATCAGTTATCCATGGGGGTGAACGCTTTTTTATATTGACTGTTTTTATAGGCGCATGGAAATCAAATAAAAGGGTAATGCAATCACTAAACATACTAACCATTTCATTAGTATCACTAAGTGATAAAATGTGTTCCCAATTTATACAGCATAAGTCCTGATTATACATATCTAGTAATATATCTTTCATTGGGCGGTACTTCAAAATATGAGGACAGATTTTTTCCTTTTTTACGTTTAGTTCGCAAGCTATAAACGAATGACCATTTATTCTTCCTACTGGCTCGACAACGATTTTTCTTGACTTTAAATCAGTGCAAACTACGTCAATGAGGGTTTGGCTATTATCTGTGTAATGTGTCGGGGAAGAAACTAGTTGATCGAGACTAAGGCTGGTTGTAAATATGTTAAACTTCCTTACTTTTCCGTCATGTACATCCATAAGATTTATATTGAAATCACCCAATAAAACAACATTATCACAGTTCGGCGTAGAGTTTATAGAGTCGGTCAAAGCATCAAAAAATAAATCTAGATCCATCCATGGTGGGCGGTAGGCAGTACCAATAGCAATTTTTTTGCCGTTGACAGATAAGGTAAGCCACATTTGCTCTACTGATTGATGCTTAGGATCCACTGGATGCTGCCATATACGTGATCTAATACCGGACCTTATGTAAAAGCCAGTACCTCCACCGCGACCGCCGCGCACGGAGGCGGGTCGCGGAGTGTGCCGGAGTCGGTACCCTGGGACGACGGGGGCGCGACCGTCTTCACCTGGCCTAAGCCAGGTCTCATTTATTGCCATAATATCTACAGAATGTCTATCCATTTTTACTAAAAAATCGTCATGGTTTGTACCAAGAGATCCCGCGTTAAACAAACCTACCCTTAAAAAATTAACCATAATTAAAATTTGATATAAGTTTGGTACACTGTAAATAGTGTACAGCTTGGGAAGATTTGTTCTTATTATTGGTGAATATTGAAGCGGTGATGGTACAAATTTCATAACAATAGCAATGCTCTAGACTACAATTAAAATTAAATAGTTCATTTTTAAAACAAATAAAATAACTGCAGTAATATAAAGTATATACCTTAAGACAAGGTGCAGAGTATGGCACCAATAACGGTTTACAACATAAGTAATTCTGATGTGATAGTTCATTCAACTTGGCTGTCGTACATGTATATATTATGTATAATACGAGTAGGTGCAGTAAATTTATGACATTTTTCGAGTTCAAATAATATAACAAACATGCATTTTTAAGTTTTAAATTACAAAAATATTAGGTCCTTACATATGAAATTGGCGTTTTGTATGGGAGGAACAAAAAGTCGAATATTTTTTAATATAATATATTTAATTAATCAAAGTATGAACCATTATTTTCTATGCACTTTTGCCATCTTATAGGTAGTTCATTGATCCCTTTACTAAAAAAACCAGTCGGACGGGAATCAATAAAATCTTTGAAGGCGATTTGGACTGCCCCATCGGAGTTGAATTTTTTCCCTTGCAAGAAGTTATCCAAATTTCGAAAAAAATGGTAATCTGTTGGAGCAAGGTCCGGGGAGTACGGAGGATGTCTTAGACTTTCCAATTGAAGCTCTTCTAATTTAGTAGCCGTCTGTTGCGCAGTGTGTGGTCTAGCGTTGTCGTGAAGCAGCAGTGGCGTGGAGCGATTGACCAGCCTAGGTTGTTTAGCCGCTAGCTTTTCCATCATGGTTTGCAATTGCTGACAATAGACATCAGCCGTAATAGTCTGGCCAGATTTGAGAAAACTGTAATGAACAATACCGGCACTAGTCCACCAAACGCTTACAAGTAACTTTTTTGGGGTTAATTTTCGCTTGGGGCAGGATTTGGCTGGCTGGCCAGGATCCAACCATTGCGCTGAGCGCTTCCGATTATCGTAAAGAACCCATTTTTCATCACAGGTAATGATTCGGTTTAAAATACCTTCATTATTGTGCCGGTTTAGTAATGTAACGCAGCAGTCGACGCGCGTTTGCCGGTTTGCTTCAGTCAATTCGTGAGGTACCCACCTTTCAAGCTTTTTAATCTTCCCAATTTGCTTCAAGTGAATTAAAACAGTTTTATCACTAACACCGCAGCCTGCAGCTAACTCGGACGTGGTTTGCGATGGATCCGCTTCCACAATAGCCTTCAAGTGATTAAAGTGGCCAGTACGAAAAACGCCAATTTCATATGTAAGGACCTAATATTATATAAAGGCCGGCTAAACGGATTACAAGTGTTTTTCCTAATACATTCTAAGACATTACTTAATTTAAATACCCTGCTGTGCACAGGTGCTACACATAAAGCTATGTAAAAGTTAACATTTTGGTTGCGAACACAAGAATTCATTAATATTAAGTATAAGTAACATGCAACATAAAACCTGAAAAAACTAAATAATTTTATGAGCTTAAGTGTAAAAGTAACTAAACTAGTTAAACGGAAAGGGTGCCAAAAACCCGCTCCAAATCCTTTTCGTTGCGGATGCGCATAACTACCGAGCCATGTTCCTTGCGTACGTGTATACGGCCCGCCTTTGTCCAGCAGTACTTCCACTGGTGACGGCGGCAGGCTTCTCTAGCCTTCGCGAAAAGGTGACGGTTTCCTCGTGAAAGTCGCTCGTTGACATAGACGCGTGCGGGCGGCGCCGAGCGTACACCGACGTCGGAGGAGGTAAGCCCGCGCCGCACTCGCGCAGCACGTAGATAGTCGTCGTGGATAGAGCGACGCGCGAAGCGTACCACGATCCTGCGCGTCTTGACGATGGCCTGTGACGATGCCTCGCCGGACTGGGGCCGTGCCACTGCACCGACTCTCTCTGCCGACACTATGTCGCACTCGTCAAGCGTCATCCCCATGGCAGCACCTAAGACGCTCACAAGATGAGAGGGACTCTCGCCCTTCTCCTCGGGAATACCAGATATCTCAACATCATTGAGGAAGGCCTCCTGCTCACGTTCATTTAGTTCCGCTTTCAAGTCAGCTATTGTTCGTTCAAACTCTTGCAGAGTTGAGTCTTCCTTTTGAACCTGCGTCAGCTCCAAATGCGCCATCCTCCTCTCTACCTCGGCCGCTCTCTCGTTGCATGCCTCGACAGTAGCCCGTAAAGTAGAGAGCTCAGCTTTGAGTTCCTGCATTTCAGAGCAGTGGCTGCGGAATTCTCCTCTGAAAGATTTAAGCTCAGTCATATAAGCTTCATGCATTTTCATGACATCGGCGGTAAATTCTTCTTTTAGTGGCCTCAGATTCAGCTGCATCTCCGCATCCGAAAGTTCAGCGGTGATATGATGGGCTGTTTTATCCAAAGTCACAGGCTCAACACTAGTCTCTGGGAGCTCTTGGGCGAAAGAGGCGTCCTGGCTACTCCGGACGGGGGTGGAGGGGTCCCTTCCCTTCGGCGCATTGGCTTGACAAGCAGCACAACGCCAAGAAGGCAGGACTTTAGCTCGCTGAGCAATACCAGCACACGTGCGGTGTGTAACTGAGTCGCATTTCGGACACACAGCGCCATCTGTTGTACGCGACGTGAATTTCCCGCAGCTGATACAATTTAATTTAGAGCTCATGATGCGCACCGATCAACCCTAACCAAAAACTGCGCAACCAATGCTTCGTTTAGTAGTACTGCTACTCGACACTAGATGGCACTAGCTGTATTTAAGGTAAAAGTTTCAGAGTTTATTTTGTTGTGTAGTCACTAACCCTAGTGTTGTTCACTTTTTCTCATTGCAGAGTGTGAGTACCTACTCACGTACTTAGGTATGCAGTCCACCGCGAAACAACAAATAACTCCAATCCCTTGTATTTTTTTCTTCCATCCGGATCAATGTGGGTAGACCAGGTTCACTTAGTTAGTGCGATTTAGATTTTGCTTCTAAAGTCTTTAAATTTGCACTAAACACTGCAGATAACGATACTGCACATGGAGAACACAGTAAACTTTTAATTATTTGGCCGTTAACCGGGTCATTTAACTTTTTTCGTTTGCAAAAGAAATAAAACAGTGGGACCAGCTGTGCACCAGCTGACGGTCGTGACGTCACCAAGTAGTGTATATATATCATATAGACTTAGTTTTTGTGTTGGTTGTGACTTTGTTAATAATAATAATTGAATTTATTTATTCGGATAATTTTGCAATCCATTGTGTTAGTTGGCTTTTAACTAGGGGTTAGCACTTAAAATTAATTATTGATTTTGTCCAAATTTTTCAGCAATCGCAGTTAAGATACTAACTATATATAACTATACTGTTAAAATGAATTGTTAACGTAATTTTTTTAGCTATTTTACTTGTTAAAAACCTGATTTTCATATACTTTATAACAAAGTTTTTCAGGAAAAAAAGCGATTTATAATATAAAGATGGAGTAGGCTTTATTCTAGAATTCAGACATGGTCACTGGACATATATTTGTAACGACTGAGGACCTTGATTAAGTGATCACAGATAATAATAATTTCTGATAAAATAACCAATTGTCATGTCAATACCACATTGGCTTGTTAACTTTTTGCACCAACTGACAGCGTTAACAAGTAACAAAGTTAACGTTAACAATCTGCTTTTTGCCCCAGTCACGACCGAGGTCCAGGATAAGCCTTTCAAACATGCTAAGTATTAGGACCGGTACATTTAGTTCACACGGGAAACGGCGACGTTGCGAAATGACGACTTTGACTGAATGCCTCCGTTTATTGATGTAATATTGCTTCAGGCTGTTTTAGACACCTGCCTTCCTCACATTAACGTTTTTCAGAATAGTGGTACAGTGCGTCCCACTATTCGTGAAGTAGTGTGTCGAGATTCCGTGCATCGATCTAACTTTTGTCGATATTTGTCGAGATTCCGTGCATCGAGATAACGTGCGTCGAGATGCCGTAGTTTACCCGATCAAGAGACTGGCTTTATGGAGTCTACCTACACGTCGGCGGACCGTCGTGCCGCCACCACCAAAAAGTTGACAAAACACCGCCAGGTGCCTAAAATATTCATACGAATGAATATTTTAGGCATGAAATGTTAACAGGAGTCAACAGTCTGTTTCATTCAGAATTTGTAAAGAAAATAAAGGAAAGTACCTAATTACTTATTGCATGGAATCTTAGCCTAGATCACGAGGTATTGCGACCTTCACCGTTGCTCTCAATGACCACCTGTCGCAAGTGAGTGACCTCTTGACCCTGCTCAGCCTCACATCTGCTCCCGCGCAGTAAACATCGTTACATAAACCACTTTACATAGGAAAAATCCACTTATGTAATACGCTTGAGGATGGTTTTTGCTGTGACTTTGTTCAGAGGTAAGGTTTATGGAAGAGAGTGACGAACCTCTTTTGTTTTGAATGTTCTAAACATGGACGAAATCAATATTAAAGGTCAATGAGAAAAGGAAACCCATCAGATCTTTGTTAAAGGTTTACAATTAGAATGTGCCACGTTAATGCGATCAAAGGTTACTTTGATTAGGTAGCTTTGATGACTACTCGCATCCAATTTTTGTGGAATTTGCGCATCAAATCAAAGTGGACTTGGACCACGCTCAACTTTGCAGTAAACTACTACGAGTCAAACAGGCAAAGAACTTCATTTGTTTTGAGATTTCAAAATTAGAACTAGCTTTCGATTTTTTTTGTACAAATGAGGTTGTCAGTACCATGAAGGTTTGTGGTCGGAAGGAAAAACCTCTTTGAAATCGAGGATCATCATCATCATCAACTAGGTAACAGGGATTGTTATACTAGATCCCAAAATGAAAATACATAAAAGTTTCGTTTACAGACAAACAAACAGCCTACCGACACTTTTATGTGAAAGTTCGTATTCAAGAAATGCAGGGCTCAGTGATGGCATTATCGTATTACTTCTGCTATCTTAATGTTTATGTTTTTTAAGGGCTTGCAGGTTAACGGGCGAAAATAAACGTTATTACGAAAAAATACTGAGATTTCTTCACGCAAGGTGATGATGGTCTGTCTCTGAGGCACTTTGCCCTGCGGGTTACTAGCTAACCCGATTTTATATAGGTTTACAGGATTTTATATAGATATTTAAAACATACACCTATAAAAACCATATTGAATGCGTAAAACGTTTGAAATTTTTCTGGAGACATACATATCACATCACAGTAATTATTATATAAATGCGAAAGCTTGAATGTTTAGATAAACGGATGAATAAATGGATGGATGTTTGTAACCTCTTCACGCCATAACTACGGATCAGGATCTACTGAAATTTTATGTAGGTACAGTTACCTAATTCTAATCCTGTCAAATCACTTAATCAAACATACGCTCCTTTTAATCCCATAAATCAGTTCTCATGAGATAGAAATCACCTTTATACGTTTCCATAAAAACAACTCGTGCAAAGCCGCGGGTATAAACTAGTTAATAATAAAACCTACTACTTATACGTAATAATATTCCGACTTTATGTCAACACTGTCAAAACCTCAATTAGCATGATTAAAAAACATGGTAGAGGATCTACACAGCATCATCTAACCCCAAAGTCAGCAAATGTTATGGGTAGTACCTACCTACTAGAGAACTGATTTACATAAAAAATAGAAAACAAGCTCAACTTATTTTGAGGCAAGCTGATCCTGGCTGTAAAGTCCAGCATTGGCTAAAAAAATACCTGAATCATACTAACTAACGAACTAAATAAACTAACTTGAGTATTCCGAGACCTCCGTGGCGCAGCGGGCGAAGGTCCGCCTGCGACGCAGGAGGTTGCGGGTTCGATTCCCGCCTCGGAACAAATTTGTGTACGATCTGCAGAAATTTATTCCGTTGGTCTGGGTGTTTTCTATGTATAATAAAAAATATCTATCTATGTAGTGTATTGTATTAAGTATATCAGTTATCTAGTACCCATAACACAAGCTCTGCTTAGCTTGGGGCTAGATAACGCTGTGTGAATTGTCCAGCATTATTTATTATTTATTAAAAAGGTACTTAGGCTTACTTAGGTATAAAAAATCTAATATATACATAAGTTAACCTAAAACATGCAATAGGCATTATATTTTAATGAATCTCTATTAGCCAGGCATTCAAATCAATTAAATAGCTACTGCCAGACGAGATATTGCTTCAGTTTTCATAATCGTAGGTAATAAGCACTTATTCAATGTGATTGAGAGGCATTCGCTACCTCGCATTTATCAATACACGTAATTATAATATCATTTCATACAGGTAGTCGTTCTGTCCTTGCCGACCCTTTCGTATGACCTTTGTGAACTTAGAACTGCTTTTGAACAAAGAAAGAGGTTTGCTACGTCGCAGTTGTATAAAAATTGAGTGCAGAACAGATAAGTTTTAGTACCAGTTTTGTCTTTTGTCGTGAAGGTGGAGGTAGGATATTTTGCGTTCGTGAAATAGGCCATTATGCGGCAAGAGGCGTCGTTGTCGGTACGAGCAGCGGTATTATGTCGTTTGTAAAAGACGATGATATTTTGGGGACCTTTTGTAACTGATAAAATGCTTGAAATTCGGTGGTTCCAAATTTGAACAAATTAAAAGAATCTATTTTGTTTATTTTATAATCCGAACTAGATCTCAAAGCATGATAGAGTGACAAATTCTAAAAATTTAAATAGAGAACGTCAACACAAAATCATGTAAGACCAGTGTAAGACTAGGCGCAGTGGTGGTTCCAAATTTAAACAAGATAGATAAACTCTTTATTGTACCACCTATAAACAAAATACAATAACTATAATAATTAATTATGGTATCAGTATCTGGCACAGCGCATCAGCATTGCCATACAGCGGGGCAATGCAGCCAGCGTCTTGGGGACGCTTCCGACTGGTATTGATATGGATCAGTTGAGATACCTGTAGATTGTTTGCAACAGTCTGCAGTTAGCTCAATTGTTTCAATTGTAAATACTAATTATATTATAATTTTCTTTGTGAATAAAGGATTATGGTATAGAAGTACACAGGGCGGCAGTATGAGCTATGCTATGAACTATCTCTTGAGGAACCATTTTGATTTTGAAACAGTTTTTTTGCTTCTCTGCACAACACTGCTTACTTTGGTGTTAAATAATGGAGTATGGATTTTCTAAGCATTCATTATTTATGTAATTTTTTAAGGTAGGTTTGATTTTAACAAGTAAATTGTTTAATTACGCCTTTTAGTCTTAAAAAATCAATACCCACATTCATCGCATTTTACGACTGCCATCGAAAACCGCAGAAATGATTAATGGTGATTTATTTGAATGCCATTCCAATTAATATAATTATTTAATGGGAGCTCAACATTACGTTGAACAATAAGTACTTATTAAAAAGGGTACTCTAAATAGTTGAACTTACTACTTTAGACTTTCTGTAGACGAGAAACTTATAATGGCTGACTTTCTAGACAGCGCAACTCTGCTACTGCGTTGACAATAATATCTGCAAACCATTCTAGCTCTCATTTGCTTTGAGTGTTGACAATATTTGGAAATTATAAGGCAAGAAAAACCAGAAGAATCTGACTTTTTTTCTTCCGCTTTTGTAATAACATACGTAGCTACTAAAATCCACTTGTTTCATTGTTAATAATCTTTCATTCATTCAATCATTCTGTATTTTTGGACATACAGAACCACAAGATTTTATTGGCTTAGTAACAAAAATCTTTCCTAACGCGATTGCCATACATTTAAAGGCGTATAAAAATTTAAAAATTAGAGTACCTATGAATAAAGTTTTTGTTGCTGTGACAGCAAAGTGGCCAGCCCAAAGACTTGTCAAGTAATCTTGAAAAACTGACAGTAGCCACTAAAAGTGGTCAGTTTGTCCGAAACCTAAGTTGTGCAACAACTCACACAGGTCATTATTTTTTACTACAGACTTGTTACATCTACTGACCTCAGCTATCGCAAGTTTATTATTTACAGGTATACCTGTCATGTTGTAAACTTGTTTGCTGACTATTTTACGCTTGGTAGGCAAGTTTTTATTCAAGTTACTATGTGCTCTATTTTTAATTGATCGGCGCACATACGGCAAAATTACTACTTTAGGCGGTCAGAACTTAAAGATATGTTTATAACAACTGCGCCCGAGACTCTGACTGGTAAGCATTGTCAGTGTACGGCTATTTAGATCAATGTTTATGGTTTAAAAAAATGTCATACTAGAATTAATGTAATTGGAATGAGTCTTTAAAATTCAAACTTAGGTTTTGCTCTAAGCGTACGCCAAATTTCATCTTGATTTGTTCAGTAGCTTTGGAGATCCTAGGTACCTAACAAAAAGTTCACAAACTTTCGGCTTTATAAAATAAGAAGGAAAATCTCCATTCGACTAAGTAGGTATACCCAATTTGGCACCTTGAACCAATATCAATGAATAAAATAGTAATTTGATCTGAAGCGCCTCTGTTACATCATTTGCCACAAGCCGTCTCATTAACAACCAGTAAAGCTAATCACGTCAAAATTACAACCACTAACGATCGAACAGTCTTTAATCATAGCAACTTGAATTTATTAATCTGTATTTGCATAGAGATACAGTTTAACATTCAACTGCATATAGAGTAGAATGATGACATTTTTATGGAAAAAACGTCATGTAAAAACGGTGCTTACCTGCTCTTGACGCGGTTCCAATTTCGATCTTAATTCCAATTTAAACTAATAAAATGCTTTAAATTCGGTGGTTCCGAGCTGGAACAAATAAAAAATCTATTTGGTTTGTATTAAAAAAACCGCAATCCGAACTAGGTCTCAAAGCATTCATGTGTGACAAATTCGATAAATAACAAAATTATAATAGTGTACCTCAATGCTAAGTTATGTTGGACAAAAATTTAGTCCATCTTGTTTAAATTTGGAGCAAATTTAAACAAGATAGATACAAATACAAAATACAGAGGATTTGAATCCTCATTTTAAGTATTAGGAAAATCCGCTCTTTTTTAGTTACATTAGCCAGAATTTAACAGAAACTTTTTACAATGAAACGTTTTGGTCAATAAAGAGCATATAAAAAATAATATTAAAAGTATAGGGTAGATAAAAGCACAGTTGAATGAAAAGCTATTGTTTGAGTGCTCAATTTGGTGTGGTCTAAATAGATAGATAAACTCTTTATTGTACCACATAAAGACAAGATAAAATGTAACCATTAATTATGGTATAGAAGTACACAGGGCGGACATATGAGCTATGAGCTATCTCAGGGTAAGTTGCAGGATTAAAATTGAAATCAGATCTGTTTCAAGTGCAATGGAAAAACGTCTTCTACACAGCTGTCCAGTATTTCCCAATACTTAGTAATATTAATGACATACGAAGGCTAAGGTCAACGAAATTGTGTGTGGCCTACATTTGTATACGAGATGTGACCTTACGACGATAAAGTAGGATTACAAAATGATAACTACGCGATGACGCTGGATGGGTTTTGTAACTCGTAAGTGTTTCAAGTAACGCAGCTTTTCGTAATAAATGAATAACTTTCAAATTATTGAGAGCAAAAGTTGATGATTTCTTCAGTAGCACAATTAACCTTGCTATTAGACGACTAAAGCGCCACGGCGGCGTGCCGTGGTAGACCCAGGAAGCTATACATAGAAATATGTTAAATTCTTTTGCGTTTTCCCAGCGCTAACGCTTAACAGATGGCCTGCGTAGTGAAATAACGAGCTGCGTGCGCTCCGCGGTTTCACCCTCGTGGCAATTTCAGAAATGTACTGCATACACCCTAGGAGTAGTTTTAAAAATAATATGTGATTCATAATTTACTGTAACGACATCATCCGGCGGGCCTTTGTCACCGCTAACGTACCAGCTATTCTCGAAATGAATGGTCTGTTACGTGACGATGGTAAAAGGCCCGACGGTATGACACTAGTCCCATGGGAGTTGGGGAGGCCTATTGTGTGGGACGCTACATGCGTCGACACACTTGCGCCTTCCCATCTTCCGAGGACATCCGTGAGGGCAGGCGCGGCGGCAGATTTGGCCGAAGATCTCAAGAGGCGCAAATATGCAGGTCGCGACAGAGCCTACACATTTGCTCCTCTTGGAGTCGAGACCCTAGGTCCGTGGGGTACCGAGGCTCTTCGGGTTTTCAAAAAATTATCTGAGCGTCTGGTCGAAGCGACGCGTGACCCGAGAGCTGGTCAGTATCTGGCACAGCGCATCAGCATTGCCATACAGCGGGGCAATGCAGCCAGCGTCTTGGGGACGCTTCCGACTGGTATTGATATGGATCAGTTGAGCTACCTGTAGATTGTTTGCAACAGTCTGCAGTTACCTCAATTGTTTCAATTGTAAATACTAATTATATTATAATTTTCTTTGTGAATAAAGGCTTCTGCCATGCTTAAAAAAAAAAATTCTGTATATTTTATTTATACCGAGTTTTGAGTGAATAATAATAATAAGGAATAATATTTTTCGATATAAACTTTGGTAAATTATTGATTCACCTATGTGTTATTCTAGAACATAAACAATGACCTGACAGCAAATTTCATCTAAATCGGTCAAGTAGTTACGGAGATACGTGGTAACAAACAATTACACAAACTTTTACATTTAAAATATTAGTAGGAAGTAGGATATTGCAACGTATTGGACGGAATGAGAACTCTATGGAGCGTCTCCTGTGATCGGGCAGAATAGATGGGAAAATACTCGTGGTCGCTCTCTAACTAGATGGTCGGACCTCATCAATTCTGACACAGTCCAACATTACCGACTGTTCCCACAACGCAGTCAACAGGAAACGATGGCAGCGCATTGCAAGAGGAGTCATTCATCAGGGCCCCATCATAACCACTGCCACTCTGCCAAGACAAAACGATTCCGAAGAAGAACTCAGAACCCGCGTGACCGAAACCGCGTGCTGAACCCAAGGCTCTTAAAAAATAAAACGTTAAGTGCGAGTCGGACTCGCGCACTAAGGGTTCCGTTTAATTGTAAGACCTTATTTCTTGTCAACATGAATTAGGTACCCTGTATATTTTGGTTGGGGGAGAAAATCAAAAATTATATGTGAATTGTCCAGCATTATTTATTTTTTTATTTTATTTTTTTATTTATGTTTTATTTTCTAAACTTCAAATTCACGGTTTTCAGATTTTTCTCGTTATTTTTCTTTATAACCTTGCTTCTTACCAAATTTTATGATTCTGGGTACACTATAAGTACCCTATAGGTTTTGGTCTATTCTATGCAAGTTTACGGGAAGTACCCTATAGGTTTTGGTCCATGGCGAGCATTAAAAGTATTTTTTTTGTGAATAAATTACAAATTTATGGTTATCGGATTTTTCCCTTTACTTGTGCTATAAGATCTTGCTGCTCACCAAATTTCATGATTCTAGGTCTACGGGAAGTACCCTATAGGTTTTGTGTGCATGTGATTCCCTTGGAAATTTCAAAATCTTCCGACACAAACGGCTGTAACTTTTGAGTGCGTTGACTTAGAAGTTTTATTTATATTGCGGCTCTAAGATGTTACGGACTTGAGCATTCGACGTTAATTTCAACTCGATACGTCCTCGCATTTCTGAGAAAAGAGGGTTAACAGACGGACAGACAGACAGACAGGCGGACACGGACAACAAAGTGATCCTATAAGGGTTCCTTTTTTCCTTTTGAGGTACGGAACCCTAAAAATCGAAGTTTCTGATTCGTTTTCGTGCAAACGATATTCTTATGCAAGTGACGTAAGAGATGTTGGTTTTTAGGGTTTTGAAGATCGATGATCGGTTTCAAAACCCTTATGGGCTCGCTTTGTCTGTCCTTTTTTCCCTCCTTAATAACTCAAAAACTACTGCAGCTATCATTTTGAAATTTAAAATAATAATACATTTCGTGCGCCTGTGCAGATTTAGAGAAAAATAAGAAAAATAAATGAAAAATGAAAATGAATATTTTCCATACAAATTGTGATGCCGAAATTTTAAAAGATACCTACAAAGTCATATGGGGTATCAAATGAAAGGTATCATTTTGTACATTTCAAAATATTTTCTGAAATTTTTGTAGGTTTCATACTTTTTAAAATATTTCGAAAAAAGTCGAAAAAATACCCATTCCCCCCCTGGAATAATTTTCAAAAGGGGGGCTACCTCACCAAGTGAGATATCAAATGAAAGGTTTTGGTTTGTAAACTTCAAAATAGTTTTTTAAATTTCTGTAGGTTTCATACTTTTTGAAATATTTTGAAAATAGTCAAAAAAATACCCATTCCCCCCCCCTATCTCCGAAGTTTGCAGAGCGATCCGTTTAAAATGTATGGGGCGTTTGTAGATATGGATCTATATTTTGCACGAAAAATATAGAGAAGTTTGAAAAAAGAACACGTTTTGAAAAATGGTCAAAAAGGGGGGGAATAATTTTCAAAAGGGGGAGCAACCTCACCGAGTGGGGTATCAAATAAAAGGTATCGGTTTGGACATTTCAAAATAGTTTTTTAAATTTCTGTAGGTTTCAGTTTTTGAAATATTTTGAAAAAAGTCGAATAAAAACCCATTCCCCCCCCCTATCTCCGAAGTTTGCCGAGCGATCCATTTAAAATGTATGAAGCGTTTGTAGATATGGATCTATATTTTACAGGAAAAATATAGAGAAGTCTGTAAAAAGAACACTTTTTGAAAAATGGTCAAATAGGAATAATTCTCAAAAGGGGGGCTACCCCACCGAGTGGGGTATCAAATGAAAGGTATCGCTTTGGACATATCAAACCAGTTATCCAAATTTCTGTAGCTATGAAGCGTTTGTAGATATGGATCTATATTTTACAGGAAAAATATAGAGAAGTCTGTAAAAAGAACACTTTTTGAAAAATGGTCATATAGGAATAATTCTCAAAAGGGGGGCTACCCCACCGAGTGGGGTATCAAATGAAAGGTATCGGTTTGGACATATCAAACCAGTTATTCAAATTTCTGTAGCTTTCATACTTTTTGAAATATTTCGAAAAAAGTCGAAAAATTTACCATTACCCACCTTAACCGAACCACCAATATAACCGAAGCATGCAGAGAGATCCATCTGAAATGTAGGTTGGTACCTACTATTCTTAGGTATTTGTTAAATTGCGAAGTCTCTAACCAGTACTTTTGGTACATATTTGTTGACAAACGTTCAAAACCCTCGGCGCGCGAGTTACACTCGCACTTGACGGATCTTGTTTAGTATGTTAAATATATTTTCTCTGCTTGTATCTATTATTTAAAGGCGGTTCATGTTGTGTACATACCTAGTTGTTTAAGGTTTTAGATAAAAACTTAAAAATAATTCTATACTACCTAGCCAGTAGATGTCCTAGACAAGATCCTAGACGTAAAGCATTAGAGAACTCTGTAATGTTAGATCTGGTTTAATAAATGAATTGAATTGAAAAAAAAAACTGGACAATTCACACAGCATTATCTAGCCCCAAGCTGAGCAGAGCTTGTGTTATGGGAACTAGATAACAGATATACATAATATAATACACTACATATATAGATATTTTTTATTATACATAGAAAAACATCCAGAACACCCTGAACAAATATCTGCAGACGGTACATAAATTTTTCTCGAGGCGGGAATCGAACCCGCAACCTCCTTCGTCGCAGGCGGACCTTCGCCCGCTGCGCCACAGAGGTCGCCATGTGATGATGGTGATGATAATGATACATGTCAGTTTCAAGTCGTATCCACATCCAGCTATCTTTGATGAACGTCTCAGAGGAACTATTCCACAGAGGTCGTCTAACAAAATAGTTGGTTTTGCAAGACAACGAAAACGAAACTTAGATTTTCTTTTTCCGAGTAGGCTCTCACCTCTTTATAAGCTCTTACGTAAATATTATCAAACAAAGTACATATTATATAGCATCGAACTTGACAAATCTGGTCTCATTCATTATGTTAATTTGACAGTTCACGCACCAATGTCAATTTATTCACCGACATGCGTCTCCAAGTTAAATCCTTGACCTTTGGGGATTACAAAATGACTTGATATGAAAATAATCAGAATGAAGATGATAGGATAAATGGTAAATCTTTACGGTCGAGTAATTTGAGGCCATATTATGCTCAACCAATCGCTGCACTGTGACAATGTCGTCGTTAGAGAATCGCCACCATAAACACGTTTTGGTATTCCACCTTAGATTAAATTGATAATTTGGCGTGTTTTAAAAAACGATAAACCGACTTCAAATTCTTCTAGTGGCGATATCTAGTTAAAATTCGAGTCTAATTTAGTTTGATGACACATCCAATAAAAAAGAATTATCAAAATCGGACTACGCTGTAAAAAAATATGCGTGGACAAACATTACGATCAGTGAGTGAACAATCAATTATCTCCTGTTCTCCTAGCCTCAGGATTGGATTTTTTTTCAAATATAAATGGGACCACTTTCAAGGTATACCCTTGCTAATAAAAAAAGAATTATCGAAATCGGAATACTCTGCAAAAAGTTATGCGTGGTCATACATAAAAAAAAGTATACGATTCCACTTGAGAACCTTCTACGTTTTTCGTCGGTTGAAAAACTACAGATGGAAAGACGAACGTTAAAAATTTCGAGTTCCAAACCAAAGAAGCACCGCACCTATCAATCTCTTTGCAAATAGCACCACACTCACTATCTGGGGTTCCTTTAAATTAAAGATTCTGCTTTGCGATTCTGAGACGATACCATTGTCATAGTGGACCGATTGGCTAGCAGAATCGGGCCCCTGGTTACACGCGATGATCATGACCGTCCTCACGCGATAGCTAACCACCTCTTGCGGTAGTGAGCGTGAAAGGGTGTGAACAAAAATACAGGCAGATTACGAAAAACAAAATGTACCTATTTCTTAGAGATATATTTTTTATTTTACGCAGAAAACGTCCAGAACATCTGAAACAAAAACTATTTGTAAATCATAGAATGCCTCGGGACAAATGTTTGTACGATCTGCAGATATTTGTTCAGGGTGTCCGGGTGTTTTTCTATGTAAAATAAAAAAAAACTATCTATGTAGTGTATTGTATTATGTATATCAGTTACCTAGTACCCATAACACAAGCTCTGCTTAGCTTGTGGCTAGATGATGCTGTGTGATTACAGCATTATTTATTTATTTATTATTATTTATACAAACATTTGTCCGAAGGTGGAAATCGAAGACGACTCCTCCTGAATCGCAGTCGGACTATAACATAACGGTTTTAGTGTATGGCCCGTATTATCAAACGTTGCTCAATGCTCAGTCATAGATCCATGCTTAACTGATGTTTATGCCATAAAAAAGCATTGCTCAAGCTTTTAGATTTCTACCGTCATAAATATAATCTATCTAAGTATATTATTAGGTATGGCATATATTCCATTAAAGGTATTATAATTCAGTTACAGTTGTTATATCTGTATTATTAGACTGGATATCTTTATTATTTCTGATACATGTGTCTATAATTTCTTCTGTAGTTATTTATTATAGAAAAAGATATATAAGTTCAGAGCTAAATTTAATGCGGTTTATTGTTTTATTAGGTTTATTTAGTCATTATTATTTTAATATAAGTATGTTTATTATAAGTATATGTATCGTAGATTGATTATCTGTACACTTCCTCTACCTATTCCATCGCCTGCCTCTCCTATGACTCTAAGGTTCGCTGGAAGAAAACTCTTTTTCAGGGTAAAGGTCGCCTATGTCCTTTTATATAAGTCATGCTATTGTGTACAATAAAGAATTACAGGATAGATCGATAACCGAGCTAGCTTTCATAATATGGCCCTAAGACTGTAAACATAGGCCCTTAATAAACAGTAAAGACTAACTAATCAATTCGATATCTCCTGCAATGAATAACCATAACCATTTAAACTATCTCAGAATAGCAAGACTCTTACTGTGAGGTAACTCAGTAAACTGGGTTCCAGGTGTTTCGAAACTAGGTTCAGTGGTACAATCCACCGGCTAGTAAAGGATAATCGTTAAGAAATGCATAGGTAATGAAATGGTACTAAAACTGTAGGTAGTGGGGGTACACTCGAACATTTAACTCGTAATAACTTGAGGAGTTAAGCGTATATACAGTTTCAGTTGTAGAAATTTCAGGTTTTATTTCTACTTAGAGGCCAAAATATGATGCACTTATAAAAGTAGCAAGTCAAAAAAAAAACATTTATTGCCTGAATAATTCAACAGCTTATGTATTTACGTTATTTCACGGGATAGATAGGTAGAAAATACACACTTAAATCGACAGAAATAATACAAAAACACAGCTTAAAAACTAAGTGACAAGTGGCGGTCTTATCGCTTGAAAGCGATTTCTACAAATAAAAAACAAAATGATTTAATTGCCATTATATCATTTGATAGTACTATGGAATCTATGTGCGTAAAATTAGCCTATATGATGTACGTTTGTATGCCAAAGGGGTGAGTCTATTTGAGTTTGACAAGACGTGATACTGACATCTACTTTTAAATGGGATTTGCGTAGTTCCTTGTCTGCACAATAGAGGCGCTTTACCAAATTGTATGGAAAAGGGAGACGGTAAGATCACGTCTCATACTAACGTCAAATAGTCTCACCCCTCAGATATATCTAAATTTTACTTTATGCAAAATTCCAGCTTGATCCGTTCAGACAACAAGGCCGGATACGATCCAGTTCCAAGATGGATTTTTGTCGAAAATCTACTGCAGGTAGGAAAAGTTGCGTTTTACTAAAGAATTTTTGAACATAAACCATATAAATGGATTTCCAGTGTTACATAAGAGATGGCACTAAAGTGGCATAAGCGTTATTTGAAATAAGTGGCTTTGGCACGTAAATAAGGATTGATGTGGACGGGTTGTTTTTATGGACCACGCAATACTTTACTTGCTCATACGCAATTTCTGTCAATGTTGCGAAATGTTCATACAAACTACATCCAAACATATTTTCATTCATATATTTGTTTCATATGAAATATAATTTTTGATTAAATATTTTCAACACACAACAACAGTCTGCAGATAGCTCAACTTTTTTATACGTAGGTACAATTTTTTTGTAAAATTTATTAAAACTTATCAGGGTATTAGGGTTTTAAAAGTTCAAAGGGTCCTTTAGGACGACCTCCGTGGCGCAGCGGGCAAAGGTCCGCCTGCGACGCAGGAGGTTGCGGGTTCGATTCCCGTCTCGGAACAAATTTGTGTACGATCTGCAGAAGTTTGTTCCGTTGGTCTGGGTGTTTTATATGTATAATTAAAAAAATATGTATCTATGTAGTGTATTGTATAAAGTATATCAGTTATCTAGTACCCATAACACAAGCTCTGCTTAGCTTGGAGCTAGATAATGCTGTGTGAATTGTCCAGCATTATTTATTTTATTTATTTATTTATTATTTATGTATCGTAAAACTAAAGCGGGTATCGCGATAACTTTCCACAGTTTCCACCCTGTTGAAAAACAACGGATTAACCTATTCATTGGTAAAATTGAGTAATCTAGCAACACCACTATAAACGGCACGTCTAAAGCGATAGTTAAAAATTATCCGCGGTCGTCCAAATTGCGCTGTGGTCGGAACGGGTGCGGAATGCGCATTAATATGCGGTCGGATTATTGGATAGTCTAATTGTTCTGTTGTAACGTAGTAGTAGCAATAGATATCACCGGTATAATGAATTTGTGGGGTAATTTGCAGGCTTTTTAAATGGTAACCCTCCAGAATATTTTTGGTTGAAATTATGGAGACAGCGGGGAGGAAACGGAAGTAGAATTTGGACAAAGATCATTTAAAATTGACCAAAACAACATAATAATTAAACAGGATATGGTTTTTGGTCGGGATAGTAATGGGAGGTACCCTAACCGGTGAAGCTACAGAAAAATCGTCTTAAAAGACGTTCCATAAAAAATTCACTTGGCAAAAAAAAAAAAATAACTTATACAAAAAAAAAAATTGGTACCAATAGATCCTGTTTTTCATACTGTTGAATGACTGAAATTTTATCGGACGAACTGAGGTTGGAGTACTAAAAAAGTCAGAAATCGCAAAAAACTTTTCCCGTACATTTGTAGCTTCAAAAACCTTGTGAACTTAAAATAGATCAAAAAACAAAAAAAAAACGTACCAAAACTAACATTCGCTCCCGTTACCGTTGTCCGACAAACCGCCGCCGACGCAATTATGTAATTTTAACTAGTGTAGCATCTAAGTAGGTAAGCAGCATACCCCGACCGGTCCTAATGATTTATTTTCTACGACGACCCGAGAGATGGTTGCAGTGAAGTAACTTGGTTTAAACAGACCATTTACGCTGGAGTTCGGTGTCTTCCTCGTGTGATACTGAGAATTCCTGTCAATTACTAAGTTGTTAGATGATAACCACATCACACTTTCACACTTTTTATTTTAAACGCGAGTGTTCGGAAGCTTAGATGATTCGATATTTGGATGTTTGTTGGTCATAAAGAGTTCGAAAACACTATTGAACGAATCGGACTGAAGTTTGAAGTGCTAAACGTGGATTAACTTATATGCTATTTTTCCGGAAAAACGCGTACGAGACTGCATGTAGCTGTAGCTGTTAGTAAAAACTACTGAACTGATCGGGGTGAAATTTTGCACACAGGTAATTCTAATGCTGGAAACAAACATAAATAAAATAAAATAAAAACAGAAGCTAGTAGTTAAATAATAAGAAAACAAAAACATAATTAAATATTTTAAAAACCCCCCGACAGATTTTCATGAAATATTGCTAAGAACTCTCGGGATATTATTATCTATGACAAAAAAAAAACTAAAGGAAAATCGGTTCATCCGTTTGGGAGCTACGATACCACAAACAGATACACAGATATACAGACAGACACGGTAAAGTTATAACACCCTCTCTTTTTGCGTCGGGGGTTAGAAATGAAACAAGAGAAGAAAACAAATTTTGGTCTCCCCGATACAGGCTTTGCCTAGTGTGGAGACCGCAGGAAATTTTCTGTAAGATTGTTATTACTAAAATAAATATATTTTTCATTTGTTTATTTTTTACTAGCTTCTGCCAGCGGCTTTGCATGCGTATTTTCGGTACAATACGTAGCCTATTATCTGAGTTAAGTTTAGCTCTAAACGTACGCCAAATTTCATCTTGATCTGTTCTATAGTTTTGGAGATCCTAGGTATCAAAAAATTCAGATTTTTCAGCTTTATTATATTAGTAGGATAGTAGAACAGGATTCATTCAAACATAACTCAGTGTCACTTAACATCAAGGGAGACCAAGTAGTGGACAAAACTAATAGTTCAACAATGACTAAACAAAGATTTACTACATTACATATCCTACTGACAAACAAATAATAAACATAAACACGAGAGCTCGATGAGTTCGGCTCTAGGTACAAGCTTAGTGAAATGTCAACGAACCCAACAATAAAGCCAAGGATCAAGGTAGACACGCCCGCGAAATGTCATAATGATTTTAATGATTTCAACTACAAGCATTACAGGTTTGCAACAAAGGATTAAGTGAATAATAGTCCACATATTAATTGCAGAATTAATACACAAACAGAGCAAAACTAAATGTCATAAGATCGTTTTGCTTTATTCAGGTATGAATAAAAGGCATCGAAATCGGTTGACCCTGCATCATTATAAGTATGTAGTGTCTGATAATCCTCCGCATAGTTACAAGATTCAAGGTTCCGCAAGTGGACCTATTAGCTAGACGACCAATGAGTAAAACACCACAAAATAAAAAAATAATGCTGGACAATTCACACAGCATCATCTAGCCTAAAGCTAAGCAAAGCGAGCTTGCAAGTGCCAAGTCTCAAAAAAATATAACGGTATTGAAGAGTTTGAGTCTACGAAGTTTCTGCAGCCAAAGGCTGACGGATATGAGCCCTAGGGCGTAATGACATCGACAACAACTATTAGATAAAGTACCTAAAACACTGAAGACATTAAAGCTATTGCATATAACATAAATGTAGCACACGTTTGGTAATCAAGCGGAAAGTGATCATTAATCTACCTAAATGATTGTATCACTGCCAAATACCAATCATTATTCAAAACGGACGAAGTTATAAAATTTTATATTTTAGCAATAAGGAATATCCTTTTAAAAAGACGAGGCTAGGTCAGTAAATTTAATATTATTAAGCATCCAATCAATTACTGCACGCAAACCCTAAAACCGACTTCAAAAATTAACAGTTGGAGGAAGACTCTCGAAGAATTGATGATGTGCTCCGTAAAACGTATATAAAACATCATCAATAATAATAATAATATGGTAATTTTCACAATCACTGCTAACTTATGGTTTCCACGGCAACGGGCGTAAGCAAGTCTACTTAGAAAAATAAATTACAAAGTTGACGGATGGCGGATCGTATAAAACGAAGGATGACCGATCCGTTCTTTTGATAACCATTCTATGAAAATGATTTTCACATTTTTTTCTTAAAGATCAAAAGAGTGACTTTTCCGAAGCAACGCACGTTTGCACGTTCAGCAGTAAGGTTGTTCGTTTCGTGCAATCCGTCAACCGAAACTTCGTATTTTGTGTTTAAAGTAGGCCTTCTTTCATATGTCGTTTCATCGATGTGTCATCAAAGTAAATTAGACTTAAATTTTAACTAGACGTCGTCACTAGAAGAGTTTAAAGTCGGTTAAAAGTTTTTTAAAACGCCAAATTTTTACAGAATTGATACATACACACTGATGACTCTTGAATGCATTTTGGACAAACTTCGATTGAATTTTTTCTCCTTCAACAGTGTTTCCCAAGTTGAGGTGAGTTAAGTTATTTCCGTGGTTCTCAAAGGAGGTATGAAGTAGAAGGCCCTAACTTAGACCGAGTTAGTATTAACTTTGTAAAATTTGCTAATATAGCAGTACCTACCTAATGTAGGTTTAAAAAAATTGTGAAGTTATATTATTGAAAACATATTGATTTTGAAGTGGGTTTTTGAAAGATAAAATTTTAATTACTTTCGAGCAACCTTTAAGCAACCTTTAAATGTTGGCATTAAATGTTTCTTGCTCCTCTTATTTCAGTGTCCTACCTACTTGATTTGCAATAATGATTTAAATCAGCGTAGTCTTTGTTACCCATATATAACCAGATTTAAAGCGCTCAACCTAATTTATTGGTAACATATCCGCTCACAGCAAGGACAGCCACCTGAACTCGTTTAATACGCCTCAAATTACATCCTAAACGAGCCAGCTATCTGGAGATAATCTACAAATCTGTATGTGAATGAAGTTGTATCAGGTATGCTGGTATTGCAATGTGTCATACAGAATGAGCTACGAAAAGTATTGGTATTTTGGGAGGTGGCAACAGTAGTAGTGTAAAGAATGAAACTTGTTTTAATGCAGAAACTTATTGTAGACTTGAAAATAAATGTTCAAGACGATCTTATTAAAAGCTTGCCCTGGACCTATGAGAGCCAAATTTTACATCACAGGATGAAATATTACAAGTGTAAGCTGATAACTAGCCAGGAAACTTTCAGCTTCCAATGGGGAGCTTCATTGTTCTGTCCGTAGTAAGGAAGATTCCTATTTGGGAAGTTTATTTTCTCATAGATCCAACAAGACCTTTCGAGCAAAAACTTTTGTCTTCATATCAAAAGCAGCTTGTCTTGCTGTGCTTCGTAATAATGGCTTATTCCCGAAGTACTCCATGATTATGTCCCAAATTGCTCCACGAAAAACAATACGTTATATAATGAGTTTCATTTTACTTAAGCCAAAGCCCTTCAAAGCAAAGGAGAGAGGTGATGCGAGAAGGACGTGAGAAAGACCTTAATTCAGCGGTTAAAGACAACATAGCTCGAAAAGAAAGGAACAAAGAAAAAAACAAAAACTATAAAAGCCATATCCATAGCAATCGTAAATCAGCAGTTACCGGAACTCCTAGCCGGACTTGTTGAAGGGCGCTGCCTCTCTCCTGCGCAAATTCGCTGCCATACTTCATGTTGTTTTTAGTCATGGTACAATCACCATCATTATCATCGATAGCTTATACTGGTCCACTGCTGGACGTAGACACCAGTATAGAGGCCTATTATGAGAGGAATCTAAAGGCGAGGGCTACACCCAGCGGTTATCATACTCTGGTGCACAATATGATGCACCCGGATATGATCTCAAAATTCTATAACACCGAAGCTGGATGGCGAATGAGGTCACTTAATATGCAAAACAAATTAAGAGTTAAGGATAAATTAAAGGTTATTTGAAGATTCATAGCCAAAGACAAGGTAGACAGAGTAGGTACTAAAAAAGCTAATGTCACTGGTCAGAATGTGGTTCCTAATGCTTTATTTAATCGTTTATTTTAAATTAAGCTTACAGCATGAACGGCCGATGAACCGGTGCCGAATGCTAGAATTAACATTCGATACCACTTATTGATTTCATTAGAACGAGAAAGACTCCAGCAAAATTGGTAGATTTTAACGTATAGTAGAAAAAAATTACCGATAAGGCAGCATCCCATGACATTCTCGAAAATAAGATTCAGGAAACAATAATGAATCCAAAAGCAAAAGGGCCACTTAAACGTTGTACAGAAGGTAAGGAAGCCATTTCAATAAATACCTATCCACCTACAAATTAATTACGAGTAATCACCACTTTTTCGATTCTTACTTTTCCTCTTGTTGGCATTTAAATTATTAATCTTCTACCTGATCTAAATGGTAGTAAGTTATTAATACCCAGTGTATTCACCCCAGTTAACCACAGGGTTTATTGACTCGGCTAGGCCGAGAGGCGATAGGTGGACCAAAACATTGATTGTGGTGACCAAAGGAATATGGGTCATCTAGAGTGGATGGGTCAACATGATCCGCAAGACCATTGCCTGCCTCAGGCCCAGACTATCGCTAGATGGAGACGAATGAAACAAACATATATGCCTGTCAGTGAGTCGAAAACTGTTAATGATGAATATACCAGGGGATTTTCAAATAGATTTTGCTTAGCCGTGATATTTTCGGATGTAACACGCAGAGAAGACAGTCAAACCACACGCAATTTTAAAACGATGACGCATTGTCAATGGTCAGCTTAAAAAATATCACAGAGAGATAAAAACCATAAATAAAGCAACCTATGACAGTGGGAACCAACCATTCACGTCTAAAGCAGTACTACGCAGGTTGAAGTAAAAGTATGAATGAAGGACACCCGTCGGACGTTGCGATATCGCGACGTAGCACTAGATGTGAACTGGGTTCCTGGTGTCAGCGTCATCATCAGCCTGAAGAAGTGCTGCCGTTAATTTAATTGATGACACAAAGGAAGTTCTCAAATTGTCTGTACGTTTTATTACCGAATGCGAATCACCCCTGACAGTTTCGTCCTTACAAAAGTAAAGTACCGAAGTGAGAGACTACCTAAAAGAACGCAAAATGTGCTATTGATGAAGCAGAACAGTATTTCAAATGGGCCTGTACTTTTGTCCAATTTTTTGTTTTGTTTTTGTACAAAACATGATTGCCAAGTATCTCTCTCAGAAAGTCTTTGTCTCCAAGTTGGCGATCAAAAACTATTTCATCATGCTCGTTTGGGATACATTTTATATCATGATCGTCATCGCCGTCATAAAGTGCGTGCGACTAATCGTAACTAATCGCCTGCATTTATGTACAAACCAGGTTACACGCAAAGAGTTTAACATAGGTTCAAACAGATACACTGTTGCTGGTCTACATGGTGGGGTCCAAACCGAAAGTGGCTTTAAAACGGGCTATAATTTTAGTGGCTTACATATTTCGGGACTAATATCTCGGCCATATATCTCAACAATATAGGAGCTATATAATATCTTACCCGGAAACAATAGCCCGTCTCAGAGTCCCTTAAGAGCAAGGGGAAAATAAATAGTTATGGAATGCGGTTACAGGAGGCAGTAAGAGATTTTTGTCGGTTTTCAACGGATTTCTGCCATACTGCGCACGAGTTTCTGTTTGAAAATTGACAAAAATTCGCTCTCGTTTCTAGTGACTATTGAAAATGCAGCGGTCTGTTTGAAAATAAACAAGATGTCCAACTCTTATGATGACGCGATTGAAGTCAAAAGTTGTGAACTGTAGACGAGTATTTATATCCTGTAACCAATTTAACAGCGCACCAGCTTCACGATTCAGTTTTGTTTTCCGTTTAGCAAAAGCGAGGATAAGAAATGAGAATAAGAATATTATATTTGTAACTCAAAAAAAAAAACAAGTGAGGTAAGCGTCAAAACAGATGAATTTTGGGATTGAATCAAAAAAAAAATCTATGATTTGTTGACATTGTTTATTTGAATGATATATTTTTCTTGCTAATTATGGTGCAGAATTGAACGGCTTTCGTTGTGAACTAGACAAAATGTCGCAACGGCGGAACCCACTGGTACTGGGGTTCCGCGGAAGCCGTCATTTTAAATGCTTGCGACACGGTGACACTGGTTTGGTTTGGTATTCAGGTTTTGAATCATGGTCTTATGAGAAAGGATATTTTTAGGACATTAATTTGTACTAAGTTTTGTAGATAATAATTATATTATCGTGGTTCTCTCTTTACCTATTAAAGTAGTAGCCAGAAATGTTCTGAAGAGGACACGTTGTGTGAAAAGGATGGGAATAGGAGTTTGCTTTCATAGTTAGGAGCGGGACACCTTTTCGGAAAGGTCAAATTATTGTTTATTACAAGAAAACTGCATTACAAGTTTCCCACTCATTCCCAATCCTTCTATGGCAATTCTTTTAGTGTACAGGCAGTTCGTCTTTGGAACAAACTGCCTGTCGATATCAGGCTTGCTCCTTCCATCACCTCCTTCAAAACCAAACTGAAGTCTCATTTCCTTTCCACAGCAGTCTAGACTCATTTCATTCTCTGCTTCTTCTGTAACTTGAGATGTTATTGCAACTTTTAGATTATTAGCTTTTTATTATAATTGTTTCCAGTGGACCTACTGTATTAGTTTATTGTTACCTATTATTATTTTCTTTGTAAGTAGATTAGATTATTTTGTATTGTAAATATGTATGTACTGATTATATAAGTTCTGTTATTTCCTTTCGTTGCATTTTCACCCCTTTTTCTATTCTTATATCTTTCTCTTCATACCAAGGTTGCCTGGGAGAAATCGCTCTCAGCGATAAGGCCGCCTTTTGTACTATTTTTTTATTTGTTTAGATATAAGATTTTTATGAATGTTATTTTTAAGAGTACAATAAAGTGTTCATTCATTCATTCATTCATTCATTCATTCATTCATTCATTCATTCATACTGCACAACGAAGTAGGAAACTGGCTTAGAGGATCCAAATAATCAGTGCCTACGAATAATAATTTAGCTTGTTTTAAAAAAACTATAAACCGACTTCAAATTGATCTACATAGTTAAAATTGATATGGGACCAATTTTGGGGTAGGTATATTCTTTCCAATAAAAAAGAATTATCAAAATCGGAGTACTCTGTAAAAAGTTATGCGTGGTCAAACATTACAATCAGTGAGTGAACAATTAATCATCCCCTGTTTTCCTACCTCACGAGATCTCGACCAAACAACGTGTAATGCACTTTCATGATGTTTTTATCGTATTTATTTTAAACAGGTACGGAAAATCGAATCTCAAGGCTCGCGCGTATTTATAGGAGTTCATCTTAAACCAGGAAATAATAATTTACCTAGATACTACTGTAGTGGAATGTCGGCCCATTAGTGTTTAGATTACACCTATGTAATAGTTTATCTAGATTCCTTACTTCACAGGGAAAAGCTGACAACCTCTAATTAGATAGTTACTTTTTTCTGTTACGTATGCTAATATGGAGAGTATGTAGGTTTATCGGTTGTATTTCAGAGAAATGTTTTTCATGTCTTGTCAGAAAACTTTTTTTCTTTTTTATTTTCTAGTATACACAAGATAAATCATCAATCTGGTCAATTCGTAAAAGGCTCATGAGGACACGTTTTTTTACGCAATGAATGAGAGTTTTCGTGACCAATTGGTTCACACTTTGATTGTCATGAGCACATGGCATCATCATCATATGGCATCATCTAGTAGATTAACCAGGGAGGTGCTGCTCCGCGCCTTTCCGGTTCTCATCGTACAGGTTGGGCAGTGAGTGCGATATATTAATACTTTCACTGTCCAGACCATAACGCAAATGTCCTACTTCACCTCGCTGGTGCTGCGGCGCGCCGTTTCGGGTAGCATCGCAGGGTGGGCAGTGAATCTTTGTTTTTTAGTGTTTTACTGCACAAACACTAAGCAACAAAATGGCATCGCGTAGGTAGGTATCATATCAACCAAGATCAGTTGCTAATCATCATAGAGCAGACAGACTCTAATGCTGGTGTTCACCAAAAGATCGAAGAAAATCGGACAATTAGGCAGCGTCGTCCGTTAACTTTGACGTTTAATGTTTGAAATTTTTGTGTCAAAAACGTTTTACACACAGCTGTTTAAAATTTAACCATCCCTAGGTGAACTCGGGTCTTAGACGGAGGAAAATAAAAAATAAACATAAAACAGTGGTTTAAAACATGAAATACGAAACTTGTCAATCCAAATACAGCGTATGAAGTTTTAATAATTTATTTTCCTTTAGATCCTCGAAGCTCAAGACGGCTCATGATGGTTTATTGTAGGTAGTGTTCGCTAGGCGGCACTTACGTTGATAGTTTTAAATACATGTGCTGTAATTTACAAGTTTAATTAGTCGATGATTAAGTCCAATCAAGTCAAAATCACAGGATGACTAGTTAAGACCGTATGCAAATATACCAAGCTGGTTCCATTTCCTGGATATTTTGCAAAGGACAAGTCACTTAGTGGGTCGTAACAAAGAGCAATAAATGAGTTAAGTGAGAAAGAAAATGTAACTTACACAGAAGACAGCAGAAGCAAAAAATAAGCTCAAGAGATAACGGTAGTATAATAAATAACTAGAAGACAATTTCGAATTTCTGAATATTTGTACAGTTTATAACAGTTTATGACAAATAGACGTCCTTCGGGAACAAAACTTCATTTGGCCCTCGAAATCATTTTCTATACAAAAACGGAAAAGTCATCAAAATTTTACAACAAGCAAGAGGAATACGTACATTTAAAAAAGGAATTTGCAATTTTTTTTTAATTGAGAATTTCTCTTTTTTATTTTCGACGGTATAAAGGGAAAACTTTTGTTAATTGAAATAATTACAACCTTTACACCTTGCTACAAACTGAATACTTAGGTACGTTAAAAATAATTAATAACGTAGGATATAGTTATGATCTTCAACGGGCTGCATGTGGTCCAATACAATATCTTAGGATTGTTACGAGTAAAACTTTACCGACATTTCTACCCTTATTTATCTACCACTCTAGTTTTGGTATACGCGTAACTAATATTTTTCTAACGAATATTCTCGCGTAACGAATATTCTCTATATTCTTCGGGCAAATTAAATTCAATTTCAGCATCTTTTTGACCAATACCATTGTTTGGTTCATAGATAATCTAAGCTTTTTCTCAGTGCGTTGAACAATGGACTCTAGAACAATACTCATAAATATGAATGTTCCAAATGGTGATTGATTTGGGAATGTTAAAAATTGGGTCAATCTACCTGACGCACTGAAGCCGAACAAGTTCTTTCTTTAATGAAAAACTAAGAAGGTAATAAAATATATATCAATACAAAATAAAACGTCAAGTGCGAGTCGGACTCGCGCACTGAGGGTTCCTTATAATTGGAAGAACTTGTTTCTTGCCAAATATCATGAGTCTAGGTCAAAGGGTCGCTGTGTGGTGCTGGCTTAGAATTTGCACCACCCCAACTCTTCCCGCGGGTGTCGTAAGAGGCAACTAGGGGATATCCACTGGGGGCGGGCAGCAGCTCCTCCTACAGAACAATTCTACCACCGAACCCGCATGCCCAGCGTGGGGATAATGGGCACTACCCCATGTGATAAAAGTCAATGAGGCGCTTATCAGGGGGAGGCCTGCGTCCAGTAGTGGACCAATACAGGCTGTTGAGGTTGTGGTTGAGGTAGGTAGTTTCATCAAAGAATTATATTTTACGTAAGTTTCGTTATTATGTTATTTTAAGTGTAGTATTATAGATTAAGTAAGTATATTATAGTCTGTAGTTAGCTCAACTGTTTCAATTTTTCTAATTTATTTCTATTATTTGATTGTAATTTTCTTTGTGGATAGGTTTAAGTTAAACTTTATTTGTATGTGCTGCGAATAAATAATTTTAACTCCTCCCCTTTTTACATTTTTACTATAATTGTCCGCAAAAAAACAAAAATTAACCAACTCAAAATCAGCCCTCAGCACTTCAGCAAAGCAAAGTATGCTGTGTACTACGCAAATAAAGGAACCACCAGCTAACGTTCTACATAGAATCTGTACTTTCTGAAACGATCTCTTTGTTCGAAGCTCCAAGGGCAGATTGCATGCTGTGTGAAAATGTGACCCAGTTCCTGCAATGTTTGCAAGAAAATTTATCTTTTCTTTGATAACGTCAGAATAATGTTGGTTGCAGTGCAGGTGAGAGAGTGCATTTCGTTTGCATATAATAGGCCAATGAGATGCTAACTATGTCTCTTTTTTATTGTGGATGGCAATGCTTTTGACCACCATCACATTTAAGAAAGTGACAATGTGGCCTAAGATGGGGCATGCTTTCCCAGAAGGAACTTATTCACTTAGCATTTGAAGACTCCTAGATTGTACTCATCTATCGGATTTAATGTTGGGATTCATTACCAATGAGTGCACACAGTACATAGTAAACCAACCGCTAGTAAAGAAACACTCGAAAAATGAATCCTGCGCCAAAACAAACCCGGAATCGAGGTATATTTTTATATCCATGAAACTTTAGTGACAAACATTCGTTTGGTGTCAATACTAGAACATGTTACTATTGTCAACGTAAGTTGCTGCAGAAAATTTCGAGCGTGAAATATCTACTTGAATATATTGATAATTTCTTTTCTTGACTATCTAAGTCCACAACAATACTAGTTTTTCTTCATGCGGACTGCAATATCTTCGCAGATGAATGGAAGAATTTGATGTTGGTTTATCTGAGGTTTTGCGAAAGAAATGTATGAAAAAAATAATTTTCATTGTATTTAAAATAATTTTAACTGTTAAATGTTTATTTTAAATCGTCTTAGTTGCTAAATAAATAAATCTAAATCTAAATGTTCTTAATCCTTCTATCTACATTTATGTAAAATACAGTAGTTTACATAAATGTAGATGGAAGGTGCTGACCCCGGCAGCATTATGTAAAGTGCACTCAATGACTACTTTAGAAAGGCTGCAGTTTTATCAAGTTCAAGTTAAAAATGTACATTGACCTTGCAGTTACTGCATTGACTACCTTTGTGTAGGGTTCCATAAGGTAGGAAAGTTATTAAACATTTGAAACCGTGTATAGAGGCGTATCTTCAAAAGTGTGGCACGAAAAATTAATCATGATTATTATTACGGTATATGACACTGAAAACATTTTGTAGCCTCACTTGCCTATACTAGAATAAAAAGTCTAGTTAAGGCAGCTGTCAATGTGCTTTGTTTCTATTATTTGATTGTAATTTTCTATGTTAACAAAAATATATACTGAACATCTTATTTTATACTGTCCGAAAAATTTGCTATATTATGTATTTAAAATGATGTTTTTAACCACAAATTTGTTTATGGTATGAATAATATTAAATTTTTTATATTTAAGTTTCAATAATGTGACTGACAAACAGACAGACAGCGGATCCCGTTGGCACCCAAGTACGGAACCCTAAAAAGTATTTCCTCAGGTGAAATTAAATTGAGGTCATCAGACCTCAAAATAGATTCCAAAGTGCACGCTGCTCTTGACATTGAGGTATTCGGTAACAGTTACATGAGAGTTGGCAAAGATAGCCATCTTTATTCATATTTAGTTCCATAACATCTTACTGATCTTTGTCTATGAGAAAATGGTTTCTACTGAATATAATTAAGTTATCGGGCATATTACTATGAGTTTAAGATTTTAAAATCCGATTAATTAATTTAATAGATAACTGCTAAATCAAAAGATAATATAACTGCTAATTGACGGACTCTGTGGCGCAGCGGGCGAAGGTCCGCCTGCGACGCAGGAGGTTGCGGGTTCGATTCCCGCCTCGGGACTAATGTTTGTACGATCTGCAGACATTTGTCCAGGGCGTTGTGGATGTTTTCTATGTATAATAAAAAATATCTATGTATGTAGTGTATTGTATTAAGTATATCAGTCATCTAGTACACATAACACAAGCTTTGCTTAACTTGGGGCTAGATAATGCTGTGTGAATTGTCCAGCATTATTTATTATTTATTAATATTACTCATTCTTTTCACTTACAACACTTTCAGTGAGATATGTAAAAATATGCTTCTAAATGCAAACTTCTTTGGGTCCCACATTCTCTTGATTTATTTGCTTTTCTATTGTCACTTAGTCTATTCAGTTAGAATTAAGTTTTTTTTTAAATATCAGTTTTCAATATTAATATGTTTAGTTATTTCTTAATTCAAACAAAAATCATCGAGATTTATTTATTTACTTTAATTAAAAACAAGCATATGAAAACCTTTTGTAACTAAACGCCATTTTTTATTTTTAATAAAAATCCAGAGCAATATGTAACACAAGATGACCTAGAAGTCAGAATAAAATTCCAAACCAGATCAAACCTGTTAAAATTCAATGTTTCGAAAAACTAACGTAAAATACCGATAATTAATTGTTTTCTTATTAATGTTTTAGTAATTAATTTGATAAATGAGCTTTAGTAGATGTACTAGGCCTTGGACAAATTAGATATACCAGATTTCCAAATTTTAATGCATTGAGTGCATTAAAATTAGCTGCATATTACAATATTTTAAAATATTGCGGGAATTATTTTTCATTGTTTTTATGCGATTCGTAGGTTATGTTTTCCGAGTGTTTCTATGTTGTTGGAGGACATTCTTTATTTCCTTCAAGAATCAAAACGGCTAAATTTTGATTAATGTAAGAAAATACTCGCCTGGTGTCCTTTATGGTTTTTAGCTATATTATGTACGCTCAACCGGAAGCGGGCAGTTCAGCCCCCTGCACAAAAATTCTACCACCGAACTGCAACCCGTATGCTGTGATTAGGCATTACATGAGATAAAAGTCAATAAGGCGCTTATCAGGTGGAGGCAAGTGTCCAGCAGTGGACCAATACAGGCTGTTGAGGTGCGATGAGGAGGTGTAGGCCTTCGCCTTCTCATTTGTCGAAAAAAGTCTTTTAAACCCCCGACGCAAAAAGAGAGGGGTGTTATAAGTTTAACGTGTCTGTCCGTGTATCTGTGTATCTGTCTGTGGTATCGTAGCTCCCAAACGGATGAACCGATTTTCGTTTAGTTATTTTTGTGTCATAGATAATTTTATCCCAAGTGTTCTTAGCCATGTTTCACGAAAAGCTGTCCGGGGGTTTTTAAATTTTTAATTTCGTTTTATAAAAGTTTTTAATTAATAAAAATATTGTTGTCAAAATATTCTTTTTCATTAAACTCAAATGCTTGTCCTTATCTAACAGTTAGTTAAAGAAGGAACCACGCGAAAAAATATAACACGCGTCACGGGTGAAAAATTTAGATAACTAATCTACACAACATTTGTAACACAATAACTACCAAATCGCGACACAAATACTATCATTATATCACAAGATCGAGTATCAGCTCTAGGTCTAAGTCGAGAGCGTACACCACGATCTATCGGATTACCTTTCAAATACCCGAGTAAGTATATCTTTGCATTGGTAGGGACACGAGTTATGATGAGTTAGCTATAGGTTAGCACCGATGAAAAGAAGAGGTTATTTTCCAGTGAATTAAAATGATGTGTACTTCTACTATAAAAACGATTGTAGTTTGACGAATTCACTACGGATTTAAGCGGGTTATCCCTTAACGAGGGACAGCTTCAGGGTGAGTGAAGATGTCCCTCGTTGAGGGATGTTGGTGTTCTTCCCATACAAAAAAGGTTAGTAGTTAACCCGCTTACACCTGTAAATAAATAAATAATGCTGGCCAATTCACACAACATCATCTAGCCCCAAGCTAAGCAGAGCTTGTGTTATGGGTACTAGGTAACTGATATTTTTAATACAATACACTACATAGATAGATATTTTTTACTATACATAGTAAGCATCCAGAACACTCTGAACAAATATCTGCAGATCGTACAAACATTTGTCCCGAGGCGGGAATCGAATCCGCAACCTCCTGCGTCGCAGGCGGACCTTCGCCCGCCGCGCCACAGAGGCCGTCCGTAATTATGTGTTTTTCGTTTGGCTGATGGCAATTGACACCTAATTCTACTCTTGTCTTGAAGATGCCCAGGTTGTAGTAGCTGGCAAATCCATGCTACGGCACTCGATATAACTCGTTGTTACGACTACGCTGTAGCGTGCTACTTAATTTGATTGTTTTGAAATAATGTGACAGTTTAAAAAACTAAAAAACGACTTCGGACCGCTTCCTGCGAAACTAAAAATAGTGTAAAACAGTGTTTGAAATCCCATAGAAATAACATTTATATGGGCCATATATATGGGATTTATATACAATAGCGAAATAATTTTCAAAATCGATTCATCATTGACGGAGATGTCGACAAACATTCATAAAAAAAAAGTACATACAGCCAAACCTCCTCCTTTTTTCGTACTCGATTAAAAATAAGTACGTCATCGGGAAACTTTAAGTAAGGTGAAGTCTGGATTGATGCCCCGGGGGGGTTCGTGTCCCACTGCCAAAAAACCCAACTTACACAAATCGCTCTACACTAGCCTTTTGACCTCGACCCGCCCTGTTTTCGAAAACAGCTAAAAATGAGAAGTTTTTAGCGCGCGCGGCGTTCGCACCTTGTTTGAGTATTATTTTGCGTCTTTCGATAGATTGCTTTTGCGTTACTTTTTCTGAAATATATTGAAACAAGCTATAAAACTAGGTATAATGGTTTTGTATTGTAATTTTATTTTATTTACGCAGACCGTGCTTACGTTCATAATAATAATTTTACTTTTGGCCATAGTCAGTCCATAGTCAAATCTAGAACTCTGTAACTTAATATAGTTTAACATTCGATAGGCTTACCTACTTCTGGGTATTATTCACGTAATTTGTCATAGGCATTTTTACACAATTTACAAATGGTAGGTAGGTAACTAGTAATTTAGAGCGTTATGATTTTTGATGAGCTAATGAAAAATGTCATGGCAGGACACTGAATTGCAGTTACAAAATATTGATGGCTTGTTTCTGCCCTCGGCTTTTACGCGTTGTTTCTTTGAAAACGTTTAAAGGTTATACCTATCCTAGTTTCTACGGACTGGTTTCTATGGACCAAATAATGGGATAAAAAAATACCATAAGTGTTATTCCAAATCTAGATCTACATCTAAGGGAAATTTCAATCCGATCAGTTCAGTACTTTTGCAGTGAAGAAGTTATAAACATCCATCCAATCATCTATCCATCCAAACTTTTGAATATTTTCAAATTAGTGTGATGTGATTTACTGTTTTAGTAGTTCTATTTTCATAGCGTAATGTTAGTGAATAAGTACAACTTTAATAATAATTTAAATTTTTAAGCCAACGCAAGAAAAACGGTAGAAAACCATAATTCAAGCAAATTTACTTTTTGTTATACGAGATTTATTCATCTTAGGCGCTACTTTAAAGCTAAACTTAAAATGTTTGACATTAAGCTTAAAATTATTAACTTATTTCCTCAGAAACACGTTTTTATCATGCGATGTAATTTCCCGTTGGCACAGACATAATTATCCATTGATTCTGATAGATAGGTAAATTGGTGGTAAATTGCATTGCATTCCTAGAATGTGGTAAAACAGACGTGTAAACTGAACACCCAGTGGTTTGTCTAATTTATATCCTACTAATAATATTACTCAGGTAAAAGTTTGAGGCATTGTGAAGATGTTTGCCGAAGACAACGCCAAAATTACTAAATAGATCGGGCTGTAATTTCGCACACAAAAATCTGGACCTGGAATATCGCATTGGTTACTTTGTATTCCAAAAAATGCGTAGGTACAAAGCTGCAGACAGAAGCAAGTACAAAATACTAGCTACTGCACGTAGCTTCGCACGCATTTTTCCGGGATAACAAGTAGCTTTTATGTTAATCCAGGCGTAGAACTACTCTACTCTATACCTAAGGACATAATTTCAGGCTTTTGTAGGTTGTGCGTGAAAAGATAACAAACATCATAACATACATATACAGCAACATCCAAACTTTTGCTTAGATAAATGATATTATTGTGACAAGACAATAGTCAATTTGACTATATTAAAAAGTGAGATATTGGCGAAAACTATTCCACGGATTGAATAATTATTGATTAGTAAAAGAAAACTAAAATAATCATGAAATTTGGCAAGAAGCAAGGTCTTATAGCAAAAATAAAGGAAAAATCCGAAAATCGTAAATTTGTAGTATATAAAATAAACTAAAAAGAAATCTGTTTAGTCTCATCATGGACCAAAACCTATAAGGTACTTCCCGTAGACCTAGAATCATGACATTTGGCAGAGGAAAAAATCCGTAAACCGTAAATTTGTTTATGATTCACAAAAAAAGTATTTTTATTCTCGCCATGGAAACCTTTAAGGTTCCTACTTCCCGTTGACCTAGAATCATTTAATTTGGCAAACATGGTCTTACAATTACACGGAGCCCTTGGTGCGCGAGTCTGACTTGCACTTGACGTTTTATTTTATCGATACTAGAGTTAGCATTCATTGTAGATTACAGTTTTCCTACATTCACACACACACACACACACATGTCCACGTTCACGTATACTGCACGTTTTATTATGCTTTATTCAGACTCAGTCAAGTTCTGCCTAAATTGTATAGAATTTACTTCCGCGTTCAATTATTGACATGCACAAGGACCGACCCTTTCAATGTTACTCTCACAAAAATGAACGTTTCCTGACTTATTGACCGTAAGTGACTGATTTATATTGACTTAATTATGGTTTCCAAAATAAAAACAATAAATATTAATAAGTCGCATATTTGTCAATGCTGCGACCGCATTTCTCGTTCCCGTGTAGGCCTTATGCCGCGTTGACACGATCAGAGTCTGCTCGTACAAGGCTCGGACCGAGTGGACTCGTCGGAGTAGCTTCATACAAGTGTAAAGCTAACCATTCTAAAAATGCAAGCCACCTCCACAAAATGTCATACCCTCGGCGTGTGTTTTTAGAATGGCTTATCTCTACTAAGACAGGTAGCTATTGATATGACCATTGTTCACACAGATCATTTTCTTAATCAACATTGAAAAATGTCATGAGACGCTTGGTTGTTACTAGACGCCATTTTGTTTTCCTACATGTATACGAGCTAGCTCAGAAAAGTAGAACGCGGTCCGAGTATACTTAGATCGGACGCCGCCGTCGTCGTCTGAAAGCGCTCGGGATAAGGAGTTGCTAAAATACGAGTTGCGTCCGAGCAGGTATCCGAGTTCACTCGGTCCGAGAGCAGACTCTGATCATGTCAACGCAGCTTTACAGATCATCTACGTAAGTTCCGACAAACAATCACTATTATGAATGTGAAAGAAACCGGCCAATGATAAATGATTATGGTGTTCATCATCGTCCAGTCGTTTGAGGTTAAAAATTCAGGGCCTTAATCATTAGTAACCTAACTTCTGAAAAACGAAGGTACGGATTATGGAATAAATGGTTACCTAAATGTTCCAAGTTAAATATCTATATTTATGAAGTTTGAGTCGAGAGCTGGTCAGTATCTGGCACAGCGCATCAGCATTGCCATACAGCGGGGCAATGCAGCCAGCGTCTTGGGGACGCGACGACTGGTATTGATATGGATCAGTTGAGCTACCTGTAGATTGTTTGCAACGGTCTGCAGTTAGCTCAATTGTTTCAATTGTAAATACCAATTATATTATAATTTTCTTTGTGAATAAAGGCTTGTACTTAGCACCCGCTAGGTTAGCCCCTTAAGAAAAAATATTTATGAAGTTAGAATATCTAATAATGGGGCACATCCAAACTGTAAATTATCATCATTTATCAGCTTGCTTTGGGTCTAGACGATGTGTTTATTGTCCAGCACTATTTTTTTACATCAACAACTTAAAGAACTTCTTTGCTCTTCAACCCTCAACCTCAACATCCTATAATGGTCCACTGCTAGACTCAGAAATTCCCATGATAAGTGCTTTATTGGCTTTTAGCTCATGGGGGGTAGTGCCCATAATCCCCACGCTGGGCATGCGGGTTGGAGATCGCAGTCTGGTGGTAGAATGGTTCTGCAGGGGGCGCTGCTGCCCCCCACCTCGATGGACATACTTTAGTCGCCTCTTACGACACCCGCGGGAATGGTTAAGGTGGTGCAAACCTTCTTTGATCAATTGCTGACTATTATTGACTTCCTTCTTCTTAGCAAATACAAAAAAAATGTCTTGCCTGTTTGGTATAATCGAATTTGACTTCAAGCATGTTTTTCGTTACGCTGGAGTAGGACCGGAACGGCTCAAAATAGGTAATAAGTGTTATCATAAAATATTCTTTCAGCGTATATTGCTTATTTTCACCCTAAGTAGGGCTAAAATCAACGTTAAATGAAATAGGAAAGTTTAGACGCTTGTATTTTTCAAATGTAAACTTTTTTTACAGTTTTCGCTATATGCAAACATAGATAATGACGACTTTTTTTTCACACCATACAAAAGGCTTTGTCGCTGAGCGACCACATTGCCAAATTTATAAATATTTGCAATATTTTACAAATGATAACTAAAAACTAATCTCTTCAGAAATAACCTAAAGCAAGGTTCTAAATTGTGCGGACTTCTTCAGACAATGAATTTGATAACATACTGTTACATTTTAAATTTGCCAACATCATATAACTTAGCCACTCCAAAAATACGAAGCCGTTCGTGATAAATTGATATTATCCTTAGTTTTGAATGGTCAATATCAAACGGCGCAATAGTTACCCTTCCACGTTTGTATGGAAAGACTTGCTTCTGCCCGCAGCTTTGCACGCGTATTTTCGGTAAAATAAGTAGCCTATTATCTAAGTTAGGGTATTTTCTAAACGTACACCTAATTTCATTTTGATCTGTTCAGTACTTTTGGAAATCCTAGGTAACAAAAATTTCACATTTCTCAAACTTGCATTTATTTTATTAGTAGGCTACGCGACTTATTTAGCCTTCAGGTTCACAAAGACGTCTGGATTCACATTTATATTCGATTACATAATAAAAATCAAAATAAATGCTACCATAGGCACACCTACAAAAAATCGTCACCGTCACTTTTGGAATCCGGAATTTACTATTTTGAAATTTGCATTATTTTTTGGTGTCTTCGCAACAACTTGAGCGTAAAACCGTTCGTTTTGGATAACATTATGTATGCATAGTAAACTCCCGCGCAATATTACTCAACTTATGTAAATGTCAGTATTTACAATATCATTGTTACATATAAAAACAAAATGTCAATTCATAAATATTGAAATTCGCAAAAATACTCGTTTTCTGTTTGATTCGCAATAAACTCAAGTGAAACTTGAGTATAATTTAGTAGGTAATCTTGAAATTGTGGTTTTGAATTTTTATGTCGTCATCGTCACACAAGGACAAAAGTGCACACAATATTTCACAATAGTACGGGGTTTGTTTTGAACTAATTTATTTTCATATACATATTGAACTTCAAAACACTGTGATACTAGTGATATCTTTATGTTTCCCGATGTATAAGATTTTGATATTCCTATTTATAGTGGCAAAAAAAAAGTTTTGTAAATAAGCAAGAAATTCGACAACCTGTATAAAAAAACAAGTTTCGAATAATTTTCTCTAATTATTTAATATATTAGTTATAATTTTTGTCATAATAAATAAATAATGCTGGACAATCCACACAACATCATCTATCCCCAAAGTAAGCTACTCAAAGCTTGTGTTATGGGTACTAGATAACTGATATATTTACTACATTATATACATAGATAGATAATCATAGTTAAATTTTGGGTGTTCATCCTACTTTTATATTATTATTTTTCTGTAATTTTGTTTAGAAAATCAAAGATATATTTTAATCAAAAAATCGAGACCAAAAAGTTATATACCAAAAAAATGATGAAAAATTCTTGATCCGCGACGCGTCCTACAGTAGCCAAGCGGCGGCAGCACGCTGCAAGGACCCTGCTGCTCCGAGCAAGGGGGGCGATGGCGAAAGTTCAACCAAATAACCACCTATAAAAACACACAACACTGCTCGCGGTGTATCCAGTTCGATTCCCGACTCCGCACATAGTTGAGGAGCAAAATGAAACCGGTGAGTTCAATCACCAATCAATATGTGATAATATAAAATAGTGCCTGTGATCGTGCAGTGATGTGAAGTGATGACTTCAAAAAAGTGATTCGTGTCTGGACTGTGTTTGAAGTGTTTTTGTGTTGTGTACTTGACACACTTTTTTGAAGTCAACGCTTTGGATCATTGTGCTTTTTAGGGGGTGACCTAGTTTAATTGATTTAGATTTGATTAGGGATATCTTTAAATAATTCAAAATTTTAAATAGATTACATCACTAGGTTCTTCGTATTTTTGGATTAGGTGTAAGTAAAAAGCTTTTTGAATATTTAGACTAAGAACAGAAATATTATAACGTCAATTATTATCTTAGATTACATAATTTATGGATATAATTCTTATAGAAAACTAGTCAATATCATTATCTTAAGTAAACAAGTGCCCATAAATTACCAGTACTTAAAACACTATTAAGTTAAAATAAACTATCATAACCATAAATTACCCTGCGTAAACCTTTTTACTACCGCAATAGAATCAAATAAACCAATGGAACCAAAGTACCCACATCTAAAGGTATTACCTACATGTTACCGAGGGTGTGTTACATCACAAAAGACCACAGATCAGCCAGTCAGACTAGTATAGCAGGAAGACATTCCAGGAAACTGATGGATACCTGACCACTTGCTCTGTGTTTATCCTATCTTTAACTGCAGTGTACAATCTTTAATTTCCAATGCTTGGCATGTTGGACTATTTCATAATGAGGGAAAATGTTCTTGCAAAATTGGAACAGAGATTTCCAAAATCGTAATAATTATGCGAAATTTCAAATGTGTTTTGTAATTTGAAACGCAGAACGTATTGGTGAATCAAAAACTTACATAATTATTTAAAAAGTAAGCATAAAATGACATTCTATTGGAAATATTTTTCATTTACAAACACAATACATCTTATACAAATAATGTTAGTAATCTCTAAAGGCATATATTAAATGCTTACTAAACAGCATAAGTTCTACACTAAATGGCTAGTTTGCAATTACTCAATCGAAGTCGACAGATTCTGTAAACACCAGCAGATAATTTCCTAGTTCACCTTATGCAGATTTAGTCACAGCCAGTAACTTTGTCGAGAACCTTCACTGTCTACATGCCTTTACCTATAAGGTAGCGTACACGAATATACGATAATACCTACTGATTTTCCGACATTTGCTCTCGACAAGTCTTACAAAATAATTTCATTGCAGATGAGAGATAAGACCGAATTAAAATAAAAGTGAAGAGAAATAATATACATTTTTTTTTATCTATGGCTTTCCAAAACAATTAACAAAAAATATATGTTCTTGATATATAATTTGAGCGTTTCTCGAGTTTTCAGGGTCCGTGGCTTTAACAGGTGCTCGCTAAAAACCTTACGAAAGTCCACTACACATGCCAAGAATTCGTTCAATTTGAACCGATTAACATCTGTTTGTTTACTACCATCGTTCAAGTTTCAGTAACATCTAGTTCTTGAGGTAAATGAACTGACGATGGCCTAATAACACCAGCGAAGCGTGTAAATGAAATAATCCAACGCTTATTATGAGATTCATTCCACACATATGAAACTGTTTACATCACGCGCAAAATGTTCATTCGAAAATGAGTACCTTTCACAATCACGAAAATCTAAGAACAATAAACCTTTTCTTTGAGCTTAATGAACCTACCCATACTCAGCAAGCCACAAAAGAATAAATTACAATGCCATAAGTATTTGTAAATAAACGCACGTGTTCATATAAAATTAAGTAATACAGACGAGAAAATACTATAGTATAGAAAGAGACAGTATATCGTGCCAAACAATGTTACACACAATTTCACTACAGATGCCGTTGATGGGTCAACAGTGTGTTTTGTTTCAAAATTGTTGCTATAGCCCGTTAAACCAGTTACCAAGTTGTCAAAGCGTGACTATAAATTCATCATTTTTATTAGGTAAAAATAAATTCAGTGACTTGGTTTGTAACTAGAAATACATGTTTATTAAGTTTCATAACCTATGTAGAGCATTTTGTGAAAAAAAACCTAAAACAACTGCTGGCCAAATAATATGCAAAAGATTTACGACTCGCATTTGCAATATTCACAATTATAAGATTATCGTTTTAGATCTATTGGGTTATATTGGTTACAAAACAATTAAGTAAATATTTGCAACGATCTAATTTAAATGGTTATTTCATAATTTAGAGTTCGATCAGAATATAAAATAGCATGTTCTTAATTATGCATGTAAATGACTTATAATTTACTGTTCGACAAATTGAAATAATTGTATAGGTACGTTTTAAATATCCTTTTTAGATTTCAGATCAAGCACATTTGCATATACTCTGTTCCTTATTCCAAATTTCTATATCGAATAAACTTTATACTCATAATAATACTATGCACTACAGAGTAAGAATAGTTCCTCTAAGACTATGCCACTATACGATAGAATGTAAAATTACCTATAAATATTAATTATTTTGGCAAAAATGCAAGTTACACCTTTCTTCTTGTGGCAATTGCATTATACGATCACGATGAGGCAATAATGGAAATGTAAGAAAACCCATGGGAAACACTGAACAAAGAATTCGTGATCCAACGGTGGGATAGTTACGGCACCGTCTACTTTGTCTGATAGCCTAATTAAAGAGTCTTGATTCGAGAATTTAAAATCTAAGAAAACAACTAAACGGCCCTTTTAGTATTTTCAGATAATATAATTGAAATAGGTTTTGCACACCTTTTTACTTAAGACAATAGGAAAACGTTTTCGTTTGACAGGTACTACTGTGGGTAAGATACATAAATTATAATTGTTAATCGAATGTATAGAAAAAGCTTGGTTTAGGTTTTTGTATGTTGGTCTCAAAAATAAATAATTGTGGCTAAATACACGTAAAATTGGCCCAATTAATTAAACCTACTGGTATTCAATACAGATTTCAACAGCCAATTCCTTTAATATATTATCTAAAATGTCACACCGTCTCTGAGGTTACTACCTAAGCAAAGCAGTGGCTGAAGATTGCCACAGTGCTAACTTGCGTGGGAATCGCTTGACCATACTAACCTCTTGCAGCCTAAGTATCTTGTTAATGGAAATATTGGCTACAAAAATAAAGAAATAACCAATCTCAATGTTATTAAATGTATGGTAAAGTTTACTCAGATTTTTTTACACGCTCATGACCATACTAGGTACGTAACATAACTACAATTTCCCATAGCACAACATCAAGCAAACAAGAACAAGCAAACAGGTTGCTAGAGTGATGAAGTAATTTTTATAGGCGTCTAATTATATCTCACAAACAATAGAAAATTCCAGACATAGGTATAATATCTTTAAAATTTTAATTCATATCTTCAGGGTCACTATTCTAACCATTTATATTAGTTATCTATGCGGCTATGACAGAATCTCGAACATTTCGGTTTCATAATACGGATTACATAATTATAAAGTAGGTTATTGTCACTGAGCAAGGTCAAAAGATGGTTTGACTCTCTTAAGACCTATGAACTTATCAGAAACGGCAAAAAGATGATCGTCGATAAAACTCAAAAGTAGGAAGTACACTGGTTTTAGTTCGGCTCTTTTCCTTCTTAATTACATCCATAAGTTGCTTTTGCCAGTAAATATTACGACAAATACATCTATATAAATGCACAGTTACACTTATTTCTCCTCACATTGACCCGAAAATTCTCACGTAGTATGAAATGTTTGCTTATTGGTTTGAATGTTCCTAACAGTATTGTGTGTAAACTTGAATGTTTGCCCCTTTCATAAGCGCTGAACAATCAATGGACTCACCGATTGCTGGTGAAGTTGTTTTTGCTTTGGACATTGCTCGCACTTTTAAAAGGTTTTCAGTAGGAATCTATCTAGGTCGCTTTGTTATTGATCTGAATGGATTATGAGCTGTAGAACCTATCATATTGTTTATGCTGTACTTTTATTATCCAAGCACTAAAATGCCAACAAAAGGAACGTATGTCGCTAACTTTGTACGTTGTTATCATCTTTGAATATGTAGTCCAAAAGCTGGTACTGACCGGTGTTACGGGGTCAGATACTCATTTTGTTGGTAAAATCATTTATAAGTAAGATCTAATTAAAAAATTGATACTTAATAACAAATTAAATAAAAAATTTACAAACTAAAATAACGATTAATTGTCAGTGATGAAAGAGAAAAGATTAAATTCATTACAGAGTAAAATAATAATTAATACAATAGGTAAATTAATTAAGAATAGATTAAATAAAAAAATAATGTCACATCATAATTTTTTGTCAAGGAAATCCATGACCTTATAGAACGCCTTCTCGATGAGCCATACCTTCAGTCTGTTTTTGAATGAATATTAGCTGGATGCAATGATAACATGCTCCGGTAGTCGAGGCGTAATGTATCTCGCAGCGAGCATGAAACGTTACGCCGCGCCGTGTGGATTTGTTCTTGCCACTTACCTCAAGTAAAGTCTACAGTCTTGAGTGCCTCATACCATCGTTTAGCTAGCCCGGCTAGTTTCGGGAGGGCATGGTATACGATTTTTTTTCGTTTGCTGGTGCTCAGAATGTCCTAAATCCGTTTTGTTGCTCTTTGCGAGCGCCTTCTTTCCCCGTACTGATAGCACGAACGTTCGCTGTGTGACACGTTACATTAAGACGCTACCCAAACAGCGACACCGTAGAAAGTACACTTTTTCGTCGCACCGTTAGCCGTTCTCCGACATATTACAAGCCCAAAAAAAAAACAGTGTATAGTCAAATGTATGGAAAAAAGACTTATACAAAAATATTTTATAAAACGATCTAGGATCTTGAAAAAAAAAAATCACAAGAAAGAACAAGAAAAAATTTTTTCGTCTCGAAATGCTCAATATTTTGAGTGACAACCATTAATTATTTTAATACTATATGAAAGGAAATTTTATCAACAAAAGAAATATGTAAAAAGTTTTAAATAAATAAAACCATTAACATAATAAAACCCAAAAAACACATTTTTGTAAGGCGTTTAGCGAAGTAATTGCAAAAATGATAATATTTTGCCAATAGAATTTCAACCTTATTACTCAAACATCCCTTTCAATATATGCTCAAAATAGCTTCCAGTAGCTTCATTCGGAGGCTGGATGCCTCCTCGGACGGACGTGAGGTTATGTAACTTTTTTCGCGATGACAGCTGGGTTCGACGGACGAATTACGATTTTCGACAACTTTTGTTTTGCGGGTTAAATGGTTCATTCGTCATTGAAATAAAGTCTATATTTGATTGAAGCTAAGCCAAATGAAATTTGCAGGAATTTTATTCATTGACAGACCTACCAATTAAGTAGAATAGGTTTATAGTGGTTTTATCTCTGGTAGCTAGATAGGTAGGTATTACTCAACATGTTTACAGCACGAAAAGTATTGGTCGAGTTAAAATATTTATATTTAAATAAACAATGCTGAAAAATTAAAATAGGAGCCTACGTCCAGCAGTGGACTTATATAGGCTGATGATGATGATTTCACACATCATCACCAAGGCCGAAGCTAAGCAGAGCTTTGTTATGGGTACTTACTAGATAACTGATTTACTTAGGACCAACCATTTGCATTTTTTTTCTCGTAGTTCTACCAGTAGAACTACAGGCACATTTAAATTACTCGTAGTTCTATCGGTTTGTTCTCTTAGAGAAGAGAGATTCTCAAAAGGACAGATACTCAAAAATAATAATTTACTTTAAATTTTTAATAACTCATAGAAAAACCTCATCGGAGCGGTTTGTCATAACTTTTTTGTTATTGGCAATATGTGTACATTGACATCAATATAATATTTTTTTTTAGCGTAACAAAGAAGTCAAGTAAAGGAGATGTTTAAAGACGCTAAAAACGTAATAAACATGCAAAACAATTGTATTTCCAATGACAGTTGTCAAAATTATTGTTAATCACTCATGTTAATCATAATCACTCATGAGTTCTTGGAAGGCAGCAACATAATAAAGAATACTTTATATCGGTATGAATATCAATTTGGATAGCAAGGCATGGTCTGTTGTGGTTTTTATGATTATTTTGTAGAATTACAATCTAAACTAAAACGATCTTCATGATTGTTGCGTTTTATTTCCGGAAAATAAAATTAATTATGTAAGCGAGTAGTACTGAGATTGTGTACAAAATTATATCCGTGAAATTCAACATTCAGCATTCCAACATTCACGTATTTTATTTTACGAATATTTTTATAGATATATATTTATATATTTTTATAGTATCGATTTATAGATTATCTTTTAAAGGGAAATGTATACGATTCTACAACAAAACTCCTAAAGAGTTAAAAGTTATCAAAAAATAATTTCAAACAATTTGTAAAACATATCCTTTGTTAAAAAGGCTTACTACAAAATATCAGACTATCTCTAGAGGATAAAAAACTTAGGTACCTATTGCTAATAGTATTGCTCCAGCTCGAAAACTAACACCCTAACAAGGTAAAGGTTTCTTGTTCGCTTCTTTACTTTACCTTAAAAAGATTGAAGTGAACAATAAATTAAAGTAATCACTTTATTTCCCAGTTTTACTCTTGAACCTTATTTGAATTTATTGACGTGTCCAAGACTCCTGTAAGGGGTAAAGGAAATAAAGCACTGTTATATTTCATTTTATATCTGATTATTTGATTGACGACCTCTGTGGCGCGGCGGGGAAAGGTCCACCTGCGACACAGGAGGTTACAGTTAGTTTGATTCCCGCCTCAGGACAAATGTTTGTACCATCTGCAGATATTTATTCCAGGTGTTCTGGATGTCATAATCATAATCACTTTATTGCATGTCTTATGTATATAAAAAATATCTAGTGTGTAGTGTATTTAATAAGTTTATCAAAATAAGTATACCATAACACAAGCTCTAATTACTTTGGGGTTAGAAATATCTTCAACGATTGACACTTTTGTAATCCATTTAGACCTCAGTTGTTTTGACTAAATTAGTATATTTTTTTAATGTATAAAGTATTATCATAATGGTCGGTGATATTGTCGGCACTTTAACATGCATGAAGATGATATTATTTTTTTAAGTGTTTCTGATTTCTATGAATAACTATCGATGAATGTAATTTTTATTATAATTGAGAAGCTACAATGAGCGACATAGGTTTTATTAAGGTATTTTACATGCAACGATAGCAAAGCCGCGGGCAAATGTTAGTTGACATTACATTATTACCTTGTGATTGTGCTATCAACCAAAATAAAACAAAAGTTTGCCTCTTCTACAACAGATAAATTTTGCATAAGTCTATGTTAAAAATAAGCGCCTCTGCCGACCACATTTGGTAATATTGACATGCAATCTGACAGTCTTAGTTTTCCACGGCAGCGCCTTAAGCCCCATAACTCCGGTCTGTACCTGGTTTGAGATATATCTGTACCTCCTCGTAGATTCTGGTCAATGTTTAATGTAAACAGCACCTTATTCAACTTTTTGTCCACCGACTCATTACCCCTAATTAGTTATTCTCACGATAGGTGGCGACACATGGCCTATGGGGATTGCGGCGACGTTTTCGCAAGCTGATGAACTGTCATCATATTTGCAATGCAACGCATGCGTATTTACCGATTTGCAACCGTTTGAAGATATAATTATGCGGCTTTATCTATAATGAGCTGTTTGTCTATGGCGAAGTCAGAAGGTTAGGGATTTGCAAGACTTCGCAATGTGCTAAGATAGATTAAGTATTCCATTGCATATCATTTGATGGCTGTCTATAAATCTGCGCTGCTACTAGCTTCGGCTTGTGTGCGGAATAATGCTGATACACGGACCTTTTTGTTCAGATGTTGTCTAACTGTTTCTGTTTGTACCTATTTGTATTCTTTTTATACGTATGTGTTTCCTGTAGCTAGCTAATTTTAGTAATGTGTCGTGTTATGTGTTCAACTAAATTCATTTTCTTTCTTTCTTTCAAGAGAATGTGAAATGCGGAGCAAAGTTATTTATAAATAAGATGAGAAACAAGATTAATTGAGCATCTATGTTGTTTTCAATTCACAATGTCTAACTTACCTAGGTCTAATGCAAAGTTAAAGTTGAAAATTAATCAATAAGGTAAAACCAGAAGCGATAAATCAGTAAATGACTTTAATCATAAATTTATAGCTAAGTATTGCTGAAATTCACGTCTTCAATTTCCGGTCAGTGATTATCGAAAATGAACCGGTTTTTAAATTACTGAGTGTTTTATGGAACACCATTTCCCAAGTTTTCTAGTTTAAAGTTTAATTGCTTCGGAATTTAGAACGAATATTGTGTTGCTCCATCAAATTGAAGTTGTAATTGAACATTGTTTAGTTTAGATCGTTCTGCTCTCTTGGGTTGGGAGCATTGAACCGTCAGTTCCATAAGTTCCATGTAAATTTTGCATTTACCATGATGTGTTTTTTCTGATGACTTCTTCAAAAGTACCTAGATCCAACATTAGATGCAGTATGCATTTTGTTCTGGTGTGATTTATATATTCTCTAAAGAATTTTGCGTTACTATATTATTTATTTTTTTGTATATAATATCTCTCTCCCGCTTTCCGCCGAAACACATCAAAGAGTTTACTGGGTACTAAGCGCATATGCAACCTTTAAGAGGCCTTATCTCAAGCATGTCACAGGTATATTATTTTCGTAATTAGCGAACCGGATATCGATCAAGTACTAATGAACAACTGTGCCAATACCTGACCTCTATTTACATAGGCTTTTTATGTAATTCTATGAATAATTCACGATAATAGTTGTATCATACGCTGTAAATAGTTTTGCATAGCAAATTACATTCGTTAACTCATTACGAATAGGAACTGGTTGACCCGTTCTCAAAGTTTGTAACAAATGGTGTTGCTAAACTTACAAAATCATCAATAAATATTATATTTGTTCAATATCGAACTTAAGTTATATCATAGCCATAGCAAACTTGTTTGAACTAGAGGTGTTTTAGGCCGTGTACAAAAAATATAAAATTGCTTCGAAAACAGGCTCAGAATCGATTTCCATTGTAGTCCGGATACTCTAGTACATATTACCTGACTCATCTATTACTGGTTAACAGTAATTACTACCTTAAGTAACCAGCACATTCGGACTTCAACTCCTTGTACTGTTTCCTCAGTTTCTGATCGAATCGCTTCAGTGGCCCCATTGCCTAATACAGTCATAGGCCATATATCAAATTCCGTAACACGATCGGCACCGTATAATTTCATGATAGATGCATTCCGTTTCATTTCATCAATGTTACAAGTCATGTTATAAAACTGATTGAAACGTTCGCATTAATCAAAATATAATATACTACCGTTTATAAGTGTGGTGGTTGGTGTGAGTTATGAACTTGACAAAGCTGAATAGGATAATATTACCTAATGGTTTTATCTTGAACTTGGCCAAATATTACGATAGAAAAATTATGAAGAGAGAAATGAGCTTCAAATCAAAATCTAAAGCAACTTTTGCATTGTTACAGATCTGCTTAGTTTTCCTGCTGGTAGCCGCGGCCGCTGCCGGCGAGAAGAAGACGACAGACAAGAAAGCAGAGCCGCTTGACAAGAAACTGGACAAGCGTGGACTATTGAACCTCGGTTATGGGTACGGTATAGACGGGCTGGACGTTGGGTACATCGGCAGCGGACATGGTCTTGGCGGCGCATACAACGTCATCGACGATATCGGCCTCCAAGGATACTCATCCGCCTACAACCTAGGACACCACACCGATACCGTCAAGACTGTCACCCTCGTGAAGGGCGTCCCTGTCGCCTACCCCGTCGACAGACCCGTCCCGTACCCCGTCGAGAGGCACGTCCCTTACCCCGTGAAGGTCCCCGTGCCCCAGCCCTATGAAGTCATCAAGCACGTGCCTTACCCAGTCAGAGAGTACGTCAAAGTGCCCGTGCACGTCCCGGCTCCCTACCCTGTAGAGAAGAAGGTGCCTTACCCGGTGCATGTGCCCGTCGACAGGCCCTACCCCGTCAAGGTCCTGGTTCCCCAGCCCTACCCCGTTGAGAAGCACATCCCCTACCCCGTGAAGGTGCCCGTTCCTCAGCCCTACCCCGTGGAGAAGCACGTCCCGTACCCCGTGGAAGTCAAGGTCCCCGTACCCCAGCCCTACCCCGTCATCAAGCACGTCGGAGTCCCCGTGAAAGTGCCCGTCGACAGGCCTTACCCCGTGCATGTACCCGCTCCCTACCCCGTTGAGAAGCCTGTGCCAGTCCCCGTCGCGGTCGAGAAGCCAGTGGCTTACCCTGTCCACGTCCCCGTGGACAGGCCTTACCCCGTGCACGTTGAGAGGCCCTACCCCGTCCCAGTGAAGGTCGGTGTCCCGGAGCCCTACCCTGTGTACAAGCACGTGCCGTACGCGGTGGACAGGCCCGTGGCCGTCCCTGTGAAGGTGCCCGTAGACCGACCCTACCCCGTGCACGTCGACCGGCCCTACCCTGTCGCCGTGGAGAAGCCCTACCCCGTGCCCGTCAAGGTCCCCGTCATCGTCGGTCACGATCACGGACACGAGCACAGCCACCTAAGCTTCGGCGGTTCATACTACCACCACTAGACTAAATAATACTCAAGTATTTTTTTATTTATAACTCAAAAATTTTGATTTAATGGCCGGGAAAACAGCAAAGCGACCATTCTTGTAAATAAACAATGTCATGTTTGTATGAACGTACGTGTACGTAGTGATATTAAAAGGTTACCAATTTTAGGATTAAGTTGTACGAAAAGCTATGAAAATAAAGTTTATAAAAATTTGTTCCGTGTTTTATTTTAGGAAGCAATGAATGGTAAGGAATGAACAGTGTGACCAAGTAGGTAGGTATACAACAATGGTTGACCTTCACGCTGCGAGTTGTGGCTTGTTGAATACCTAACACAAATTCTTTATTATTTATCCTCACGAGAAAGCACGCTGAGGTTAGGAACCAACTAAACTGTGAACTTGGAACAATTTAGCTGTAGAAACTGATTACCACAAAACATTTACTAAAGTGGCGTAAAACCTAATTTTTGGTAATAATTGACGCCAGTAAAGTTAGAAACATGCGACGGTTATTAAGCTTGACATCTCAAATTATGGCTACAATTTAAGCCAATTAAAAATGGCATACAGAAATATTGCGCGAATAGTTTAAAATCACTAGAAGTTGCAAATCAAAAGTAGGCTCTACAAGAATGTTGCCAACACCCACTTTTATTGCTTAACTAGTTCAAAACACACTGTCAAACATAATAACATAACTTTCACTATTTTATGATAGTTTCAGATATTGTTAAATGAGAGACATTTGAGTTGGCCTTTCTCGGACGCTAGATACAATCTGAATAGCAAATAAGGCGAACATTACTTGTGTAAGATCTAGTTTAATTCTATGAAATGCAAATGCCTTCGCTTATGTTGTCAACAAGATAACTAAGTCAGTAGATTTTAAAGCGTTACTCAATTCCTATTTCGCAATGAATAGAAGTAAAATGGTAAGCAAATTCAGCCATTTCGTATAAACTTTGAATTCAAGTCTTCGAAAGTCCAAATAAAAAGGTATTTTGTCGTTCGTCTAGTTTTTGGTCCACTTTAAATGTCAAAACAAAGTCCTATTATGCTCAGTTTCAATAAAAAAATAAAAAATAAATTACGAATAAGGGTTGTGTCTTCTCTGTAATTACTTCAAATTAAGAATTACAAAGTTTGATAATCACAATTGAGTTTAATAGAACCGTGCCTACAAAGGTTTTTTTTAATAATTAGAAATAAATGAAAACAAATTTACAAAACTTGCGACAAAAATGGCAAATAGCTAACCCATAGACTATTGTCTTCGAAATTTCGCAAGTTCACAGCTTTTGTAGCTATGTTAACTCTGTTAAACGGTAAGGTACAGGTTATGTAAGCATTACTAACCGCTAAGGTTAAAGTTACACCAACCATTGTTTTTTGATAATGAAACCAATAAACACCTATGTTTATAATACCTAAGCATCCTAGTTGAAAAATACTTAAAAAAAAGTGAAAGTAAGTCCAGGTGTGGCCTTAGATGGATCACGCTTTACCAGAAAGAACTTATTCACTCTGGATTTGAAGACTCCGAAATTGTACTCTACCGGAAAAACAGAGGCAGGAAGCTCATCCTATTCTCTAGTCTGTAAAAGATGGTGATTGTGCGACACCTGATCCCGTCTTCTCGAAAAATACCACCCGTACCCAGCTCAATTGTTTTGTTAAGCAAGAAAAGATGAGCGGAATAATAAAATCGTAACAAAAGAAGAGCAGTTTTTTTTGGTTCGACACGGTGCTATGTCGACCACCTGGGAATTCGCAGAGTCTTTCGACGACTTCAGTGGCGCAGCGGGAGAGAGTCCGCCTGCGACGCAAGAGGTTGCGGGTTCGATTCTCGCCTCGGAACAAATTTGTGTACGATCTGCAGAAATTTGTTCTGTTGGTCTAGGTGTTTTCTATGTATAATAAAGAAATATCTATCTATGTATATAATGTATTAAATATAAAGGCTTCTGCCCTGTTAAAAAAAAATATTATATATCAGTTATCCAGTACCCATAACACAAGCTTTGAATAGCTTACTTTGGGGCTAGATGATGCTGTGTGGATTTTCCAACATTATTTATTATTAGTTACTTGTTTTTCCAAATGGAAGTCAAGTCATAAGCTTAATTTGTCATTTTCGCAATTCGTCAAATTCTTTACTCATCATATCATAGTCAAGTCAAAAGCTTAATCTGGTCGATAGATATGGTGTTGAACCTAAAAATCTGCTCTTCTTGTATTATTCCGCTCATCTTTTCTAGCTTGAAATAACAACTCTGCTGGGTACGGGTGGTATTTTTCTGTGTATCTGCTGGTCCGATGTTGGAAAGGAGAAAATAGAATCAGTTATCGCACAATCACGAAAGTGGAAATATTTTCATATTCCGAATCGAAACACTAATTTTTATTTTTTTGCAGATATTTTCTGAACTCAAGGTGGCGGACTCTACCTAATCTCAACCTTTGACCTATTCGTACAAGTACATCTAAGTGAATGTAATCGCTGTAAATGCACAAAACAAAGCACATTGTCCTATTGTTACCAGCTATACACTAGCTTGCAAGAAAACTACACCATACAGTAAAATACCTACCTAACTAAGCTCACGAATCTATTCAGACGAGATAACTAAATAAGCAGATGATTGAAACTGCGAGAGTATATAAAAATGAGCATATCATTGACATTTCAGACATCATCTAACCCAACAACAAAGTAAGCAGAGCTGAGTCACTGATCCTTCTAATATTGTCTCATTAAATGTCGCTATTTTAATGTGAAATGTAAATTGACTTAACCAAGTATGCCTTGTGCTCCTAGGGCGAATAAATATATGAGTATGAGTATTATAAAGCCGAAATTTTGTGAAATATGATTTTTATTTTGTTACGTAAAATTTACCGTTCATTTATAACACAGCTTAAATAATAGGCAACTTATTATACCAAAAATAGACGTCCGAAGCCGTGGGCAGAGGCTGGTATTCATATAAATACTAGCCTCTTAAATAATATATCAATAAAATATCTAAAATTCTGCAGGTACCGCTCAAGAATGGGACAATGTCGGTCCAAAAGTGTACATACAGTAACAAGTTCGTAAATCGTTCACGTCTTATCCTTTTACTAATGCATTCTAAAGTTCTGTGGTTAAAATGGGATCAATTATTTTAAATACAACCTTTATTTTTTTTGACTGCAGTGAAAAGGTTACATATTCAATTTCGAAAACGGACGTTAGACGAATGAAAAGCTTTCAAATCTGTTTTAAACTGCTGCGGTTTCCACCGATGATACCAGTGTCAGAATAGCTTCTACCAATATTCGTATGTTTTTGTCAACCCGTTGTTAACAAAAAAATATCTTGTATTGTAAAACAGAGTATAGGAATGTCTTCTTTAGGGGACAAAAATATAAACACTTATAATTATAACAAAACAATAATTTGTAAACTACTAGCTGCATTCTTACTACCCGTTGTCCTATTACCCGTTTGCCCGTAGAAATGAAGAATTTTCCTGCGGTAAAAAGTAGCCTATGTTCATCAGGAATAAAGTGTGCTTCTAATGGTAAAATAATTTTTCAAATCATTAAAGTAGTTTTAGAGCCTATTCAATACAAACAAACAATCAAATCTTTTCTCTTTATAATATAAGTATAGTATATTTCAATCCTGCTCCAAAACAAAGCACTGGCGAATAATGATTGCTCTTGCTCACTTCACTTAAATTTTGAAACAGCTGAACCGATTTTGGTGACGTTCGATAAGCTTTTTTTATCCGAAGTTCACACGAGTAAAGTTGCAATACGAAACTTGATCAATTAACAAGCTATAAAAATCTAAAAATAAAATACAATTGAGAACATAATTTACTTATATGGAGGGTGAGGATTGCAATGTTTGCAAAATAAACCTAATTACGAGATTTTAATCTCAGTTGTCTCAGTGGTCTTGTCATCTTCAAGTTTTTCGTGCTCTGATACTTTTGGAAATTCAGGTCTTGGCTTTTTGTTTACAGAAGCAGTATAAAAACATATTATTATACCTACCTAATTTAATTAATGTATGATGAAAACCTACTTCACGAATGTTTCCAATTATTTTTTTAAATAAAATGTTCTAAATGGTATGTATATATATTTTACATAGTCTTTGGTACACCCCCTGCCTTTCTTAAATTCATTAATTCTTTCCATCCAAAGGTTGCCTGGAAGAGATCGCTTCTAAGCGATAAGGCCGCCCATTGTACTCGTCTTATATAATTTCTCCTTGTAATGTTATTTTTATGGTGTAAAATAAAGTATTTTGTATTGTATTGTATTGTTATAAATTGTTTGGGTGCATTGCGTGCCATTATATGAAAAGGATAGGCATAGCTTTTCGCGTTCTTAGGAGCAGGACGGTGCACACATTTTTGGAACGGCGTAAACGCAAAAATAATGTGTTTGCTTATTTACAAGAAAACTACACAACTTATGAAAAGACAACACAACACAACTTACGAGTATGTTAGCCCATAGTGCACGCAGGGACGCGGTACAGGCGCGACGCGAACCGCACTCACCCTGATGAAGTCCCTCGTTAAGGGATGAAACGTTGGTGTTCTTCCAACACAAACTAGGTTCGTAGTTAACCCGCTTACTTTCATAATGAATTCGTCAAACTACGAAAGTTTTTTTAGCAAAAAATTGGTTGCCTGTAAAGTCGGTATACGGGCGAAAGTTTTACGTGACAACGACTTTGAGTGGTAAAATAATTATGTCTGTCTCTCTCGCTCTTAGGCGGGCTAACCATGCCCGAGTGGAAGGGACGCGTGCCTCTCACTCGCTCTCATTGTGAGCGCATAACGTGAGCGGAGCGTAACGCAGTTTCTTGAAGTGTCACCCGGCAAACCAATTTATAAGACGTTGTCACGTCAAAAAACTTATGAAAAACCTGTATTAAGAAACCATAGAATTAGTAATAACCTACAAATCAAAACAAAAATCTTTTCCATGGACCGCAAGTTCCTGAGATCTCGACCAAATTCGGTGCAAAACAGTGCACTTTCATGATTTTTTTATCGTTTTTTTTTTCGCAATCGTGTTTTCCAATTAAAGAACCAAAGAAAAAAAAATGAGTTTTAGGTAATTCTAGTTTTTTCCTGCGGGGATCCTGTAAGTATCCTGTAAGATCTAGGCCTAGTTTGACAAGCAAGCTAGGTTAGCAGTTGCCGTGGCGGTCACGACGACGCTACAAGCGACCTCTTCTCTTCAGCCCCTGGTTGTCGTAAGAGCCGAGTAAAGGAATAGGTTCCTTTACTCGGCTCTTACGACAACCAGGTCTCTGGTAGGCCAGAGAAACGGCAGCAGTTTTCTTGTGCGAACAGCCACACTGCGATTACATTAACTTTATACATTCTTCGCCTTCCAAGCGTGGAGGTTATGACAAAGCATCCCTTGTTTTGGGGATGTATGTTCAACGGTGGACGTATATATGTGGATGGCGGCTAAAGACAAGTAAAACTGATTATAAAATCTTTCTAAAAATTGAAAAAATCAAAAATCAAAATCAAAAACTGTTTATTTCCTTAAATACAATAAATGTACAATTAGAATAGGTCAAATTGGTAAAACTAAACACTGACACGGAAATAAAGGGATATTTTTGATTTCTGTCGCTTCGGTATGTGACTAAAGTAAAGAAGCGACGAAGAAACCTTTAGCCTGTTACTTGTTATTTTTCGAGTTGGAGAAAAACCCGTCCCAAGCTTTATTATCTTCTAGCTAGATAATTGGATATTTTATAGTTAGTGTTTTAATTGTCAAAAGACATTAGCTTCCTGTAACTCAAATCAAAGCAGTCAAGGCAATTTAAATTATATTTACACAGCTTTCCTCCTATAATTAAACTACATACGTAAGATTCTAATACTTAAGTAAGTACACCCCCTAACGAAATTAAATTGAAAAAAAAAAGAAATGAATAAATTAAAATAATCAAAGTAAGACTTACGAATTTATATTAATCTGTGGTTATAGTATGTCTATAGTAAGACTAAGAAATAGGCGCCATCTATATAAAAGCTTTCAAACTTGGAACAAGCAGGCCCTCACGCCTGCTCACGCCTACTTTATAAAGAGTTTGATCAACAGATTATTTTAGTTCTCGGAATACTCGCAAGAGGGCGTTTGTGCCGTTAGCAAAAGAAAATTAAAGAACAGACGTGTAGGTTAGTAATTAATTAATGTGTATCTTAAAATATATGTACATACATTTCATATTCGAATAATATATAATTCCGATTTACTATATTACTACATTTCATTATTTTATTGATAAACCATAAATAAATGTATATTGCTCTAAATCTCGTGTTTATTCGCATTGTTTTCATGTCTAGTTACTGTTTTACAGGTTTTCGACAAGCAAATACGAACATAACTATTTAAATAAGATTTACGAGACGATATAATTTCGATATTTAGAACGACTATCAACCTCTTTAATTATAAACTGTAAATTTACAACAACATTTTGACATTTTAATTAGATAAGTAAGTATGTACCTACATAATAAAAGCATTTAGCTAACGATACCTACCTAGTTATCAAAACTGTAGCTGATGTAAGTACTTATTTTTAACCCCCGACGCAAAAAGAAACGAGTGTTATAAGTTTAACCTGTCTGCCTGTCTGTGTATCTGTTTGTAGTATCGTAGCTCCCAAACGGATGAATCGATTTTCGTTTAGTTCTTTTGTGTCATAGATAATTTTATCCCGAGTGTTCTTAGCCATGTTTCATGAAATCTGTCGGGGGTTTTTAAAATTTAAAATTTTGTTCTTGTAATATAATTAATGTAATATAACATAATCTCTCTTTGTAGGTCTAGAATAATCTAATTTTCAAAATTAACCTCTGAGCGGGCTGAAAAGGGCGGTAAAGTTTTTATGGCAAATTATTATTCCTTGGTTCAATTCACTCAAAACTAGGTATAAATAAACTATAAAGTAAATTATGAATCACAGTCTTTTATTTTACAAAACTACCCCTGGAGGTTTGCAATAAAATTCAGGAATTTCTACGCGGGTGCAACCGCGGGGTGCAGCTAGTTAATTAATGAAATTCTTTGTCGAAGCCTAGTATCCTACTAACATTATAAACGCGAAGGTTTGTAAATATGGATGGGTGGATGTTTGTTACTCTTTCACGTAAAAACTACTGAACGGATCTGGATGAAATTTGGCACAGAGATAGATTCTAGAGTAGACTATAATCATCTCTGTGCCAAATTTCAGCCAGATCCGTTCAGTAGTTTTTGCGTAGCAGTGCCTCACGGTTTCACCCGCGTTGTTCCCGTTCCCGTGGGAATTTAGAATAGCACATATGCTATATTTTATCCAGGGATTCCCACGGGAACGGGAATTACGCGGGTGAAACCGCGAGGCGCTGCTAGTACTACATACAAAACAATTTAGCAGCTTTGCAGAACTATTAGTCGTATTGCCCGCGAGTTTTCCAGTGCTCAACTTAACTGCTCAACTCAGTTGAGCATTACAGAACCCTAGAAATGTAACGACGATCTTCTCGCAGACGATTTGTCCACTTTACTTTGGTTTGGGGTACAACTCGTCCAAATCAACAAACTAAAGATTCTACATCAAACCTAGAAACTTTAGATTCAGACGAGTTGTACCCCTACTTAAAAGGGAAGTGGACAACTCGTCCACGGACAAGATGTATTTACCCTACTAACCTTACAGCCAAAATTACCACAAAAAAGAATAGTTGGCAATGGTTTTCTTCGTCTAAAAATACTCCAAACCAATTTATCAAGCTTTGCAGAACTAGTCGTATTGCTTGCGACTTTTCCAGTGCTCAACTAAACTGAAACTGACTTGAAATATTACGACGATCTTCTCGCGGACGATTTGTCCACTTCACTTTGGGTTGGGGCACAACTCGTCTGAATTAAAAACCAAGAGAATTTAGATTCGAAGGAGTTGTACTTGTACCCCTACTCATGTCACATTTCAGTTTTTTTTCGGAATTTAATTAGGTACTTAGTACAACTTTGTTGCGTCTTTAAGTACGCAATTGTCGATGAAAAAATTTTTGTGTTCACACTTAGGTATAGTTTATTAAAATTCTTTTAGCGAATAGGTACCTATTATTAGCTTTCTGTGTCTATTTTAAATTCTATTGTAATTAGACTTATTAGTTAAGCTGATGGCAATCCGAATTTAATAAATATATAAAATACTCAAAAGTGAAGTGGACAACTCGTCCGCGGACTAGTTTTTTCGCAGACGAGATGTATCCTAACCCGACCTTTTGGCAAAAAGGAACAGTTGGTAATGATTTTCTTCATCTACAAAACTCCAGTCAAATTCACCAATCATCAATCCTTCCATCGAAGGTCACATTGACTATGGATGAGAGCTAGAGAAGCGCCTGCGCAGTGTTGCTAAACCTGTAATAAATCATCATTGATCTTTAATGCAAACCTGCTGTAAATCGATTGACCTTCTTGATGATTTAGGATAGCGAATTTAGCTTAGAGATCATAAGACTGGTGAATTTATGAGGACCTGAGCCTTGAGTTTGGTTTGATAAAAAGTATCGACTCAGGAAGTTGGCGGTGTTACACCCCCGTGCCTCGGAAAGCACGTTAAACCGTTGGTCCTGCCTTTGACGTCTCCCCGGTCGTGTCGATTTGCTGTCCCATCGGATTATGAGAGTGGAGGAATAGAGAGTTCACCTATGTGCGCTGCGCACACACTTGTGCACTATAATATGTCCCGCACATCTGGCTAGTCTTCGGTGAGACTGGCCACCGTAGTCTAAATTCGTCTTGGAGGACATCATCATCATCAGTATCGAGACGGTATCGAAACGTCTCATTTTTGTATGGGATTTGCGTAGTTCCGTGTCCGCATGGCGCTTTCTGCAGGGGGCGCTGCATCCCGCCCCCGGTGGATATCCCTTAGTCGCCTCTTACAACACCCGCGAGAAGAGTTGGGGTGGTGCAAATTCTAAATTGGGACCATACAGCGAACCAAACAGCTACCACTGAACTGCGATCCCCAACCCGCATGCCCAGCGTGGGGATTATGGGCATTACCCCCATAAGATAAAAGTCAACAAAGCGCTTATCAGGGGGAGGCCTGCGTCCAGCAGTGGACCGATACAGGCTGTTGAGGTTGGGGTTGAGGATGGCGCTTTACCAAATCCCATAGAGAAATAAGACTTCACAATGATGTCTGGATACTATCAAATCTAACTCAGGGCACTGATCAGTAATTTTACTATTATTTGTCCAATATTAGGATAAAACAATATTTAGTAACAATTCCAAGCAAAACTTCTGATAAGATCCAACAAAATGCAATTCGCGTGCACCACCCTTATCAGAGAAGTTTTTGCGCGGAATTTTTATTGAATATTATTTCATCCTAATATTAGGTATACAATTGATTTACGCAAAGGAACACCTGAATCTTTTATTTATATTATATCCAAAACAAGATAGTTTTAAGAATCAAGGGATCAAATTCCCTAATTATCGAATCTAATCAGATCGGGAAAGCAAATTCAGATGAAGAAATCTAAATTATATTTGTACGAAAGCACACAAATACCACTTGAAAACATGAAAATACGTATGTATATTAAAGACACTAAAATCTTGTAGATTACAAACAAATAAAGACCATCAATTAATTCTCAGGCTCCATCTACATTATTCGGTATGTCGGTAGTCTAAGTTTCGTAAAGTTAAGGTTTCAACATTAATAAACTACTATTTTGTACCATAATGAACTCGATATATCTGGCAATAAAAGCTCACTCGCAGTGCCCTCAGTTATTCCATGATCACCGCGCAGGAAACTGTGCCGAAGTATTAGAAAGCTCAAAACTGATATATTTTATTTTAATCTATATTTATTTAGGGGACTTTATGTCATTGGTCACTATGTCAGTCCCGTATTTTAATAAACTAACTACCTTTTTAAAACTAAACTATATCTAAAACTAATCTAAATAATTAAAAAAAAACTTTTAAAGGCGTCCGTAGCCTGTTGAGTTATTTATTAATTTGGTCTTGTACTTTAGTTAGGTTCTAAACAGTGTTTATAATCTACGCATGTACAACTTTTATGGTAAATAAAGAACTTTGAAAAACAAAAACAATCTAAATAATTTCATTGCCGCATCAATCACAGAAGCAGTGAAAATCATTTGGAAAACACCAGTATCCGTTAGGTCATCATCGGTAAATATCCCGTTGAAAATGACTTTAATATAAATAACCATGATGGATTCAAAAGTTTTATCAAAATGAGCCTCTCCTCCAACCTCAATATACAAAGACCACACACAGAGGAAATAACTACGAATATTATTCATTGTTCACATCATTTTGAAATTATAACGTCACAAAAACTTTTTATGACTTCAATTTGGTGGAATACAGACGCAGGCAAATCGGTCTACATTCGGCAATATTGAAAATTCACAGGTACAAATAGTTTTCGCAATCGAATCAAACTGCATCGATTTCGAAAATCGAGAGTAGGTTTAAAGTAATAACCCTCCTTCTTGCGCAGTCGGATAAAAACGATCCACCTTCCATGAGCATGAACTAAAGATGCGCGACTGTGAATGATTTCATTCGAATTATTCGACTTCACAAATCATTCGAACCATTCGAATGAATGGACAAATTAGTAACTAATTTGATTAGTAATGGCGACTGCCCGAGTCGGGCAATCGAACTCAATTCGTTATTCGACGCCTCGATCAATTCGTAGAGGCATTAGTAATTACTAATTAGTATTTGTCATTCGACTTTGAAGATTAGTATAATAATTTATATTCAAGTCGAACGAGTAAATTAGTAGTTGTAGATCATTCGCAGTCGCACATATTTAGCATGAACTAGTACCTAATACCCTCGCTGTGCAGGAATGTGCGTCCCAAATTTGTTTCGTCGTAATTAGGGTACGGAGAGTGAACTATTGAGCCAAGTTAATGTGTTAATGATGCCATGACACTGCTTCAAGCCGACGTCAAGACCATAAACTAAACAAGTTTAGAATAAATAAAAAAAATCGCGAATTCAAAATTGTAATTTGACACGTGCGCCATTTGTTTGTCATTTCTTCTTTTATGAACTTATTGTGTAAAAATTTGTTTGGAAATGTGTTCTTTTTTGTTTCCACTGTAACAATATGATGGTTAACTTTAAAATAAAATTCAAACTAATATAGGCATAATTTACTAGATGGATAATGAGCCCTATTCCATTCCGATTCACTTTGCTAATCTTGATTATATAAGTATACTAGCTGCTGCCCGCGGCTTCGCCTGCGTAGTTCCCGTAATAATAATAATAATTGGTAATTCCGGGATAAAACATAGCCTATGTCCGTCTCCTGGTTCTAAGCTGCCTCCCCACCAATTTTCAGCCAAATCGGTTCAGCCGTTCTTGAGTTATAAATAGTGTAACTAACACGACTTTCTTTTATATATATAGATAAATTCATAGTACCATTTGGTTTTTTTTTTTTTAATTATAAAAATTTTCCATGCTATGGCATAACTTTCTATTCAAAGTTTTAAACTATAATAAGTCGCGTTACAAAATTGTAGATGGACTTAATTCAAAATTATTGGAGTCAGAATTTCTTAGCAATATTCCTTGCATAAAGTGACATTTATGAAAACTCCTCATGAAAGCTCATATAAAAATCAGCATTTTCATCATTTTTAAATTCGAATCACAAAGTCAACTATCATCATTCGCAACCCCACTTCACCCACTGCAATTATTAGGTCTACTTAAGCTCTGAATTGCTAGGACTTATATGAAAACTTATAAAAGTTAGTTACCTACTTATTTATCAAACAAGGACTCAGAGACATTTTCCTTTAAATTTGGCCTGAGTGTGGACTAAGTTACTTTATAACTGAATTTATGAACTAAGAAAACCCACTTAGATACATTTTAGAGAAATATCGATTAGACCAATCGATATACTAATAGAGAAAGATAAAGATTATTTTGAACTGGTAACATAAAAACAGCAAAAAGTGGAATGAAACTTAGTAACTTTTTATCAAAGCCATCCATGTGACGATGTGGCCGACGAAGTCAAAAAGGTCTAGAATAATTATCTTGTTTAGAAGAGGCTGTAATTGGCCGGAAAAATAAGTCCAAACTTCAAATGTTTTTTTTTTTTCTAAATTGCTACACATAAACAGTTATAGGAATAAATAGAGATGTCGATGCCCAGACAAGGACACCATAAAATTGTTATTTCAAAAGCTAATCATCCGTAAGTAGTGTGGATTGCGCATTGTTGAATTTCGCAAGTGAATGTGATATAGAATGTTGATATACGCGTGAGATAAAACGGACTCCGCGCTATGAATACCTATTATGTATTATTCGTGTACTACACTCTTGTTTTACATTAAAGTTATTCTAGAAGTAAAAAATTATATTTGTGGACTTTTACTAATTAAACTATCACACTTATAATAATTAAATGCTAAAGTTTGTGTATGTTTGTTAATCTTTCACGCTTAAACGGCTCAACAAATTTGAATGAAATTTGGTGCAAGGATAGCGCATATCTTGGATTAACACATAGGCTACTTTTAATCACGGAAAAGTGCAGTGTTCTTGTGTGATAGATAAAATCAAACTTATTCGCCGCGAGTATATATCACAAGACGCAGCTAGTGTCTCAATAAAACTCTGAGTAAAAGTCAATATAATTAAGTTTAGTAAATTATTATCTAGCTTCTGTTCGCAGCTTTGATCGTGTGGATTGTAATTGTAACGTAGCATTTCAAGAGTAATGTCACACCTATTATTACGTGGGTACTGGTACTACATTATTCCCGGAACTACTTTCTTTCACTGATAAAAGTCATGAAACTAATAAAATAAAGTTTTAGGCCTCATCATACATGGACCTTGGTTGCCTGGAAGGAATCGCATTAAGCGATAAAGCCGCTAGTTCCATTGCCTTTTTAAAGGATCATTTTAATTTAGTACTGAATCTTATGAGTGTATTATGTACACTCAGGATTATTAAAAGGATTACTATCTATCTTTCTATCACAACAACATATGATTTAACCTCTTGTTTTTATTCGACACAGCGTCACCTAGCCCGAGAGATTTAGTTCTTTAATTATTTATTAAAAACAATTCACATCATCATATTCATTCGTTATTTTTAACCTCTTACGCGAAATTAGCCAGCATTATGCTGAGTTAGGGACTTTTTATAACACTTTTATGTATTACCTAGCCTATAAGTGTGTTTTTTACTGGTTTAATTGATGTTATAAATAAACGTTTTTCTATTCTATTTTTACTAGTAGATAAGCCAGTGCTATCGCAGTCCTCTTTTACGTTCATCACATGTTAGTTTTTGTTTTTATTTCGTCTGCAAAATGTGGTATAGCCACCTTTCACGCAGCGGCGATTGCTCGACGTTGAGTGATCAGATTAACACCTACAAGATGTTTCAGTAATTTGAAGTAATAAGGTAATTATGTAGCTTATTTGCCGAGTCATGACGAACCTTGACTCGCTTAAGCTGGAACCACACTATTATGGTGTGTCATGTCGTGCGTGAACTACGTGAACGTCAAATACCTCCATTTTATACATTAAGAGACTTGTGTGTGTGTTTTTGTGCGTTTTATCGCGGTTTTAATATTATAACAGCGATACAATACACAGTGGTAATGTGTGGTAATAATTCAAACTCAACCTCTTTTTATGGGTTTGAAGATCTTGGCCATAAGATCGATCACCATTTTGATATATTTTTAAAATCGCCGCTCACAATAAAAGCTAATATTTGGACGGAAGACACTAAAGCAAATAAAAACTGTCTCGTAAAATAATGCCCAAAAGCGTCATTTTTCTTAGATATTCGCAGATGCAAATAACAATTTTTTTCATATGTGAATATCTCAGAAACCTAACGCTTTGCTTTAGGATATGATTGTTATATATTTTTTTATTTTTTTTAGTGTCATATACCCAAATAACTATTACTTTTACTTTTGCATGGAGGTCAATCGGCCACCATTTTTTTTCTCAAAAAAATACAAAATATATTAGGGCTATGCACCCTCCATACAAAAATCACAAACAATCTCAAACCTCTTTAATCCTATTTCGTTCATAAATGTGCAACTTGAAACTGACATTAGCAGAATTGTGTCAATCTAGATTCAGAGCCATAGATAAAAGAAGAAGAAGAATGTGTTTCTAACAATACGGAACGTCTTTAGTGTAAACCGATATTCTACTGAAGCGTCATGACTGGTCATACCACAACAGTCTGGTTCCAGCTTTAGGCTTGACTCACTGGCTGTCAAATATGTCGTCATATGTCACATTCGTTTGATGACTCGGCCACGTGTGGACTGATAATTAGGTTTTTGTTTATTTAGCTTGATATTTCGTGATGTTTCTTCTGCGGTTACTTTGAGACTGGATGTTGCGTTGATTTTAAAATATTGTATTGTATAATAATCTACAAAATATAACCGAATAAAAAAAAAGAAAATGTAAAGGAATTCGGTTTTTCATTTTTGAAAAACAAGATTCAGCAAGCATAAGTTGCAGTGGGCCGGCCATACAGTAAAGTTTTATTTTCAAAATCAGAACCAGAATCAATTGTTTATTTGCAGAATACCTACAATAATTACATGCCAAAATCTTAAAACTATGCGATGACAATGTATTCGACCCTCAATCAGGTGTGCAAATATTAAATATGTCATTAATAGGTGTAAAATATAATATTGCTTAAAATTTAAGAATTCGTTTAAACTATAAAAACAATTTGAAAGCAACCAAATATCACCGAGCTAAGGTTAGACTGAAATAATTAAATTAAATGAGTAATTACAATTAACAAAGCAAAGGTGTTTATTGCACATTCTCGTTACTGTAAGTGAACGGATGTGCTACACTTTTGAAATACTTTAATTGCTTATAAGATTTGGTATCTAAGTGCAGACGGATGTGTATTCTACGTTAATAAGTTTAGAACTTCTTTTCATTTGCACGTGTACCTATAGGAAAAAAATTGCGTACGCAATTCGACTTAGGCAGTTCGTCTAACATGCATTACGTACATCAGAATTTATAAGTAGTATATATATGTATATAGTTTATATGGATGCATGTTTGATGATTACTTCTTCACGCTAAAAGTACTGAACGGATCGGGATGATATTTTGCTTTGTTTTTGCAGGATAGATGACGCTGCTTAAAGTCCAACAGTAAATACTCGTATAATTCGAACTCTTGCTCTCGCACTCTCTTTTGTTTCATGTCATATTTTCCAAAGTTAATTATCGCAGGATCTGAAAAATATTTTTTTTTATCGATCGCTGTATTTCTTTTTTTTTACAGAAAAAGAAATACAACGATAGATTAAAAAATTACGTCAACACAAAAAAAATCCAACAAAAAAAAGATAAGACTTTGTCTATTGATGTCGAAAATAATCAATAATCTTACATATTCATAAGCATTAGGTATGCTGTCAAGCCTCTATTTACCTACTTTTTAAATTTCGCGATTTGCTAACAAGATGTCATTTGACAATTTATGATGTTGGTTCCATCCATTGTTATTTCATGCCCCAAATCACCTTTGGGACCAGATGGTTCAAAAGTTTTCAATTAGAGTTTTGCCCTAAAATATTCGTTTCGAGACGCGCGATAGCGGTTAGCCAAATTCAGGAAGAAACGGGCTGCGTAATATCAATGTATGTATTTACATGAACATGCTTCGAAGCACGCTTTAGGTCCTTATTATACCAAAAAATATATATATTTATGTACCTATAGGTAGACCACACAACTCGCGGATATCTGTAGAACCTTGTCACAATAAGAAAACAAACGCCACTTTTGGCGTTTGTTACTGTGATACGGTTCTACAGAGATCCGCCAGTTGTGTGGTCCACCAATTAGTATTTTGAGTCGAAAAAAAACCTCATCTACATTTAAAACTAGCTAGTAAATGGAGATAGGCCTCCGCAGCTAAGCACCTTAAATTAGAATAAATAAATAATTTATGTCATCATTACTGTATGGCGTATGACGCTGGGCATGCGAGTCAGGATCGTAGTTCAGTGTTGTATCTGCAAGGGTGCAAAATGCGAAGCGAATCAGTTGGCCATGTCAATGAGGAGGAGCTCTTTATTTCGATCATCAACCCGAGGCGAAAACAAAATAGCGTTTTAAAGATCCGTCGGATTCGATTCAGAAACGAATCGGTGAATTAAAATACCCCTGCTGTACAGCACGAGGCACTGCTGCCCGCCCCCGGTGAATATTAATTAGTTGCCTCTTACGACAGCCGCGGGAAGAGTAAAAGTGGTGTTAATCCTAAGCCAGCACCACACGACATAATATTTAACAATAAAAAAACACGACTTAGTAAACAAAAAAAAAATACTTAAACAATTTTTGAGTTGTTGAAATTGACATTGACATAACAATCAACAAACTCATTTCCGCGGCCTTGACTGCTCGAATTGTTATAAATTGTGAAATCCCTCGTAATGGCCTTACAGTAAGATAAAGTAACAATGATTACTTTCATCATACACCATGCAGCAGCCAGTTTGATGGAGTTTTGTTGTAATTTAGTAGTTTTATTTGGTTCTTCTTAACTTAAGACCCAGAAAATTTAAGATTTTTATTGCCTGAATGTTATTCAGGTTGCTAAATAATTAATTTTGTATTTGTATATAATATGTAACTACCTTGTTTTGTGATCTTTTATTGGATAAATAAATGATTCATCTGAAATTCGTAGTTCTATGACCACATGCAAGATTTTTGCGTTTTGGTATAAAACAAAAAAATCTAATGTCTTGGTGACTTCTCGCTAATGTCGAGTGCAAAGATCTAACTCGATAACTTTTATTTCTTTAAAAAGCCTAGACAAGGCGTTGTCTAAGCTAGAAAAGAAATTAAAAAAACATATATTTTCCGCACTCGACGATTTGATTAAATTATATGTTTAGGTTGATCAAGCTACGAGTCTTGAAAACAAAGCAACATTTCATTAGGTATTTGAAATTCATTCATTTAACTTCAAACGGGCAGAAGCCTTTGTTCACAAAGAAAATTACAATCAAATAATAGAAATAAATTAGGACTAGTATTAACAATTGAAACAATTGAGCTAACTGCAGACTGATGCAAACAATCTACAGGTAGCTCATATGATCCATATCAATACCTGTCGTCGCGTCCCCAAGACGCTGGCTGCATTGCCCCGCTGTATGGCAATGCTGATGCGCTGTGCCAGATACTGACCAGCGCTATGTGCTTGTTATTTATAATGCAGAAGTATCTCTAGGTTTAGTAGTATTTACAAGGAATGGTAGAATAACTCGCGCTTCGTCCCTGAAACCACTAACACAATGTAGTTGTGGCTATCCAGAAGGTTTGCTCTGGCTAAACCTGTCTCGCACGAAAGCCATACGAAATCGCAGTAAGTTTCAGTAAGAAGATTAATCACGGCAAAAAACAGTTATTTACGGGGGTGCCTCGCGCATTTTAGCTAGCAGAAGCGTAGTTTTACGACTGTTGTAAGTCTTTTGTTAAAAACTATCGATGTAAGTAAAATTCGGGAGATCGTTGATGTTTCGCGTGTTGTCGTGGTCGCACTTAGGTCTAGGTACGTCTCTCTATCTTTGTTGTTCATTAGTATAATGCAAAAGATTGAAACTGGAAGGAAAACAAGGAAAATTTTGAGCGCCATGACCATTTACATTTCGTATTTTGGTTGTTATTTTAAATTTATGCGTGTTCAAGAGTCCTGGTAAGGTCTAAAGGAAATAAAGCACTTCGAGTTTTAGAGTTGAGTTACTGGAGTGGTTTTATTCTCTTTGTCTTTTGATAATGTCACGTACCACCTGGCACGGACAACTGTCAAAAACGCGCTTTCATAAGGGCTCTTGTCACACATGTTTTTTTTTTCGTAACAATCTACGGTTATTTCGCCGTGTGTAGGCATGGCATGGCGGCGCCGTCAACAAGCTATTTAAATATTTATATAACACTAATGACCGTGCCTTCACACGGCGAATAAACCGTAAATTTTCACGGCAACAAAAGTGTCTGAACAAAGGCCCTTACCGCTGCCCGCTTGCCTACTGCATAGCGTCACCATTGACTACACTGCATGTTGTGGTGCCTGACAAGCTACGGGGCTTCGCTCCACGTCGCACTGGACATCTTGCAACAGCGTCCTACACCGTGAAGGCGAATGTTAAGTAATTTGGAGAAAGACCTTGGGTGGGCTTCGGTCATGACTTAGGACTTCCTGGAATTTAAATATTGCAGGTATCAAATTACGCATTAATTGGAGTTATTCTATAGATTAGGCAACATAAGGCAAGCCGCCACCGCGTCGCGCCGTGCCAAACTTCCAACTAAATATTCATTTCATTTCATTTCATTTCATTTATTTATGAAATGAAATGAAATGAAAATTTACTTTTGGGAAAAGTTTATCATTGTTTCACAGTGTTTATCAAGCTGTGTGGTGTCGGCTTAGAATTTACACCACCGCAATTCTTCCCGCGGGTGTCGTAAGAGGTGACTAAGGGATATTAACCGGGAGCAAATTCTACCACCGAACTGCGATCCTCAATCCTCATGCCCAGCGTGGGGATTATGGCAATGACTCCCATGAGATAAAAGTCAATAAGGCGCTTATCAGGGGGAGGCCTGCGTCCAGCAGTGGACTAATATAGGCTGTTGAGGTGAGGTGAGTTTAGGTTTATCAAGTTATTTTCAGAGATAGCATAGACTTTAGATTTAGCGCTTATTATTCAGGCCGAGTAACTTTCTAAGTGATTGTATCCGCTGAAATAAAGAAAATTTTGAATCTTGTTTAACAAATAATTTAAGTCTTAGTAGTTCCAGCCCTTTTTTAAAAATAAATGGAAATAAATATTATTCGGTCGCAAAAGGTAAGGTAGATCAATTTGGAGCTATAGGCATCTATATCATCGCTAATATGTTCCTAAAATACAAAGCCTTACAAAGTGTCACCTTCAACCTAATTGTATGTATCCGCAGCATCGTGGGACCAAAATATTCGTGACGGTAATGTTCCAAATTTTCTGAATGCCTACAACAAGGATCGCAGTTAGGCAAGACGTATCGGATCGGTTTGGAATGTGGTCTAGATCGGGATCCAAGGGAAGGGAATTGTCTAATTTGATGTCAAATTGCTACCAATTAGTGTAATCGATAGAGATGTAATCAATGTAGGTATCGGAATCAAATAATTTTAAATATGTTCTGCAAATTTTATGTGCGTTTGCCCTTGCAAAGTAATTTTTATTCAGGCTTATTTTGTATTAATATATTTGGGTTTTTCGCTTTTCTATGGGTAGGTATATATGATATATATCAATTGTAAGTCCTGCCTGATGGAAACCATAACGGATAATAAGATAAGCTTTTCAAAAATCTCATTTTTTATATATTCATGAGTTCAGTTTATTTCCTGTCAATAAAAATATTTATCTCATGATTTAGGTTTATAAATGTTTCACACGTTCCAAACAAAAAAAAATCACACAGTAAATCGAAATAACGACCGAACATTTTGTATGGACATTTGTCTATTGTTATGTTTGAAAGACAGGAAGTTTCCTCTGAATCTTTTTTTATTTCCGGAACTAAAAAAATTACAATTCTATAAACCGTCATAACATTTATCTTATCTGATTGATGCAAGAATATAAAATACGCTCAGACTTTTGAAAAGTTGTTATAAAAAAACTGTTTTGATTTGGTATTATTACCATATATGTTACACCTTATTACTGTTTCGTAAAGCTAGTTACCGTCGAATGTTTTTGCGGCGACTGTCATTTCTCGAAGGTCATTTTTGTTGTTGTTTTTTTCGTTCTAGTGCACAGTCGTACGTTCACTTATCGATAGTTAAGATTACCTAATCTGTGGTAAAGGTATGATTTAACTTATTTATATCATCTTACTAAAAAGATAATTAAGTAGGTAATAAATTAGATAAAATACTTTCAACTTTAAAGACGTTAGGAAATTTTAAACAAGCAAGAAATTATTTAAGATTTTTTGAGCTCTTTTTTTCGTTTCAGTGATGGTCATAGACCTCCCTTCTAATTAGTCCATAAATAAATAAATTATCCATAAATTTTGTTTTATTGTCCCACTTTATTAATTTATTTCTTTGTTCCGAACTCATGACTTTAAGGTAGTACTAGTGAGAGGCACCCTATACTTTTGAAAGTACAGGGTGCCTCTCACTAGGCCATACAAAGGCTTACAAGGAGAAATGATGTAGAAATAATGCGGAAAATATGGAGCAACATTTCGCAACATATAGACGTGAAATAAATGACTATGCTTGCATATAATGAGTTGATATTGAGTTGAAGATTATAATAAATTATCGGTCCAAATGAAATAACCAACAAATTCGCGTGTTGGTCTATCAATCAACAGAGATTACGCATTAAAAGCATGTTATTAAAAAATTTAATGATTGACTACAGAAGGCATTTTTCAAGTAAACAGGTTAGACTTATAAAATATCATTCTTTAGGGTTCACATAAACGAGCAAGTGTTCCGAAGTGATTTGAAAGAAATTTTCGTCGCGACGATTACGCCATGTATACTCCTTGAGTTTTACAGAATTTTACTGCCATGACGCTGATGAAACGAAGGATAATTTAAGATAAGAAAATCTTTATTTGTAGCTACGATAGATACAATGGCTTAATTAAAGCAAGTAACGTTACCTAATCTGTGCTTAAAGCTACAAAATGGCGTCCGACTTAGAATAATGTTGTTAAGGCCGTTGGCTACCACAGTGACATTGGTTCACATGGATGACATTGGTTCTTTATTAATTACAAACTTTTGCGTCTAAAAAGCCCGTTCGATCCAACAGCTGAGCAAATGCCTTTCTTTCTTCTTGGAATGCTTTCCGGCTTCGGGCTTTAGTGGACAAGTCTGAGCTTGATCATCTCATTCATTGCGCCATAGGATAGTAAATCTACGGAAACAATATTGACATGACCACCATGTAATTTTTTTAAATTAATTTTACAAGTAGTTCAATTGTCGAACAAGCTTGTGGTCCCGTTTTCCTAGACAAACCGAAAGTTTTTTGTACCTTGTTATATTTCCATGATAAAGAAAAACCCACTTTTTAAATGACTGCCGACAGTTTGTTGCTCGTTTGCGGAGGAAACTTAAATAATCAAGAACTGCGCAGTAAGGTACATTTTGTGGATTCTTGATAAAGTAATTGAAAAAATCGATCGATTAACCTGAATATAGGTACTTTTTGTGAAACTTAATGCGATCTCCTTGAATGCAATAAAATTTATAACCATCCTTAATAACATGTAATCATAACAAACGGTAGATTTAGATTCCAATCTAGTGCGAAATTAACGCATCGGTTTTGTGTTATCGACTGATTGAAGACTGGAAAAATATTGTAAAAATTGATAGAAAGACTTAACAAGTAATTTTTTATGAATAGATTTTTTTTTATATTTGTATCAATGGAAACCAGAGGCTTACAATTACAAACACAACAAAAAAAATATAAATACCCAAAAGCTTATCGAAGGTTTTCACGGGTACATTGTAAAAATTGATAGAAAGACTTCACAAGTAATTTTTTATGAATAGATTTTATTTTTATATGTATCAATGGAAACCAGAGGCTTACAATTACAAAAATAACAAAAAAAATATAAATACCCAAAAGCTTATCGAAGGTTTTCACGGGTACCCACCCACTTGTCAGTAATAAACATTTACTGGACTTTACCTGAACTCTTCCCGATCGTATCGGTCTGCCACCCCAACGGATTATGAGACTGAGGAATTAAAGAGTGCCCCTTGTTTGTGCGCACACACTTGTGCACTATGTCCTATGTCTTGCGCACATGTCTAGTCTCCGTTGCTATTCGTCTAGGAAGACATCATCATCATCAATGAAGCTCAAAGAATCACGCATTATCTGCCTAACCTAGATTCTTGATGATAGTTAAGCTACTCGTATGTTGATAAAAAATCTAGCTTAAAATGATTTCAAATCTTAGTCGCCGGGCAGTGCAACATGCAATCTGTACAAATTTTGTGCAAGAATTATATTTTAATGTCATCATGACCGAAATGCATACTTCTTGTCACATTACCAAATTAATGTTACGAAGGTCGTAAAATGCATTTGGGTCTAACGTAACATTGTTAATAATAAAAAAAATCACACAGCTGAGAGAATTTTAATTTGTGAATAACAGTAAGATTTTATAATTTTATGTTACCTACCGTGGAGATTAGATTACTCGGACATTAGAGTCTAGCGAATAGGTCAATCAATGAAGGTCTATACTCATTAGTCACTGCTGCAAATAAGCATTCAAATGTGGGAATAAACTCATTATATACATTTACACAGTGACAAAATGGCTTCCGATAAGCTTCATACGAGTGGCCCGCGAGCTGTCATTGTTATTGTCATTGTTCATTTAGAACTGTTCAGTAGTTTTGAAGATCCTAGGTACCTAAAATTGCACATTTCACAAACTTTCGCATTTATAATATTACTAGCTTCTGCCCGCGGCTTCCCACGCGTATTTTCGGTACAATATGTAGCTCATTATTCAAGTTAGGTTACGTTCTCAGTGTATTCCAAATTTTATCTTGATCTGTAAAGTAGTTTTCGAGATCCTAGGTAACAAAAATTTCACATTTCACAAAGTTTCACATTTATAATATTAGTAGGATAGTTTAGTAAGTAGGAAGGATGGGATAGGATAGGAAGTAGAATATTAGAAGGATAGGATAAGGTTAGCTAAAGCCCATGTACATTTTTGTGCTGTGATGCAGCGGTGCTTTCCAGGTGCACGATAAGCTTAAAACAGCTGATGGAGATAGCAAAAACAAACATCCTGTATCTCATTATGAATTTAAGCGGGTTAACTACGAACCTAGTTTGTGTTGGAAGAACACCAACGTTTCATCCCTTAACGAGGGACTTCATCAGGGTGAGTGCGGTTCGCGTCGCGCCTGTACCGCCTCCCTGCGCGCACTACGGGCTAAAACATGCAGTCATCCTGTATCTGTACAGACACCACACAATGCGACGTCTTTACGTGCTGTTCACCATTTTTGTTACAATATAATCTATGAGGTCGATAAATTTAACATCATCTAGAAGACTGCCTCGTTGGTGTAGCGGTTATTCACAATAGCAGCCCGGAGTCAGGAAGTTGGCGGTGTTTCACCCCCGTGCCTCGGAAAGCAGTGTTAATTTTGCGCCTAACCTCTAGCGTTGAGAGCTCGCTGCATGACGCTGGAAATTGTGGACTGGCAAAACTCCTCGCACGACAGTCACAAGGTCATGTGCGTAGCCCTGCGCATCGATTTTGAGGTCCGCCAGTCTACACAGGAGCTGATCCACTGCTAGGGTCCATTAGGCGAAAGAACTCTGCCTTAAGGGTAGCCCCTGGCCATAGATATCTCAATGGTTGATTGGTGAAGGGCTAGTTTTGCTCCCCTGTCTGTGAGCATATCCTCTACCCATCTGATGGTGGTCGGGTCGACATCTTTATTGATCTGTCCGTTCACCAGCAAAGAAGTAGGTGAGATAACAAAAGCCCCTTCAATGTCAAGGAAAGCACAAAGTGAGATTTCCTTGTCCTCCGTAGCCTTCTCTTATGTGTCTGTCTATGGGGCGTAACGTAACGTATTATGTTCGCAGCGAGCATGATACGTTACGCCGCGCCGTATTGTAGTGTTGCGACATTCCTAATTTTTTTAAAAAGCGATTCAATTGGAGCTAGATTTTTCGAGCTTATATTTTTTAAGATAAAGTTGAGCTTTCATCGAAATTTTTCGAGTATATTATTCGGAACTATTGGCAGGATGAAACATCCCGATAGGTGAAGATAGTTTAAAAAAGAAATTACCCCATCGTCGCGATAAATGAACTAGAGAACAGCTCGTAAAATATGTGTTCAGATTGTGTTTAAGAAACTTAATTAAGGCGCTGCCGTGGAAAACTAAGACTATCAGATTGCATGTCAATATTACCAAATGTGGTCGGCAGAGGCGCTTATTTTTAACATAGACTTATGCCAAATTTATCTGTTGTAGAAGAGGCAAACTTTTGTTTTATTTTGGTTGATAGCACAATCACAAGGTAATAATGTAATGTTAACTAACATTTGCCCGCGGCTGCATGTAAAATACCTTAATAAAACCTATGTCGCTCATTGTAGCTTCTCAATTATAATAAAAATTACATTCATCGATAGTTATTCATAGAAATCAGAAACACTTAAAAAAATAATATCATCTTCATGCATGTTAAAGTGCCGACAATATCACCGACCATTATGATAATACTTTATACATTAAAAAAATATACTAATTTAGTCAAAACAACTGAGGTCTAAATGGATTACAAAAGTGTCAATCGTTGAAGATATTTCGATTTGGTTTTGGAGGGCTTTCTCAAAAAAAAATTAAAATATAAATAATGCTGAACAAGCCACACAACATCATCTAACCCCAAAGTAATTAGAGCTTGTGTTATGGTATACTTATTTTGATAAACTTATTAAATACACTACACATTAGATATTTTTTATATACATAAGACATATTTACATATTTCTTTTGTTGATAAAATTTCCTTTCATATAGTATTAAAATAATTTTTAATACTATATGAAATATTAATGGTTGTCACTCAAAATATTGAGCATTTCGAGACGAAAAATTTTTTTCTTGTTCTTTCTTGTGATTTTTTTTTTCAAGATCCTAGATCGTTTTATAAAATATTTTTGTATAAGTCTTTTTTCCATACATTTGACTATACACTGTTTTTTTTTTGGGCTTGTAATATGTCGGAGAACGGCTAACGGTGCGACGAAAAAGTGTACTTTCTACGGTGTCGCTGTTTGGGTAGCGTCTTAAAGCTCTACCAAGAAGGTACTGACCGGTGTCATGGGGCGGCGTAATGTATCATATGCAGCGAACATGAAACGTTACGCCACGCCAAATTGTAGCTATCCTAAATTCCTTTATTTTTAAAGCAATTCAAGTTGAGCTAGATTTTTCGAATTTATATTTTTTTTAATTATTTACAAACTTTTGGCAGGATTAAACATAATTCAAGATAAGCTAGATTTTTCGAGTTTATATTTCTCTAAAGTATTTACAAACTTATGGCAAGATTAAACATCCCGCGTAATAAAGATAGTTTAAAAAAATCCCCCATCGTGGCGGTTAATGAACGAAAGAATCGCTTGTACAATTCTATTATAATGAGCATGATACGTTACGCCGCGTCGTGTGCTAAAATCCATCTCGTTGCTCGTTGCGAGCTTCTTCTTTACCCGTACTGGCACTGCACAAACGCTCGCTGTGTAACACGTTACATAACGCCCTGTAACACCCGTCAATACCCGTCTTACGCTTTTATTGATCCTCTTTTTGGGCTGACCTTACCAGTACCGGTAGTTGAAAATGTAATGGATTCATGCGTCTGACATTTTATGTCCCATATTTTGATGGTATAATTGATCTTACTATGGTATCGATTTCCGGTTTAAAATATGCGTGAGTCAGGTTGCGATTTATTTTACAACTGACCTGTACAATATTGTTCAATAATTTTTGTATGCTTATGATATTGTTTTTGTTCCCGCTCGAAAACTGCTTCAACTTGAAAGCATTCGGAAGGTGGGCTATTTACGATATAAACTTAGATTTATATTTATTTATTCAACAACGTCACAAGGTTACCACTTAAGTCTGCAGTCCGTATTACAATGGTTTCTACCAAGTAACTTACCATCATAAAAGAGTTTAATATAGTTTCTTAACCTCTTTTATGATAAGATGAAAAACGACTTCAAATTTCCTTAATATTTTCACTGTTTTTTATAGTTGGCGGGATAAAAACTAATCCATAGGTATGTATCATATGGGGCCATCGCAGGATATTTTACACACAGTAGTAAATTAATCATTAAAATATTAATATGTGTCCACCATTGACGGAGAGGCGGTCCTCGGATCATATTTTCGGCCACAGCAGCGGCCGGTCTCAACGGATACTGGCCATGTGGTCGGGACATTATTATGGTCCACATGCGTGTGCGCAGAACACATGTACACTCTCTATTCCCTAACTCACTAAAGACTTAAGAGTCTAAGTCCGTGTAAGTCTTAGACGGTGGGCGTGTCCGTCTAATTTAGGTAATTTAGGTAGGTTACATAATAATTAAGCTTAGTTGTTAAATAATGTTCCGTTTCCCTTATACGGAACCCTTACCCTCTCAAAAATTTGTGAGGTGTCGAAATGTTGTCCATAAATGCGAGTTTTATTACATACGCCGCCGGGTCAAGTTGTTAATTTGGATGCATCCATTATGGACATTCTTAGTCATAAGGATATCATCAACAAGACTGGAATCACTCATTGTATTCATTCTACATCATTTTTCCAAGCTTTTATTTAACTTGCCATGTTAGGTTTGTGTGGGATAATCTTGCAACTAAATTTGGGACTGGTTATCGAACTGATTGAGCTAAAATTTGGAACACTTAAGTACGTTTGGTGACATGGCAATGTTAAAGTGCCATCGAGCTGGTGTGATGATGGATACAGAAGATGGCTAGAGGGACATCTAACTGAAACGACTTATCTCCAGCGAGTTCAGACTAAATTTTTGAATAAAATTTGTCTGTAAGAATTTTTTTTTAATTAACATTTAATTTTTCTACATTTAACATTACCTTACCTTTAAGGATTTTACATTAATCCTTTTATAATGTTTGGGAGAAGACAGCGGATAAACTGTCGAACTCTGAGTTCGGTTTGACGATTGTACGAGACGTCTAATTTTAGTATGAGATTTGTGTAATTGAGGCGCTGTACTAAATCCGATAGAAAACAAGATCCGTCAAGTGTGAGTGTAACTCGGGCGCCGAGGGTTTCGAACATTTGTCGATTATACATACATGTACTAAGCGTACCGGTTAGAGATATCGCTATTTGATGATGAAAAATAGTAGGTCCCAAACTACATTTTAGATGGATCGCTCTGCAAGGTACTTCGGAGATAAAGTCAATTTATCGACTTTATTCAAAATATTTTAAGATGGCACGATGACGTCTCGATACCGTCGTTTAACTAAACTCGCTCAGAGTTTTTCTGATAGGGTTGAAATTATGTACGTAAAAAAATTTGGACCAGGTATCACATTTTAGGCTACTTTTTATCCTAGCAATACGCATGCGAAGCCACGAGCGTAGTAGTAGATTAGTTCATAAAATTCGCTTCTGCTGGCCACCAGTCTTGTGCTTTTTGCATCCATAGACATAAATTAGTAAATTTCGTAATACTAACAATAATTAAAAAAAAACTGTCCTTTGGTTCCATCGGACTAAATTTAAGTTAAACAAAAGAATCGATTTAAAATTAATATTTAAATGATATGATAACGAAAGCAATTAATATATGTAATATATTGGTGCCAGACATATTCATTTGCATTATTACACGTTGATAAATGTAAACTTTTATGGCTTTTTAATTTTCGGCGGCCTGTGACTAGTGGTCACAGATAATTATGCAGTTATACACCGACATATACTACAACATATGTTTGTATATAATACGTAACAATAAACCCGGGTTCTAAATAATAGGCAAGACAATCCTTTGTTGGTAAGTTATAGGAATTTGTAATGAAAAAGTAGACGCCTACAAAGTTTATGACTTTCATCCTTTCCTCAGTGCTAGTCTAACATCAAAAACTAACTACTTTTTAAATTCTTTTAATTCGTTCGCCCCGCCGCCGCCGTGACCACAATAGGGTAGTGTCCTGGATAAAAAAAAAATATTATTATATTTAGTCTATCACTTAAATTATTATCGGAAGATATTGGACACAGTTTTTATTTTGTCAAACAAAAACTACAAAAATAAACCGCGTCAAATTCTGGGAGTAGTGACGTCACGCCTTGCTAAAAAGTGCCGCAAGGCGTGACGTCACGCGGAACTAAACTAAGTTAAATTGATAAAAGAAAAAATATGTGTTTAATATCTTTGGGTAATCCAACTGACAGAATAATTCGATTTTTTTTGGGACAATATTACCTATACGACACGACGGCGGCTACACTCAACGAAGACAAGTCATGTGTGGTGTGCGCGCCCAAACACAGGTGCTTTCTATATTCCTTCACTCTCATAATCCGATGGGAGATCGTACCTACCGACACGACCGGGGAGAGGTCAGGCGCGGGCTTAACCTGCCATCAGCATAACAAGACATGGTTTTATAGTCCATGCATATTGTATACAATCTATATAGGTACAATAGAAAACGACCCTTTATATCCCCAAGCAAAAAGGTACTTAATACAATAAAAGCTTTTGTAATCAAAATCCTTTCATTTGTCACCTAAGACTTGCAAAATTTAGGAAAGGCCCGTTCAAATCATCTTTAACAAATTAAAACTATTAATATTTCGTGCACTCACCCATTATGACAGAAATCTAATCAATATTACGCAGTTTTAAGATGCACAAATATTAATTTGCGGCTATAATATTTTATTAGGCCAAGGTGAAGAAGATAAGGTCAGTTAATTTTATAAATTATTAGCAAAAACCAGCAGGTAGCGGATAATTCGATATACCTACACACCTGTACATAATTATTATTTTTAGGTATTTAAATCTAAAGTATGGCACCCTAAAACAAAAAGCAATGGGTTAATTACTTTGGACTCCATTATTTGTTTCTATTTATTTATGGAAAAACCCATCTCTTTCGAGTTTGAATTCAACTGCCCATCCAATATTGACCAAACGAAGTAAACGGGAACATTCGAGCATGACCAAACTCTGCATGACCTTCTGAAAAGCTGCCAGGAGTTACAAGTAACTTCAACTTCAAGCTTTAGCAAGGAGTTATACAATTGATACCCGAACCGGTATTGCAAATATCGCAGCGACAGATTATGGTACATTTTGGCTTTACGCTCAAAACCGAACCCCTTTGAAAGCGAAAGTGTAACATAGTCCTACAGATAGCCGCCATTTTTTTTCTTCGCTCGGCCGCTCTTACCGCATATATATAGCGAAGACGGAGTCAACACGCATCATTCGCATTCAGGACTTCGCTGACTCCAGTGCAACCATAAGTGCAGCATCATGAGGGCTATGGTGTGTGTTTTATTAATAAAAATAGTTATAAAACAAAATAAAATCCCAAATATTATCCAGTGAGAGTGATCCTTGAGATGTGGAAGTGTAGGCAGTGCAGTGCCCCGGGAAGCGACAGGATATGCGGTGGATTACAAACATCCCCTTGTCCCACTTATCGATTTACGCAATAAGGAAACATTGCGTGTATGCTTTGTATGTCGCGGCGGACCCACCTGACCACTCATTAAACCAACAATTTTCATACCGGATAATTAGTGAATTGATAACTTTCAACCCACACAGTCACAATCGCTCTAGTTCTTAGACTAACCAGTTTCTTTTTTTACAGCTCGTGGCCGCCAGTCTGGTGGCTCTTCTGGCCTTCGCTTACGCGGAGGAGGCCAAGAAAGCAGAAAAGGAAGTGGCAGTGACCGAAGAAAAGGCGGCCGACGGCGAAAAGAAGCACGAGAAGAGAGGGATCTGGGATCTCGGATCAGGGTACGGACACGGCGGCGGCGGTTGGAGCAGCGGCGGATGGAGCAGCGGCGGCGGCTTTAGCGGCGGCCTCGGTGGTTGGGAGGGAGGCTACGGTGGTGGCCACGGCCATACTGAGCACCACAAGACCATCACTGTGGTCAAGAAAGTCCCCGTCCCCTACCCCGTTGAGAAACACATCCCCTACCCGGTAGAAAAGAACATCCCTTACCCAGTCAAGGTCCACGTGCCACAACCTTACCCCGTGGTAAAGCACGTCCCCTACCCAGTCAAGGAGATCGTCAAGGTCCCCGTGCACGTACCCCAACCCTACCCCGTAGAAAAGAAGGTCCCCTACCCCGTCCACGTCCACGTCGACAGACCCTACCCCGTCAAGGTGTTCGTGCCTCAGCCCTACCCCGTTGAGAAGGAAGTTCACGTGCCCGTCAAGGTGCACGTTCCTGCCCCATACCCCGTTGAAAAGAAGATCCCTTACCCAGTAAAGGTTCCCGTCCATGTACCCGCTCCTTACCCCGTCATCAAAGAGGTCCACGTTCCTGTGAAGGTTCCCGTTGACAGGCCCTACCCCGTACACATCCCCAAGCCAGTACCTTACCCCGTAGAAAAGCCTGTCCCCTACCCCGTAGAGAAGCCCGTACCTTACCCCGTCAAGGTCCACGTTGACAGGCCCTACCCCGTGCATGTAGACAAGCCCGTACCCTACCCAGTTAAGGTTCATGTGCCAGCGCCCTACCCCGTTGAGAAGCACATTCCCTACCCAGTCGTGAAGGAGGTGCCTTACCCCGTCAAAGTGCCCGTCGACAGGCCCTACCCCGTGCACATCGAGAAACACATCCCCGTGCACATCGAGAAGCCCGTGCCGTACCCCGTAAAGGTGCCCGTCCCGGTCGTCCTCGGTCACGGACATGGTCACAGCTACGAACACGCCCATCATGATAGCTACTAGAGGCTGCAGGGAGCAGACGAACGAATGTGATATCTAATGATAAGCTAGCACTAATGCGAACGAAGAGCGCGCGATACCTGATAGTGGACACCCCAGATCAGTATTCTGCCCTCCGCGTTCAATAGCACTGAAACTACTCTTTTATAAATAGTCTAATTTTTTATGTTTTGTTGTGATCTTTGATTTGGTGACTGTTACGTTGAGTTTATGTACCTGTTTATGTTAAGTGACAAAACTTTTTTCTGTCCGATTTTGTAAATGCGAACTGAAAATAAAGTTCGGCATTGCCGAAAACAAGTAAGTGTAACTGGAATTTTCTATAATTATGTAGAGCATGTTATTATAATGGATCGTGAGTGGTAAGTGATTTGCAAAATGCGTAATACGACCTAGATAGGTAAGACATCGCAAGTGGCCGCATCGCCGCCGGTTACGCATGTTGCAACTTGCTACATTTTCTCTCTTGACAATGAACATAATACGCGATCTTTGTTTTGCGCAATGACATTATCTAGGTACATTTAAAACCTACATTTAAATATAAGTACCTAGTCTGAGTAAAATCAAAATCTACTTTTTGGAATTAACGATATAAGATTTTAAAAATCCTGTTCTCATGTAAATGACATTATATAATTGGTCTTTTTGAGAATAAATGAATATTAAACCTAAAAAAGGGAGGACATCTTTGTCCAAAATGGGAAAATATTGATAGGGCAATCACTTTAAAATAACTCAAATCGCATTTTAAATCAGATACGCTAGATAAATAATAATTAATTCAAAAAAAGATAAAAATTATAACTAATTACCAAATAAATCGTATCAAACCGCAAACTATGTCCATATATTTCTAGTTAATTAATTGATGAAGAAACACAATTTAAATAATAAATTATAGTTTACAACGTGTAATAACGCATATGTCAGTTTGCGCAACAATTGATTGAAGAGACTCCATTCCATCCTTACTTATTAAAATTTACGCAATATTTTTAATTTCCTTTTAGATAGCCAAACTCAACAATTATAGCTCTGAAATTATAAAAAAAAATTGCAATCCATTTAATTGTCGTAGGTAAGTATGTCATTGACGCATTTCAAAACACATGACATTCTCGCACAATACATAATTATTTTCTACATTACAGTACGTACAAACTTGCACAAACAAATTGTATACAGTTTATAATCTTGCGACAAACAGCTTTTTTGAGTCCGATCGGAGGTTTAAGTATTTTACGCCATCTCTATTGAATAGCTTTTAATAGTATTGAAGTATGTAGGTATTTCATTATTGCAAGTGATATATTATATCCGCTCAGATCTGTTATTTAAACTTATAATTGGTTTTAATAATACATCAATTGAAAGTTTATGCGAAGACAGTAATCATCCAGCGATAAATGAAAATTTATGACAATTTAATTTTAATGTTAGACTCTTAACACATATCGCAATAATCGCGAAAGATTTAATTATGATTTTAATTATATCATGTTTTCTGGTTTTATAAAACCAGGAATTTTAGAAATCCACTTTTTATAAATAAATAAATACGTAAAGGTTTAAGACTTTTTGAAGAGCCAACCAAAAAACAGACAATTTTAATTTCGGAAATCCATAAAAACTATAGATGGTGCAACGGTTTTTTCAGAAAGACTTTTATTTTTAATAATTTTATAAGTAGAACAACTGAATACAAAAGGATGCGAGCACCAACTCAACATAATATTACCGTTGCGAAATAAAGTGGCACATACGTTGTTTTCGTCGTCCATAAATGGTTATTAGAGGTAATGCAGTATTACGGGTGACACAAACAAGAACAGAGATCTGACTTGCGAAATATTACGTAATTTCGGAGTAAATTAATGTGTAATGCAAGCATTTACATCGCGTATTATTGCCATAATATAAATATATTATTATATGCAATTAAACATATTAACATGCAAATACATAAGATGCTTGAAAATTAGTTGAAGAAATTGTGTAGAAATTAGGTAATCTGCACTTTTACAAAAGATTTATGACATCGAGAGACAGAAAACTCTTAAAAAGAAAGTAAACACTGTAGTGCAGTTATTAATAACTTGCTTTAGAACGGTACCTACCAATAAACATTATAGAAAAGTTCGATGTGCTTGATTATAAAATATAATAGGTAAAAATAAATACGAAGTAGTCAAGGAAATACTAAGTACGTCTGCTGACATGATTTTTTATGAAACAGAAAATATATCAACACTAAAATATTAAGTTGTGTTTCAGTTTTGGCAACAAAAAAAAACATTTTAACGATTCAAAGGATTCAAAATATTCAGTATGTAATTAAACTCAGTAAGTTTAATTACATACTGAATCCTAGGTATTCTGAGTAAAAATATCGTTATGAATAAATAGCTATGAATTATGTTTTGTTATTATAGTACGTAAGCCTTCACAGTCTGAAAATTTTTTAATTTTTGGGTATTGTTTGATTCCTAAGAACTATGTATTTGCACTAACAAATCGTACGACTTGGTACAGAAAAATGCAACGGCATTTTTAGTCAAATAACCATCCATCTTAATAAATATGCTATGATATTATGTAATTGATAGGTATTATAAATAGTCACAAGATAAAGATAGGTATTATGTTCGGTCTAGTCTAGACTATTACGAAAGAACTGGTTTAATTGACAATCAGATAAAACCTTCTCGTATTCGTTAGAAATTTCAAGATCTTATTTCGTCGGGTTTGATACTTTCAAAATAATCAAATTGAATGCTAATAAACGTTGTTCTTACAAATCAGTGTTCTTTAAAATTTGAACAACATTGGTTGGTACCCTTTTCTAAGAATTTAAATAATAACCTACTCCAAAAAGTTATGACCTAAATGAGACTTGAACTCGACCTTCTTGTAGGATATTATTTAAAAACAAAAAAAAAACATTGGTAAAGCCTAAGCCAACATATTATAAGACTCATCAAAGACACCAATTTTGACATTGATACACCTTAATAAATTTTGCCTTAACAATTATTAAGGTCCACATTGCCGTCTCAGTGCAATTTTGTTGATCTTACTACATCCTACTCAAGAGCATAAACACACTGAAGGAACTAGTATTACTAAAAACACACTGAAGAAACTTTTGTTACTAAAAATCCGAGGGCTGAAGTTTTCTCGCCGTGCTCTACTTAAGAGTTACACACATAGGTAATTAAATAATTCCTCAATGAGATGGTACATGTGCTTCGTACGCAACAAGTTGCATGTACGTCGGCCGAGGGTGAAGGTCGAATGGGATTTTACTCTCTAGAGGGTTATAATATTTACTTCAAGTTACTCGTTTTGTAAAACAAAGATGCAAATCGCCGTAAATAGTCCAATTTTTCATCATATTATGATGAAAAATTGGACCATTTACGGCTATCTGCATCTTTGTTTTACAAAACGAATAACCAGTGAGTTGTAAGTAGTTAGAGTAGCTAAACCAAACAAAAAACGTGTCGCAACTTGATGACAGCGCGCTCGACCCCGCCCACAAGTAAGTATTCGCTGCAGCGCTCATAGATTTTTTCACCGCAGAAGGGACACTTCAGACTAGTTCAGACAGCTATTGTGCATACAAAACTGAATTTTAATGCAGTAGCTATTTATATTATAGTTTAAAACATGAAAAGATTTACAGTAAAATAAAATGAATCGTTGAGCGTTTAAATCATTGTTTTTAAAATAAATTGGTATTTTATCCAACAAGTAGGTACATACGTACCTACATAGGTACTTGCACTAACTAGACCCCACACTTTATCACATCTGTCCCAAGGCGGGAATCGAACCCACCTCCTGCGTCCCAGGCGGACCTTCGCCCACCACGCCACAGAGGTCCCCAATCGATCTATTACAAATTTATAAACCTTAAGATATTTGTTCAGACGACAATACCTATACCTACATACAGCTTTAGTTTATAATGACGATTGCAAAAGATACCTACAGTAGGTAACTACTGTTACTGATCAGACAGACGGCATAGGGTGAGTAATATGAGTTAAAAATAAGTAGGTACCTACACATCCCATCTGTACGAATCACTTTTCATAATCTATGATTTTCAAACGAAATGTCAGGTACAATAGAAAATAATGTTCAAAAATTAATTTTGGCTGGTTTTAGTTGATATTCTGTTAATTAACCGATGATAAGTCAAGCCACTATCTGTTTTCTTCGAAGTTGATTCATTTTTAGACGTTTTAACAAGCAAGACGGCATTTATTTCTTGATTTTATTCGCATGTGGTGTCGCGATGGGCGTAGGCGAACGACTAAATGAGTTGTTGCCGGCCGGCAACAACTCATGGCGCAAAGTTGTTGTTCGCGGGTGTCCGTTCCATACGCTAGTAATAGTAATTCAATGCGAATAACTTGAAATGTTTATAATTGACGACAGACGGACAGCACAAGTCTCTGACTTAGATAGTACATTTTTTCAAAACTTATGTATACCAAGCTAGTCTGCCTCTAATTGTAATTAAATAATGTATATCTATTGTGATTATTCTTATTTTTTGCTCAATAAAGTTATTGTTATTGTTAATTTTAAATTGTTCTCCTTTTGAATAGTTAGTGATTAAGTATCGGCTGTTTTTTAAGGCTACAAAATAAATGATTTAATTTTTCTATTTAACAAAAATACTGCAAGCGATTATTGTACCTGTAAGTAAGTATTAGACAATATTTTTTTCTAACGTATTTTGTCAGTCCGGCTAATTGTGGGTTAAGTTAATAACCTTGCAAACACAATCAAACAATATTTAACAGAATATTTAATTAAACTGACTGTTGTAACAGAAATACACTTTCATTCATTCACGTAATACTCTCGCCTCTCTATGACTCTCACTCTCGACGGGTGGCTAGATGGCTTTGTACCGGAGCAAAGGGCCGTTTTCAGAGCACAACGAATTATAACCACCACTTCTGCTGCATCCTAAAGTCAGCATCTTTAGACTAAAGGCCTCCGAACGCAGAGGCGACACCGAAGACCCTAGAGAGGGTTAAATTTTTCAGTTAAAATTTGACATGCATGTTTTATTGCTTACATTATAGAATTAAAAAGTAACCTAGGATGTGATGACGTAGCAGGTTTTTATGCACGGAGGTGTGCATCGTAGCCAAGATTCGGATCGTTATCAAAAGTGGTAGAAAAAATGGATGGCTTTACTCTCTTTTCTTCTCCCATTTCTAGTACTTTTACATAAAATTAAAAAACAAAAAATTATAAGTCTTTGAAGTGTTGAGTCTGATTCCAATCTCGTTATATTTTCGTCGAAATTCTTGACATAGCTTGCCAAGAATTGAGATTTTGTTTTTCAAAATCCTTTTCTCTAAGTCCAGAAAATGTAAGTACAATGGACAATCTAGGTATATATACTTTATTTATTTATTATACAAAATCCACAGCCCTTAAAAGCTAAAAAATACAAACTAATAAATTATGGCCAATAAAGGATTTACTTTTTATAAATTAAAAAGATAAACATTGACGATGACTCTACGCTAAAATATTTTTACTTAAAATTTGAGCAAATATATTTAAACTTAAACTAATAACATAAGGATTTTTCATATACAAACTAAAATACTAAACACAAAACTCAAAGTTTTCACTGTGCCAATCTTTATAAAATGTTATAAACTTATCAATAACTGTAACTCAACTGTCTAAGCTCTATGCAGCTTCATAAAAGTTACTTTCAGCTTTGGTATACTTTTTTTTAGAGACCTGCTCAGAACTATGTTCCATAAAATAATTTCGTTTAAAAAACATTTTGTCTTTCAATGTAGGCACAGCCATGGTACAAAACCATGTCGTCGCTGCGTTCTGCATCTCGAAGTAATTTCGTTTTCGTTCGTCCGTGACCTTGATTCGAGAATCGCGGATTACCCGCGTTTTACGTAATAGGCCCGTCCGAGATTTCTGTGGTTTTTGTTTCGCTATGCCCATTTGTATGGAGATGAGATGGGGCGCCGACATAATAACGCATGTTTCGGAAATTAAATAAGTTTAGATTATGTTGATTTTTTTCTATTATCATCGTTCTAATAGGTAGCGATTATGGTAATAGGCTTTGTTTTGAAACGAAAAGCTGGTATAGGCTAAAAGCAGTTTAAATGCCTACATATTGTTGGTAGTTTAATTATTGTAGTTGTTGATATACCTGTAGATTGTTTGCAACAGTCTGCAGTTAGCTCGATTGTTTCAATTATAAATACTAGTTCTAATTTATTTCTATTATTTGATTGTAATTTTCTTTGTGAACAAAAGCTTGTGTCCTTAAAAAAAGAAATTTAATTAACACGCATTTATTTATTTCATACCACGAATTCTAAATTTCAATATCTCCAGTTCCCTCAGCTCTTTTGGGATGATATCATAAAATAAGAACTTTAGTTTAAAATCCTTCAGTTAAAAATTTTAAAATTATTTTACCTGCATAAAACAGTAAGATGGTCAATGACTTGATTACCTTCAACGCCATCTACGTTCAAATCACGGAACGAGCAACTACACAATTGAAAGTTGAATTGAACTGTCAGAAAATATAAAAATGAATAAGTGAGAGGAAATACTTCGTGAGTGAACAAAAAATGCAATAAGTTCAGTGAACGTCCGCGCTTTGTTTTTGTGGCGCTGGTGTGGTATTTGCTACGTGTAGGCTACAGCGAAGAAGACGCGTACCAACGAAATAAACTTAAAAAAATTAGGTGAAATAAATGGTTTTGAAGGTCGTACACATAATTAATAATATGAAATGAAAGTTAATAACTCTCACAAGGTGAGTACGTTGTTTCGCCAACACAAGAAATCAGTTCAAAGACCAAAGTGACCACTTTATATCCTAGTTTTACGTATGTAATTTGAATTATTGTGACGTTGTTTTTATTCGGCGAGGAAATTCGTTTACCGTCCTGTAAAGTCTAAAGGAAATAAAGCACTTTGATTTTTGATATTTGAAGAGCTGTTTTGTTACATCAATTTAATAAAATTTTTACATTCTGTTAACTCAAATCTAGTCATTGGTCTCAATTCAGACTTCAACAAAACTATACTTAAGTTTTTGACATCACTAAAAATGATGCCATCCTTTTTTATTTCGATCCTGGTAAAAAGCGCGGAAATAGTTTTGGTGCTGTCAAAATATTTTAATTTAGTTTCGACATCTGAATTGACGCCTCTCTGTCTTATTAAGGAACTATTTCTTTAATAATATAAAATGATTTCATTTACCATAGAATGACAAACGTTTGTCATACTCTGGACAGAAAAGCGCCTTAGACAGGGTCAAAGCAACATTCTGTCCTGTATTAGAATACAAAATCGGGTGCTCACGGATTGAACGAAGTGCCCACCAAAGATTATCAAACGCAATAAAATATACATCTCAGACACCTCCTAGAAGCTTACCTTTTCAGAAACCGTCGGGCAAACAATTTGATTTATAAACTGGCTTTCCACTTACCTGAAACATCAAAAAACAATGTTTAAAATAAGCACTAGATACTTCAATATTTAAAAAAACTGATCGTTATAGTTTCTTTACAAATTAATTAATTGTTATGTATGGAATCCAGGTCGTTTCGGAGTTTTGCATCTTGTAATAGCGAGTAATTATTTACTATGTAATTTTTAGTACATCGGATTGGTTTGAGTTTAAAATTACGAGTGTTGCGATCAAAAGTGTGTTATTGTGTTTATGACTTATTTACGATATTGCATTTATTGCTAGGAACCGTAGTGCATATTTTTTATTAATAGTTATATATTCTCTGCCGTTGTTTAAGAAATACTTAAAATAGCACACTCTTAAATAGTTCGTTATTGAAAACTGAAAAGAAAATCATCATTGCTCAACGAAAACGCACTTGCGTGATTTTGTGAGTTTTAGAAAAAGCGTAAGTAAGAGTATGTATTATCATTTAGAATTTTTCTGGATTATAGGTAAGAACTTCACACAAGAATCTGTAATTGTGTGTAAAATTAACAGGTATTAAAAAAAATAGATAATGGAGATGGATTGATGAAGGCGTTGCTATCTGTTGTTGTCTATGTTATCCCTTTGTCGCCTTTTTTACACCCGCGGGAAGAGTTGGGGTTGTGCAAATTCTAAGCCGGCACCACACAACCAACTATTTAGTCTAGGTCTAAGCGTTAAAACTGTTTATGGACAACTTATTGTAGAAATTGAGGTATTACCACAGTATTGACCAATAAGCCCTTGTTTTGCTTTGCCTATGAGTACAGTGAGGCAAAGTGGCACGTTACTTGGTCCTTCGAACATTATAAAAGCTGTCATAACGGCAGTAAACGACTAAATTGTGTAACTTATTGAATGCTCAGTTTCCTGGTTTAAATAAATCACGGGTAAGTAATGGCTTAGAATTTACAAGTAGAGCTTGGGGTAAACTTTATATTCAATGTAGTATAAGTACACATTAATCACACTAATATTATAAATGTGGAAGTTTGGATGTTTTGATGTATGGATGGATGGATGTTTGTTACCTCTTCACGCCAAAACTATTGATCGAATCGGGCAGAAATTTTGGATGTAGGCAGTTCTAGGCCTCGAATAAAACAAAGGTTACTATTATCCCATAAATCAGTTCCCATGGGATAGATAACCTTTAAACGTTTGTTTAGAAACCACGCGTGCGAAACCACGGGCAAAAACTAGTAATATATAAGGTAGGTTGACAAACACTCGAGGACACAGAACGTTTTAGTAAAAGTATACAAAACACAGTACGTAATGCAGACTTGTTACTGAAAACATCTCTTACAGGTAACAGGTAACCTAAAATAATTTATAGAAGAGGTGTAAGTGCTAATAACAATAAAAAAATAAGTAATGGTTCCTATACCAGCCAGTAACAGCGGGTAACAAGATTCATAATAGGTTAATATAAAGTATAGAAATCAGGAAATAGTGATGTGACCACATAGCAAAAACCAGTATCGATAGATGGGAACTAGTGTCGCAGAATGACGTAAAAAACAGGGAAGAGTGCGGTGTATTACCGACAAGTATATTGTGCGAGAGAATTCACATAAAGACTGACGAGTAGACAATTGCTTGATTACTTTTATAGACTCAACGCTTTATTTGCTAGTTTATTGTTTATTGGATTGTTTTGTAAAGTAACATGTGTATAGTTAGTTATATCATAGTTAGGTGTAATATTTTTAATAATTGCTTTTCTTTCTATCAGCTTTACTAATTATATTTTACAGTGTTATCTATTCTTAGAGATTGAGGATATTTAACAGATTAAATAAATAATAAATAAATAAATTAAAAATAATGCTGGATAATTCACACAGCATTATCTAGCCCCAAGCTAAGCAGAGCTTGTGTTATGGGTACTAGATAACTGTAATACTTAATACAATACACTACACAGATAGATATTTTTTATTATACATAGAAAGCACCCAGACCAATTTGCGGGAATCGAACCCGCAACCTCCTGCGTCGCAGGCGGACCTTCACCCGCTGCGCCACGGAGGTCGTCAAAGAATAGTCATTAAAGAGTAACATGTGCTTTGCCTTCAGATAATTTAAAGAAAAAGGTATAATTATGGCTTTAACTGAATTTGTAAATCAACTGACTACAAATTATCAACACGTTTACATAACATTTTTATACATGTCAGTACAAATCAGAGCCTAGCTATCGTATCGTAATTAAATTTAACGGAAGAGCGGCTGCGATCAACCATTGCATAATCTGAGACTAGTGTTGTTACTTCATCGATATTAAGTATCGAGATAAGAATATTGCATGGCTAAGTAATCGAGTTACCCAAGCATTGAGTTTCAGTAGCGTCGAGGGCGGTAATGTAGATTACTGGGGTTTGTTGCAAAACAATGTTTCGTAGGATCTTTGGATTACCAGCAGTCATAATAAAACGTGTTAATTGAAATTTATCGATATATAAGAGCTCAAATTTATATTCACTTGTGTATTAATTAAAATCTTGATTTTCTTATAAGTTATAACCCTTGAATTATAGTAGTTCACTTAATATTTTTATTGTAAGTTTTAAATAAGTAAGTTTTTAATAGATCAGGAAAGTTCACGATTTTTTATTAGTAGGTTTACTGCTGGCTCACAAAAATTGCGGAAGTATTACCTACTTATACTACATACAAATGGATTTTTATCTGTTCATGTTCGAATATGAAAATTACAATCAAATAATAGAAATAAATTAAAACTAATATTTACAATTGAAATGATTGACCTAACAGACTGTTGCAAACAATCTACAGATAGCTCAACTGATCTATATCAATACCAGTCGGAAGTGTCCCGAAGACGCTGTTCGATTTACAATTAGAAACATCGATACTCGAAATGTAACGCACAGACCTCACTAGAGTTACGTGCTTCCAATGAGAAATGCGTTTTTTGCAGCATTTGTTCTCGATGTAGGCTGTGTATAAACATGCAGATTATGTACCATTATCTCATTGTCGTGTGGGAACTTGTTACAATAATGATTGGTTAATAGGTTAATAGGTTTATCGTTACTTTCGATTTTATTTTGACGTTTACATGTCAAGTAAAGTAGGTGATGCTTAAAGCTCTGCGCACATTCATCCGATATCACTACCATGCAGCACATAAACGTACATTAATATATGGGCTAATATACTCGTTATCTTTAGATATATTTTACAGTGTCAAAATGGCTTCCGATAAGCTTCATACGAGTGGCTCGCGTGCTGTCTGTCATCTGATGATGTCAATATAAAATGCATCTTAATGTTACGAGTTAAAGCCCATATTTGAATGAACATTTTTTTGCTGTGCGACAGCGGTGCTTTCATGGTGACTGGCTAAAGCATGCTTGTCAATTGTAGGTACTCGTGTAAACAGTGGCACAGACAATTCCCTTGATTGTCGCCGGGAAGAAGCGACTTTGGCGTTGCGAAAAAAAAACATTGCCTTGCGATCCTTAGCCCTCATGCTAGGCATGCGGGTTGGGGTTTCGCTTTTCAGATAATAGACGACAACCCAGAAAAGCCTCCCCTTACACACACCCTTTTAATAAATAAATAAATAAATAGTGCTGAACAATCCACACAGCATCTCTAGCCCCAAGCGAAGCAGAGATATACTAGATGACTTATATGCATAAGACAATACATTACATTGATATTTTTATTAGACATAGAAAATATTTTTATTATACACAAATATTTGCAGATCGTACAAATATTTGTCCCAAGGTGGGAATCGAACCCGCAACCTTTTACGTCGCAGGCGGACATAAGCCTCCCCTAATGAGCGCCATAGCGCCCTGTCTTCAGCTTGCCGCATCCGGCATCTGCTAAAAGCCAATAAGTCGCTTATTAAGGCGTTACCCCGACCCAAATCAGCGCCACCGCCTATTTTATCGTATTATTCTGTTAAACGTAAGAATTTTCAAAAACCGAGTGGCCATCTATAAATGGTTTATAAAGTATAGTGTAGGCAGAGATGCGAAGTTGCTCTTTTTTGCCATCTCTTCTTAAAGTATAATAAATATTTTTTTTACAGAGTCATTAAAAAAAAGCTTATGATAGGTATCACAAACTGGCCAATCGATTTTTGAAAATTCCTTCGTTTAACAGAACAGCCGTAGGGAAGCCCAGATTCAGCAGTGGATTGGCGCTGTTGCTGTTTGGTTTGATCGCTTTCAGTTCGAAACGGTTCCATCACATTCCGATTGCGCGCAGTAATAAGTACACATTGTGCTTCAATGTGTACTGTGCAATTTAAGCAAGTACCTACGTGTTGGTAGGTATTTGTAGCTGCCTATGCAGAAATAGAGAACTATTCTCTCAGACGCGGAATTGCCGATATTGTGTAAGCTTGCTTTATTACTGGAGTCTGTTTGGTGGGACAGTTGGCGTGTAGCGATACTGTATTCATTAAAATTCATTCATAAATAATATAGAAACTATAGTTAGGTAGAATAATAATTCTACCTAACTATAGTTTATATCTATTATGGAAAACGCGAATATTAGCCTGTTAATATTATTTTTGTGTATTTTGTAAATTTGTAAACTATTCCTATAAGTGGGAACTTGTTAATAGCCACCTATCTCTTCACACATCGCTATTGTGTGTCTTGTGCTGAAAGATCCCCTAACATAAATAAATAAAATAAAATAAATAAAAAACTTAACCTAGGACAACGAGAGCTGGTGAGTGGGAGCTGATGCTTGGCACAGCGCATGAGCATTGTCATATTTGTCATATAGCGGGGCGATGCAGCCAGCGTCTTGGTGACGCTTCTGACTGGTATTGATATGGATCAGGTGAGCTACGTGTAGATTGTTTGTAACAATCTGCAGTTAACTCAATTGTTTCAATTGTAAATACTAGTTGTAATTTATTTCTATGAGTTGATTGTAATTTTCTTTGTGAATAAAAAAATTTAGGACGAGATTTGCATAGTTTATGAAAACTATAAAATTTGCGTTTCCTTCCATACATTTAGCAGACGCTTTCTTTCATTTAATAGTTATTTTATTTGTTTATAAGAATAAATTGATTGATAATGCTGAAAAGTTCTATAAAACATTTCTAAGTAACAAACTTTTTATACCTTTTTACCGTACTTTTTAATTTTTTTTCCTAAAAAGGATTTAAGAGCTTGTCACCTCTCATTTTTAGGAAAAAAAAGTGATGAAAAAGTTTATGTTAATTTTGGCCCAGCATTTATTGCAAAAAAATGTTGAAACGGAATGTATCAGGAGACCTCCCTCTGCCAACAAAAATTTTCACGATCCTGAGCTTCAATCATACAAAAGGATGCACTTTCGTCTCGCATTTCAAAGACCTTTTAACAATTAAAAATTAAATAGACCTTCGTTTGTCCACAACAGATGATAAGTGACGATGAGGCCTACAATGTATCACAAAGGTCTAGAAGACACTTATTTACTCTTGGGAGTGAGATAGATTAACTTAACTTAAACAACAAATATTAAATATTAAAAATATCTATCTATGTAGTGTTTTGTATTATGTATATCAGTTATCTAGTATCCATAACACAAGCTCTGCTTATCTTGGGGCTAGATAACGCTGTGTGGGTTGTCCAGCATTATTTATTATTATACCAGTATTAGCACAGACTTAAACCTGTACAACTGGAAAGCTTCCCTGCCTCACAGCACAATAATGTGTATTCACATATGGACTTGTAACATATAGATGCATTTATTACTGACGGCATCAGATGATAGACAGCTTGCGGGCCACTCGTTTGAAGCTTGCCGGAAGCCATTTTGTCACTTTAAAATGTATCTAAAGGTAACGAGTTTACACCCATATTTGAATGCACAGTTTTGTGCTGTGAGTTAGATTGGTTTTTGTGCTGTGCGGTAGAGGGGTTGGATTAATGTGCGCAGAGCTTTAGTCCACCGCCCATCACACCGTGTGGCTTTGTCGCTCTGACTAGCACCACACAGAGCCCTGGGCAATAATTTTATAGAGCTCTTAGGTAAATCACTAATGCGGTACCCGGTGTACTAGTCATTATTTGGTTTATGAAACCGTATTGCCCGCGATATACAGGGTGCCACGGAAAGGGGCGTACTAAGCCAAAAGGGGGTGATTTTGACATTGAGGGGGTCAATAGTCAATAATCTTAGCTTGGGGCTAGATAATACTGTGTGAATTGTCCAGCATTATTATTATCTATAATATAAAAATGAATCGCAAAATGTGTTGGTAAGCGCATAACTCAACAACGCCTGGACCAATTTGGCCAAATCTTTTTTTAAAATGTTCGTTGAAGTTCAAGGATGGTTTTTACGGCGAGAAAAATTAGAATTATTGCTGGAAAAACCCTAAAAATAGCCCTTCTTTTTCCCATACAAATGATTTGTAACTAAAACGTAGTCAATTTGAGCTTTATTGCTATGGTATAAAGTTCATATTAAATTACAAGCACTCACTGTTGTCTAAGCAATGTAGGTGTGTTCCTAATGATTAACAATAAAGCGATTACTTACTTTTAAATCCTTATATATGTTTTATTTAATTATTTTTTATTCACAACGCACTATCACCAGGGTGACGGTTCTGTTCAGGAGAATTTTTTAAAATACGTAGGCACAAAAACTGCCACATTACAAATCTTTTTGACAGGACGAAGTCTGTCGGGTCAGCTAGTTATTAATATTTGTTGTACGATTAAGGATTTCGAATATTGTTTTCCTTTTTTCCAAAAATATTAGAGATGTTTTTTCTTTTGTATTTTTACGTGTATCACGTCGTCCTAAATTAGTATTATTCTTTTGAAATTTCAAAGGATCGCCATAATTTTATTGTAATAATTTCATGAAATAACATTTTTTTTGCTGAAAACACAAGCAAAACACATTTATGAAATATTTTTAGGAAAATAATGCAATAGTGCGTATTAAGGAACACAAATTGACTTTAATTTTTGCTAATAATATAAAAAAGACGTTCGAAAAAATTGTTATTAACAACTTGATCGCCTCAGGGTCCAGAATTTCTCTCTTTTCCGCTTAGTACATCCTTTCCGTGGCATCCTGTAAATGTTTTCATTCACAATGTTTCTATTGACTATACAACTAAGAAACTGGCTAAAAGGTTCAATGGTTCAATGGTTCTTTATTTATAACAATAATGTTACATGTCAATAAATCTTACTGAGATTATACCTAGACTATGCAATTATACAAATTGTAGCTACAAACACAACACAATAAAAATAATATTAAAAATATATCTATAAGATAGATATTAATAATAAAAATCAGTCAATTCATTTCAATTATAATTAAATAGGTAATGTAATGTCATTTTGTGTCTAAGGAAACAAATAATTAGTAATAACGAATCAAAACTTAGGTAAGTAAGTCATTATAATAGACAGCAGGGTTCCTAAATGCGAAACAGTGCACTTTCAAGAATGATTTTTAGAGTTTCGAGATCGGTTTCGAAACCCTTCTTACAGAAGCGTCTGATTCTTGTGTATATTATTAACTCGGTTTGCACATAAACCTGTTAAGGTGGGTTGCTTTACATTTCGCGAATATTTTTTTTTAATTAGTTGTCACTTGGGTTAGTCCTTGTGACCTTCACAAGGACTAGTAGTAGTATTTTTATCAATGGTATCCTTGGTTATTTATCCTTACCTATCTTCCACAGATCTACTGCGAGCGATTGGTTCAAAATTCAACGAAAACTTTGTCAAACTTTCATGGTATACATATTGTAAAACCATGTTGTAACAACGACTAAGCCAGTTTGTCTGGTAGAGAGTTTTCAGCAATAAGACTGCCACTATTTTATGCTTCTTTGAAATAGTTTTAAAACACTGTTCTACAATCAATGACGACCTCTGTGGCGCAGCGGGCGAAGATCCGCCTGCGACGCAGGAAGTTGAGGGTTCAATTCCCGCCTTGAGACAAATGTTTGTACGATCTGCAGATATTTGTTCAGGGTGTTCTGGATGTTTTTAATGTATAATAAAAAATATCTATCTATCTAGTGTATTGTACGAGTATTAAGTATATCAGTATTATTTATTAATCACTTATGATTTCTACGACGTTTTCGTCAATGGCTTTCTTTTCGGTAAACATTAAGGTACACGTAATATAAAAGCTTGTTCAGTCGATATATAGAGGTACTTGAGTAACGATTTTCTATGGCAAAATCTTTACTCAAGCATACATTGATAACAGAGCAAAGATTCATAATACGGGCCGTAGAGCCGGCGCAGATCTTTCACAGTTTGTAAAAGGAAAATCCACATGGTATTACAGATGTTACAAACATTACTATGATATAACATTACTATGATAAGATATAGCCAGTAAAAGTTCCGTGTGACGTCACGCCTTGTGACACTTTTTAGCAAGGCGTGACGTCACTAACCCCCACTCCCAATCTTTGACGCGCTTTATTTTTGTAATTTTTTGTTTGAATGACAAAAAAAAATGTGTTTAATATCTTCTGATATTCTAACTGGCGGACTAAATACAATTTTTTTTTTTTACCCAGAACACTCACTACGCCATAAGTTCTGAACCGATCAAGAATAAAGAAATAAATAATGCTGGACAATCCAATTGAAAATTTTGTTTAAAATTAGATAGTTTCCATTCAAAATTTTAAGTATGTCTTATACTAGTTTAAGAAATAAATACAAATACAAAAGAAAAGGACATAAATTATCCCACTAATATTATCCGCCTCCGCTTCCGCGCCTGCTACCCAACAAAAACACAGCCGAAGACTAACGACATCCACATGTGCGCAATACAGTAACTGCATCTTCGGCGATGGTGAAATTAGCACCACAGTGCAAATACCATCAAGGCCATCCATTTCATTAGGACCGTATTATGTTTTGTTTACGAGATCTAGATCTGATTACGAAGTTACCTTATTACAAGTTACGTACTATGTATGTAACGAGGTAATTATGTGGTACATACCGCGATCAGTATGACAGATTATGCGACTAGCCTACTGTAGTCATAATCAGTTTGTGTGCAGTTTTGAAGACGGCTTTTGAATATAGCTGTTGTGGTCATGCTGTGTGGTGCCGGCTTAGAATTCGCACCACCCCAACTCTTCCTGCAGGTGTTGTAAGAGGCGATTAAGGGATATCCACTGGGGGCAGGCCGCAGAGTCCCCTGTAGAACAATTCAACTACCCTACTGCGATCCTCAACCCGCATGCCCAGCGTGGTGATGGGCATTACCCCCAATGAGATAAAATCCAATAAGGCGCTTATCAACCAATATTATATTGCTGTTGAGGTTGTGGTTGCGGATTTGATAGAGAGGCCTCACAGTAGCAGTAAATGCGTTAAGGATACTATGAGACCAACCCTTGAAAGTTCCAGTCGGTCCTTTAGGAAGTTGTTCATTTAAGACGGCTTTTATATCGGAATCGCTATATTAGAGTTTATCAACAATAACAAAATTAAATTATGATTTTTAATGACGACCTCGGTGGCGCAGCGAGCGAAGGTCTGCCTGCGACGCAGGAGGTTGCGGGTTCGAATCCCGCCTCGGAACAAATTTGTGTACGATCTGCAGAAATTTGTTCCGTTGGTCTGGGTGTTTTCTATGTATAATAAAAATATCTATCTATGTAGTGTATTGTATTAAATATATCAGTTATCTAGTACCCATAACACAAGCTCTGCTTAGCTTGGGGCTAGATAATGCTGTGTGAGTTGTCCAGCATTATTTATTTATTTATTATTTAATAAAAAAAGCCATCATTTCTTTTGTTTTCCGATCGTCTTTTTAAGTGTTTTTAATGAATGTGACTTTGTTTTATTTCATTAGTCAATAGATGACCTGTTATTTTCAACCGACGAAAAACGGCGGAGGTTCTCAAGTCGACGAATATATTTTTTTATATTTCATCATCTGCTTTACTGGTACTGGATGCAGGAAAACCCTTGCTTGGATTTTATCATTATTATGGGGGACAAAAAAATAGAAATAGAAAATGTTTACCATAATCCCCATTCTGGTCATATGGTGTAGGGATTGCAGTTTGGTGTTACAATTGTAATCTGGCGGAGGCTCTGCTGTCCGGTGAATATTCCTTAGTCGCCTTTTACGATACCCACAGGAAGAGTTGGGGTGGTGCAAATTCTAAGCCGGCACAATATTATCTAATTCCATTTTATTATACTTAGATTACTTTGCTCTACTAATCTAGAACACGTAAACGGGAAGTATTTACATACTATTTGTATTTTTATTGAACTGTGAACACCTTTGTGGAATTTTAACAAGTGCTTAGAATATATTTCGTAGTAATCGTAGTTTATTGGTCTAATGGAGGTTAATACGTGAGATCGAGTTATGTAATACTGTTTCACGACTGACTGTGGGTTTTATTCCCATGGCTTGAATCTTTAAACATAGGTGTCTATGTTTTGGTAGTATAGAGAAGTATTATACTAAAAATAAACATAGTAGCCATTCCCCTGCATTCCATCCAATGATTTGTGTATCCGCAATGGTTCTACTCGTATGTATATTATAAAATGTCTATGTGTTGTATAATGTATAAAATATAAAGTAGGTTTATCAGTTATCTAAAACTTTTTCAACTTTTGCGATTAGTTAACATCTTAAAGATTTATTTATCGGGTATTTATCGATTACTTTTTTTTTCAGATTTTAGATTTCCATTGCAGCAATCGTAGTCACTGGGCGACTAAGCAAACGGTACGCGATAAATATCCAATAAATAATATTTTATCATTTATCTAGTCCTCATAACACAAGCGCTTAGCTTGGAGCTTGATGATTTCAGTTGTCCAGCATTATTTAATTTATTTATTAGCTCTCGGGCAACATAATTATTAGGTAAAGGAATATGAAAATATTTTCGAAAGGAAAAATATCAAAACCTAACAACCAATCGTCTTGGCGACGCTTCCGACTGGTATTGATATGGATCAGTTGAGCTACCTGTAGACCTACCTGTTAACTGTAGAGCTACCTGTTTGCAACAGTCTGCAGTTAGCTCAATTGTTTCAATTGTAATTAGTAGTTCTAATTTATTTATATTATTTGATTGTAATTTTCTTTTCGAATAAAGGCTTCAGCCCCTTAAAAACAAAAACCAATAAATTATACCCAGAGATGGTTTTAGGTTCGGAAACGGATGGGTTAGGTCGTCATGATCTTCAGTCTATCTACACTAAACTAGTTAATTCTAGTACACTAGTCCACTTCTGGACTGTTTTCAGCTGGACGCATCCAGCATCTGCCTGCAGTCTTCCACATATGGTCTAGGTAATCACTTATTTTTCAATGCTTAAATTAAGTGACACTTTTCATGTTAGACCTTGACATAGGCAATGTCTCGGTCAGAAAGTTGAAGGTACTAAAATCGATATTATGCACGCTTTTCGTTAATTAATAGCTTCTGTTTCGAAACATACCATTGGCCGTGACAGTTATGTTCTCCATAAAATTGATTGAATGGAACTAAAGCACACATTAATTTAGCCAATCATCGTCATCATCAATGTCGTTTTTATTTTTTTGTCATTATTTTCTATTTGTCTTGTGTATAGTTTTCGTTTCTGATTTATTCTAAACCGATCGTACGTCATCACCACTTGGGTGCATGCTGAAAATCAGCGTTTTGGGTTATTTAATAACAATTTTCAGCTGAGCATCGACCTCTACTAATAGCGCAGAATACAACACATTTCAGTCATTTATTTTTAAGAAAAGCATGATAGTTTTTATTTGTCCTCGTTTTTTGATTTCTGTTAATTTATCTGTTAACTAAGCTACTTGTTTTCATACTGTGTACTGTTATATCAGCATAAACGTATTTCATTCATTCATTCATTGTGAGTCGGTCAGTCCTACATATTTTTTCTCTTTTAAAACTTTCACGAAATTTTGCATGGATGCTGTTGGATTAGTATGTAATGTATCTGTAACTATCTGAAATTGGGGGTTCCCGACTAATGTATGTTCTTCGTTGTGTTTGTAAGTGAGTAGCCCTTGTTGGTAGCTCTAAATAAATAAATCAGACAGTAGTAGAGGGTAGTGATTTAGCCCGTAGTGTGTGCAAGGACCCAGAACGGGCGCGGCGAGCACTCACCCTGAAAAAGTCCCTGGTTAAGGGATGAAACGTTATTCTTCCAACATAAACGACGTTCGTAGTTTTGTTTTTTTCGTGCGTTTGCTTAGATTTATATGAATTTGTCAAACAACGAAAGTTTTTATGGTAAAAAATCTTTTAGAAGGTTTTTGACTCTGTATCACACAAAACTTTGCACAACATACTTAAATTTTAAGTATGTTGTGCAAAGTTTTGGATTTATAATGTTACATTGTTTTATTTGTAAAGTGTGTAAAACTGTTTGTTCTACAAATATAAAATTATTATAAATGTGGTAGAAAGAAACAGACATTCCATAATAACTTGATTTGTAACTTTTTATCTACAACCCAAGCAGTCGCTGCCACGGGCAGAAGAAGGTACCCCTTGACTAAGCTAGTACCAAGTAAATAGTATAAAGGGTGTTCAGTGGCAGAATTTGGATTAGAAATTTGAATATTGCAGCCAGCGTCTTGACGCTTCCGATTGATATTGATATCAGATAAGCTACCGTCTATATTGTTCGCTATTGCAATTATATTGCAATTGAAATAGTTAAGCTAACTGCCGACTATTGACTGCATTTAGCTCAACTGTTTTAGTTGTAGTTTTTATTTTGTTTTAATTCTTTATTTATATTTTTATCTATATAAATTTTTTAACCTCTTACTTAGAACCTTAAGGTTAGGGTTAGTGACACTCGGTCAAAAAAATCCGGTTTTTCAATTTTCTAGGTTCTACAAGTAATTTAGATAGCACATAAGAAGTTTTGTGCACATGGTAGGCCATTTGCTATGAATCTTTGCCAAAAAAAAATTGTATCAATTGTAGTTTAGAAGCCTATCGACATAATGTTGATAATAGTACAAAAAAACTCTTAATGTCGATAGACTCCAAATGGACGATAGATTCGTAGATTGTTATAAAAACTCTTCATCACATACTCTTACCATAGACGTCATTAACTACGGGTGATGCAAATCTCAATCATGGACCGGAGCTACATAAAGAGGTTGAAATTAATAACCTATATTAAGACTCTACAATTGGTACTAAGACGCAATAATTGGTAGGTTTGCAATTATTTTCTAGGTTCAAGTGAAAGTTTTGGTCGCAAAAAAGGCATTTTTTGCATTGTAGTTCATCTATACTCGGTTCTAGAAATATAGATTTTTTTGTAAACAAAGTCATTTATGTATGGAAACTTAATAATAACAGATAACAACAAGGTTTCAGCACGGTAACCACTGAAAAAAATATCTTCAACAACGCATAAAAAGCTGACGTGCAGCGAAAAGAGGTGCAAATAGGAGTTTGAAAATGGACAAGAGACGAATAAAACGATGAGAAAAAGCTGTCAAAACCAAAAATTATTTTGAATCTCTGCGTTTTGCTCCGTTGCAGCGATGATAACAGAGTCGTAAAATGTTTGACACCAAAATTTCTTTGATTTGTGGGTTAAAAATCATCTAGGCTCACAAAAAATACCTAGAAGTCTAGAATATATTTTTTTCGGTTCTAGAACAAAGTTTAGAGGCATACAGCTTCAGCAATTTTGAAGTATGCAGTTGAAATGGGACTGGTCGCAAAAAAAAAACCATTGAAACTTACCAACATGACCAAATATTTGTATTGAAATATGAATTAATTATACCACAACAACCTAGGCACCTAAGTTGCAAGATGTAGCAAATTATGTAAAACTATACCAGTCAATAAAATACAAACTCTATTAAAAAAACATATATCAAACTTAATTGATCAGATACATTCATTTGAATATTTTATGTGCCCGACATGAAACACCGAATATAAATTATTGAAGATTCGTACAATGACACTATATTTCCATCGCTAGATTATTTGCAACAGTCTGCAGTTAGCTCAATTGTTTCTAAGTACTAGTTCTAATTTGTTTTTATTCCTTAATTGTAATTTACTTAGCTAATAAAGTTTTGCACTGCATCAAACATTTAAATCAATTACATTAATCTTTTCACGTTAACCTTGAAAACCCCAGCTTAACTCCTGAAGTCTGAAAGATCCACCCACACTAGCGCCGGCGAAAGTATCCACGTGCACATACGTATAAAACATGCGCATGCGCTGCCATAGCCACACTCCGAAGCAATTCGCTGTACAAGCAAAGCGATATGAAGCTATTGGTTAGTATGATAGGACTTATCAATAAAAAAGTTTAGGATTAAAAAGTGATAGATAAAAAAGTGTTGTACAAAGACAGTGACAGTAGAGAAATAAGTGACGTTGAGGTTAAAATTGTGATAACGCGAAAAGTGAATACAGTGATCAAAAAGCTTGTGGAAAATGAACCGAATGAAAGTGAAGCTTGAGTTTCATGTGAAGGTTTTGAAAGTTGAGCTTTTTGAAGTGACTTTAGAAAATTCAACAAACGGATCATAATATCAAGATGATTTTATGTAAAATAAATGAGTTTTCATTCAAGTAATCAAGCCTCATACTGATGAGATTATTCCTTGGAATTTTTGATCGGAATTTTAAAATGATGCCCACTTTTTTTGGCTCTGTAGTATATTATGAGCTATGTATTGTTACTAATTAGTTACTGAGTGACTTCAGATAGCATTTTATGAGCATTTTAAAATTATTATTTTTGTTTTCAGAGGTTTATTATTGTTTATTATTATGTATTTATTTATTTATTAATTTTCAGAGGTCCTGCTTTGTCCTGGCCGTGGCTATAAGCCTGGCCGCAGCAGAGGAAAACGCAGCGAGTGACAAGGCTGTCAAACCAGTCGAGGAAAAGAAGCAGGACAAAAGAGGACTCTCGGAATACTACGGCGACTTTGGAGGCCAAGAAGAAAGCCACGGGCAAGTCAGCGGCGGTTACGAGGAGCACGGCGGTAACCAAGGAGGTTACGGCGGTGACCAAGGAGGTTATGGCGGTGACCAAGGAGGTTACGCCGGGGAGCAAGGAGGACACGGTGGGGAACAAGGAGGATACGGTGGTGGCCAAGCAGGATACGGTGGTGGCCAAGGAGGATACGGCGCTGAACAAGGAGGCTATGGCCAAGAAGACCACAGCCATAATCACCATGAGCACCACAAAACAATCACAACCATCAAAAAGGTCCACGTACCGTTCCCGGTAGAAAAACGAGTCCACTATCCGGTGGAAAAGAAGATACCGTACCCTGTCCATGTTCACGTGCCCAAACCGTACCCCGTCTACAAAACGGTCCATTTCCCCGTCAAAGAAACCATCAAAGTACCCGAGTACATCAAGCAGCCTTACCCCGTGACCAAACACGTGCCCGTACCCGTCAAAGTCCACGTTGATAACCCAGTACCTGTCAAAGTATACGAGAAGGTTCCATACCCTGTGGAGAAACACATACCAGTTCCAGTAGAAGTACATGTGCCTCATCCAGTGCCTGTCGAGAAGAAGGTGCCCTTCCCCGTTAAAGTACCAGTCAAGGTCTACGTACCTTACCCTGTAGAAAAGACCATTCATTATCCAGTACACGTGCATGTCGACCATCCTAGGCCCATCCATGTTGACAAGCCAGTGCCGGTTCATGTCGAAAAGAAGGTTCCTTACAACGTAGAGAAGGAGGTCCCATACCCTGTGAAGGTTTACGTCGACAACCCTGTTCCAGTACATGTTGACAAACCAGTGCCTTACCACGTAAAGGTGCCCGTACCAGCTCCATACCCAGTCGAGAAGGTTATCCCCTACCCTGTCGAGAAGAAGGTACCTATCCCCGTCAATGTTCCAGTTGAGAGACCAGTCCCTGTTCACATCGAGAAGCACGTACCTTACCATGTCGAGAAACCTCTACATTACAACGTGAAAGTACCAGTTCCCATAGTGAAAGACCTCGAGCATCACCATCATCATCACCACGAGGATCACCACGAAAGCTACCACCACTGACTGATCTCTAATTAGGTTAATCTGTTGATTTTTGTTAGTTTTATAAACGACTGGTTAATGTACGTGTTGTAAATAGTAACGCAAGTATTAAATACGTGATAAATATTGTTAGCATTGGTTTTCTTTACAATCCTACATAATAACAAATTAGGGTAGAATCGACACTATTCTCCATTGTCGAATTCTTAGATTTCAAAACCCTCAAAATTCTATGCTATGTCTTTGTTTTATTTAGTTTTGACACACTGTTTACGAAAGATTACCATTCTTTTGTTTATCATCTCAAACAGTAGGTACAAAGCAACATAATTCTATTGTTTTCGTAAATAACCATACTTGCTAGGAAATTCGACCAAGTTATGCTCGTATTTGCATTTTAACATTTGACATTTTATTTTGTAAAGTAGCTAAGTGTCTTATTTAGACCAAACCTAGGCAAAACAATCCATTGGTATAAATAATAATGAAACATCATAAAATTCGTTGAAACATATTAATACAACGTGCAAAATAACACTGTAAAGAACTTTTTAATGCCAAATTTATTACTAAAACAACCTTTGTCTCAAAAGTTGACGAATAAAATTTCTAATGAAGGAGAAAACGGAACGACAGAACCAGGCCGTGGTCATAACACTCGAGACATTAAAATGTTTCTCAATACGCGCACGCGCACATAAACACGCATGTAACAACACCGCAGAAATAAGAAGAGGTCATACAACAGTTAGTAAAAACAAAGCTTTTGGCAAGAAACTTCAAAGCAAAGAAAAGGTTAAAAGTTTGGTTAACTTTTGGATAGACATAGAAAATAGGGAAAAGGTTCTGAGTTTACGTGTGTGGATAAAACTTTGAAAATGAAACTAATTATGTATAACAAATCAAAAAATGCAAATTTAGAATGAATGAGCGAGCGCGTTGATGTCTTTTGTATGAAAAGATGGTACCTACCTTAAACAATGAAAATTCCTAGTAATGCTATTCGTTTTCAATTAATAATATTTAACAAACCGTGGTATTTGTAGCTTGAAATAAAAAACATGTATAGGGCACCATTTCTATTTAAAAATAACGTAATTTGTCTGATTATAATTTAACTTTTCACTGATATTTGTCGCGTTTTCCCAACGTTTTAGCAAGCTTCCACAAAACAATAAAAATTACATTCAAAAAATAATCGCGCTCAAAATTGTAGATGTGAACTTAAATGTGTAATATCCTATCGTAAGTTTAAGAATACACCGTTTTAATTATATCTTGTACAGTTTATGAGCGTTGCGCTTGCGCCGCCTTCTAATCAGTTCAGCTAGTTTCAGAACGAGTTCCGAGGCCTCATTACCCACCTTATATATCGTTATATAACTCTAATTTACTCAGTAGTTCGATGATGTGAATATCTCGTTATACCAGTAACACAGAGGTTAACTTCCTGTGACTAGTACTTAGTGGTAATGCTTATGAGGGCGTAGAAAGTGGGGAGATTGCAGAAGGAGTTATTTTTATAGGAAATGAGTTGTACAGAGCTTTTATTGTTGGAGTTTACTAGTATTGAAAGACGTTTAATTTAAATTCATTTTAACGAATGCTTGTTTTATTATAACTTCGATTTCTCTGAAAAACTTCTTACAAAAGGACTTCGTGACTTTTCAGATATTTCATTAGCTTGAGTTGAGTTGAGGTACCTAAATGAAAGGATTTTGAGACAAAAACGGACTACCTACTCTGTAAAAAGTTACGCGTGGTCATATATAAAAAAAATATACGCGTCGACTTGAAAACCCTCCTCCGTTTTTACGTCCGTTAAAAATTGAAAACCCACTTAAAACAGGCGAACGGTAATTTGACACTATAAAACATTAAAGTAATCTATATATTCTAAGTAAGAAAACAGTAATAAAATTTTTAGCCTGTTACAATTATTTACTAAACCATGTTACACACACAAGAGATAAACAAACCGTGTGAATGACCGGCCATCTTGCATTATCCGACTACGCAACGCGGAGGGTTATGTAATTAACACTCCATGGAAGTTCAATTAGAGACGTGACAGAACATATTTCCTAGACTTTAGTCTTACCAAAATAGCATACCTTTTGTTATGGTTTTTAAAAGTTACAGCAAAAAGTACTGTGTAAGAGTCAATATATCGATACTTACCAACTATATTGCTGGTTAAATAATTTTGTTTCTGTAGGATAGTTTATTCTAAAAGTCCGTTTCTGTCACTGTAGGTACTAGAAACTGCTGCAATAAACCCAAGCTGATATTTATTTCGGGGCTCGCTGCGCTCGTGAACAATTTTCGATGTAATTTATACCAAATACTAAATATAGCAACAGCATTTGATTGCCACTTTGATTACTAACCGCGAGAGTACAAATCAGTCATTACTACTACTAACCTGTTATTATTAAAATAAGAAACAAAATGCGAAACATTGTTTTCTCATATCTAGCAAAAAGGTAGTACGATTTCCTATAACCGCACTCGTTAGAACCACATTACTTTACGTAAGTTTTACGTAATTATCAACAAGTCTTCATGTTCTATTATAACTTAGATCAAGTTATAAATTAAGTTATAACATAACTTGCTACAGTTGATGGAATAAATTATGAAAACGACATAACAGATAACTTTTCATCAACATAGTCTTTTCTCTGAGGGAACGGTTATACCTACCTAAATTGTAATTTTAGGTTTTTTCTAAATTATTGACATGCCATTAAATTGTCCTATGACAGGGAAAAATATTTCAATTTAACACGGCTTCCAAAACAAGGGGATGAACCTTAAGGCATTTTATGAAATTTAAATAAACTAAATAACCCTTTGTTTCATTTTGTCAAACTGTTTTCACTTCCGTTCTTCTTTAGCTTGAAATCAACCAAACGGTGAAATCAAGTGGGATCTACCTTTAGTGTCTCGCTTCGCTCACTTGTTTCCGGAAGCAACTAATAGAACTTTGCACATTGCAGATCAAAGGGCGAAAGCATTATATTAACCCCTGGTAGTCGCTACTCCTTGATGACTAATTATATACTTACCAGAGACGTATTTTCCATCGAAACTAGCTATAGCTGCATATAGTAATTATAATGTGCGAAATCCACCCAATCAACAGGCTCGCTCCAGTTTTCGAGCCAAATAGATTTCGGTACCAATGGGATGAAGATAAATACTAATATTTTTAAAAGCGAAAGTGATTCTGTCTGTCCGTAGATCACTTTTTCACGCTTAGGTAAACGGCTGATAGAATCCTAATGAAATTTGGCAGGAAGATAATCGGTGTCCCGTGAACGGCGAATAGTAAAGATGTAATTTGTGAAGAGCAATCATACTCGCTTGGGGCACAAAACGGTCAGTATCTCAGCATGTGTGAATAGGAAACATTCTAAGGTTTTTATTATAATAGTGCGTAAGCCATCACATTAGGTAATTTCTAGCTTTTCGCTAGAGTCCGCAGGAAGTCCCAGAGATTTTCGACTCCTACGTCACTTGACCTCGTGGTGTAGTGGTTAGCACATTCCCGTACTGAGGGAAGGATGCGGGTTCAAGTCCCGTCCAAGTCGATTTTTTTGGGATATTATTTGATTTCTTAGGAAATATTTTACTTCACCAAGCTTGGTGACAAGTAAAAGTTACATAAATATACACCTGTAATAAAAGTTACAGGTGTCGCACTGACCTTATGTAGGGAATGTTGGCCGGCACGTGGTACTTGGAACCAGGGTCGAAGTCCAGCTCGGAACGAAGCACTGGGGGCTTGATGCCTTGGTACTGCTCCCTGCAGGGAAAAATGGGTGGTGTTAGAGGATATAGACATATTATATCATAATTATTAAATATCTTAAATACTGTAGATAGGAAATTTTACTGAAAGCGGACAACATTTTGATTAAAAAAAAATTTAGCTGCATTCAAAGATTTTTGAATAATCACCTGTCTGAACCGGGAATCGAACCCGCGGAGTTGTAAAAAAAACACGCGTAATTTTTCGATACCGATGAAAAAGATTATTTTATTTCATAAAGCATAGCATCATTTGTAAAAGGAAGGCCATGAATTTTGCATTCAAAATTTCAGGAAAATTAATACATTGCCTTGCTCGTAACAACTGATTTTGTGTAAAGTAATTTTTGAATTTGTGTAAGTTTTTACTAATGAAATCATATAAATGAGTCTTCTTTCAGTAAAATTTTCTATCTTCACTATTTAACATATACTTTCCCTCCATGTGGCATGGTCGTGGGACGTCCTGTATAAATTTTGGCATGTTGCAACCAGTGTTTATGATATACATAAGTGATATTGGAAGAAATCGTCACAAATCTATGCACACGCTAAACTTGATGTAGGTTCAATGATTGATGTTGATTCAATGCTGATTTAAATCTTTCTTTTAAAGTTTGACCGGAATTCGGCTAGGAGGACATAACCATTATCAATCCCCAGATCAAAATCTCGTAAAAATATCTGGACTAAAAATTTTATACACTTGCGAGCTTTAAACTGGAATCGCTTCAAGGGTTGTTCAAGACTAATTTTTACAATTTCTTTGCAGTGAACTATGAGTTAAGTTATGTTTTCCCTTACGCAGGATTTATTGGCGACGATAAATTTTGATTTCATGGACGATAATGTCCGCTGCCGCACCGCAGCAGTGACTAGACAGTACCGACAGACGTCTTCCATGTCGGCATTCCCACACTGGACTGGCCAGCCCTTATTCCTGACTTGAACCCAATCTGGCATATGTGGGACGAGCTAAAACAGCGGATACGAGGGAGAAATCCAGCTCATCCAGCTCCGGCGCCGATAGAAGCCGAAAGATGCAACTTCGACCTATTGCAATAATTCCCAAAATTTAGGTAGCCAATTTAATTAATTTTAAATGTTCTTGATATCACTTGAAAGGTAACAAAATTACCTTTCAAATGATATACCACAATCTATAGTTCATTGTACATAAATTGTAAAAAATTGTTTTGATCAACTCGCGATGAAAGCGATTCCATTTTAAAGCTCGCAAGTAGAAATATTTTTCTTGTATATCTAGTATGTTGTTATGATATTTTTCCTCTTACGTTGTTCTACATACTTGATGTAGAACAACGTAAGAGGAAAAATATCATTTTGTTTACAATGCACTATTTTTCCATTGATTGTATTACGGACGCGTGCGTGAGCTTCTTTACCAATACATTGAAATAGTTTTATTTTATGATGGATCGTCTTTCATACAAACAGTATTTTTATGTAAATCAAAACAAATGTAAAGGTAGCCAAATAACTTTCGTCCATCGATTATAATCTATATATCTCGATAACTTATTAAAATTATAACCAAACTTTTTCTAATTACGTTTTTTTATGGAGGTAAAATAATTTTGAATCGTGGCTTTTCATAGACACTCATAAGTTACATCCTAGTCTGTCATAATCACAAATTCATCTGCCAAGCGTGATGGTTGGTGATGATTATGACAAATTATTGTCATTCCTAATAGTCACTAAAAATCATACAATCATTAAAATTAAAAAAAAATATGAATTTGTGTATGTTACTCTCATCTCTACGCTCTTATAAATAAAAATAAACTCGCTGTGCCCACAACTAGCCTACACAAAATTAATGTATCGTTTATAGGTATAGGTACGCTTCTACAACAAAACTCCTAGTGAGTTGCAAAAATTATCAGTAAATAAATTCAAACAAATTGTCAAAACCTTGCTGTGCAAAAAGGCTTACTATAAAATATTAGATTATCTAGAAGATAAAAAAGCTTGGGACGGGAATTTGCTCCAACTCGAAAAATAACAACTAACAGGCTAAAGATTTCTTCGTCGCTTCTTTACTTTAGTCTACATACCGAAGCGACACAAATCAAAAATATCACTTTATTTCCGTGTCAGTGTTTAGTTTTATAATTTGACCTTTTCTAAGTGTTCATTTATTGTATTTATGGAAATAAAGAGTTTTTGATTTTGATTTGATTCAGACCAACATAAGACCATAAATGTGCATTCACTGTTTGTATAGGACATGGGCACGATCCACCTTTAGAGCAATCATACTCGTTTCGCAAATTGCTTTACAATCTTACATACAACTGAGCTGTTCTTGCAATGTATGTGTCAAAAATTAGGTCGGTCTCTCCGTGCGCAATGATTGTTGTAATATTGGTTAAACGCATTTTGAAATGATCATTAGCGTATACAACATGTAGTAATTGTAAAAGCTTAGCCAAATGTAAAATTGTTACGTGATATACTGACAGTTCTTGACTGACGACCTTTGTGGCACAGTGGGTCTGCTTGATACGAGGTTGCGGGTTTGATTCTCGTCTCAGGACAAATTGTTTATAAATAAATGAAGCTGAAAGAAGAAGACAAACTCCTCGTGGTTGAGTTTAAGGTGCCTCGTAAGATCTTTGACGACTATTTGGTACGGCGGTTGAAGGTCCGTTCCGACGCAGAAAGTTGCGGATTCGATTCCTGCCTTGGGACAAATGTTTCTACGAATGATGCTCCGGACTGTGCGCCTATGTTTTAGCGCGCGAGCCCACAGTGCGCCGTACAACGACGAACGCTGTAGGAAGGTGCATTTTGAGTGCAGCGAGCTATCGCTCGGCGCGCTCGTCCACGTCGCGCCGTGCGACTTCGCGTCACTTCATACGGCGTACAGTTGCCGCGCGATAGAACGCATAGGTACCTAGTTGTTCGTTTATTTTAGTTAGTCACAGAGACGGACGGACAGTGGAGGCTTAGTAATAGGGTTTCGTTTGCACCCTCCGGGTACGAAACCCTAAAAAGCAACAAAAAAAATTACATTTTAAAATCCTACTTATTTACCTAGAAGGAAGAAAATGTTGTCAAAATTTATAAAAAGTTTATTTTAATTTTTTCCATCCGCATAAACTCCGATGATAGTCGAACATAGGTTCGACTATGATCATCATCGTTCTGTCGCGCGGCAACTGTACGCCCTATGAAGTGACGCGAAGTCGGAATGCACTCGGAATGCACCTTCCTACAACGTTCGTCGTTGTATGGCGCACCGTGGGCTCGCGCATTAAAATATAGACGCACAGTCCGGAGCATCATTCTTTCTACGAATGATGCTCCGGACTGTGCGCCTATGTTTTAGCGCGCGAGCCCACAGTGCGCCGTACAACGACGAACGCTGTAGGAAGGTGCATTTTGAGTGCAGCGAGCTATCGCTCGGCGCGCTCGTCCACGTCGCGCCGTGCGACTTCGCGTCACTTCATACGGCGTACAGTTGCCGCGCGATAGAACGCATAGGTACCTAGTTGTTCGTTTATTTTAGTTAGTCACAGAGACGGACGGACAGTGGAGGCTTAGTAATAGGGTTTCGTTTGCACCCTCCGGGTACGAAACCCTAAAAAGCAACAAAAAAAATTACATTTTAAAATCCTACTTATTTACCTAGAAGGAAGAAAATGTTGTCAAAATTTATAAAAAGTTTATTTTAATTTTTTCCATCCGCATAAACTCCGATGATAGTCGAACATAGGTTCGACTATGATCATCATCGTTCTGTCGCGCGGCAACTGTACGCCCTATGAAGTGACGCGAAGTCGGAATGCACTCGGAATGCACCTTCCTACAACGTTCGTCGTTGTATGGCGCACCGTGGGCTCGCGCATTAAAATATAGACGCACAGTCCGGAGCATCATTCTTTCTACGAATGATGCTCCGGACTGTGCGCCTATGTTTTAGCGCGCGAGCCCACAGTGCGCCGTACAACGACGAACGCTGTAGGAAGGTGCATTTTGAGTGCAGCGAGCTATCGCTCGGCGCGCTCGTCCACGTCGCGCCGTGCGACTTCGCGTCACTTCATACGGCGTACAGTTGCCGCGCGATAGAACGCATAGGTACCTAGTTGTTCGTTTATTTTAGTTAGTCACAGAGACGGACGGACAGTGGAGGCTTAGTAATAGGGTTTCGTTTGCACCCTCCGGGTACGAAACCCTAAAAAGCAACAAAAAAAATTACATTTTAAAATCCTACTTATTTACCTAGAAGGAAGAAAATGTTGTCAAAATTTATAAAAAGTTTATTTTAATTTTTTCCATCCGCATAAACTCCGATGATAGTCGAACATAGGTTCGACTATGATCATCATCGTTCTGTCGCGCGGCAACTGTACGCCCTATGAAGTGACGCGAAGTCGGAATGCACTCGGAATGCACCTTCCTACAACGTTCGTCGTTGTATGGCGCACCGTGGGCTCGCGCATTAAAATATAGACGCACAGTCCGGAGCATCATTCGTTTCTACGATGTGCAAATATTTGTTTCGGGTGTTCTGGGTATTTTCTATGTACAGTAAAAAATATCTATGTATGTAATGTATTATATTAAGTATATCAGTCATCTAGTGCCGATAACACAAGCTCTGCTTATCTAGGGCTAGATAATGCTGTGTGGATTGTCTAGTACATTTTTTTTGATCCGACCAAACGAGCAGATGGATCGTGGCAAGTCAGGAAAAACCAGGAGCTAGAGGACCTGTAGGCTCAACCAAATGTCATAGGCGAGTTGAAGAGCGCTGGTTTTCGCTGGCTAGGACACGTCGAGAGGAATGGAGGAGGATTGGGTTGTCAAGAAGGCGTATGAAGGAAAACCATTGGGCGTAGACCAGTCGGCCGTCCAAGGTATCGTTGGATTAAGTAAAGCTTAAAAAACAACATAATACTTTTAAAAATCCTCTACAATACTTTTGGTGATATGTTCGCCAATTCATAATAGATTTTGATGATTCTTTCGTTGTTGAAAGGTGTCATTTAGTGTCTCGTCCGAAGCAACTCACGTTAGCAACGTGCGTTTCTTTGGACATTCAGCAGTAAGTTGTTCGTTTCGTGAGATTCGTGTACCGAAACTTCGTAATTCGTATTTCAAAGTAGGCCTTCTTTCATTCGTCGTTTCATCCATGTGTCATCAAACGAAATTAAACTCAAATTTTAACTAGATGTCGCCACTAGAAGAATTTGAAGTAGGTTTATAATTTTTTTTAAAGCACCGAATTCCTCACTTGTGTTTAAAATAAATAAAAACAAAACCTTTAGTTGTTTATGTCTATTAATGGAAATCACAATTATACTGCAATGCGTGCATTAACTTTTGCTTTCACCCAAGACTCGAACCCGTTATACTCGAGTCAAGGCCGGATGATGACCGCAATACATTTTCAATCTTATGTGGTAATGTGTTAATTAGTTTATTTTTAGCTTATATAGCATAGTGTTTTTTTTTTTTTTGATTTTTAGTGATTGGTTCAAAAACATTATTCTATAGGTGCTGATTTAATCTAGGCTATTTTAACGACTTAAGTGGAACAGTCTGCAAAACAATTCTACCACAGAACTGCGATCCCCAACCGCATGCCCAACGTGGGGATTATAGGCATTACCCCCCATGTGATAAAAGTCAATAAGGCGCTTATCAGGGGAAGGCCTGCGCCCAGCAGTGGACCAATATAGGCTGTTGAGGTGAGGTTGAGGAAGTGGAACAGCGGTTGATCTTCAGCCTGGGACGCAGAAGGTTACGGGTTCGATTTCCCCTGCGGTACAAATGTTTGTGCGTTGCGTTGTACTTGTATGTAGATTACATGTAAATTTGACGCAGCTTACACAGCGCAGTTGATATTACATTCTCTTTCTTAAAACAAAACAATTGAGTTGAAAAACCCAACACCCTCGCCTAGAGCTTCCCCACTCATAGAGTTTCACCACCCTTGACAGGTAAACCCTACCCTACCAGATACCCTATACTTGGTTTCAAGGTATTTTATGTCAACAAAAGCTAAAATGAAAAGTTCATGGTTAATTAATTGGGAAACTTCACAAAAGCTGATAAAAATAACAAAAAAAACAAGGTACAAAAAAAAACAAAAAAACAAAAACTTCAACGACGCTTATTTGCACACACGCAACGAAAAATGTTAAATCAGTTTAAAAACGGACGAGAAACGAATGCAATGCAATGAATGAAAGTGTTAAAAACCAAAAATACTTTCAATTTTCGTCTTTTTTCTCAAATGATACCAGTGTCACCAAATCCTTCCAACCAATAATTCCTTAACTTTTTAATTCCTTTGTTCAAAAAATATCTAGAACAGAATATAGGATAGGTTAACCGACCGCTCTAGAAGGTGATATGCAAGTAAAATGGCCAAAGGTCAGTACCCTGCGTTACTCTGCGACCTAGAATCCCGCATGATTAGTCCGTGCAGTGGGCCGTACGGTTATATCACCTTGTTGCGTGTAGTGTAGACAACAAGTGTTGAGTCTATTTCATCTAAGTACATTAAAATGTAGTGCGTAATTTCCTTGATTCCATCTAAATTACACTATGGTCTTGGTCTACCGTCTTATGACGACCTCCGTGGCGCAGCGGGCGAAGGTCCGCCTGCGACGCAGGAGGTTGCGGGTTCGATTCCCGCCTCGGAACAAATTTGTGTACGATCTGCAGAAATTTGTTCCGTTGGTCTGGGTGTTTTCTATGTATAATAAAAAATATCTATCTATGTAGTGTATTGTATTAAGTATATCAGTTATCTAGTACCCATAACACAAGCTCTGCTTAGCTTGGGGCTAGATAATGCTGTGTGAATTGTCCAGCATTATTTATTTTATTTATTTATTATGATCCTCGCACGAGAGCTAGACACTTATCTACGCGTATCCGTGCGTGCGTTATTTTGAAACTATAAAAAATCGGACTCACTCCCCGTCTTTCACTTTTTTTTACAAAACGAGGGGTAAAGACCCGCAAATATAACTAAGGACCATGGAGGAGCCAAAAAACCATTTTGAAACTTCTTTTATCAAAATCGCTTCAATCGCCAAACACCAAAAAATCTCGAAAAACAAAACCCACACCTCGCGGGTATAGGAATGATGTTAGTGACGAGCGGAAGTGATACAAAATAATAGGCGTTTTAGGAGTCTCATAATGAAGCCATACTTGAAGATGTAGATTTCGTTTTATGTTGCCAGTATTTTTTTCACACACTCTCACCAGTTTCCTTCGAAAATGGTCTAAATATCAGCTCTTATCTACTAGTAGGTAGAGTCTAAACCTGCTAGTAGATAGAGATACATTATTACGCTTTGTAGTTGCAGGAAAATTCTAGTGATCTTTATGTTATGACTCAATATTCTGAACCAAGTACCGACTGCTCTGAGAAAAGCTGTAGTTGTTAAATGGAATCCTTGCCTATTCCTCGCTCTCGCTTCTCGCTTCAACAAGAAAGTCAACACAAACAAGGTTCATACCTAATTAACCCGCTTACATTCATATGATATTAATTTATAGGAAAGTCATTGTTTTTAAAGAAAAATATTCTTACCTGAGTCTCCACCAATGACAGTTATATTGCTCCTTCCTTACATCCCCAGTAAAGACATCCCACCTCCACCGGTCCATAACCAGAGCAAATGGTAGGAAGGCAAGCTTGTCCATCGCCTGGGTGAAGAGATAGTTGATGTCATGTGCCGTGTCGTCCACGGAACGCTGCACCAGGCCCAGGGTTTGGAGATGCCGAGGGGATGACACGGAGAGGGCGATTGTCTCGCCTATTGCTTCGTGGAAACCTGGAGAACGTTATAGTGTTAATGTCGGTATGAGTTATGCTTGCTTGGTACTTTGTAGCGTAAGATAATGGATGATTGTGGTCGTGGAAACCTGTTTAAAGATTTGTTTGTATCTGCAGGCTTGGCATGATCGCTGTGTTTATGGCCGCCTAGTAATTGTGAGTGGTGTGGTAGGCAAGAAAGTAGATGGAGAACGATTGTTTCACAGTTTGTAAAACCTAACGATAAGCTCAGAGCTAATATCTGCCGGGGCTATGATTGCCTGGTAATTTTGGTGACGCGGTGACTGAAAAATGGACGAAAGAGTTGTATCCTTCCTCAGAGCGGTTACGCACTGCATCCGTTCCGAACGTCGCATCTCCAGTTTGGTACAGAATATTCCTTGTCCGTCAACGGCCCGTCAATATTCTGTTCCGAAGTGGAGATTCATGGATTCGGAACAGATGTAGTGCGTTATCATTATCAGTTGCTTGTAAAATACGACTGATTTTTTTTACAGGATCATCGTAGAGACCAAAAGCCACAAAGCAAAACAATAGTTTATTTTTACTGTTTATTGAATTATGTTTTTATTGTTTCCTCTGTTCCTGTATGACGTAGCCGCTTTACAGCTGAATATTTCATCAATTTTGTACCTACTTTTGTGTATAATTTAAATTTAAATTGAATATTATTTAGACATAAGGCACTCTTGTAATTTTTTGACTTAACTAAGTGCTTCTTTGTGTTCCTATAGTTGAAAATTATAAATGAAATGAAATATAAAAGAGTACACAATGATATGCAGAGAGCTCTTAGATACATAGGGCAAAATTTTGAAACCAAAACTTTTCATGGTCGACTTTCAAAACTTCCAAGTCTGGTATGCTAACTCAAAAATTGCCGTTTCCAGCCTACTTGTTCCAACACAAACAGCTGGAGGTGTCGCAGTATTGTTTCCGGCCAAGTAGTGCGAATCTTCAGCATCTTATCTGTAGACAATACATGCAATTGCATTGTTTCGTCTATCTGATTGTAGGCGTAGAGCGGGTGGTGTTTACAAAAATTATTGCTACTGTTTGAATTATTAGGCTAGTGTTGGTGAAATTAAGCATAGTAAATTATTAATCGCATGGCCTAGACGAATTTTTTAATGATAAATCGTTGATAGTTTTTAATGTAGTATTTCATCTATCTAATTATTTTAGCATACCGTAAACGGTTAACCATGTTGTTTCTTTTTTAATATATGTTACCATTTTGTACACATGTTTTTTTGCAAAAAAACATCTTTATCTTTACATATGGTTTGGTGTTCGGTACTTCAATAATATTGTCAAGGTAGTCGTGGTTGGAAAACCTCAACATCGGTACGAGCTAGTCTGGTGACAAGATATAACTGGAGCTGATAAAACAAGATTTTTTTTTAAATAGTACTCAAGGTGGAAAATAGGGAATAATATTTTATTTCACACAGCAAAAAGTAGTCCATAGTTGTAAGAGTATAATTTATAAATGCAAAAATTTGGATATTTAGAAGTTTGGATATTTGGAGAATTTCACACCAAAACTACGGAAACGATTGGGCTGAAATTCTGCATTGGTAGGTCTAGACCTGGAATGATCATGAACAAGCTGATCTAAACACCAATAACGGAAATCGCTTCGTTTAGTGATTACCCTCTGCACAAGGCAACTCAAGATTGGGAAAGTTGAAAAGCACTCTGCGAGAGTCTTCAGGATGCTAATGGAACTGTTCTCAAAACCTCTTATTATATTACTGAATTGTTTGAAAATGAAGGTTGATTTATAATTATAACTGGGCAAAGGTCGGGTTGAATTCCCGTCAGAAGAGAAACTAATAAGTAAATAATGCGGACAATACACAAATAAAATTATCATCTAGCCCCAAGCTAAGCAGAGCTTGTGAGACGACATTAAATAAAGACCATTTTGATGAAAAATTCTTCAAAATGTGTCTTATTCCCCAACTATTTCTAAGCTAACAAAACTAAACCTCCGCCTAGTTTTTCCACAGTAACCAGTATCATTGGTATAAATTAAATCCGATCTCAGATGCAGTGCAAGTGAAAGTCCGGAGCCCGGAAGCGAACCCACTCCCGATTGATAACGTAACGTATTGCCGGAACAATCCAGAATGTTTTCTACAGCCGTTTGTTCTTACTTTCTTACTTACATTGCGGATTTGGCAAGGAGGTTACGAAAGCTTTTACTTAAAACTTTGAGCAAATTGACGACGCAAGATAATAATATTATATCTTATTGATAGTCCATTTGCAAATCTCACTCCCAAATTTTTAAAAGCAACTCAGGCGATCCGCAGGCAAAAGTCCGTCTGAGACCCAGGAGGTTCCGGGTTTGAATCTCGCCTCGAGACAAATGTTAGTACGATCTGTAGACATATTTTCCGGGTTTTTTATGTATAGTATAAATAATATATCTAAAATATCAATTATCTAGTACCCAAAACACAAACTCTTGGATAGATGATGCTTTTTAAATTGTCTAGCATTATTATTTCTGTATTAAAAACTACGACAGAATTGAGGATGTCCTCCATTTTATTAAGTCAGCTTCCTAAAATCACATCACATCACACTAATAATATAAATGCGAAAATTGGAAAGGAATGCGAAAGGATGGATAGATGGATTGATGTTTGTTACCTCTTCAGGCCAAAACTACTGAACAGATCGGGCTGACATTTTGCATACAGGTAATTCTAATCCTGGAATCAAACATAGGCTACTTTTTATCCCATAAATCACTATGGGATAGAAATAACCATTAAACGTTTCCATAGAAACAACGCGTGCGTAGCCGCGGGCAGAAACTAGTATAATAAAAGTTATAATACTTCTCTACTAAACAAAAGTAAATGTATACCTAGGAAACTACTCTTTTTTTTGTTATAGCGATGATTTTCACATAAGACGAGGTTTTAATATGCTTTATAGTAGTAAAATTATTGTTTTCTACATGTCTACAAAAAGAAACAATCAAAAAAAATCATAATACATCTATGAGATATACAGAACCCAACCAGCTATTTCTAAACCGTTCTACATCCATAGGCAAACGACGTTTTGACTCAAATATTACGTAAGATGACTGCAAGATAATTGTTAAATAACGATTATCCAACGGTTGGTAAATAGTAAATAGACATAGAGAGCGCATGCGTACAGAATTGTAATTCAATCTTTATTAAGAGTGCGCAATGCTTGGTCATTTTGTGAAACAGATAGGCATAGAATTTTGCGCTCAAAGGAGCGAGACAGAGCATACGTTTGTGGAACGCAAAAAACAAGTTATTTTTTATTTACCAGAAAACTACCCAACCGTAAAGAAACTGGCTAAGAGAAACCAAATAATTAGTAAATAAACCTATGAATCCAAAAATAAGTAATTTCCATAGACCTGTGATCTCGATCAGATTATGTGCGAAACAGTGCACTTACATTTTATCGTATTTTTTTTCTCAATCCTATTTTCACATTAGAGGAACTATACAAATAATGTTATATATGTAATTTAAGTTTTTTACCACAGGGATCCCGTGAATACTAAGATCTAAGCCTAGTTTGACAACCAAACCCGTTAGGTTAGCCCCATCGCTCCAACTGTGTCTGTCCTGTCTGTGTCCTAATGGGGGGGAGGAAAGGTGACGGAAGAATGGGGTCGGCGAGTGTGTGCATCGGTGGGCTCGCCGGCCATGTATAGGAGGAAGAGGGGACGCCAGTCGAGCCGCGGTAGGTTTTAAATATTCCCGTGGTTCGGCGAAAATGGCGAGAGAGGGACACCGGCGAGGTTTTTAGTAGGTAGTCCTTCTCTGGGCGTCGAGTCCCACGTAATTCTGGTCCCCCAAGACTAGTTTATTCGTAAACTAATTGCCTAATTGCCTAGCCGAAAAAAAAAGGCGTCTGTTTTGTTCTAGAAAAAACATAACAATATCTAGCACGTTTCTAACACGCGCGATCTGCTCATACTGAATTCTAGAATCGAGTTATAAAACTGAGTCGTCGTTGTAAGTCAAAGTTGCGTATTCGACGTCCAAAACAAATGAGAGACAAAATAAATATAAAAAAAATCGAACGTCTGCAATTTGCTCTGATGACTTTTGTTTTTAACCGATGTAAAACGGAGGAAGTTCTCAAGTCGACGCGTATATTTTTTTTATGTATGACCACGCTAACTTTTCTTCTAACTAATACAATATGATCGTCTCATTCCTCTTTCCATACATTCATTCAAGTTTCAATATTGCATTTAATTTTCTAGAAATAATCCAGGAAGGTGAAGGTTTTATTAAAACTTAAAAAATATAATAGTGTCCTAATTATAAACCAGAATAGGTATTCCGTTCTGTCCCATCTCAAGTTACCACCCTGTATAAAGGTAATAGTAAACTAATTCAATTATACCTTTCCTTGGCTCAAATTTAATTCAGTGTCAGTTTGTTGTGAGGCCGCACACTTTCTTCGACCCATACATTTTATTATTTAAATTTCACTTTATTTTGATTGTTCATAATGAAAGGGAATGTGCTAGTTCAATTTATAATGTTGTGTTTTTCTGTGAAATCTGGTAAGATTTTTTAGTTAACAGCTGACAGGAGAAAAAAAAACAAAAAGAAAAAAGGCAAGCAACAATAGAGGCTCTAGGAAGTGTGAAAGTATAGGTTTTTAAAATATTCGTTTCGTTGCTTGTTTAAAATAAAATATGAAAATAATCTTTATACAGCATAGAATTAACAATCATATATTATTATTCCCCATGAAATTTCAGTTAGCTCACTGTTTCAACTGTAATTACTATTTCTAATTGTTTATATTCCTTAATTTAAACTACCGTTGTCGTTTAGCTACCTTTTTATTTTGTTCCCATTATTGTATGTATATTCACTCCTAAAAAATGCAGCCAGTGTCTTGGGGACGCTTCCGACTAGTAGGTATAGATCAGTTGAGCTACCTGTAGATTGATTGCAACAGTCTGAAGTTAGCTCAATTGTTTCAATTGTAAATGCAAGATTGATTGTATTATTTGATTGTAATTTTCTTTGTTAATAAAGTATTAATCTGGATGTAGGTCGTATTTCATAGCTTAGGAGAAGCCGCACCTCGCCTTAAAATTGGATTACATCGTAGCACAGTGAACTTGGTTCGAGTTCCACGCACGTGCTAGTGAGTCAAACCTTGCTGGTTGATGAGAACCTTTTAACCTATTTTGATAGATTTACAGCTACAACAATAAAACTGTTTATTATGAATACAAAGTACCATTTAAATAAAACGTCAAGTGTGAGTCGGACTCGCGCACTGAGCGTTCCGTTTAGTTGTAAAACTTTGTTTCATCCAAATAACGTGATTTTATTTCATTTCATTTCATTTATTCATAAACAAATACGTTTGTGTCGGAATATTTACAGTAAATAATCACCACAACAACACCGATTCTAGATCAACGGGAAGTAGTTACCTTACCCTGTATCCATTTTTTTGTGAATAAATTTACGGTTTTCGGATCCTTTATTTGTAAATTTCATTATTTTAAGTCTACAGGAAGTACCCCATAGGTTTTTAAGTACCCTATAGGTAACAGCTGCAATTTTTGATTGCGTTGAATTTGAAGTTTTATTTTTCGAAGCTCTAAGAGGTTACGGACATGAGTATTTGATGTTAATTTCAACTCGATACCCTTTATAGAGCGTACGTTAGGAAAGTACAGACACCTTGCCGGATGAGTCATACATAGCAGCATTGATCATTAACATTAGTATAAGATCTAAAACCACATCAATGACTTTCTTTCTTCTTCTTTCTAGCTTCTATCGACCAGTATACCTACTGGTGTAGGCCTTCTTCAAACTCTCCCATTTCCTTCTACTTTGGGCAGATAATGTCCAGTTGCTGCCTGCTATCTTTTTGATGTCGTTCTTCCATTTTATACCATCCATCCCCATCCTCCACCTTGGCTTTTCTTTAGGTATATCCTCTCAAATAATACAAACTCTCGCATTCTGCTGTAAATACATAAGAAGTCCATTCTATGTATCTCAGCTTAACAGAACAAATTTTCATCTATTCGTTCCAGCTACATCAATATTCTGCTACGACTGCAACAGTCAGTTCGACCCCCGCTGTGGGCCTGAATTCGACCCCTTCAGTCTCGGCACCGTCAACTGTTCACTCAGAGACCAACCAGACCATCTCGAGCCCATGGAGCCATCCTTTTGTAGGACCATCAAGATGGACAGTAAGTCAAAAGCTTTGGCTAGTGTAGTCGTAGCAGAAACCGTACCAAAACCTCGTGGTTCTAATTTAAATCTATTATGTACCTATGTACGGTTTACTATAGCATTTTAAGACACATTCGGTCTCTTAAGAGAAAAACATAAGGTAAGCTAGAGTTGCCACTGTAGACCTGCCTTTGATTCCTCCAGTCTTGGGACCGTCAACGATTCTGTGAGAGATCAGCCGGAATTTTAGGACCCCATAGGCCCTATGGGGGCGTTTGTAGGACCTTCAAGGTGGACAGTAAGTTTAAAGCTTTAGGCTGAGTGGGGGCGTGTGCGATATTTTGTAAATTTTCAAAGGTAATTTCACGCGAAGTGGCGAATCGTTCTTTGAAACTTTCCATTGAAAAACGTTAAATATCCGCTTCCGTTCTCGCTCCCACTATCAGTCAAAAAGCTCCCTTAGTTAGGGCTAGTTCAGACACTGCACAATCCACGCAGAAATAAACCGTGTGGTTCCAATTCATGATGCCTGAAGTACACAAGTGCACAGTCAAGCGTAGATTTTATACGTTTGGGTTCTATAACAGGTAAAATGTATCTGCTATGAAACCCAAATGTAAATAATTAAACTTAATTTAGATATCGAGAACTTAGTGAGACCGCCTGGTATTATATAGCATAGTCGCCCTGTCTTTAACCCTTCCTTCAGCATCGGAACCGTTAACTGTTCCCTGATTTTAGAGGCCAGAAGCCACCGTTTGGAGCCAGGTTAGCTTACTAAAAAAAGCTACTATGGCTCCATAGGCGTATACAGCCTGCCTTTTAGTAGTAGGTACTAACTGCTCTATAGTTATATTACCATTTGTGTCACTTAGCATTTAGACCTCCATGTTTTGTCATAAGAATTAATTATCATTTCGCTCTCAATGTAATTTTCCTTGCAGTACTCGGGAAAATCCGCGTGGTGCGTTCATGTGGCTACCTGCGCGACAACGAGACCATCGCCCCCTGCCGGCGGGTGTCGGGAGTCGGTGACGTCTTCACAACCTACTGCGAGTGCGATACGGACCTTTGTAATGCTGCGGTTACGAACGGCGTGGCACAGATGGCGTTGTTCGCTATTGTTGCTGTTTTTCTATTTTAGGTCAAAATTGTTTGTGGGTGTTTTCTTTGTTGGTAGATGAAAATAAATGTTTGTTAATTTATGCGAGACACTTTGAACTTCTTTTCTGAGGGATAAGTCACGTTATTTAAACGAGACGTGATCGTGAGGTTTCCGTTTTGTTTGAATTTGCGTTTCGTAGTTCCCTATCCTCTCGATACCAAATTGTATGGAAAAAAGAGTCACTTACTAACGTCAAACAGACTCACCCCTCTGATGTTTTAACATAGATTCTTGGTAATCAGTTTTGAACCATCTAATTTTCCCGTAGGATCGTCAAGATACGCGGTGTTTTTGTCAAAAAGCATGCCTTATTTCCATTGACATATAAATTTTTGCCTATGTTTGAAGGCGGAAAGTAGATTTTGACAACATGCTATTACAGAGTTGTTTTAAACAACTTCGAAAAAAGGAGGCGGTTCTATGTTCGACTCCGTCAATTATATAACGATTATGAAAATCTTTTCGCTATTGTTTATAGCATCATCCTAAAGTGATCCCATATAAATTACATTCCCAAGAGATCAGATTCCCATAAAACTTAGAAACGGTGTAAAATTAAGGGATTTGTAGTTGGTTTTTAGTTTTTTCAAAACTATCTAATAAGGTTTTCACCACACAATGGCGAGACGCAAACAGCGGAGTGTTTATATTAGTACTACAATTTATGTGATGTGTGTCAAGTCAGATTTAATAATAATTTATAGGTAACTAGTTTCTGTTGAAACGTTTAAAGATGATTTCTATCCCATGGGAACTGATTTATGGGATAAAAAGTAACCTATGTTTGATTCTAGGATTAGATTTACCTGTGTGCTAAAAGTCAGCCCGATCCATTCAATAGTTTTGGCGTGAAGAGGTAACAAACATCCATCCATCCATCCATCTATCCATCCATCCTTCCATCCATCCATCCATCCATCCAAACTTTCGCATTTATAATATTAGTGTGAGTGTGATGTGATGATGTTGTGATTAGTGTGATGTGAAGTGTGACTAGCGAAACTACTGGTTGTTAGGTACTTGAGGTTCACAGTAAAAAGTTTGCGACAGACTAACCCTCACACTGCTCTGTCAGACGGTGTTCTCATCTACTCCCTGTGTGGTGCAAACCAAGCCTGATGACTTCTTACCTGGGTTCGCTCCATCCCTGAAGACTTTGGGCTGGTTCCTGTACGCCAGGAAGTACTGGATGTGTGCCATCTCGTGGTGGGCAGTTATTAGGTCCTTCATGTCGATGTGGGTGCACATTTTGATGCTGAAACATTCGAAAAAAAAGTGAGTATATTTTCTTGCAATGTGGCATGTAGCGAGAGCGCGTTGAAGTCTTTTGTATTGAACAGTTTTGAAGTTTTACTTTATCTTAGAGACTTATCGTAGGTATAATTACACACAGTCAGAATGGGATGTACAGGTCAGTTTCGGACAGTTCTGCTGAGGAACCTAAAACCTAAAGCCCATGACGTTCATATGCTTTATCTCAACCAAAAGACGTCCTGTACCTATTGGATATAGGCTTCCCCATAGGGCAGTGTTTGGGGGGTTTTGTAATCGCCAAGCTTAGCAGACGGGTTGGCAATCGCAGTTTGATGATAGGTCTGTTCTACAGGGGGCGCTGCTGCCCGCCCCCGATGGATATCCCTTAGTTACCTCTTACGACTCTACGCTTTTCTTACCGATAATCGTGCTTGTTACAAAAGTCCCAGGCAGATGGTTGGCAGTGCACGTGCCTGTCAGCTGGTTGGTTCAACACGCTCAGCTGCCAGAAGTCTTCGGGCATGGCTGACATGTTCATGGAAATAAAGTATTCTTCCGCCAGTTGGAACAAAGAAAGTGGTGTGTAGCCCTGAAATGGATTTTGTACATGTTAATTTAGTTTAAAACAAGGTATATAGAACACAATTTTTTAAAACGATGCGGTATTAGATTTGTTAGCAGTTTGTCAAAAAAGCGATTCGTCCAAATCGCATCGCCCTCAACTCATTTGACTTCTCAGTTCAGAAATATTTTTGTTCTCTAAAAACTAGGCACACCGACTCGGTTATAGAATCTTAGAAATAAATAAAACCCGATATCACATCGACATTGTCAGAAAACAACAAAGTAACAAAAGCAACAGTAAAGAGAACCGATTACAGGTTCTTAGTTATAACAAAAGCGTTCCGATGTAGGTTAATTCGGTCGCGACTCGTGGTCCCACTGTGACGTGAGCACCAGGGCACGATAATCAGAAGATTTATTATTTTCGAGGGTATCCAAAGTATTAATAATGCATGTTTATAATCTTAATATTATAATAATTGTGAGACTATCTGTGTGTGTGTTTTTAACCCTAGCTCACTAACCTTAATTTCGAGTAACGTTATCACTAACCATTCGTAAATTTTACGACGACTTAAAACATCAATATTTTGTTATTCAGTTTTTATTAATGAGACAAAACAACCATAATTAGAACGTTTAGCCTTCTCTGAGTAAAACTTAAGGGTCTATTTCGAAAATAACTTATAAGAATAGTAAGTAGACCCATAAACAATATGCTCCCTGCAAATCGCTTGTTTGCTGCCTTACAGAAGTTCAAGGTCTTATGATTTTTTTTGTAGGATATTAGCTGCAAGTTTTAAAAGTTCTGGGAACACCTTGAACGGCTTACCTGAAAACCATAAATATTCATGATTTCACCGATGATTTGGCTTCATATTTGTGTGCAAAGTTACAGTCTGAATTTTTTATAACTCGTTATCTCTCGTTTCAACATATGTGCATCCGCAATAAGTGACTCCAGGTCTCTAATAATACAATTTAGGAAGGTATTAGAAACGGGGAGGGTGGCAGAGGTCGGGAACATACCGAAACACTAAATGCTCCAGGTACTCCTCGTCATTTTTACGAATGGTTAGTGATCTAGGGTTAATCTCCCCTCGACCCCCATCTAATCAATCTGCTGGGCTTACTCTTAGGCTACACAAAATTAATACATCTTTTAAAGGGCAATGTATACGCTTCTACAACAAAATTCCAAGTGAGTTGCAAAAATTATCAGTAAATAAATTCAAACAAATTGTCAAAACCTTGCTGTGCAAAAAGGCTTACTATACAATATCTGATTATCTAGAGGATAAAAAGCTTGGGATGGGTTTTACTCCAACTCTAAAAATAACAACTAACAGGCTAAAGGTTTCTTCGTCGCTTCTTTACTTTAGTCTACATACCGAAGCGACACAAATCAAAAATATCACTTTATTTCCGTGTCAGTGTTTAGTTTTATAATTTGACCTTTTCTAAGTGTACATTTATTGTATTTATGGAAATAAAGAGTGTTTGATTTTGATTTTTGATCTTTTCATCTTAACCTTTGTCCTTGACGTTCGGTTGGTCCTCCATTAGAGTCCGTGATGTCTCTCTCTCTCGGACAATTTTTTTTCGTCAATGAAACATACCTGTTGCACCATCTCCGGCGTAACATCCACAAGGTTCTTCCCCGGATAAGGCAGCGTGAAAGGCACAATTCCCGACCAGCTCTGTCCCCACATGTCACCCAGGATATGCGCCGGGATGGGTGCGGACCGGGAGATGCGCTCCGGACCGTAGCCCTCACGGAGACGGCGGCGGACGTAGGCGTGTAGAAGCTCGTAGAGAGGCTTGATCTGGGAACAGGGGAATGAGCTGTTAGAAGATGTACAAATGCATCTATGCTATAAATACTTTTCACCACTCACGCTCAAAAATGACTATGCTGCTCAAACATGGTGAGCAAAATCGGGTTTTGCTATGTAGAATAATAGTTATTTGTTAAACTAGTGGGCAAAACGATTTTTTGTCGAGCGTGCCGATATTAAATGCCGAGCTAGCGAAGCAGTCTAAAATAGAGTCACGAGCATAGCGAGTGGCTCTAAAGTAGATTGCTGAGGTAGCGAGGGATTTAAAAGGCACGAAACGAAAAATATTTGCCCTCGAGTTAAACAAAAAAATTTTCACCACGACCAGCGAGAAAATATTTTGTAATTTATAAAAGAGGTCGAATGTCAGAAACTCATTTTGGTCAACAACCATGGAGGGTAAAATGGCTACAAACCTCTTTCAAACCACAAACGATTTCAAATTACTTTATGCAACAAGTTTAATAATGTTCTTTATTCCACATGAAGTGAGCAAAACCTATTTATTTATCTAGTACCCATAACACAAGCTTTTCTTAGCTTGGGGCTAGATGATATTGTGTGGATTGTCGAGCATTATTTATTTATTTAATTATTTTTTATGTTGATAGTGCATAGTATCCATCTATCTTTATGGCACTGATAATTCTAGTTTCGGTATTCCGTGGTACAGTCATAGATAGGAGGAAGTTTAAAATACCTTACCTGTTCCCAAACCTCGTCCACTTCTTGTCTCATATTTGCTGACTCGTAGGGGAACATCCAGTATTGAGAAGCATCTGTGAAATCTGAAACGAAAATTATTTTTATGAAACTTTACGGGGTAAGCAAAAACATTGTATTTATTGCGAATACTCCGATTCCTTCAACTTCCAGATACAAACTTTATCAAAATCAAATTATTTTTTTATTGCGACCATATTGTACATAAGTTATGAAATATATTAACTTCCATAATTATGTAGAATCCTGAAAGACCAGAAAATCACTTTAATGTTGGGTTGACATTTTAACAGAAAATGTGTGAAAAATTAAATGCAAATTGATGTTGAAAATACTGCTTATCAACCAAGTTCCACATAAGTAACCTAAAAATACTTACGTCTGTAGTAAAAAAAAGTTAAAACTAAAACATCGATCAATATTCACCGCGGGTACCGATCGATTGAACGCACGCGATATTCACCACCGTTTGTGTCCATTTAAGTTTAGGACTATTTATATTCCTTGATTTAGGCACAGGTGCATGCGAATGAGTTTTTATTGGCAGAAATACCGATCTACCCTCAACCTTCATCATATCTATGAAAATAAGCACTACTACCGATTTCATTGTCGAACGCAAATCGATCACAACACTACACTGACGGTATCAGAACGAGACCTGGTTGGTAAAACACTTCTCTGGTGTTAACACATTCTCACAACAGGGTTCCAGGTTCCGAATAAGTAGTTGGAAACCTTCTCCTTTGAAGTGCCTGTGTTTGGAAGTCTCAATCAAAGATCTCAATGGCTTCATGCACCTGCGTTCATTAGTAGCGCGTTATTATCTTTTGTACGAACATATTTTGTAACCGTGCCAAAATATTGGGAAACTCAAAAAAACATACATCATGGTAAATATCCCGTTATTCGTGACTTTTGTATATATAAACACGTTCTTTTGTAATTTTCTTGAATTTTATGGGCGACTAGTTTTTGCCCGCGGCTTCGCACGGAACTGATTTATGGGATAACAAGAAGACGTTTGTGTTATTTGGTGATATTTTAACAACATCTATGCAATATCCTGGCTGGGTTCAGCCCAATCCGTTCGGTAGTTTCGGCGTGAAGAAGTAACAAACATGCATTCCATCCACATTTTTTTTATATTTTTTTTTTATTTTATTTAATTTATTAGGTAACAACTTACTGTTCAATCTAGCAGCCTGATTCGTCAGGCTGCTAGATCATCCACCAACTGTTCATCCACCAACTGTTCACACAGGTCCCAGATCCTCCTGCCCGTGTTCCGTCTCCACTTCATCCAGATATACTGCGGCTTGTCTCAGTCCCGAGAGTGAGACATTATGAACTGCAGCTCAGGATGAAGATGGAGGAAGTACTCGAAGGGTTAATTGGATGAAAATCAAACAACTTACTGTTCAACCTAGCAGCCTGATTCGTCAGATCCACCAACTGTTCAACAGATCCCGGATCTTCCTGCCCGTGTTCCGTCTCCACTCCACCCAGATGTGCTGCAGCTCACCCAGTCCCGAGAATGAGACATGATGAACTGCAGATCAGGTTGAAGACGGAGGCCGCACTTGAAGGGTTAAATGGATGAAAATCAAATAACTTACTGTTCAACCTAGCAGCCTGATTCGTCAGATCCACCAACTGTTCATACAGGTCCCGGATCCTCCTGCCCGTGTTCCGTCTCCACTCCGTCCAGATGTGCTGCAGCTCGTCCCAGTCCCGGGAGTGAGACATGATGAACTGCAGCTCAGGTTGAAGATGGAGGCCGCACTTGAAGGGTTCGTTGTAGGCGCAGATTTCAGCAGTATTGTAGACAGCGAGCATGTCGTTTATGATTCGGTTGTACTGGAATTGGAAATAGAATAATAAGAAGAAAGAATGAAAGAAAAGAAAATACATTTATTTGGACAATACATAACACAACACATTACAAACATATATACTTACAAAGAACACAGTATTATATAGTAAAGAAAAACAGAAAGAAGAAAACAGAAACATATTAGAAAGTGTGTTATATACGGGCCAAAAAGGTCCCTGTCTCAGCTGTTTGATAAGTTTATAAGCTTGTGCAACGTCTTTATCATCCGTCCAAACGGATCAAAATAGACGAGCAAAATGTTTTCTGTTGTATTCTTTCTTTCCCCTCGCTATACTCACAACTATCCACAAATAACTTGTATTCGTATTTCGTCATTGTAACTTCTTGATTTAAAACATTTTGTTTTTTGTATTTTCTACGTAAGAAATATAGCTAGCAGAAAGATAGTTTTGCGACTATTGTAAGCCATTAGCTATGAATCTATGTTATGTATGTTGTGGTGAAGAGTACTTGCTTGGGTTGGTTCGGATACATAGAGAGAATTGAAAGGTATTTGGACAGTCGCGAATGCGTAGGTATCAGACAAAACCATAGCGGCGTAGACAAGTACATAAACTAGGTTGACGAAGAGGAAGCTCAACGTGACTCTTATCTTATTTTTGTAGTTTTAAATACTCTTAACGTACTCTGTCGAGCTGGTCTGGCGGCAAGGCAGCAGGTCCGATGATGGACAGAAGCCGTAGCTGTCTGAAGGTTGCGTAGTCCCTGATAGCTCCTCTTGGAACCTGCTGGGCCGCCTCCCAGAGCCCTCTCTGGAAGAGGGTGTAGCGCTGCTGGGCATCCAGCTGGAAAAACGAAAGTTGTTTTAGGGCAACAGAACCAAATCATGGAAATAATTCATGGGAAATGTAGCCAAATAGATTCTATCTAAAGATTTCGACTTTCGAGTGCCCAACTGCCCATATTTAAACACTTACCAATTTTTGTGCTGTGTGGAAACGGGGTGGGATGTGTGCTAGGTCCTTTAAGCCATTACTACAGATCAGCTATTTATTTAGTCTATTCGTTATATCATAATCATCAGCATTTGTCATATTACGTCTATAAAAACGAATTAGGGGATGCTGGTGGTTTAGTTGAGTTGTCAATTCTTGGTGTGGCTATTTGTTACAAGGGTCAACCTATCCCATATTGAACAAAACAAACTACATATCATTTTCGCGGTGACTCATTCGTAGATCAACTACATCATTTATCCTCCCTTGACGGAAACTTCATACAACGTTAGTATTCTTTGCGCTACCATGCAAGGTTTAACTTTGTTTAGATTATATTTCAATGTCCACACATCATCCATCATTTCCCTTGAAACACGAACGAAGTCAGGGTCATACATAAGTAGATTTAGTTGGACAATGAACTACCGTATTTGGATGTAACTTGAGCGACAATCTGTGGGAATTCACTGATGCAATTTGGATATTATGAATTCTAAGCACAACAACATAACCTTCTTATAATTTCAGTTGGTAGAGCATCTGCATTACCTACACAATGCCGAGCATGAAATTAAAATTAGGCGTTTTACAAAAAGAAAAACCCCCTATTTGAAGATTTCAATCGGATGTCATGTCGAATTAAGCAGTATGCAGTGTACCTTTCTCCTGTCTGCCTGTGACGCAGGAGGTTGCGGGTTCGATTCCCGCCTCGGGACAAATGTTTGTACTATCTGCATCAATTTGTTTGTCCTGGGCGCTCTAGATGTTTTATATGTTTAATAAAAATATCTATGAATGTAGTGTATTGTATTAAGTAGGTATATCAGTTATAAAGTAAACATAACACAAGCTCTGCTTAGCTCGGGGCTAGGTAATGCTGTGTGAATTGTCCAGCATTAATTATTTTTTATTACTTAATTTGACAGCTCTAAGTATACAGCGCCCTCATTTCAGTTTGGTTGAACAATTTTTTAAAGAAAACGTCTCTTTTTGGTGGTAGTTATTGGTGTCAATTCAGATGCGCAGAGTTGTAACGTAACTAACGGCTCGTTTGAATCGCGTTTGTGTTTAGAACACGTTGTGACGTCACACGTTTTGGGCGTGTTATCTCTTAGGTCATAGAGAATCATGCCCCTGGGGGGTGATTCACTATGACCAATGCAATGCAAGCGTGTTACACACCTACGACAAGACAACGGCGTGGAATCGGACAAAACCGAATTCCGCATGCCCTAGTTGTCATTCCTTACCGCGGCACGGCACGATTTGAACTGTCAAATAAACGAGCTCGTTCATAGCGTGTTAAGGCACAGATTAGCGTGTTCCCGCAATAGTTAGTACGGCTCGTTTCGTCGTTCGTCTTTTGAGGTTTTATTAAAATCATTTCATAAAAAGGAACCCATAAGATATCTTTTGTTGATTGTGTTTATCAAAGAACACAATAACAATAACACAATCCTTAGGAATGATAGAATTTTAGGGTTTGATAAATCAAAACAAACAAACTTATTCGTTCCGAAACTATTCATTAGTGACTTGAATGTATATACAAATCAAAATTTTTGGGCTCTTAAAAATTTTCAAATCACACTTAAATATTGTAAGCTCAACATTTGATGGTTGAGCAAGCTTAAAATTCAAAATGTTTATTATTTTGAAACAAAAAATTATTAATTATTAATTTATAAAAAAATTGGTTGCCTGTAAAGTCGGTATACGGGCGAAAGTTTTACGTGACAACGACTTTGAGTGGTAAAATAATTATGTCTGTCTCTCTCGCTCTTAGGCGGGCTAACCATGCCCGAGTGGAAGGGACGCGTGCCTCTCACTCGCTCTCATTGTGAGCGCATAACGTGAGCGGAGCGTAACGCAGTTTCTTGAAGTGTCACCCGGCAAATCAATTTATAAGACGTTGTCACGTCAATAAAACCGTAAATTTTTCGAGTAGTCCGAATGTAAGATTTTGAACGAAGCGTGTGAAATAATCGAAAAACAAAACACGGGGCATAGACAACCCAGTCTTGTTGCATGCAGAATACAATTTTTCGATTCCACGACTAGGCTCGTTTGAATCGCGTTTGTGTTTTGTTTTCAGAACACGTTGTGACCTCACACGTTTTGGGCATGTTATCTCTTAGGTCATAGAAAATCATGCCCCTGTTTTCTATCACAGGTATCTACAACGATTCACATTTAGTCGGTTTCGGTTTAATATAATTTCAATAAGGTCCATATAACCTAATTCAGTTCCCATCTTGCCCTAGCTAGAGTAGGATTCGTGAATATCAATATCAACAAACTAGAAATTTAGGATTAAATCGAGTATTATTGACGATATCAGTGGCGCAGGGTGGACGTCAATTAATAATTGAGTATTGAGGTCCACCTATGCAGAAGGTTGCTGGTTCAATTCCCGCCTCGGTACAAATGTTTGTACGATCTGCAGATATTTGTTCTAGGTGCTCTATGCATAATAAAAGATCTATTTATGTAATATTGTATCCCCCCGCTTTAGTACCTATATATCAACAAGATTTTCTGCAAGATGCCTTTTTTATGTATGAATAATTATATACTAATTATTAATAATATTCTATGAGTAACCTAAGTAACTACAATCAGATTAATTAAATCTGAGTAATCCACTAATCACCATAGAAAATTATGAATGAACAGACTAAAATTAAATGACATCATCACCATAACAATTTGAGTAGACAATGAAGGAATAAATTTGTTTTTATGACACTTAGGTCTTAATTGCCAGATGAGTCAGTCTATGAGACATTCGACGTCACCTACTGCCAACCATTGGAATCACTGTCTGTCTGTTTATTTCTCTTCTTCTGCGTACAATAAATAAACAAAATAAATAAATAATGCTGGACAATCCACACAGCACCATCTAGCCCCAAAGTAAGCTACTCATAGCTTGTAGGTACTAGATAACTTATATATTATTTAATACATTATATACATAGATAAATATTTTTTTTATTATACATAGAAAACAACCAGACCAACGGAACAAATTTCTGCAAATTTCCGATGCGGGAATCGAACCCGCAACCTCTTGCGTCGCAGGCGGACTATCCCCCGCTGCGCCACTGAGGTCGTTGACAATGTTCCTACTACTTATCGTGCTTCCTTCAAACTTCCTTTATACTTGTGAGTAAAGTTTAGTTAATTAAGCAATAGTAAATCGAACTAATATTATGAATGCGAGTTTGGTTGGATAGAGGGATGGATGTTTGTTACCTCTTCACGCCAAAAATATGAAACGGTTCGGGCTGAAATTTTGCATACAAGTTATTCTAATCCTGGAATGAAACATACTTTTTATCTCCTAAAACAGTTCCCATTTGATAAAAATCACCTTAATCCTTTTCATAGAAACAACGCCATTATTAACATCAATAACATTTTCAAAATCTTAACTTTCAGCTACAGCGGCCTATCAACAGATTCTAATCATATTTGCAGAACATATTTTAGTGCACATGTGTGTGCGTAAACACAGGTGCACTCTCCATTCCTTCTACAAAAATCTTACCTCTCTCAGCTTAGTACCTACAGTACATAACACACATTGCCTTTGTTACTTCAGTGTTTAAGTTACTACAATACCTAACATTTTAGACCGTATCTAGAAGAACGAATCGGACAAAATTTAAACACCTGTGTAAGCTACCTTGCGATATTTTTCTTCACTATTCAAAGCACAATATTTAGTAAACACAAAAACCCGGATGATTCAGACCAGACAATGCTTTTTGGCACATTAATATTTTAAATACCGTGGCTTTAGTTCACACTTTTTTACTTAGGTTTAATGTTGTAGGTAACCTTATAAAACAATTTATTAGGTTATAAGATAAACCTAAAAACATCAGACAAGCCTTTTTATCTTCAAAGTATAATTCTCGTTGACTCTATTTTGGTGATCGCGTTTTACTTAGCATTTCTGACCTTGCCAAATGAGATGACTTGTTGTCTTCTATCATTTTCATCTTCACGGCTGTAATAAGCGGTCAAGTTCAAACTATTTGACCCGTAACTTGGTTTAAATTAAGTGGATAAGTTAAAAATACCTAGTGTTGTTCAAGCATGTAATTTACTTCATTTAAAGACAATTTTTTTTTAAACAAATTATGCTAGGCAATTCGCACATCTAGGCCCAAGCTAAGCAGAGCTTGTGTTATCGGTACTAGATAATTGATATACATTATTATTATACATTACATAGATTGATATTTTTTATTATACAAAGAAAAACATCCAGAACGCCCGGAACAAATATCTGCAGATCGTTTGTCCCATTTTTACAAACATTTTTTTTTGCTAAATAATTTGTCATTACACTAATTTTATGAATATTTTGTTTATTTATTACTTTACGTCTAACCACTTGGAAATTTGACATTGCTCCAGAGCTGGAAGAAACTGTTCTTTTAGAGGCTACTTTTTCACTGGTATAACTCAAGCAAAATGACAGACAAAAGTTAGTATGCTTTGTTTATGTTATCAAATAAATAATGCTGGACAATCCACACAGCACCATCTAGCCAAAAGCTAAGCAAAGCTTGTGTTATGGGTACAAGATAACTGATATACATAATACAATACATATTAATATAGATATTTTTGGATACACAGAACACCCTATTTTCTAGTTCATCTTTTGATAAGGCTTTCATTTTCTTTGTGACAGAATAATATTTGTAACTAGTTTATGCCCGCGGCTTCGCATGCGCTTCTATGGAAAAGTTTTCAGGTGATTTCTATCCCATGGGAAATGATTTATGGGATAAAAAGCCTATGTTTGATGCCAGGAAAAGTATCACTTGTATGCAAAATTTCAGCCCGATCCGTTCAGTTGTTCTGGCGCGGCGTGAAGAGGTAACAAAGATCCATCCATCCATCCGAACTTTCGCATTATAATATTAGTGTGATTCTTGATTTATTAAAACTAAACTCCTCTGAAGTGATTCATAAATTAAAATTAATTTTCTAAACTTCAAAAATTCTAATGATGGGGTAGATCACCGCTAACTTCATTCTGGACATCACAAACTACACTGAAAATCGAAACCCACATATTTTGATCGCTAATTGACAAAAGACGGTCATGACCTTAACCAAAATCTCAATCAAATCTTATCTCTATTTTCTACAAGACAAGGCTGCTTTTCCAATGATTTAGCGAGTTATTCATGTGCGAAATTCTTCACTTCGTGTTGCCCTGCAAATTGGTTGCATTTTGCTTTCAATGGCTCTTTAGCACTACGATTGTAAACTTGAACTAGATTTGTTATGAATGGAGCCGCCTTGTTTGTTTGTCACGTACCTAGTTTGATACTTTTTTGTTAGGTACCTAGTTTTTTGGCGCTTTGCTTTTGTTGGTTTGAATCGAGTTGATTTGTTTCATTTCTTGCCCATTATAAACGAATTTTATTTCTAACCCCTTTAAATTCCCGACGCAAAAAGAGAGGGGTGTTATAAGTTTATAGTGTGTATCTGTGTTTCTGTCCTTGGTATCGTAGCTCCCAAACGGATGAACCGATTTTTGTTTAGTTTTTTTTATAATTTTATCTCGAGTGTTCTTAGCCATGTTTCATGAAAATCTGTCGGGGGGTTTTTAATTTTTTTAATTTATTGATCTAATTTAATTAGATGTGTTTTCTGGCTTATAGGTTACGTCGTTGATGGACTATTATTTTTTTATTACAATTTGTTTTTTAAAGCAATCTCACATTCAGTAACTTAACAGCGTGTACAGTTTGATTACGAAAAAAGTCTTCGAGAGCGAGAGTACAGAGGAAGTATACAATTTTTTTTTTTTTTTTTTTTTATTTATTTACCAACTTAAACTAATGTTACATTGAAAAACTTATAATAATGACACTAAGAAAACCACAGAGGTTTGTAAGGGAGTGTCATTAACGAGTCGCAGCCGAGTTACTACCGATAGGTTTGACAAAAAATAAGACCTTAATTTCTAAGTTATACTAGTACGTTATACTAACACTTAGTACGTTATGTACTAACATAACGTACTAAGTGTTAAGAGTTATAAAAAATAGGCAGAAACTACATGTAAAAAATACAATATATTTATACTGGAAGAAAATAGTTTCATAATTTGGAATTAGGTTGAGTAACTGGGATCAAGCTCTTTGATACAGATGTAGGTTTGATAAGAAGTACAATCTGAGTTTACATTTTATATTTTTAGGTGTTATTTTTTCAAGTAGTTCAGTGGGAAGAAGAATACAATATTCCGTGAAAATTGATTCTGTTAAATATCTCAACACCATTCGAAAACTAAAATTAGTAACTATAATAACTACTTCTTTGCGAAAATTGAGTTTGTATGAACAAAAAACCTATTCAACCTCTTTCAGGCGACGAAAATTAGTTCCTTTCTATCCGGTAGAGGCGCTGCAATGTAAGGAAAGAGACGAAAATTTTAATAAACTATGTCTAGTTCTAAGGAATTTCGTCTCAGGTAAGTTTATTAATGGGTGATAGCCATCGATCAAGGTTTTGGCCGGCCCCTCATAGATTCACAATGCGCACCCTGAAACCGTCTGTATCAAAAGAGAAGCCTTTTTGCATGATTAGTTACCATTTCAACTAGTGTCATTTTAGCACTCGGACAGAAAGCATGGCCAAGTGCTCGTATAAAATGCAAAAATCACTCGTCTAAGCAGCAGAAAAATGTTGGAATTTCTTGTTTTCAGTAAGTTTCAATGTATTTTTTACCTTTGTATTGTTATCAGCATATAAATCAGCATTAAATATTAGGTTTTGGTCTGCATATGTTACAATATTTATTTTGTTAAGTTTTAGAATGGAGCGGCTATTTTTTTTAATTTATTTGTGGTAAGTAAAGTATGTGTTTAGTCATTTTTATAAAAAGACTTTTAAAATTAAATAGTAGGTACTAATAATAACAATGTGTTCAGATCGTTTAAAATTATTTTATAAGATCCTTTTTAACTTGAAATAACGTTTATGTTTTGTCTAAACAACTAGTGCGAAGCGAATTAAATTTAAAGTGCCCGCCTAAAATTTGTATGTTAAGATTGTTTCACTAACTTTTATTTACTTATTTAAATTATTGTATGTCCAAAATGACCCTTTTGTATAGGTACTTTTGAGACCAATTTACAGTTTTATCAATAAATGATTCGTTATCTTTATCTGAATTCTGTTGATTTAATAATCCTTATAAAAAAACAGTGTTTATTATTCTCAGAAAAGTACCTACTTACAAAATAAAATAAAATAAATTCGACTCCGCTAATCTCTTGTTCCGTATGCACAAAACTTGTCAGGCTCTGTAAGGGCTCTGCACAAACTGTCTGCGTCAAAACAAGTCATAGACAATTTTGAGTGTCATTTTTGTAAGGTTCTAGGCAAAGATCCTATGACTAATACTATAATTAAAAAACCTACACAAGGCCCTTGCGCACAGAGCCGGGTGAAAAAACTAGTTCTATTCATTCATTTGGCACTTTTTAACGACCACGCCTATACGATAAAGTTACAACAATGTTCTAGTTTGTTCTAGTTATCTACGGGGGAGGCCGCGGAATATTTGATCGAAGGTGATAGCGAAATAAAATAGTTGATGGAATATTATGTAGATAAGGGCACTTGAGGCTGTCAAATTAAAGCAGCATTGAACCTACATAAACCGTGCATATTAAGACATACCATCCCGTTGACATTTCTCCGTTAAAGGTCTACCGCGTGTTAGATATAGTGAGTTATTAGGTACGGGTTTTTCGTTTTAGGGAAACGCTTCTTTGTTATGAAACGCACACAACCTACCTTAGCGATTGGAAATTGTACGCAAGCCTTGATGACGGATGACTATTGACTATAGTATATTCTATAGTATATTGTAGCTCTAACTTCTATTTTGGTCAACGAATTAGCATTGCCATTCAAAGTGGCAATGCTCCCAGCATTCTGAGCACTCTGCCGTCTGGTGACGGCTAAGATTTTTAAGAAATAGATAGATGTGTATATATTAGTTGTAATTGTTTTATTCTGTTACTGTAATTTTCTATGAGCTCTAACTCCATTTAGTTTAAGTTTCATTAGGTGAATACCTACTATTCAATTATTTTATTATGTTATATTCAGTTTTATTGTGTAATTAAGATATTATAGCTGGATTACCACAGTACTACTATTCTAGTTAAATAATTGTACTTATTTGATTTTACGGTGGAATTTTAATTATTGCATCAGTAATAGCTTCTACCCACGGCTTGTGTAGGGGCTCGTCGAAGGTGTAAGACTTCAACTAGGGCTGGTCAGGAATGATATCAATAGAAACACTTCAGAACACTTCAAATCGGTATATTCAACCGTATACACACAACTACGTTCTTAATACAAAAGTCACTGCACTGCACTTTAACAATTCACTTTCGTTATTTTCCTTAAGACTTGTTCACTGTTTGATCGCTCAGAACTGAATAAATAATCTGCCAAAAGGCTCGGTTTATATACCTATTTCTATCCTTTCTGGATAATTCTACGCGTTTCCGGAAGCTATACCTATCTCTTTCTTTATTCTAGAAAATTTTTCTGTCCTTGTCTTTCTTTTCGATTCGTTCGAGAAATTAATTATCTATAGATACATAAGTAGGTAGGTATAAGCGAGCCGGACGCTAGCAACTATTACGTAAGCTAGGGCCTATTCTGTTTACCTAAAAATAATGTTCGATTTTGAACTCTATTTCAAAACAAAACTTCAAGAAATTTCCTAGCTATAATGAAGATATTGTCCTGCACAATTTTGAGCCTTATTCCTTCGGCATAATGTCGTCGTTGCTAACATTCTCCCCCCCAGTGCGCGCTCCAACAAGCACTCCATCTAACTGAAGCGACGACGTATTGGGTACAATGACGATGAGGCGAGAAGTAGGTCTCTTCATGATACCACCCTTTGTTCGTACGTCGACGATACGCGTTCGACCATCAGGACCCGGGTATGTTTGTTCTATGACTCCTCTTGGCCAAGTGTTTCGTGGAAGAGAAGAGTCTGCTACTAAAACTGTGTCTCCTATTTGAATATTCGTAATTCTTCGGTTTTTTATCTTTCGAGGCATCAGTGTCGGCAGATACTCTTTTAACCACCTCTTCCAAAAGTGGTCAGCCAATCGTTGTGCTGTCTTCCAATTAGGACGGCCGACGAGGTTTACGTCATCGGATTCTCCGAAAATTGCAGCTCCGTTAGAGCGGCCAATCAAAAAATTATTTGGAGTTAAACTCTCTTCTTCTCCCGGTTCAGCGCTGAGATGAGTAAGTGGCCGCGAATTTACTGTGTGCTCTACTTCTGTTAATAAAGTAGAGAGCACCTCCTCTGGTGGGTTTCTTTCATTCAGGACCGCAGCGAGAGCAGTTTTCACTGACCGCACTAGTCTTTCCCATGCTCCTCCCATATTAGGTGCACCTGGTGGAATAAATTTCCACTTGAATCCTCTATTTTCAGCAGCCTCAATGAGGTCTTGATTTCGGAGTTTCTTGGCCTCTTCCTTGAGTTCTCGTTTCGCTCCAACAAAATTAGTGCCATTGTCAGAAAACAGTATCTTCGGGCTTCCTCTTCTCGATGAGAACCTTTTCAGCGCCATTATCATAGAATTCGTGCTAAGGGATGCAGCCAGTTCGATGTGAATTGCCCTTGTTGTGAGGCACGTAAAAAGTACACCCCAACGCTTTTCTTTTCTTCTGCCAATAGTTACATATATCGGCCCAAAGTAATCAACACCTGTACATGTAAATGGTGGCTGATGATGTGCGAGACGTTCTTGAGGTAAGTCCCCTAGTGGTGGCATTTCTGGTTTTTGTCTTCTGATTTTGCACAGCTGGCATTGATGAGCAACTTGTCGTACTGCGTCGCGTAGGGATAGTATCCAAAATCTCTGTCGCAGTTCATTAATTACGGTGGCGTGGTTTCCATGGTGTAGATTTTTATGATAATGTTCAATTATTAGCTGTGACACACGGTTTTTTCCATCCAGGATTGGTAATTTAGGATTTTCTTCGAAGTCCCGAAGCTTCGCTGTTCTAGTATTGAGACGCAATATATTTTCTTCATCGAGCGTCACATCTATTTTCTTAAGTCGGCTTGAAATTTCAAGCGGTTTGTTTTTATTCAGATTTTCTATTTCATTCTTGAATGATTCTTGCTGGCTGTAACGAATGAGAGCTAATTCTGCTTTCCTCAAATGTTCATTTTCGATAGGTAGCCAGTTTCCTCGGTCTCGTTTTTTAGACGGTGTTTCTTGACTCGTTGATTTTCGGCGGCATAAATCCATGAACATGTATATTCTTGCCGTAGCTCGAAGAAGGCGCATCCAGCTACTGAATCTGCAGGGATCAGGCAGACTCGGCGAAGTGGCGATTCTTGTTCCGGCACAGGTAACTTTTTTCATTTCGTCATGGTCAAGTTCTCGTATTTCCTCTTTTCCAATATCCTTGACTGGCCAAGTAGATTCGGATTGATATAAAAATGCAGGCCCATTAAACAATCTCGCTTTGCTTTCAAAGTCTTTAGGGAAGTTTCTGGTAGCGTCATCTGTTGGGTTTTCTTTAGTTGGAACCCATTTCCATTCATCTGGCTTGGTGATTTCTTCATCATTGTCTTTCATGCGGCAATGATTCACGAAATTCACGGGGGCTGTTATTCCAGAATGAAAGCCGTGGAGTACCCATCCCAGGCTTGTGAGTGATGCGACAGGTTCGTTTCGTTTTCCCTTCTGGATTTTTCTTGATACGATGAGATCCCAGTTATCTTGCCCAATCAGCAGCGCTGGTTTATTTGCTTCATATAGGAGCTTTTCTTTCAAGTTTTTCAAATGACTGCACTTTTCAATAGTGTCCACATCGATGCACTGAGGTGCCAGTTTTAAGTCTTCTATGGTGTGCACCCCTTTCAGCATTCGTTTATCCGTCCTAAATGCTCCTTTTATTTTGAGATTCATTTTCTCGGAGTCTTTCGTTTCTATATTCTTTCCACCGACGGTTTCTATTATGAGCGGTTCTGCTTTTCCGGTAGCTCCGATGCGACGGGCAACATCTTTATCAATCAACGACACTGTAGAACCTTCATCTAATAGTGCCAAAATTCGCGTAGTCCCCTTCGGTCCGTAAATATCTACAGGAATCATCTTCAGGTAGACGCTTGCTGTGTTGCCCATCGCATAAACGGATGTCATGACGTTTGCAACTTCTTTATTTTCCGTCGTTGGCTGAGTTACAGACGACGTCTCACTTGGCTTGTCTGGTTGCGTTGACGGTGCTGGTTCTCGACGAGATAGCTCCGAGTGCAACATATTGTGATGAGGTCGCTTGCATCTCTTGCACGGCTGTCCTTTACAATTTGAAATCATGTGTCTTCGACGGAGACACATGAAGCATAGCCGATATTTCTTCGCGATCTCCCATCTTTCGTTTGTTGAAGCTTCTTTGAATTTTTTGCATTCTGTGAGCCAATGGTCTTTTTCACAATGGACGCAGAACTTTTTCGTTTTGACAGGCGCCGTTTCATCTTGGTCCGTTGCAGCATTCACTTGGTGACGTGTGTGTCTCTTCTTGCTAGATTCTGGTGGAGCGTAAGTGGCACACAAGGATGCTTCTCGATTCAAAAAATTCTTGATTTTTACTAATTCAGGTTCTTCACCACTTTGTGCTTTGAAATCGAGCCATCTCCATTTCATCAACGGCGTAAATTTCTCGATGATTTTCTTGCAGGTTTTCGGCGAATGCAAGTATTCGCGTTTGTTTAATGCACTAATCGTCGCTACTGCGTTTCCAATGCGACTGGCGATAACACATATTTCTTTCATTGATTCGCCAAGCCGTGGTAGTTCTTCTATACTATCAATCTCGGCGAGCGCGATTTGCTCTGGTCTTCCAAACCTTTGTTCTAGGGCATCCACAACATTGTCAGGGTTGGAGGCCACAAACAAAAGACTTCTGACGACTTCCCTGGCTGTTCCTCGGATGGAATTTCTAAGGCGAGCCATATTCTGTACGTCGCTGTGCTGGGTCACGCTGTCTAAATATGCTCTCTTGAATGGTAGCCACTCTTCATAATCTCCATTGAAGTTTGGAAGATCCCACACTTTTGTAGACTGTCCTGATCTAGAGGCACTTATGATGGCGTCGGCGAGTCTACTTATTTCACAATTATGAGTCGGTTTGTCCTCAGCAGGTGACATCGGTTTATTCTGAATTTGTAGGTTATTGTATGGATTTTCAGTAAACTTGGTCGATTGTTCGACCCATCGTTCCACCTGAATCGATCTTTCTTCGTCGAACTCATCATCTTCTGATTGAAGTTCTGATGGACACTGGGACCCAGTGACACTCATACGGGCTAAATTCGCGGCGATTGTAGCTGCTTTTTCTTCAGCTTTTACAATAGCAGCTTCAGCATCGGCAGTTTTAGCGTCAGCTCTGGCGGCAGCGACGGCGGCTTTAGCTTTGGCTTCGGCAGCCGCAGCGGCGGCTGCAGCTTTAGATTCGGCAGCTTCGGCTTCGGCAGCGGCAGCTTTAGCTTCAGCGGCGAATTTAGCTTTGGTTGCTGCGGCTTCAGCTCTAGCTGTAGCAATCTTCGCTTTAGCCTCCTCAAGTTCTTTTTCTTCTAGTTCCCGAAGAGCAGATGACTGAGACCTCCTTGAGGATTTCGTCGACCTTGGAGCAGGAACAAAGAATGCAGAAGAAGCTGACGGTGGAATCTTAGCAGATCCTCCAATGTTCTTCGGCTTCACATCAGCAGTTGCAGGACACAATGATGTCAAAGAAACAAACGGTGGAACATCTTGTTTTCCTCCAATATTCTTTGTTTTTGCACGTGCTGACCTCCTTAGTTGCCCTGGCAGCATTGCGGGGCTTTCGAATGCTTCCGCTGTCCCAGACGGTACAACTGTGCAAGGAGTTCCAATGGACAACGGAGCGGCGGTGTTCAAGTCAGCCAGCATGTTCAAAGACGAAGTTGAACTGTATTCGGCTCCCGTCTTCCCGGGGCAGATCGGTGATCTGGAGCGTACAATAGGCATTACGCGAAATCACTTCCTAATCCGGCTCGAAGGACCAAAAACTGTAGGGGCTCGTCGAAGGTGTAAGACTTCAACTAGGGCTGGTCAGGAATGATATCAATAGAAACACTTCAGAACACTTCAAATCGGTATATTCAACCGTATACACACAACTACGTTCTTAATACAAAAGTCACTGCACTGCACTTTAACAATTCACTTTCGTTATTTTCCTTAAGACTTGTTCACTGTTTGATCGCTCAGAACTGAATAAATAATCTGCCAAAAGGCTCGGTTTATATACCTATTTCTATCCTTTCTGGATAATTCTACGCGTTTCCGGAAGCTATACCTATCTCTTTCTTTATTCTAGAAAATTTTTCTGTCCTTGTCTTTCTTTTCGATTCGTTCGAGAAATTAATTATCTATAGATACATAAGTAGGTAGGTATAAGCGAGCCGGACGCTAGCAACTATTACGTAAGCTAGGGCCTATTCTGTTTACCTAAAAATAATGTTCGATTTTGAACTCTATTTCAAAACAAAACTTCAAGAAATTTCCTAGCTATAATGAAGATATTGTCCTGCACAATTTTGAGCCTTATTCCTTCGGCATAATGTCGTCGTTGCTAACAGCTTGGCACTCGTTTTTTTTGAAAAAAATGTAACTCTTGTAGATTACATGTTTTTCCTGGTCCCGAATTTTATGTGTGCAAAATTTCAGCCCATTTCATTCAGTAGTTTTGGCGTTGTTTTCGGCCAAAAATCTTCACAACGGCGCTTTTCACCAATATACGGTGAGTATCTGCTCAGCGCATCAGCATTGCCATACAGCGGGGCAATGCAGCCAGCGTCTTTTAAACGCTTCCGACTGGTTTTGATATGGATCAGTTGAGCTACCTGTAGATTGTTTGCAACAGTCTGCAGTTAGCTCAATTGTTTCAATTGTAAATACAAGTTCTAATTTATTTATATTATTTGATTGTAATTTTGTATAAGAATAAAGATATATTCCAATATAATATTAGTGGGATACGTGGGATATGTTATAAGGATTGTATATCTAAAAATAAACGAGTAAATACTACTTATAATTTAGCTTCAATGATGGAGTCCGCAATATTATACACTAGTTTATCCCCGCGGCTTCGCACGCTTTGTTTCTATGGAAACTTTTAAAGGTTATTTTCCCATGGGAACTGTTATATATAAGACTACCTACACTTAAGAACAATACCTGTGCCCAATGCATAAAATCACAATAAATGATATGAATATGAATATGTACGATAAAAGGTAGCATAAGTTTAATTCCAGGACTAGAATTACTTGAATGCAAAATTTCAGCCCGATCCGTTCAGTAGTTTTGGCATGAAGAGGTAACAAACATCCTTCCATCCATACATCCAAACTTTCAAATTTATAATATTAGTGTGCTATTGGCGCAGAATAACTATTTATAGTTCTTAATAATAGGTGACTCTATGGTCGCAGTAAAGTTTTCCTCAACATTAGATCGTGACAAGGCGAGGCGTAATATTATTTAAATAATTAACAAGAGTATTTCAAGTTCAGATCTGTATCGTGGGAAATGAATTGAAACGCATGTTTGTATGAATAAGGCATCTTATTATTTGGCAAGTCATACATTTGTTCCGTAAGCTTCAACAAGGATTGTTGATAGGCTTTGTTTAATTTTTTTCTATCTCTACATTTTGTTTGCTCGTGCGCTAAAACGCCAACTGTCGCTTATTTTATAATTGTATTTTTGTAAATTGTTTAAATAAATAAATAATGCTGGACAATTCACACAGCATTTATCTAGTCCATCATTATCTAGCCCCAAGTTAAGCAGAGCTTGTGTTATGGGTACTTGATAACTCATATACTTAATATAATACACTACATAGATACCTAGATATTAATTATTATAAATATTTTCAAACTTACGCGATCTGAACACATTATTATTAGACTTGTTGAAACGTTGGGAAAAATAGGTACCTAAATAAACGCGATAAATACCCGTTTAATAATACTAATATTTATTATTATACATAGAAAACATCCAGAATTATCTACAGATCGTACAAACATTTGTTCCGGGCGGGAATCTAACCCACAACCTCCTGCGTCGCAGGTGGACCTTCGCCCGCTGCGCCACAGAGGTCGTCAAATTTCGTTCGTCAAAAATCGTCGTTTCTGAGTCAAGTGTGCATTCATGTATTTTCTACCTCTATTGATATCATCTTGGTTCTACATTTAACTATAAATAAATAAATAAATAATGCTGGACAATTCACACATCTAGCCCCAACTATATTCAAGAATTAACTCGCACGTAAGCTGAATTGATAACAGGAGTGCATAACTTGCAAGAGAACAAAAACAAACAATTATTATAGTGAACGGGTTAGTTCAAAACACAAGGAACTTTTTGGATTTCAATCGTGATAAAGGAGACACAACAGCTTTTTGAAGAATCCTTTGACGTACTTATCATTTATCGAGATAGTTACCAGATATTCAGAAGTTAACTGGTATCAGGAGTTCTTATCATGGCAAATTCTATCTAGCTCAAGCTCTGATTATTATTATTTAATTTTATGTTAATCTATTGTAGAATGTATTATTTGCGATGTACCAATATTTTTTATTTTATAATTGAATTATTGAATTGATTTACTATGCTGGGCTTGTGAACTATTTTTTATTATTCGTACCTACTTTTATGACATGTAACAAGCGTTATCAATAAATAATCGGAATCTGAATTGTTATTTTTTTCAGGCCTCACAAGATTCCACTATTTCCTGATACTTCGTCGTCACAGTTTGGTTGCGAAACAAAGACGCAGTGAGAATGTCCTTTGCGCATGCGTGAGAAATTAATAGACCCTCATTATTTTTATTGTGTGCTGGCATTGAGGGAGGTAAATGGTTACGTGGACGCTGTTGAGATTTACTTGTTTGTTACGAGAAATATTATAAATATTATGCTGGAAACAGTTGATAACTTCCTTTTTTTTTATATTATGAACTTAAGGGCAGAAGCCTTTATTCACAAAGAAAATTATAATATAATTAGTATTTACAATGGAAACTATTGTGCTAACTGCAGACTGTTGCAAACAATCTACAGGTAGCTCAACTGATCCATATATCAATACCAGTCGTCGCGTCCCCAAGACGCTGGCTGCATTGCCCGGCTGTATGGCAATGCTGATGCCCTGTGCCAGATACTGAACAGCTCTCGGGTAACGAGTCGCTTCAACCAGATAACTTCTTAGAGTCATCGCTGAAATCAAATTTGGACACTTTTCTTAACATCGAAATTCAACTAGCTATAGGCAAGTCCAGAAATTGAGTAGGTATAAGACGACCACAAAACCTATAATTTGAAGAAAGGCAGGATAAAACCCAGTCTCCACCATAACGAAGATGTGCGGAGATGTCCGAAACGGAGACGAGAAGATCCGTTTTTCAGCTAGGGTGTCTCCACCGAAGCTATGCGGAATGCGTACTGGCTAGACTGGAGCGGAGACGTGAGCTGGCAAAAGCGGAGATGTGTGCTGGCTAGAGTGAAACAGCACACATCGCGTTGGATGTTTGTCTCCGCTACGTGAAGTCGCAGCATGCGAGACCCAGCTCACATACTCCACTTCGATCTTTCTTTGTTTTTTTCGCATACAAATATACATCTCTACTCGGTGGTACCCACTGAAGATGAGCGGGGACCAGATGTGTGAATAGCGACGTTGTATCAGTTGCTAAAAACACATCTCTTCTCCGCTCGTCTCGTCTACGCTTAAGAGGAGTTCGACCGTAAAACATAGCCCTAAGTTAGTGAATAAGTATTCGAATCCAAATTTCGAGTATTTATTCACTACAATCAAACATTTTTGAATGACTAGTTTCTGTCCGCGGCTTCGCACGCGTTGTTTCTATGGAAACGTTCATAGGTTATTTCTATCCAACTGTTACTGGAACTGTTTTATGGGATAAAAAGTAGCCTTATGTTTGATTCCAGGCTACACCGATGCAAAATTTCAGCTCAATCTGTTCAGTAGTTTTTACGTGAAAGAGTAACAAACTTTCGCGTTTATAATATTAATATTAGTAGGATAGGTACTTCATTGAAAAGAACAGTCAAAGGTTATACATATACTTATTTCAATTCTATTTCTATTGTTCCTTCCATTGTGTATATACCTCTTTGTAGTTCCTAGGTAAATTTGATTATTCAGAAATAGTAAAGGAACAAACTGAAAATATTGTAAAATAGATAAATAGGAAACTAAACAAATTTTGATGTCTATTCAATTCCAACAAAGAAAACAAATAATTTACGTGATTTTCGGCGACAACACGTACCTACTTGTTTGACTTCTCGATAACTTTTTTTGCAATATTCAGAATAACACAATACTGCAACCTTCAAATGCTACTCAAAAACTTCGACCAACAAATTCAACCATAGCATAATCCTAATTGGCCCTGTAAATTTCGATTCTTACGCCACGACCGACACGCCTAAAATGCATTCCTGCAAATCTTGTCTTTCTTTCAATCAAGATATTTTGTATGAAACCAATGGGCACGAAGATAATAAGCGATGAAAAATGCCTGCTTTTTGCACGCTAGAAGATACAATTCTTTGTTGTTCATAAACAAGTAGGTTCGATGCCTATACGTCATCAGTACTCAACATTATAAACACCTCTTAATATTTTTGCAACGAACACCATTGAGACTGAAATGGTCACAGACCGATTTAAAAGCGTTAACCATTGCCTATGGTAGGTCATAATGGCCCATAGAGTCAATCTGTGCCCTTGGCCAGACGAATGATCTTATTGTCTATGGTACCTTTTAGGTCAATCAGCTGTCCATTGTACCTAAGTTTATGTTTGTTCCTTAATCTTGATTTGTATAAATTATGTGACAACGTTAAGACCAATTAAGCCTTGGCATTTCCTTGTTTTCCTCCATTTATTTTGGTATATGGCTGTTTGTCCAACATAATTATATTTAATTATTTTCGCCTGCCTGCCTGTCCAATTTAAGTGATGGACTTTACTATTTCTGTTACGTTGAATGGTTGCTTCAAAAAGGGTTTATTAAGCTAAATCTTTGACGATCAAATTGTCGACGGCTGTCGGCTGGCTTGCATGTTTCCTCACTAAAAGCTTCGAGAGCTGTAAAAATACGTTTCTGATCTCTCTTCCTTTGTCAAGGAAACCAATATAAGTAATTCATTGATTTCTTTGAAAGAGGGAGAGAGTTTTGCGGAGATTTTTCTGTAATTAATAAATAATGCTGTACAACTCACACACACAGCATCGTCTAGCTCCAATCCAAGCAGAGCTTCTGTTATGGGTACTAGATGAATGATATACTTAACAGAATACCTTCATTATTAGATAGATATTTTTAATTATACATAAAAACACCCAGAACACCCGTTACCAATATCTCTGTACCTATTTATTTGCTCGAGACATCTGTTGGTCTCGAGGTATGAAACGAATCCCTAACCTCCTCCGTCACAGGCGGACCTTCGCCGCAGAGGTTGTCAAGAACTTATCAAGTAAAAACCCATAGACAACCAAAAAGTCCCATTACAAAATATTGCAAGACTTTTGTCACCTAGTCCTCGCCCATGTTCTACTTACAAAACCGGCCATGCCTAAAACACAGTTCCTAATTGATTTGTGCCATCCGGACCATTGTGACACAACATTGCACAACAATGGGACAAACCGACACCTGACTAATCATGGACATTGGTTTACTTGGACCCATTGAATTTTTGAAGTTTAACCTAGCTTAATATACAGGGTTATTGGTAATTCACTGATACTGTGGTAACTGCAGGTTCTGCTCACCACCATGAATGAACACGTCCGTGAGGACGTCTAGTCTCAATTCTTAAAATTGGTGGAAAGGGAATGATATTAATATTTACTGACCTCCATTTTAAAATCGTTTATTAAGGGTTTTTATTAAAGTAAACCTAATATCCCAGCCAGGCTAATGCAACAAAAATCATCTTGCGTAGATGTAAAATAAGCCAATGATGATGATGTGGATAATTAGGTTTCGGACATTATTTTGTATGTGAGGCGATTTACAAAAAAAAATAAGAATAGAACCTGGCGTCTTCACAAACGGGTTCGTGATGATGGGCAGAACCTGCAGTTCACGTAGTGTCAGTGAATAACTAATAACCCTGTAAATGCAGACCTGACCAGACCCTGTATAAATAATGCATACTTTTTCTCATATGACACCTCCTCTTACACGTCACTTCTCAAAGGCTCTGCCTGAAAAGCGCAGTATTGGGCAAATGCTTTAATACTGCAACATACTGAGTCAGGGACCCATTTTACCCATAACTGGATTGGTCCAGTTATGGGTAAAATGGGTCCCTGACTACTGACTGACTAATTCACTATGTTAATTTTAAGTACCTAGCCTACCTAGTTAAATAAGATTTTATTACTGTTATTTGGCTAAAAAATATGTACAAAAACCAAATAACCAGCGCAGTATTGGGCAAATACTTTAATACTGCAACATACTGAGTCAGGGACCTATACTTGACCACTAACTCTTTATGTTAATTTTAAGCACCTACCTAGTTAATAAGATTGTTTTAAGGTTTTTGTTACTATAGTGCGTAAGCCCTCACACTCTGTGACGACCTCTGTGGCGCAGCGGGCGAATGTCCGCCTGCGACGCAAGAGGTTGCGGGTTCGATTCCCGCCTCGGGACAAATGTTTGTACGATCAGCAGATATTTGTTCAGGGTGTCCTGGATGTTTTCTATGTTTAATAAAAAATATATATCTATGTAGTGTATTGTATTAAGTTTAACAGTTATCTAGTACCCATAACACAAGCTCTGCTTAACTTGGGGCTAGATAATGCTTTGTGAATTGTCCAGCATTATTAATTATTATTATTATTACTCTGGGTAATTTATAAAAATCAAATAATATCCCAAAAATTATTTTTTATGTTATCTGCCTAAAACTATGTTCTTGTTTCTATTTGTTTTTTGGATAAACTAAATTATATATCTCTCTCTCTCTCTCTAATATCTACCCATAAGTACGCACAATAGTTTGCGAAATTGGATCTTGAACTGCATCAATAAGTATTGATCTCTCTGGGAGGAAATTCCACTAAATAAGTCGTCTCAGAATTACACATTTTGGCATTTAACCTTTGATGAAACAAACTACAGATTAGGGATTAGTCCCGGGAATTCCCGTTCCCGAAATTCCCGGGAATTCCCGAAATTTTTAGCTGATTTAAGAACCGGGAAATACAAAATCATTTCCCGGGAAATTTCGGGAATTTCGGGAAAAATATTTTAACTTTTATAGCATTACCAAAATAACGTAACTCAACATATTTCACTTCCTCTTAGCATTTCACATTATCAGGTACCTAACCTACGCGGTATTAGGCAGGGTTGACATGATTTGTATCACTTGATATAAATCAATTGTTATTTTCCCTGCAATGAAAACAGAGAGCAGTCAAAAATGTATAAGAGTGCCCAAAATTGAACTTCCGTTTACACATGCACAATGTACCTATACCTGCTTTATTGGTTGAGGATTCAGGAAATTCTCCGAAATTAATAATTCCATAAAATTCTAATAATGCGAGTTGTCGAAAAAAAGATGCTTAGCCAACGTATTTGCGGCAAGTCATATCTGTTTTACAATTTGTATAAAGAACTAGTACTCCGGTAACGTTCTGCCCGCACCTTCGCACGCGCTATTGGAAACGTTTAAAATTTTATTTTTGGAAACATGCAAAATTTCAGTCCGATCCGTTGAGTAGTTTTGGCGTGAAGAAGGAACGGTACAAACTTTCATATTTACAATATATTTTAATATTATTAGCTGCGGCCCGCGGCTTCGCCCGCGTCTAAATTTCAGTTATGTATTGTACAACAGGGGGTGTGCAATAAATAACTTTAGGGGTCGTTTTGTAAAAATAAGAAATACGTTATTCATTATTTACTTTATAGTTTATTTATACCGAGTTTTGAGCGAATCTAACCAAGGAATAATATTATCCATATAAACTTAACCACCCTTTTTAACCACCTGAGATTAGTTTTTGCAAATTAGATTAACCTATCTGTTATTTCAGAACTTAAACTATCTACACACCAAATTTCAACCAAGTCGGTTAACTAGTTACTGAGATACGTGGTAACAAACATTCACACAAACTCATGCATTTATAATATTAGTAGGAAGTGTGATAAACGGACTTAGATACCGAAAAAAAAACTTGAACCAAACATGTAAGACAGAAATGAAAATGTTTAAATCTTGGTGTCTTTCCTTTCTGCTAGTACTTCGTGTGATTAAACCTTTGAACCTACCTTTCCTACCAACCTATAAAAACCTATAAACTGGATAGACCAAAGCGATTTTGATGGAATAAAATATTAAATTAAATAATTCCGATTTAAATCAAATTAATCGTATTTTCTTTTTTAACCATGATTTTTATCAAACCTGGTATAAGAAATGTTAGTTATAGCTATATTACTTTTGATCTGTAATTAATATAAATTTTTAGGTCCATGATGATGATAACATGCACAAAGAGGATAATAAATTGCAGCAATGCATTTGACTCTGGTACTTTTCTTCTCTTTCAATCGACTATGTAGAGCTGGCTTCAGTCACGACTCTATACAAACTCTATAAAAAGCCTTCAGGCTTGTTGTCGAACGAGGGGACAAAAGACATGGACCTAAGAATTTGTTATTCATTTTATTAACATTTCAAAAGAAATACAGCTTTAAGTAACTTACCTAATACCGCATAGGTACCTGATATCAGCGAAATGCCTAAAAAGGACGTGAAGTATATTAAATTATCTTATTTCGATAGTGGTATAACAGTAAAAATATTTTTTCGAAATTTCCCGGGAATTCCCGGGAATTCCCGGTTCCTACTTTGAAACTTCCCGGGATTCCCGGTTCCTCGAAAAGGACCCGATTTTGGAATCCCTACTACAGATGGAGGAACGCGTGTCAAAACTGTCAAGGTTGAAACTATTCTATTCCTATCTCTCCGTGCAAATAGCACCGCACGCACTATCTAAAGTAACTTTCATCTATGGACGATTCTGCGGCGCTACCATTGTCATAGTAAAGCGATTAATTAGCAGAATTCGGCCTTTGTATTTACCCTTTTAGTGCTCTTGTATATTGGCTTGGGTTGACCTGTGTAATGGAATTACTGGGTAAAGTTTGACCGAAACCGCTGTACCGCGCCTGAGTTATGCGCGCGACGAGACAGGGAGTATCGGCCGCTCCGATCCATCAGTCTGCCAGACAACACAACAAACCATCAGCCAGACAATATCGATCTCATGTGTACTCCTGCTCTTTTTCCTCGGCCCGCATCTCGCCGTACTTTTTTAAGGAGTGGTACAGCGGTTTCGGTCAAACTATAGTAATCAAATCATGACGTTTTATATTAGAGTTCCATGAAAGTTATCTATGAATTTGAAAGAATCTATGAATTTGAATTCGGGAAAAGTTAGTAAAACAATTGAGTGTTAGGTAGGTAGGTAGGTGTAAGTACTCCTATTTCCGCATTCAGACTCGTAGTTGGTCCATTAAGCGTTAAAAATTTTAGCTAGCATAGCCAACCTAACTCCGTCCAGAAGCGCAGAATCTTCCTGGGGTCTTCACAGGCACCAATTGAGTGTTAACTTTTAGCATACATACTATAAGCTAACTTCATTGAATGAATGTATGAATTGATGAAATTTTTCTTACAGACAATAAAATCAGACGCGAACAGCCCGCGCCAGGCCTTCTAAAAATATTGTTGTCATCCTAGGCGACAGATCAAATTATTCTGTGATCAAGTTGGTAAAATATCTCAGTTTTTCTTTGCATTTAATTGAGTTTATGTTTTTTTGTTTGAGCATTTGAGATTCTAATCTAGTAATTAATTAATTGAGTTCCAACGTCATGCTACGCCGTGAGAAACATGGTTTTATGTATGGGTGTTACTAGTTCAAGCTTGGTTAATAATTTGTGTAGGAACCTACTTAACTTTGAATTACATATCCTATCCTACAGAAAGTTGGTGAAATGTGAATATTATTTTGTTACCTAACTCCGATCGATCCTACCGATCTCCTACACTACTGAACAGAACAAGATGAAATTTTGCGTATAGAACGTAGCCTAATTTAGATTATAAGCTACTATTACACCGAAAATACGCGTGCGAAACGGCGGGCAAGAACTAGTTTACCCATACATGTATTTGATTAACAAGTAGGAAACAAAACAAATAATTTGGCTTGTTTTAAAAAACTATAAACCGACTTCAAATTTATCTAGGTACATAGTTGAAATTTATATGTAACTAATTTCGGGGTTAGCCAGTGTCTGACTAGTCCAGGAAATACCGAGAGTTCTCATACACTCTCAATAAACTTAGCTAAGCTTTCCCGTTAGAAGCAAAACAGTTAATTAACTAGGGCCCTCCCCCGGCTTCACACCGAAGTATCTCACCGAACAATACGCTCTCTAGCAAAAACAACGCATCGGTAGAAACGTAATCTATTGAAATCACGTACATTGTTTCGTGTGAAAATCTACCCGGAAACTTTCTGATTTTGAACGCGTTGGGAAATATTTTGATATGTCTATGGATTTATTTATAGAAAAGTCAAAAGAAAGAAATTTGTTTCTATTTATCCGAAAAAAGGCGGTATCATAATTATAGTTTTTTGCATGGTAGGTATTTGCGATTCTGTCGTAGCATACGTCGTAGGAGCTACGACCTAGGCTACGACGCTAACGGTTGAACAATTTTTTTTTTGTTTCAACTGTGACTTCATCGAAAGGGCTCTTATTCTTAGCTATGTATGATGAACATCAGTGGAGTCGTACAATGTTTCAAAGTAAACTCGTCATTGAGGCTTTACGAATTATCGTGAAATTATTTTCTTCAAGAATAACGTTATGTTTAAACTCATAAATCTCATCATCCTCGAAATTACCAGAAAGTTATTTCTATTATCAATTAATCTTTACAAGCGGTAGTTTGTTGTAATTCAGCAATTTGTTTGAAACTTTATTAGTTAAGATGGAGCTTTAGGCTTGGCGCAAACGGACCACTGGCCAAAGCCACCGGTGACGAGCGACAAGCTGTTTCCACGCTTTTTCATACGCTACATTTTGTACGAACTCGCCGCACACCACCGGTCGCCAACGGCAGTGTCCACGACTTGACGCCGCTGCGCGCCACGCAAAACCCTCACTCAGTTAACTGCTGGGCATCTATCGCACGTACTACGCCATAAATGTGGTCGCAGGCATCCATTGCTCGTACTACGCCTAAAACACTTCCGCCCCGGTGGCTGACGCGCGCTTCCGCGACTGCTGCAAATGTGGCGGTACCGGTGTAGCCACCGGCTATACCGGGGCTGTAGCCGGTGGTCCGTTTGCGCCAAGCCTTAACGACTCAACTTGCAAAATTGGCATCCTTATTTTGACATAGCTTAACTCATTGACATCACTACTTATGTTAAAAGAAACTATGTAAACGTTACGAATTTCTCGATTTAAATAGTTTCGTAGAGAGCCTTGTCTCTAAGAAGCTCTCAATGGCATAAACGTCCAAACCTTCCAAATAAAGTTATTTTCTGAGCTCGCAAAGGTATATCCAAGCTTTGTTTTTAAAACCTCATGTTTTTTCCCAGCCACAATACGACACGTCACTTCACATTCTGCTCTGCAGGTACCTCCACATTGTTTATTTGATAACAATCTAAAATTGTCCAGTCATTTGCGTTTAATGACCATAATAAATACGTATGTATACCTACATAACTGTGAGATAAATGACTCTACATATGTATAGAAGTTACGAACTATAGTCATCAAGTAAGCAGTTGTAAATAATATAATAATGATACTTAAGGGTCCGGCGACGGATGAATGTCCCATACAAACGTAATACCAAAATTATTTTTAATTTGAGCATATTATCACTATGGTCTGTTATTATTTGTATTAAAATACTATTTATTTAGGTTCCTACCACAAGCTTTTTTCAAAATACTTGTCCACACAAATACTAAGACAACATTTATTCTTTCATGTAAAAATGCGATTAGGTTTTATTTCATTTCAGAAAGGTATTTTGAAAAAAAATTGTGGCAGGAACCTAGATAAATACTATGTTAATACAAATAATAACAGACCATAGTGATAATATGCTCAAATTAAAAATATTTTTGGTATTACGTGTGTATGGGAAATTCATCCGTCGCCGGACCCTTAAATTAATAAAAGCTAGCACGATCCTTTTTTGTTTTTCGTTTACAGGATTAGTGACGTCAGCATGAAAAAGCAAAAAAAACAATCGCGTTAGCTTATAAAATCATAACTCTATTTGGCAGAACGAAACTTTGACTTGCACTTTTGCGTACAAATAAGTAGATACCCATTCAATCCCGACGAAAAAAAAAACCTATATGTATGGAACAGATCTTTGTTAAAATTTGATAAAATTCTCGGATAATTATTATATTTTCTACAACTTGACTTGTGACTATAATGTGTTTATTTTTAATTACATACATAAGGTATTAAAAATAAACACAAGTAGTTTTTAAGTTTAAAATGTACATCCATTTTCTTTTTTTTTGTGTTGTTATATAAAATTATCCTTAATTTTATTTTACGTAGATTATTTGCCTACCATTTTGTCATACAAGTAAATGAATAATCATCACTGAATTTTAATAGGTGCAAATACCTCCTACAACCCTTACTGCAGCGTAGTATAAAAGCTTAATATTTTCAGGTCTTAGTTGTGTTCAATTTAGAGATATAAAATATTGAATCAAGTGAAGGTACTTACAGCAGCATGCTGCGTAGCATCGTTGACGTCGGTCTCGAAGTTCCACTGGGCGGCCACGTTATTCGTGCACTCCTTGGAGGACTGCTCATCCGCCTTGTACAGGAAATCCCGGATCTGCTGCAGGTCCACGTGATTGAACCTGTTATCTATGTTATTATTATCCACCCCTGGGTTATTGAAGTCGTACGGATTAGCCCCGACGTAGTTCGGATCATTGCGAACGAAATTCGGGTCATTCCGCCTAAAGTTCGGGTCATTGTTTATATCGATTCGATCATCTCGGTTCCTATCATCATACGGTCTCGATGTAGAACTAGGATTCCTTCCGAAATCTGAACTAGGAAACCCGTTGTTATTGATATCAGGGTTTATCCGACTGTAGGGGGTCGAAGAAGGGTAGTTCAGGGTTGAAGGCCGCGCGGTGCTGAACTGGTTGTTGAAATTAGGGCGTCCAGTGCTGAATTGGTTGTAGTTCACATCGTATTGGTTCCCGGGGGAATTGATAGGAGTTTGTGTACTGGACACGAAACCGTAACCATTCCTTTGCGTGCTTGAGATCGGTGGTAGATCTAGTTGAGCGTTACAAAAAGTTGCGAGCACTAGGAGACTGAACTTTATGGTGTTAAGTCGAAGGGCCATTTTGGCCGGCAAAATGGTGTGTTTCTTTTGTTTTTTTGTTGCGACCAATGAAGCGTGGTGCTGGTTTGGTCTCGCGTTGACGACTGGTGGCTGCTTACCTCTGAACTCGGGCCGTGAGAAGTGGCTTTGTCTCGAGCAGTAGGTACCAGGGTCAGCGGTTTCAAGTTCAGAGTTTCAGACTGAAGAATGTGACGAGTTTTCCTTGCGGCTGATAGTGTGGGAGGTTATTAGCAATTTGGTGTTAGATTTGCGTAAATTTGACATACGTTAGTATTTCTAAGAAAACTTCTAGGTGATTCTTTCACAAGTAGTAAACTACAGAATGTATCTAGGTAAGTACATTACCGTAGGTATATGCCTGAAATCTTCAGGAGGATTTCGTCACATGCAGATCATTGCGGATAATCTAAGCTCAGTAGCTCAGCGAGCGAGAGTCCGCCTGCGATGCAAGAGGTTGCGGGTTCGATTCCCTCCTCGGAACAAATTTGTGTTCAATCAGCAGAAGTTTGTTCCGTTGGTCTGGGTGTTTTCTATGTATAGTAAAAATATATCTATCTATTTATCTATATAATGTTTTAAATATATAATTTATCTAGTACCCATAACACAAGCTTTGAATAGCTTACTTTGGGACTAGATAGTGCTGTGTGGATTGTCCAGCATTAATTATTTCCTTCTCAAAAGGATTGTGTTATTCTATTGCTAAGTGCCTTACATAACCACCTTGAAACAGCCTGTTATTGTCTACTTGTGTTTTAACTTAAACGCTAAGTAGGATTTTCGCAAACAATATTTTCCAAATACCATGGTAGAGATAAACCATTCTAAAAATGAACGCGCTCTAAACGTCGTACAATCGGCGTTCATTTTTAGAATGGTTTATCTCTAACAGCTCTTTTTTTACAACTCCTAAATTTCACTTATAGTTGTACAAGAATCTATCTAGTTTAAGTTTTAGCTACAAAGAGAACAAAAAACCCTTTTACGTGAGTACCTACTAAGCATACATAAATGAGAAGATATAATTACCAGTGCCCTATTAGCATTCCCACCGCAAAAGGCGTGGAAGAAAGCGATAACAAAGCGAAAGCGATGCGATAAGAGGTTACAGAGGCTCGCCTCAGGAAGTGACGACCTGCTATTGTGTTATGGTCTCCTGGTAGTTTCAGATTATGCGACAGATTTGTAAAGAAAATAAATAAATACTTAGAAAAGTTACTGTAATATGGGCAGTTTCTTTGTATTCTTTTGAACTTCGGGGTTATCTGATTTGAGATAACCTTTGAAGGTTACAAGGTCTAAGAAGAACATTTTAAACAAGAAGTTCATATTTTCTTAAAGCTTTTATATGATTTTTAATAATAATTGCATGTGTCTTGTAACGAGTGTACCTAATTCATAAAAAAATATTAGTAATCAAAAGATTTGTTCTAGAAAAAGTTCGATCCATCCATATTGAATATTCAATGAAGAATCAGTTTATTGCAATATAAAAAAATTCTTAATTCTAATCGTAAAATCGTTCTTTGAGGTTATTACTCCATCAGAGAACAAGGCACCATCCATCACAGACCACTTCGGCGCCATACACGCATAGCCGAAAATGATCATGCAACGTTTTGATAGTCGGCTTGCTAAGAACAGTAAGATTAGCGAAGAATGCCATGCCAGCTATTTGAAGGAAAAACTCGCATTGGGTAAAGAGCTGTTACAACATCAATTGGGAACAAACGAAGTTCCCTGTCATGATGATATAGGACAAAATACTACAAAATTTTAGATTGAAGAAGGAGGTTCCGCAATGGGGGTCTTTTCTCGAAGCAGTAGACGGAGGTGATACTTTACAAAATGGTCAAAGATTGTCAACGTTTGAAGAATTCATTATGAATATAACCTACGAAACTAAGTTTTTGTTAGAAGAACACCAAGGTTTCATAACTTCTTCTTTAAACATTGACGTTTTTCTAACACTAACTTTATAGGTGCGTAGTTTACCCGCTTTCATAAATAATAAATAGTCGTGCCCGTGCAGGGAATCTTTCAAAGAGACGCTAATGAACCGCTTCTGTCTTCGGCCTGTCTCAGGGTTGCAGACAAATCATGTAAATCTCACCATAACATAACTTTACCGACTGTGTTTTATTTAGCCCTTGAAGTAACGCACGTGAGGAACATACAAACCTAAGCCCAATTCAGCCATGGTATCAACAACTCCATACACATACCCAGATAGTAAGATACGCAATTTTCCTATTGTGCCAGTTTTACCGTGGGAAATCGCTGGAACCGACTGTAGTACCTACTTATTTAACATATTACTAAACTGCATAGCTCTTTGCATTTTAAGTGCGCATTTACATAAAGGTGATCTTATGGAAAATTCTGTAATAATATAATTGTTCTGCTTACATTTATTAGATGATATCTGATGGGAAACGTCTGCCGTTAAAATTATTCAAAGTTTTGAAACTGATTTTATTTTACGACACATCGGCGTTTATGTCTGCTGAAAATTCTATTCTATTTACTAATATTATAAATGCGAAAGTTTATGACCTGTAAAATTTTTGTAACCTAGGAACTCCAAAACTGATTCCAGAACAGATTAAGATGAAACTTTTAAATCCATCATGGTTATTAACACTTAAGTCATTTATAACGGGATATTTACAATTTTTTGAGTTTTGAGCTTTCCAATATTTATCTGTGCCGAAATATTGGAAAGCTCAAAACTCAAATCATGGTAAATATCCCGTTATAAATGACTTAGAATAGGCTTCTTATTATACCAAAATACGCATGCGAAGCCGCGGGCAGAAGCTAGTTCGTCATTATATATAACTAGTTTCTGGCCGCGGCTTCGCAGGCGCTGTTTTGTTTTATTAAAGGTTATTTTCTTTCTATCCCATGGGAACTGATGTATGGGGTAAAAAGTAGCCTATGTTTAATTCCAGGCTTCGAAACGGGAACTGGCTGAAATTTGCATACATGCATTGTAAATTTCAGCCAGTTTTTGATCAGTAGTTTTGGACGTTGGTTGTCATATGCGATGGTTACCAATACCACAGATAATATAAAACTATCGATTACCCTCATTAGGTAGATTATTGGCTCAAACTACAAGAGATATAACAAATATTCGTCAAGTCCATCGCCGACCTTGTAGCGGCCGTCTAGATTTGCGCGCGTTCGTGCGCGTAATGAACAGATCAATTTCATTATTACCGCGGTGTTTTGATCTTGTCATTTTACGCTGATTTGTGGCTACTGGCTACCTGTCGGATGTTTAACACCGTGCTAATCAGGTTTCAGATAAATTTGTTATATCACACTAATTATTATAAATTAGAAAGTTTGGATGGATGGATAGATGGACGAATGGATGGATGGATGTTTGTTACCTCTTCACGCCAAAAGTACTGAACGGATCGGGTTGAAATTTTGCACACAGCTAATTCTAATCCTGGAATCAAACATAGGCATTTTTATCCCATAAATCAGTTCCCATGGGATAGCAATCACCTTTAAACGTTTCCATAGAAACAACGCATGCGAAGCCACGCACCGTGAAACCGCTACTAACAAAAACTAAGCTTTTGTGCTCAAAATAATTTTTGGTTAAACCCAGCCAAATCACCTAATCAAATCCAATTACTCATCGTATCCAACTGTAAATTTTTCTAAGAACAATAACGTCCTAATATACCTACATAATAACACCTGGACCTAAGTTAAGAAATTTTTGTGTAATAAATAATTGAAAACCCGCACACGTCATAAAATACAAACACACCCCGAATAAAAATATATTTGAGTTTCAGTATAAATAAAGCTAGGAGTCATTTTTTGACCTACTTGCTTAGACCTTGGCCGAATCTAGCCTACTTAGCCCTTGAGGTCACAACTAGGCTACTTAGTCCTAACTACTCTCAAGGTTCAGAACTAATGTATGGCACAACTTACAATACCTATACTTAGCAGTTACCTATTTGATTGGTACCTTCTTGAACTGTGCTAGAACGATGACATAAATATTGTCAACTACTAACTGTAATCACCTGTAATTGTGTTCTTAATTGTGTAATTTAAGATTAAGATATTGTTTTTAATGTGTTATGTAAATATGTGTGTGGTGGGCAAATAAACAGTATGTCTATGTTTATGTCTATGTCTAGCTTACCTTTCGTTATTTTATTGACGCATCAAAAATTTCAGATATTTTTGATGCGTCAATAAAATAACTAATAGAGATTCTCCAACAGATTGTCAGTCCATGACAAGGGACACATGACAGTCCATAGGCCGTTTGTAAGAAAGCTTTTTGATCTCAGTAAATCTTAAATTTTGACAAAAAGTTCTGCTCTACTATAATAATGAGCTATAGGGACGTTAAGTCTACTACCTGTCATAATTTTACTGACTCTTCAAGAATATTTCTAACTTTTTCACAGTCCATAGGCCGTATGTTATAAGAAAGCTTATTTATTTCAGTAAATAAAAAAAAATTACAAGTTCTGGTCTACTACATATATTAATGACCTATACGGCCACGTTAAGGCGCTAACCCGACCTAAATCCACCATCTATTTCATCTTATTATCATGTTAAATTAGTATCCCAAGAAGCCATACCGTACCATGACGATATTAATTTTAATCCAGTACCACACGATGAGATCCTTTTGCACCCATCCTATTTTTATCCCGTCACAATAAATAAGCCCAAAAAACATAACAATACACACGTTTTTGCTTCAGTTTTTTTTTCTGTTCTACATTTTCCGGTTGAACAGACTGCAGGGCGTTTTTGTCATTCATCTTGTGTGGCCCTCGTTGTGTTATTATGTTTTTGACAAATCATTCGGACTCTTGAAGGCTTTTCTAGAGGCCGCCATAATTAGGCTAATCACAATTAGATCTCACGAATTTGATTGCAATTAAGTCAAATAATTATTGTCATGGTAGGCAAATGGATACCTACATTATATGCCTAGTATAAAATCATAAATCGCTGAACAAGGTTTATATAAACCTTATAGAGATAATTCGATGTTCTTTTTGCGAAATCTTTGTTGGTCATCTTGGTTCTAAGAATAAATAGTACAGAAAATACGTTATTGTTATTTAAATGGAAGCAAAAAGTGCCTGGCATAATTAATTTGGTTTGGGACCTACTTTAAAAAAACCTATTATATGTCAATAACCTTAATCTTTGCTAGTAGATAGATATAACAAGGAAAGTCCGGGTTCGATTCCCAATGATCTGCACTTTCAGGTGTCATAGTTGTACTACTTGACTTTAATCATAAATACTTAAATCACGCTGGACTATTCACTCAGCATTAACTAACCCCAAACTAAGCAGAGCTTGTGAGATGATAAAAAGCATAAAAATCGCTAAATAGAGCCAAACCTCTTCTGAGGAGTTAACTTTCTTTATCAGAAGAATATTTTGCAATGAAATGGAAAAGGATGAAGGATATTTGGTAAAACATTAATTATATTAATTCTTTTTTAGAAATAAATAAATAGCTAAACTTATGAACTAATAACACTCATTGGCTAATGATTTGCTGCAGCTTCTGCCGAAATATGGAGTTCTCCATCGCGTTCCGTTGTTCTAACGAGCAGTATGCTGAAATGAAAACAAGTTGTTTACTTTATGTTAAGCCATAAAACAGCTCTTACCCATTATCTATTGGACTTAAGGCCCTAAATGCTGTAAAGCCTAAACTCATTTGCCGTGGCGGTCGCTGTGTAATGTTTTAATACCTCTAATGCAATTATCAATTTGCCTGCCTGATTACTACGGGCCAATCCACCTTCCCATGGTCCAGCAAACATTGTGGTTATATGGACCGAAACTCGTTGGTCTACATACCGAAGCGACAGAAATCAAAAATATCAATTTATTTCCGTGTCAGTGTTTAGTTTTACAATTTGACCTTTTCTAAGTGTATATTTATTGTATTTATGGAAACAAAGAGTTTTTGATTTTGACTCAGAGAAATGAGCCACTCAGATGACTCACAACTCACGACTACTTTTTATTATTTATTTATTACCTACACGTTCTACTCTAACAGAAAAGACTAAAGACTCACAAATAGTGCTATCTTCCCAGCCAATAAACTCGCCAGTCCTCTCGTTCTCCTTCCTCAGCCAATCGTGCAGTGGTTCGAAGTACTCCAGCAGTCCTGAGGCGTCCATCTGCTGCTGGCCAGTCAGAGCCGCCATCGCTTCCGGCCAGGGCCTTGATGAACCCATTTGGAGCATTTTTCTAAAAGAAAATACAATATAAATATCTTTATTTTGTTCACAATGTACAAAGTACGTACAAACATGATTATTTTCTTATAAAATATTTTGAAACCTCCTTTTACGAAAAATTACTTGGACTAGGAGGTTTAGCTCATCCTGAAGTATTGTTCAGATCAGTGACGGTGTTGGTTGTATTGATATTAATAATGATGATTGTGGTGACTGTGGTGATAAAACATCTCAAAACCTTAATTGCTCAGTGAAGATAACAACAATAAAAAAAACAACTATCTATAGGGAAAATAATTAAAATCTTAGAGCTTCTAACTGAAATGAACATTGCTAAAAGTACACTGAATAAAAAAGGCATGAAGATGTTAAATGACAGCACAGATGTTTTGAATGATGATTCCTATAAAAGTTATAAGAGCGTTGAGAATGATTATGGTATAAGTAACAATGCTGTTAGTGATCTATTATGAAATTTCGATGTTAGCAACAAAGATTAACCACTACCCTAAAGCCATGCCCGCAGCTTCGCTCCGATAGATGTCGCAGTTAGAGAGCGGCCTGCTGGGGTCCCCAGGTGCATATTCACCGGCGAGCTGGCACAGGGACCGATGGAATTGGAACTGGATTATGTACGAGATGTAGTATCTGAAACCGTGAAACAGTATGCAAGAATGATTTACGAACAATATTATAAGTACCTACATTGCCCTGGATAGTTGACATTATTGTTGTTGACCATTTTCTGGTAGTTCAATCTAACTAGTCATGTTCAGACAAAGATCCTTCAAATAAAAACAAACGACGAGGAAATTAGAAATGAAGAAGGGGCCTTATTTTGATTATGATGCGTGTGGATTAAGGTTCCTCCAGATACCATAAATTTATAATAATGTGATTTTTACAAATACAAACTTAAAATGGTTGGAACTAGGCGAAAAATAGATTAACGAATTATGTGCGCCTGATGTATGTATGTTTATTAGTGGTTACTCCAAAAATTCCTACGATTTCTGAAACTTTGATTTTAACAATGGCTAGAAATAGATACCGTAAAACTACTGCTACGATCAGGAGCATCTGCAATCAGCATCTAAAATTAACTCTGAAGCCCACCTCATATACTCCACATCAGCAGCAATATGATACTTTGCCGCAGGATCAAAGTCCTCCTCACTCCTCGGCGCTGGCGGCTCCACACCTTGCAAAGACTCCCTCAGCTGCCAGAAGTGACAGTTGTAGTCTTGAGGAGTAGTGGTTCCTCGGAAGACTCCGTAGCGGTAGAGATCCAGGAGGTAGCCAAAAGGTAGGAATACTATCTTGTCTAGACCCTGAGGACAGAGGTTTAGGTATGATCAGATTTTTTTTTTCGAATTCGCACCTACTCCCGATCCTATGGTTACAAGCCTACATCCGAAAATGTATACGCCAAAGGTTGTACAATTTTCCAAAAAACATTGTTTTTATGATAGCAATTTTTCACTCCTTTCAGTTTTCATTAGCCTTTCATTTTTTAACTACATGCATGTCAGCAAAGTTTAAAAATCATGATGTTCAAAACAAGGTACGTGTTAATGTTTTTTGATCACGCAAATTATTAGACTAAGAGAAACAAAACCAAAAAGATCTAAATAGTAATCAGCACATACTAGGATTTCCTAGATTGTGGATAGATGAAGTGAAGGTATCAAAAGGAACAAAAAAACAAAACACAGACCCGGAAAAGGTATGTCTATTGATCATGCAATATTTTACTTACAAATCTACGCTGTGATTGAAAGAATCAGTTAGATTATATTGTTACATACCATCTTGTACAGTTGGTTGATATTGGACTCCGCATCCTCTGGTCCATCTTCAAGGAGACCCATGACCCTCAAATGTTTTGGAGTGGCCACTGACAGAGCAATGACATCACCGACTGCCTCGTGAAAACCTGTAAAATATTGTGAATCAGCCTTACATTTTCATAATAAAAGTAATCTTGATATAGCAATATCATCAGACTGTGTTGACATAATGCTAAATACCATGCTCAGTCCCATTCTAAACACAGGTGGTCACACATAACTCGCCGATTATGATCCCAATAGTCCCAGTAGATCTATTTTAATTCAAGATTTAACAATTAAAAAGAAATTTCACTGAATTTGTCATGTTTTTGAGGACATTTTAATTGAAATCTCGCAAACTACCATAATATGCCTCCGATGACTAACTTTGTGACCTAACATAGAATGAAATTCCATGGACTGAGAAATTGTAGGAGAGCTAGTTACAATGCATGGTTTCCTTACCAGGATTAGCGCCCTCCCTATAAATGACGGGCTGTTCCTTGTACTGAAGGTAATACTGGATGTGGCCCATTTCGTGATGCGTTGTTTTAAAGAACGCATCGGTTATTGAGGTACATTGTCTAATTCTGTAACAGAAACAAAAATCTGCAGAACTCTAGGTAAAGTGTAGATACATGTCTGTAACCGTTTACGATGTAAAACCGTTATGAACAAGAACGAAACTTAACTTTAGACTCTGATAGCACGATTTGAAATGTAAAAAATACTCTTGACTAAATGCATATTTTTCAAAGTTTTTTCATTCATGACACTGCGCTTTTATGGAAACTGACCGCAAGACTTTGCTATTTTTATATCCAAGGAGTTTAGAGCAAAGATACCTATAAAATAATAAGGTAAGGTACTACAATAGACCTACAAAATTAGACGTTCACATTACCTAAAATCTTCAGCATCGAAGAAGTCCCAAGCTGACGCATGGCAGACCATCTCTCTACCGTCATTAGGCTTCTCGAAGATCGACCTCTGCCAGAACAGGTCCGGCATGGACTGGAGGCCGAGCGACGCAAAGAACTCCTCGGCAGTCTTGAACATTTTCAGAGCTGTATAGTTCTGAAACAAGCATTAGATAAAATAAATGTAGCTTTCTTCTTTTACGAGTTTGAGATTTATATGGCAAGCGCGTTTTAGTGGACAGTGGGAACTGTGAGAAATTCTGTTTGATTGATTCTATACGTTTTCAATAAAATGTTTTATCTTTAAAAGCTCAAAAAATATCCTCGCGGGATCACGCTTTCACGGTATAGACAGCATAAAAGATATCTTATAATGAAATGTAAAACAGATGCATTTTAGTAGTTGGTTTCGTCGTATCTCTAACACTTATCTACCAAATCAAAGTGACTGTATAAAATACCTGAGCAATCAGCGCTGCCGTAATATCAACATCAGGTTTGTCAGGGTACGGTCTCGTGAACTTTTCTACATTGGTCCAAGTCTGAGCCCAAATGTTACCTGGAAACCAAAATTTTATTAAAGCTAGTAGAAAGAAAGGAAAAAATCAGTATTGTTACTTTTTTAATATCTAGTAGGGTTTGAAATCATTCCAACAGTATTTGGTGTAGGTACTGAAAATCATTGAATATAATCCTAAATTGCCTAAATTATGTGCCTAAATTAGATCACTGTAGTGATACGGCCGCCGGTTAAATCTCCGTGATCCATTTCAATATTGTTATTTCATAACCATTGTTATCTATAGGTAGGTACATAAATTATGTTTTACTGAGTCATAAAAATAACAGTAATTTGATAGGAGCTATACTCAAATCAAAATTTGTGTTTGTACTTTTCCGAACTCACCAAGCAAATGCGCCGGTATAGGCCCCCGAGCCGACACCACGTTTTCCCCGTATCTCTCCCTCAAGTTCCTTCGCACATATGCGTGTATCTGCTGGTACAACGGCTTGATCTGCTGCCAAAGGGCAATGAACTGCGCCTCGATGTCCTCCGCTTCGTACGCGCTAAGCCACCACTCTGCTACGGTGTCGTAACCTGGGGGGATATAATTAGTTATTGAATATTAAAATCAAATGGAATTGAATATCTTATTATTTGCTTCTAACCCGAAGCTCTGCACATACTGTTCGGAGAGGGAGAGGAGAGGGACAGGCGTGCTTTTGTTTTCGATAGTACAGCTAAAATTGATTGATCTTTCTTGTTTTTGTTGGCATCTGTTATTAGGTTAAATAGGAATCAGATTACCGTTAAGTTTAGCAGCCTCATTATCCATAGCCACATACTCCTGGAAACTCTGTTTAGAAGGTCCTCCTGCAGCTCTGTGCCACTCCAGCCAAGCGTACCTCAGCTCTTCAGGGTCTGAGCTCTTGGCAAAGATATCAGTTACGTCTGGAAAAATTAAAACTCATGGTCAGTATTATGAACAAGCTTCTAACCACGGTTTTGCACGGAATTATTCCCGTTGTTCACTACCTAGATATTCCCCACTATGGGCGACTGGTTTTTTTTATTAAGTAGGGCCCACATCGTTCTTTTGGGTTTTTAGGTGCGTTAATAAATTTATTAAATACCGCTTAAATCACTCCGCGTCGAAATATGTACCATGATTCTATTCAGGCTTTTTATGAATTCAATTTGAAGCCTTACCGGGCTCTACATGTAGATCACATTTGCTCCGATCCTTATAATCACATATAGTTGCTTTGGCGTATGTTGTTTGCATGTTACTGATAGCCGTGATCAGTCTCTCATTCAGGTCTTCTGGCAGAGCCGAAGTGCCCAGCTGAAAGAAATTCAATCATTTAATTTTTTGAGAAGTAGTTTTGATTCTCTTCATCAGCACACATACGTCTACTGCTGAACTTACCTTCTCCTTTGGATTTCTCTACTATCTTGCAAAGCTCTCGCTATTTTCAATTGATTCTTATTTGGTGCTATAAAAGTTTATATTGCCACATTAAATAACTTTTCCATAATTTTCATCACTTACCTCAGCGTACTTCTGGAACATTCTCTTCAGATCGCCAGTATCGTACTCATGCCAGAAATAGCTCATGGTCTCCTTCCAATACTCCTTCTCTTCTTCTGCCACTTCCAGAGATATTTGAAGCTGGAAATATGAACTTTAAACATGTAGACAGAAGGTGGTATATTTATCCCCAGGGCTACATATAGTGTTAATTGCATGGACTTATACAGAATTAAAATTGCAGACGAATGCTGACCTATGTGTGATTTGTTGAACTGCTTACCCTATACTCTCTTGAACATATCAGTTTGAAATCTCAGGTTCTAATTTACTTCTAAAGAATAAAAAAACTACTATGCATACAATGCATCACACTAATATTGTAAATGCGAAAGTTTGGATGTTTAGATGGATGTTTGTTACCTCTTCTCGGCAAAACGACTGAACCGATCGGGCTGAAATTTTGCATAGAAGCAGAAACTAGGACTGTTTACTTAGTATTTTACCATGAAACTCTATCAAACAAATACGATTGCGTCACATACGAGACGGATCAGTCGGAAGACCAGCGTTGGTAGTACGCAAATACAACCAACTCATGATGAGACATTTTGTAACTCTAACAAACCGTCTATGTTCTTTTGTTTTAAATTGTATGTCTGTGTTTGAGTTACAAATAAAAGTTTCTTTTCTATTCTATTCTATTCTATACATAATCAGCCCATTTTGGTCTTATGTTTTTTACGAAGGCTGATTTATCTAGTGACCGTTTGACGTCACTTACGTTACCTCGACTCACCATTCTATCCTCAGTATACTTCGTAATATTCGTCTCGTAGTTCCAAGTTGCTACTGTCTTCTTATTCTTTGTTTTTGACATGAGTTCGTCGAGATGCCTCATGTATTCCATCCCTGCTGCTTCCTCGGCCGCCTTCTCTGCCGCCCTTCCTTTGGCCGCAACAAAGAACACAGAGGCTATAGCTCCGACTAGGCAGAGCTCGCCGACGATCTTCATTATGAACTGAAAGTTTTAGGATTCGTGCATTGGCTCATCTACCCATTAGAGCAATATAATAAAGGAGGCTTCTATTTGCTGATGTACCTATTTCTTTTTGCATTTCTTTAGCATAATATCAAGTGTTAATTTATGTGAGTACGTTTCCTTCGTTTATATTTTTAAGTATTACTTTACCTACCACTTTTACTCTATTCAATTGATGTTTTGAAAAAGAACCTTGATAAAAACTTGAAGGAGGTCACTATCAACACGATGAGTGTTATCTATGGTGGCAGTCAATTTGGTCACGTGAGTGTTAAAATATACTTAGAAGTCGTCTTTCTTACCAAACAGCGACGATCACAATGGCTTATTAGAGCGAATCTTCGCAATTTAAAAGAAAACCTATCAAGATGTCAAGGAAACTCGATCGTCTCGGTCCAAAAGTGATATAAAGTGGGCAAAAAATTCAAATAAACTACTACGTCTATTTGTGTACTTTTTTGTGTAGAATTATTTCTAACTTTGTAAGAAGCGAAGACAAAATATCAAAATACTCAAAATTACCGAAAAAAAACTTCAAATTAAACTTTCACTTACATAGAGCGCTCGCTTTGCATTTTGACTGAAATAACCACATGGCATTTTCAAAACAACCACAAAAATAACTCAAAAAATTTTAAACACAAAACCACCTCTACCAATGACTGAAAAACCCACAAAAACTACAGCAACCTCACAGCGACTGAAAAACATGAGGAACAATCTAAGTGAGAACATTATCATGTAAATGAATTAGCTGGTTGGTCTGTCAGTCATGGCTGGAATTGAAGTCCTTTGTGTAGAAGCTCGTATCCGAAACAAAATGTAAAGGTTGATGCTGTTATGCCTAATGTGTTAAAGAAGTTAGTTTGGTGAGCTATTTTGGATCACTTTGAAATAAATTTTTTCAAGGCAAGATATCTTGTAGTCTTGTAGGATCAGTATTTATATAGTCTATGGATAAGTACCTATTACAAATGTATCATCCAGGCAGGTGCCGTTATATGTACAGGTAATGTTTGAATCATGGAAAAATGCTTTGGCGGTCGTGGTGTAAGGATAGACCTCCAACTCAGCTCGTGGATATCTACCAGAGGAACTAAACTAGAAGACTAAGGGAATCTACCAGAAAAAGGGGCAGCAGCTTCGTTCAGTATATTTTTATCACCCATCCGCCTGCAATGCGTGGTGATTATGGCGAAATCCCCTTTGTTTGGAAGTGGCTCGTTAAGCAGTGGCCTTATGGTTGGGTGCTGATCGGTCATAGATAAACCTTCGCTTAACCACATTTTACCTGATGGAAAGTAGCAATGTGGCCGATTATGTAATTTGAAGGTCTAGAAGGCAATTAGGTGCATTTTGTTTTGAAGAGACTGTGATTGCAATTAACAGAAAAATATGAAACAGGACAGGAAACAAAAACATTATTGGCAGGTCAGTTCTAAATAGCAATAGCATTGTACGATGTTGCATAAACCCATCCAAAACACCATGTTCTACTTTAACAAACGACATAAGTGATGTGTAATTATTTTTGCTAATTTTACAACTGTGACATAACATTGAGACGACAACAACATGATTTACAAAATTAGGGAAGACTTCCTCCATTCCCCACGAAAAAACGAACTTTTTTTTTCAAGTTTTAAAATTGATTGTGACCGTAGTTACGCACCTATAGTTACACCTCTTTATTTACCTGTACCATGTATGGGGTTCAATTGGTTGTGTTTGATTTATTCTTAACAAATTCGGAACAAAATCGGCATAAGTTCAGATATCGCCAAAACTTAGCTGAACTTATTTGACAGAACTTACCCCCGAATACTGAAACGCAACTCGCACTTAAGCACGTCTCGAGTCAAGATTTTAAGACAATTTCGCGGCCTAAGACTTGCTTATATTCGAGTTGCTTTTGAGTATTCGGACATGCTGTTGCCGTCCGGTTTAGTACGATCGAAATAAAAAAAATGGTATCATTTTATTGCTGGCAAAACAATACCGTTTTACTACATATCTATTATAATCTTAAATAAACTTACCGAAACACCTTCTGCCACCACTTAAGATACAAGAATACTCTAAATCATCGAGATCTCGAACTCTTATCAACTACGAAAACTGACAATATCTCTGATATTTATCGATATTCGATGATAAAGTCTGAACCTTTAATCCAACACTTCGGGTAAGACCATTTGAAAGTCATGGAGTTCATATCTGCGGAAATTTGTTCCGTTGGTCTGGGTGTTTTCTATGTATAATAAAAAAAATATCTATCTATGTAGTGTATTGTATTAAGTATATCAGTTATCTAGTACCCATAACACAAGCTCTGCTTAGCTTGGGGCTAGATAATGCTGTGTGGTTGGTCCAGTATTATTTATTTATTTATTTATTTATATGTTTTTGGCAAGTAGTGGAAGCGGGAGAGAGCTGGGGGAGAGGGGAGGGAACTTTTGACCAGTGCCCGCTATAATTATATCTTTTGATAGTAAAGTCATTACTCTTCCGTTATCCCACCAAGTTGTCCCGTTTCGGTCTTATGGATTGATGGTTTTCGTTATGCCGAACAAAATATTATCATCATCATGAACAACCTTTACTAGTCCACAGCTGGACATAAGCTTACCCTAAGCACAGAATAACTATACTATACTTAGTAGGTGGTACTACGCCATGGGTAAGCGAATATAACTTAATAGTCATAAAATTCGGTTTGGGGAGTTATTATTCAGCGCATTTCCAACCTCCGTGGCGCAGTGAACGAAGGTCCGCCTGCGACGCAGGGGATTGCGGGTTTGATTCCCGCCTCGGACAAATTTGTGTACGATCTGCAGAAATTTGTCCGTTGGTCTGGGTGTTATCTATGTATTATAAAAATATCTATCTATGTAGTGTATTGTATTAAGTATATCAGTTATCTAGCACCCATAACACAAGCTCTGCTTAGCGGGCTAGATAATTCTGTGTGTATTGTCCAGCATTATTTAAAGAATAAAAAAAAAAAGTCAGACCAGCGCCGCCGGCGTTCGTGTTTCGCGAGCGTATTGTTGTCTCGGTTGCACTTCAATCTAGGTACGTCTTTCCATCTTTGTTGTTCATTGGGTATATTGCTAAAAACTGGAAATAGCTTGTCTTTGCGTTTACTTGTTAACAACACATCATTTGTCGAATTAGCGCTGGGAGAACACACCATATATTCTATAGAATTTTAATTATATTTATGTCGACTGCACATCTCGCCGCTAGGCGTTGCATATAAAACACCACAGCTTTGTATAAAAATATTTTATTATGAATACTGTTTCCCTATCGTAAATTAGGCTAAGGTAAGTACATGACGTCACGCTTCTACCGGCGCCTGCGCTTCCTTCGGCTCTGCTTTCGGCGCTGCTTTCGGCTTCAGTGCTGCTTTTTGTTCCGCTGTGCAGTAGTCTGGAAAAAAAGAGCTTGAGTTATTGCATGTTTTCCGTCTCTTTCTTTCTGTTTTTCTCGATCGCTCGGATCTTTTGTTCAATAGCTTACACTTTTTGGTATGCAGAATACACGTCAATGATAAAGTGGAATGTTTGGGGGTTCAAAAACTGCGCCTCCACAAGTGTTCGGTTTAAAACTTAAGAGCAGATTTGGATGATTGTTGTTGTTGTCTTGCTTATTGTTTTCCATTCTGTTCAGTTTCAGTTTCTAGAGCATATTAAAAGTGCTTTCCAAAAATCGTGATCGCATGTAAAACATTTGGAATTATGTTTCAAAAGTATCTGTGACAGTTCTTCAAAAGTACTTACGTTTAGAATTAGGGTCCTCTTCGAAATACTCCCCATTCCGCTGGTTATCAGTCTACAACCAGTCAAGAATGATCGGAAGTACTCCAGTAGACTATCAGTCCTCATTTCTTTATATCAAAGTCTCCATTAAACTCAAGATAACTTCAAGTACTTACGTTTAGAACTAGCCTCCCATCCGATGTACTCCCCTGTCCGCTGGTTTTCAGTCGTCAACCAGTCAAGTAGCGGACGGAAGTACTCGAGTAGACCGTCAGCTCTCATCTCTCGCTGACCGGTTAGAGCCTCCATCGCGTCGGGCCAGGGTCGAGAGGAACCCATCTTGAGCATGTTGCTGGAAGGAGCAATGTTAGTTATAAATTTTTATAGATATATTTGATTTCGTATAATTGGTAACATGATTGCAAATATGTATAATCACTTTACGTGTCCGCATTTCTGGTCAAAAAAATACGTAATCGTTTAGATGTCCTATTTAAATAAGTACAATAATAAATATGTATAATTCTAAGATACCTCAGTGCGTTTCCAGCTGCCACACTCTGGTAGATGTCGCAGTCCACCAGCTTCTTGGTGAGATCCTCGGGCGCGTACTCGCCCGCGAGCTGACAGAGCGCGCGGTGGAACTGGAACTGGATTATGAACGACACGTAGTACCTGAAACAGAGATTGACTGACATGATATCACTGATGGAAGAAAACGAAACGAAATGGATGCCATGAATGGTAAACAATTTCAAGAACACTTTTGGGTATCTAGTCTAAACAACTATAGTCATGGCAAACCGCATAGTTTCAAAACTATTCTTCTTTATTCTTTGTTGGCGTAAAACCTACAAAGTCTGATGAAAGATAAAGATACAAAGTTCAGTATAAAATGCAATAAAAGAAAATAATAAAAGCATATATCGATGACTGAGTAAGCTTTCGTAATACATACGGGCCTAAGACCACTTTTGAGCACCTACCACCAACCAACAAATCATGCTAAAAAACCAGCCCTAGTTTCATAATTATTTTGCTCAGCGTTTTGTCGTAACACCTGCACATTGCAAACTGTAAATTTTAGGAAAATGCAGAATGTCCAATGGTAGGACGACGGGTGACAAATCAAGTAATACTGAAAAAATATTTTATCACAAGATTCTAGCAGGTTCAAGTGAAGCTATTTGTTACCGCCATGCCACGTCGTCGTTATCTACACGCCTGCATTCAGTAGCGTGTTGGACGCTCGTTAAAAGAACTTTATAACAACATTCTTACATCGAAACATTTATAATTTTCTAAATGTTAAAAAAATATAGAAATCATAGTAAAATATTCCCTCACCTAGCGTATTCCACATTAGCCGACACATGATACTTAGCAGCAGCATCAAAGTCCTTCTCAGTCCGATCCACCGGTGGCTCCACCCCTTGCAACTCCTCTCTCAACGTCCAGTAGTGACAGTTGTAGTCTTCAGGTGTCGTGGAGTTACGGAACACACCATAACGGAAGAGATCCAGGATGTAGGCGAATGGAAGAAACACTACTTTGTCTAGACCCTGTAAGAAAAAAATGGTGGTGAATGCAACTGATTGCTGTGGCTCAGTGCAATACACACGTCTAAAGTGGATGTTGGCCGTCACAAGACTTCTCCTTTCAACTCGGTTTTGAGTTGTCTCTCGTAGGTGTCGGGGAAACAGTAATTTTAATTAATTCTACCCAGAAGTAAATTTATATGTTGACAAATGTGTGTGAGTCTGTATAGAGCTTAGCAAACAAAACCTGATATAGCTAAGAGACACCAAGCAGAATTTAAATAACAGAGATAACCGAATGGGCTTTTTTGAAAAACTTTGCAAAAAAAGCACTATTAGTAAAATTACCATTTTGTAAAGCTGGTTGATTTCAGTCTGTTCATCTTCAGCCTCTCCCTGCACCAGACCGACCCTTCGCAAGTGCTTTGGAGATGACACTGAGAGTGCTATCGTGTCACCGACAGCTTCGTGGAAACCTGAAATTTGAGGGATTATGATGAAGTAATGATTGGTAAGCTATGATACCTACCCGTGAAAATGATCAATTCTACTTTGATAATTCAAACGGTTTTGATAATATTGACAGTGAACCAAGGAATTTAGTACGTGTTTGTGCAAAGAAAACCAGTAAGGATGGGGACATGTGCAATTTAAAAAAGACAGTAGCTGTGAATTGGCATCCCAGGCTAAGCTCCATAGAGAAAGTTCATTGAATAGCAGATTTTACTGTGTACTGTGATTTATTGTGTAATGATTGGTGGTATTTGGTGGTTACAGTGTCCCAGAACAATTTTCAAAAATCACCTGGATTGGCCCCATTGCGGAACACGTAAGGCTGATTCGTGTATTGCAAATAATACTGCACATGCCCCATCTCGTGGTGAACTGTCCTCAAGTGCTCACTGTTGACCACAGTGCACATCTTGACCCTGTACAAAAAATCTCACCTGAATTAGCTCCGTCACGGAAAATGAACGGCTGGTCTTTGTACTGAAGGAAGTACTGAATGTGGCCCATTTCGTGGTGTGTCGTTTGAAAGTATTCGTAATCGACCGTCGTGCACTGTTTGATCCTAAATTAAGCCAAATATTAGAAAAACTGAATTTTGAATAAGTCTACCACCACCATTTCTACTGCGTCAAATACCAAATCGTTATCATCTTAGAAGCACAGACGCAAAATCTGATTAACAGGATAAGATGTGAGTGAATGTGATGATCTCTGTCGGTGTAGTAATGAGTAATTATACCACCATCGATCACCATCATCATCAAATGCTGGACATAGACCTCCCCTAATGAGCGCCAAGCCACCCTGTCTTCAGTCAGCTTGAGGCATCCAGCATCTATATGCAGTCTTTCGCAGGTCGTCATCCCACCTGGCTGAACGGCATCCTACACTACGTTTGCCGAGTCACGGTCACCACTGAAGCACACGTTTAGGCCGTTTCTAAAACGATTCCAAAACATATCCTTCAAACATCACTTACAACATACACAAGCAATTCGCAATATCATGCTTAAAGCAGATAGATACTCAACATAATCTACACAAACCTAAAATCTTCCCCGTCGTAGAAGTCCCAGGCCGACGCATGGCACACAATATCCCTATCGCTAGGCTTCACCATTATCGTATTCTTCCAGAACTTCTCTGGCATCGCAGTCAAGTTCAAAGACTTAAAGAATTCATCTGACATTTGGAACATCTTGAGAGGCGCGTAACCTTGTTCTTTCATTGCTTGGGTGACGTCTAAGTCTTTCTTGTCGGGGTAGGGTCGAGTGAAGGATTCAATGTTGCTCCATGTTTGAGCCCACATGTTTCCTGGAAAGTGGATGAGGTGATATATCAATACCTGATTTGATTCTTATATCTGCGTTGTGAAAAAACATTTCTTAGGTACAATCGTAATGTTTTGCAATTACATCAGATAAAACCACAACAAGCTTTGTTTAACAACGACGACATGAAGTGGCTCTTGCTCTTGGCTCCCAACATCAGACAGAAACCTAGGAGTCCGATTAGTCAAAGACATTGACACGATCATTATGTTCATTGCATTGTTCGGGGCTAGATAATGGTGTGTGAATTGTCCAAAATTATTTATTTATTTTATTTATTTATTGAATGGGATCAGTACAATTATATTAACTTTAAGATTAAGTTAATATAGGCATCGGATGGGGAACAACGAAGTCAGCCGAGTAATGCCGATTGCCAAACCTAAGCAACGAACATCCATCCATACCTCACCGCCCGCATGCCTACGTGTGTGTGAGCGAGAGGAGAGGATGCTAGAACATAGAACTGAACGTTTTATTATAACTAACTAGATATGGCATGAACCATGTACCAATGTTATTTATTATTAAAAAAAATACGATATCAATTTTTTTATCAAATGTCTCGTTTTAATATAAGTATTATGGTTTTTAGATTTACCCTATTACTAGGAACCAAGTTAGATATTGAATTATTTTTATTTGTTCAAATTCCGTAATTTAGGACCTACCCGTCTAAAACGCTCATGTCACTTCAAGTAAGTTTCATATGCTCGTTATTCTTGTCGTTTGTTTGGATTTTTTCATTACCTACGCAAATTACGATGATGTGCGCACCGCAACGCGGCCGACATCGTTGGCGGCAACATCGACACCCTAGTGTCAGTGTTGTGTTAGCAACCCGGCCGACATCGTTGGCGGCAACATCGACACCCTAGTGAGTGTCAGTGTTGTGTTAGCAACCCGGCCGACATCGTTGGCGGCAACATCGTTGTTCACAACGGATGCCATTCTGACAAAAACGATGCGCATCGTTGTGGAAATTCAACGACAACGCCCATCTCTAGAATTAACACTTCCATTCACTAATTACTTACACTAATAACTCCTATTTGATATATCTTAGGCTCCGGCATAATACTTACCCATAACTCTTGGTTCTGAGATATTTTCAAAAGACTTCAAAAAAGGGAGGAATTTCTAAATTTACCTGTATACTTTTGTCGAATCGAGGCAATGCATAAGCGATAACATATACCGTATTTTCAGTAAATCTCACCTAGCAAATGCGCAGGTATAGGTCCCCTAGCAGAAACCACCTGATCTCCGTACTTGTCTCGCAAGCGCTTCCTCACATACGCGTGAAGTTGTTGGTAGAGAGGCTTCACGTTATCCCAGAGCCTTGCCAGCTGCTGCTCGAAGTCTGAGACTTCGTAGTCTGCTTGCCACCAGTCTGCTACGTTGTCGTATCCTGGAAGATCATATAAATCCAATAAATAACAATCATCATCTACACAAGAAGTTAGTTAAAACCTATTGGTTTTTTTTGTTTCCACCAGGGAATGTTTTGCCATGAATGCTTTTCAAGAGAGGCCAAGATTTTTGCTGCAATATAATAAACAAATACTTGCTGTTCTGTTAAGATTGCGTTCAGCATAATTTTCGAAATATATTAGGTTTTGAGTGTTTTATTCATCATGATCGGCCTGTTATCATGTGCGAAAGAGGATTAAGGTGGCATCAGACGAACATTAAATTTATTAAACAATAAATAGTTTAACAACAACCATAAGACAACATTCTATAGGCATTAGCCTGGTAATTTTTTTTTATCAAGAAATATTATCTAGATTTGATGCTGTGTTACTGCTGTGTTGGTTTCTGGTATTCAGAAATTAGTTACATGCTTCGTAATTTTCAAAGTGGTCATAATTTTATTCAATAACAGTTACTTATGGGTTACGGTATATTAAAAGTTGTTATCAAAACAGCGGTACAAATTGGTGTTTCGGTAGAATTAGTCACATCTTTCAAAGAGGTGGAACAGATAAGGTTGTTACAAGTCAAAAAGTCACCTTTAAAGGACTTGAGATTAATTATTTCTAAAAGATATCAACAATAAGTGTTGACTCAAGGTTGAAGTTCCCTCTATTGAAAAGTAGTGTGGTACCTATTGAGAGAATAATATACGTAAGCAATTACTTAGACTCAGAAGAAGGAGCCTAATACGCTTATCAGGTTAGAAAATGTCAGGTGCAGCACAAGTCGCTGAAAATCAAAGCACAAACTGATTTCATGATAGATCACGGTCCCTAGTAAGAAATAAAGAAGATTGCTGAAGAGTGACGTCTACAAAATAACCACTAAAGAGTTTCTTTTGGCATTGACTGTAAAATTGTCTTTATAAAAAAAATATGGCTATTATTAAACAAGCATTTGACCACAATTCCACTAACTCAGTATTCAGTAATATCTAAATTAAAAAACTGGGTATCAGAAAATTGTTTTATTGCGTAAAATATAATTTTAATTTTAATAACTGAACGACTTTTCCAGCTAACTTATTTCGATTTGATTTTGATACACCTGTTATTATTAGATAATTTCATTTTATTTTAATATTTTATTTAATTTTTATCGTTATAAAGAATCATTAACAAATGGTAGGTAGGCACTTTAAAATTTTGCACACCCCTTAGGTAGATTGTAATTTGACATATTTAATACTAAAAACTTTTGTACATACATTCTAAGCAAATAAATGTTTGTGATTATTTATTCGAATACCCTGAAGGTTACTTATACTTGATGTCATTAAAGTTCTATTTATCATTCACTATAGTATTGTTTCCACACAAGTTCTTGAAAAAGGAAGCTCCTTAAGGGAATTGCCACTGTCGGTCTAGTTTTTCTGTATTGTATACAGATAAACCAGTCAGACAATGACTATCTCATAACTAAAGTAACTTTGATTGGGTTGGTAAGATTTGGACTTCGATGGACTCACCGTTAAGTTTAGCAGCCTCGTTGTACAGTTCCACGTACTCAGTGAAGTTATGCTTAGCGCGTGCGCCGGCGACGGCGTGCCACTCGATCCACAGCTGTTTCAGCTCGTCAGGGTCTTGACTCTTGGCGAAGATCTCTGTTAGATCTGGAATAAGGAGACCAAAGACTCAGTACATTATAAAATGTTCTAGAATACTAGATATTTTTTGTAAACTATGGAATTACAAAACCAAAGATTTTTTTTACAACATCTTAGATCGTGGGGCACATTGCAGAAGTTTGAATTAATTTCAGGTTTTGATACCTTTCATTCATCCCTCGTTCGTTTTCGTACTCGATTTTGAACCTTTTTATTCGTGCGTGTTCTTATACGTTGCTGAAGTTTGTGTTATTGTTTTTTTTGTTGTCTTGTTGTTTTCCGTTATTGTTTCCAGTTTTTATCAAGTTTATATTCAACAATATCTTTGTAAACATAAAATATCTTGAATGTATTCTAGAATCAAGTATAGGAGGAAGATCAACGCAACACCTGACGTCACAGGTTTGTTATTCAAAGGTATTCGACACAAGTAATTTGAATTTCTAAAAGATGAGAATATTATCATGGTTAAAGCACTTGAATGGTAAATATCCAAAATTCATCTCGTACTCAAAACGACAAATAGGTTACATTCTATAAAAATCTAAATAAATGTCAGGAAATATGTGAGGTCTTGGCTCCTCATACTGCATAATTTCCTCATGAATTCGAAACTGACCTGTTTTAGCTGCTGTTCATCATCATCATCTTTTATTTTAGTCCACGGCTGGACACAGGCCTCCCCTAATGAGTGCCATAGCGCCCTGTCTTCAGCTTGCCGCATCCAGCATCCGCCTACAGTCTTTCGCAAATCACAGCTGCTGTTAAATAAGTGAATTCATGTCGGGTTGGTTGGTTAGGGTAGAGGCGGTCTCTTTTTATCATTGTTGACATTTAGGTTGAGTACCTAGTCTACTACCTACCACGCCAACAAAGTATCGGTAACAGCTAGTATTACTTAATTAACTCATGAATTCGAAACTGTATTTTGATGTTGTCATTCTCACCTGGTTCCAAAGCCAAATCGCATTTCGTCGCATTCTTGAATGAACAAACCTTTGCAGTTGCGTAGTTGGACTCCATTCCTGAAACGGCTTTCATGAGAATCTGTAAATTTAAATAAATATTTTTTAATCCTCGATTGCCTTTTTTCGCTTATTTGCTGCAATTACCAATTATTAATTATTAATTACTAGTACCCATAACACAAGCTCTGCTTAGCTTGGGGCTAGATAATGCTGTGTGAATTGTCCAGCATTATTTATTTATTTATTTAATTACTGCTGATGTCTAAAATAAGGCAACTAGTTAAAATAGGATACAACTTAAAACTAATATGTATTTATAAAACAAAGTGTTTTGGATGGATGACTCCTCCACGCCAAAATTAATGACCAGGTTTTAGCTTTATAACTTTATTTCTTCATAGACCAGCAGGGCTATTCAGACTCACCGGTTCCGAGTCCTTGACACGGAATGTGACACAGATTTGCGCGAAATTCAAATATTTTAGCGGTTTTTAATATTGTCTGAGTTCTGTGAGGAACTTAACTCCCAGAAAAGTAGTTTATCACAAATCGTAGACAATTTTTTATGAACCTATGTTATAATAAAGTGTAATATAATGTTTTTTTGGTATTATGTTGATTTTAAGTACTAAAACTCTAATATTAATAATTGCTACAAAATTAGCAGTATATCCGAATTTCTCAAACCCATGTTTAAAGAAATTCGTAATTCATAGAAAATGTTTTTTGATTTATGGAAAACTATTTTTCTGCTTGTTTAATTACTTGCAGAACGCAGAAAATATTAAAAACCGCAAAAAAAATTAATTTCGCGCGAATCTGTGTCACATTCCGTGTCGACGACTCGGAAGCGGTGAGTCGTGAATTGCCCTGCTGTACATCATTTTATGCTTATTCATATCTTCTATCTCTTATTAAGTCATAGTAAGAAAAGTGTGCATAGCCTCGGACAGAAGCTAGTAAGCCAATAAAAGCGCGAAGCTCCCTCATAAAGTCACCGTGGCCGAAAGTGCCGATATGATGACGGTATCATGACATCATCATGTCATCATACTTCCTACAACACTGACGATATTTTCGAAAGTATCTTTACTTACTTTATACTTGTCCTCTGGCAGAGCTGAGATGCCGAGTTCGCTATATTTCTTGAACATCCTCCTTAGAGTGAAGTCTTGGTAGTCCTGCCACAGGTACATCTTCGTCTCTTCCCAGGATTTTTTCTCTTGTTGCGATAGCTCCAGGCGAGTTTGGAGCTGCAAGAAGGAAGGGTTTTTATTTCATACCTAATTCATGTTCTGCTTTATTTAATTACCTATCTGTGTAATGTATAAATTTATTTTTGTATATTTAGTGACTATTTGATTTTATACGAATTTAATATTTGTAAATATTCCGACACAAATCTATTTGTTTACCAATAAATAAACTGAAACTTGAACTTGAAACGTGTGAATTGAATTTCGATATGGCGCTTATTATGGGAGGGCTTTGTAAAGCAGTGGACTACTATAGGCTGATGATGATGATCATGATGTTGCTCCCACTATGGCATCTATAATTGACGACTTCCGTGGCGCAGCGGGCGAAGGTCCGCATGCAACATAGGTGGTTGCGGGCTCGATTCCCACCTCGGGATCAATGTTTATATGATCATGTATACTTTGGGGCTAGATGCTGAACTTTCTAGCATTATTTATTTATTGTATTTAATATTGTTTTAATTCGTTTACGTCTTAGATAAGCCATTTAATGTCTAACGTAACCAAGATTGTTTGATTATAATTTCCGGGCAATCCGCGTTAATCTACGTAGCACAATTCTGGTGGATAGGTAAGGTACCCTTGCTCATGACTTCAATACCTACTCACCACATCCTTACAGATTATATTCTTCCACTGCTGGACGCAGGCCCCCCTGATAATCCCCGTATTGGCTCTTATCCCACGTGAGTGTGCCCCAAATATGCCCACAATCCCCACGCTGTGCATGCGGGTTGCGGGTCGCAGTTCGGAGGTAAGATTGTTTTGCAGCTTTGGAGTGAGCTATCGAGCATATGTAAATTGAGCTGCAGCTATTGAGCTATGGAGCTAAGGAATTGAGCTGCTACCCGCCACCGGTGGGTATTCCTTAGTCGCCTCTTACGACACCCGCGCGAAGAGTTGGGGTGGTGAAAAATGTAAGCCAGCATCACACGGCATACTCACCAACGCATCCTCATTCTCCTTAGTAATGTTAGAAGCATACGCCCACTCGGCGATGCTTGCCCGATTCCTCCTCAACCCCGTGGCCCTGTCGAGCTGGAGGATGTACTCCCGACCCTCATGCTCCTGTGCCTCTAAGTCAGGGTCTCGGCCTTGCGTTGCGATTATAAACACGGCGATGATCGCCGCCATCAACACACCACAGCCGCCTATTTTGAGCATCGTCTGGAAAGAAGAAAGCTTTGGTTAAGCCTGGTTTATTGGTCGATATGGGTATTGTGTGGTTGTGAGGATGAAATCAGATGACGTTGCGCTATCACACGATCTGCTGCTGAAAGGCTCACCAAGATTTGAAAGGACCGCCAGATAACCAAAACTACCATGGTTCGTCTGATGCGGAGTCTTGACTTTCCAATTCTTCTATACGGAACCGAGACGTGAACTCTTAGACTTTCTTAAGTATCGGAGGAAAATTGATGCACTAGAGGTGTGGTGTTGGAGACGTCTCCTGAGGATTCTGTGGACTACGCATCGGACTAACGTCTCCATCCTCGAAGAACTTCGTGCTGATACGAATACAAAAGGTGGCATGGAATGAAGACTGGATGGAGCGTCTTGTAGTCGTAGGGCAGAATGGAGGTAGAGGTTTCGTGGTCGCTCTCCAACCAGATGAATCATCCCCTCTCTGACACAGTCCAGCATGACTGACTGCTGCCATAACGCAACCAACCGGGAATGATGGCGGCGCATTGTGCGAGCAACCGTTCATGAGGATCCCATCATAACTATGACCACTCTGCCAAGAGTGAACAATTAAGAAGAAAATGGGTATTTGTGTGGCCAAACTAATACGGTAAGGGTTGATCAAGCCAATGGTAAGAGTTCCAATGCATAGCCAAGATCAAGCCAATGAAATTAATTATGAGAGAAAATTTATATACCCAAAAAGGGTACCTACGTATTTTATACATCAAAGTGTTTTATTTCCTATAGACTTTAACAGTAAAGTACATAGGTAGGTAAAGTATCTAGATACAGTAAATCAATCTTATTTTACTAAGTAGGTAAATAATAACATAAAATGTTGAAAAATCTCGAACAATGCAGTAACCAGACTAGAGGCTTTCTCGTGAATCTGGAGTTGACTGCTACATTATTGGTTATGATTTTACTGTTTAAGCGGGGGTGGGGGGGTTTCTGATCTCAAAGTCACTGACGTCAAGGTCAAAGGTCAATGATCTTGAAAAAAAAAATTTCCTTGCGTCCCGTAAACTCCACAGCGACCGAAAACGCCCCCGATATTAGCAATTGCTCTTATGAATTATGACCTTTGAAAAAAAAATATAGGTAGGTCAGGTTATGTATTCAATCAAAGTATCCTCACAAAGATTTGTCTCAATGAAAATTCCTCCATGAACTGACCACAGTGGTCATTTTAATTCTTACCTCATAAAAACTTGCTTTTCACTTGTAAATATCACTCGAAAAGCATTGGACAAATCAGAAAATATCAAACGTTAAAAACTTGTGCGATATAAATCTGCAACTATCGAAAACCGCCAAAATATTCAGTTCTTCACTATGACAGCATCAGTTAACTTGTCTAAAGAAGTCTTCATGATTCTACAAAAAAGGTTAAATACCCTAAAGCGAGACTAAGGAGTTTTTATAACTCCGCTCCAAGCGTAACCGTAGGTATTGATTAAATCCTTTTTGCTTGTAAATTATGGTCTTACGACAGCAAAACATTCAAAAAATTGTTATTTTTTGAATGTTGTGCATAAGATAACTGCAACAGTATATTTTTGGAATACAAGCATTCATGTTAGATCTTGGTTGCGTTCCGTTTCTCGCTTATAGCGCTCATGCGCGCATGAAGTTATTGCTTTTCTACTTTTACGCTACGTTCACGCGAGTACGGGAGCGCATGAACTGCCTCACCAAACAAGGCAGCTCGTGCGTTCCAATGGGTGACGTCATTTGGGCGGGAAGTTTATATAGTGGACGTGTTGTTTTTTGAATATTTCTTTACTGGGATGCCATTGTTTTCCCACGTAAACTCGAGTAAAACGATTTAATACCATTTTTGTTGCTAACTAAACGGGAGTAATGTGTGACATTTAATATAGTATGAAATACCCCAAGTGCGAGGGTTTATGCAATATAATACATAAACAATCATGATTTAAGACACGACCATTCACACCAACATAACTTCGCTGAGGATAAACAAAGGAGCGTTCCGTTTCAATGATCGCATCGTGCGCACCAGCGCGCTTATACGAAACGGAACGCGGGTTCGTGCGCGCATAGCTAGTGCATCGCCTGAGCGCTATAAGCGAGAAACGGAAGGCAGCTCTCTTCAGTATCACACAGGTGAATTGCGATCGATTTCAAAGCGAGAGTGCACAGCGAGCTGCGATTGCTAATCGCGGCGAACTCGCCTGCGGGCGTCGTCGCTCGTCGCGGTGCGGCGTGCTGCAAATCGCCAGTATGATAAGAGGATCGTGGTATATCAAGTACTAGTTTATGCCCGCGGCCTCGCACTCTTTTTTCTATAAATAAACGTTTAAACGTGATTTCTATGCTACTTTTTTTCCCATAAATTTGTTCCCATTTTGATTCCAGGATCAGAATAACCTCTATGCAAATTGATTGATTGATAGAACGGATCGGGCTGAACCCGATCCGTTCTGTAGTTTTGGCATGAAAAGGTAACAAACATTCATCCATCCAACTATACATCCATCCAAACTTTCGCATTTATAATATTAGTATGATGTTGTGATATAGTGTGATTTGATGACAGACGACAAATTACACATTGAAGTAAGGTTAAAAGTAGAAAGGTAGGTACCTATGTAAAGTTAACCAGGAAATGGGCATTTTACGATAAACTTTTTGATGCCATACTATCCTGTTTCATAAACTGATAAAAAACATATATCGTACCAATGAGGTTGAAGTACTAAAAAGACAGATTTCGCAAAAACTTTTCGCCGTAAGTAAAGGTTCTTGCTAAGTACCTACCTCCTAAATTTACCCTGTATAGTGAAAACCTGCCGCTCAAATCACCTAAAAAAACGTGTGAAGCCATTTGAAGGTCTTTAACCAGAATGTCACCCACAGACATGGTCTGCCACGTCAGGTTCCTGTGCGGTGGATGTCCTTGGCCATAAAGTTGGCCACGGTCTGATGCACACCAGTGCCTCAGCCGGAACAAAAGGACTGTCTTCATTACCTTATCTTGAAAGCACTTATAACACGGGGTATTTACCGTGATTTGAATGATACAGGCATAGAAGAAGAAGGCTTAGAATGATAATAGACATAAACGAGGTGTCTCCAAAAAGTTGCGACAAGTTATTTTCAATTTCGTAAAAATTATAGTTTAGGAAGTATAGAAAATGCTCCCCGGTTGTTCCATTTTATTCCCCATTTACATTTGTCTCGTAAAACAGTAAAAATATTAAGGAATTCAAAGTCGATTTTGCGTTTTTGAAAAATTCAAAAAAAGCGATAAGATAAATCTTTTGAAACTATTATGGTTCACTATTATTATTTCACGTATTTTACAAGCAAAATGGGGTAAAAAAATCAATATTGGGGTATTATTAAAGTTTATTGTACCTTTCATGTCACTAATAATTTGATGTTTTAAATCCTTTTTGCCTGTATATTACGTGAAATAATAATAATAATGAACTATGATAGTTTCAAAAGATAATATATCTTATCGCTATGATCGGAATAATCTTTCTTGAGACTGAACCGGATACCTATGGTATTGTTATTATTTAATCGTGTATACTCGACTTGGAAAACATAACTTTACTTGCGGTCTCGCATACATTTTTCCAAGATAAGCAGCCCGTAGAATTACATCTTAGCAAAGAAACTGCGCAATCCTATCATAGATGATGATAACGTACGATATAAATCTATGGATCCTAGGGTCCATAGATTTATTGTTATACTCATAATAGCTATTTATAGTATTATTTCGATTGTATGCATCAATCACAACAAATGATATAAATATTTTGGCGTTTTTAGGCTTACCAAATTTAAGTACCTATGTCCTGTCGCGTCGTATATACAGGGTTATTGGTAATTCACTGACACTATGTTAACTGCAGGTTCTGCCCACCATCATGAACACGTCCGTGAAGACGCCAGGTCTCAATTCTTAAAATTGGTGGAAAGGGAATGATATTAGTATGAACCCCTTCCATTCAAAAGTCGTTAATTATAGGGGTTTTCTTTGAAACTAAACCTAAAAAACGGTTCTGCCCTGAATTATCAGTGGGTGTCTGTGTGTTCGGCTGTCTAATGCCACTTATATCATCTTGCATAGAGGTAAAATAAGCCAATGATGATCATGTGGATTTTAGTAGGAGTGGGAGATGGGTATTTAGTAATTAATTAGGTTTCGGACATTATTTTGTATGCGATTTACAAAAAAATTAAGACCTGGCGTCTTCACAAACGTGTACGTGATGATGGGCAGAACCTGCAGTTCACGAAGTGTCACTGATTTATCAATAACCCTGTATAAGAACATTTGACATCGACACATTTTGGTTTATCTCTGTTTTGTTCTATAAAATGTAAAATCGAAACGATGTGGCCAATTTTTACGAGTTTTCTTAAATACTCTTGCTTCTCAAATTTTATTAACATGGACTGCTTGGGATGTTAACTTTTTTATCATAGCTAGTTGAGAAATAGTTCTCGAGCAATCCGGTTCTTATCCAGAATTCAGCTAACCTAAAGATAACCCAATGAAAGCATCGATAAATAAATTCATACCCACTTGGTAACAAATTTAACTTCATCATGAATTTTAATAAATTGCAAAATTTAAGTACCCTACCTAATAATATACCACATCACAAAACCGTTTAACTTTTGTGATTTGTTAACATAATATTTAACGTTAATACAATTGAATGATTATTAGAAACCTAGAGAAAATAATAACAAAAGGTATGTACTACGCCATAAATACCCAATAAATAATCATTAATAATAATTATACATCACATTATTTACAGCCAAATTTACCATACCCATACCATAACAAATGGCTTACAATGTGGGCAAAATATCAATTAACTATGGTTTACAATGTGCGCGACGTAACTTTTTTTTTCTTTTTTTTTAATAAATAAGTAAGTAATGCTGGACAATCCACACGGCAACATCTAGCTCAAAGCTTGTGTTATGGGTACTAGATAATTGATATATTTAATACATTAAATACATAGATAGATATTTTATTTTTTTATTATACGTAGTAACTGCTAGCTAATAACTTGTAACAAGAACAAAATTAAAAAATTTAAAAACCCACCGACAGATTTTCATGAAACATGGCTAAAACACTCTGGATAAAATTATCTATGACACCCAAAAAACTAAACAAAAATCGGTTCATCCGCTGGGAGCTACGATACCACAGACAGATACACAGACAGACACGTTAAACTTATAACACCCTTCTCTTTTTGCGTCGGGGTTTAAAAACAGAAATCATAAATACCTGAATATTTTTAAAATAACGTCACTTTCCACTTTAAATTTTAAGATACGAATTATGTAAATCTTATTTACTCATAACTAGTTTCTGCCCGCGGCTACGCTCGCACGCGTTGTTTCTATGGAAACATTTAAAGGTTATTCCTATCTGATGGGAAATGTTATATGGGATATATCGATATCCCATATAACATTTCCCATTTGCCCAGCCTGGAATCAAACATCGGCTATTATATCGATAATAGCCGATGTTTGATTCCAGGCTTAGAGCTACATCTATGCAATTTCAACCTGATCGGCTTAGTCTTTATGGCGTGAAAAGGTACCTATCAAACATCCATTAAAACATCCAAACGTTCTCATTTATAATAATATCAGTGTGATTACTAAACCAACAGTTATAAAGTTTGTATACAATATCATAGTTTATTGAACTGCGAGGGGTCATTGTCTTATTCCTGGCCAGAAACTGGTCATGGTAGATGCAGTCAACGCCCTGAAGATGGCAGGAATTTCGCGTTAATTTTATGATCGATTGATACTCGTGAAATAATGCATCTACATTATCTTGTATAAAACAACTAAAAAATATTTAAAAATACACCCTTCATAATTTTTGCTGAGTTATTGCTGATGTTAAAACATAATACATATTGTTTGTTTGCCATTTAGATAAGTTTGTCATTTTGTTAAAATTAAGTAACATATTAGTTCCTGAATGCTGCTGAATGTGAATAACTGTTTTTGAATTATATAAATGACTGACGGACTGACACTGAATTTAGACTCCTTTTTAGGGTTTCGAGATCGGAGATCGGTTTCGAAACCCTTATGCGAGAATTGGTTTTAAAAATGGTCAAAAATTGGAATTGGAAGGGAATAATTTTCAAAAGGGGCGGCTACCCCACCGAGTGGGGTATTAAATGAAAGGTATCGTTTGTAGATTTCAAAACAGTTTTTAAAATTTCTGTAAGTTACATACTCATTTTAAATATTATCTTGAATAAAGTCGAAAAATTTACCGTTACCCCCTACCACCGAAGCAGAGATAAATCTGAAATGTAGGTTAGTACCTACTTATTTTAGGTATTGTTTAAATTGCGAAGTCTCTAATCAGTACCTTTAGTACATAGGTACCTACTTGTTGAAAAACGTTCGAAACCCTCGGCGCGCGAGTTACACTCGCACTTGACGGATCTTGTGTTAAACTCGAGTCAAGTTGTGCGTTCATTGCATCGGAGCGAACGCAGCGTACGCGACGTCAGTATTTTCAATATGGCGATAATCCGAAAGCAGTGAACGCACTCTACGTTAACTGTTTTCGTTTAGCATTGACCGTTAAAGTATTTTCAATGCTCGCCGTGTTCTTCACCCTCTGCGTCAGCCATTCCCATTTACCAGGGGATATGCTGGGGACTGTAGTTGTACCTATTATGAAAAACAAGACTGGAGACGCGTCCAGCATAGGCAACTACAGACCTATATCCCTGGCTACTGTGATAGCAAAGGTACTGGACGGTGTGATTGATATGCATCTTACCAAACATGTCAACCTGCATGACGCCCAGTTCGGATTTAGAGCTGGGCTGTCCACTGAAACTGCAGTACTATGCCTCAAACACACCGTCCAGTACTACACCAGCAGAAGCACACCTATCTACGCCTGCTTTCTCGACTTATCGAAAGCTTTCGATCTTGTGGCGTATGATAGGTTGTGGCAGAAGCTGACAAAGGATACCGACCTTCCCCGTGAGCTCATATCACTCCTTAAACACTGGTATGGCAACCAGAGCAATAATGTCAAGTGGTCAGGATCACTATCGGACGAGTACAGGTTGGAATGTGGGGTGCGGCAGGGCGGGGTGAGCTCGCCCCGACTTTTCAACCTGTATACAGACCGTCTGATTCGTGAGCTCAGCAGCACTGAGATCGGCTGCTCTATTGATGGTGTTATTGTCAATAACATTAGCTATGCCGATGATATGGTGCTGCTGAGCCCATCCATCAGTGCTCTCAGAAAACTGCTTGGGATCTGTGAGAGATATGCGGAGGCTCACGGGCTCAGATACAATGCAAGCAAAAGCGAATTCATGGTCTTTAAATCAGGCAATAAGACCTATAACATCATTCCGCCGGTTTTTCTGAACGGCAGCGAGCTGAAGCGAGTAGCTTGCTTTAAGTATCTGGGCCATTGGGTCACCGAGTCTCTAACGGATGACCAGGACATGGAAAGGGAACGCAGGGCATTATCCATCAGAGCAAACATGCTGGCTCGTAGGTTTGCGCGTTGCACTAAGCAGGTGAAAACGACGCTTTTTAGTGCTTATTGCCAGTCGTTTTATACGTGCAGCCTCTGGGTCAAGCACACCAAAAAGTCTTGGAATGCCCTGCGGATCCAATACAACAACTCGTTTCGGGTGTTGTTGGGGTTGCCGCGCTTCTGCAGCGCATCAGGAATGTTTGCTGACGCAAGAGTAGACGGGTTTGCGGCAATAATGCGCAAAAGATCTGCGTCCCTGATGCGCCGGGTGCGTGACAGCTCCAACAGCTACCTACAGCTCATTGCTGAGAGGCTGGACACTGACTGTATCTTTATGGAACACTGGACAAGAGCGTATATTGTGCTCTCTTGACCAGTGTTCCATTAGGACTTTGATTTATTTTGAATTTTATTATTATGATTTTAGTGATAATTTTAATTGTGATTTTAATTTTTAATTTTTTTACATTTAGCATTGATTTTTATTTTATATTTTGTTTTGATTAATTTGGAATTTTTATTATGATTTGTGATAATTTTAATTGTGATTTTAATTTTTAATTTTAGCATTGATTCTTATTTTTATTTTTATTTTATATTTTATCTTGATCATGACTCGAATATGGACACTCTAACTTATTTTTGTATTATATATAATTTATTGTTGTCTGAAATAAACGAATTGAATTGAATTGAATTGAATTGAATTGAATGCGCTCGATTTTGCCGATGACGTCATCCGCAACAAAATCCACGAGGCTATTGTGTGTCAGGGATTTGAAGAAATACCGGTCTAAGGCAACGGTATCGACAGATAATGCCGAATTGCCGGTCTCAGTGTATCGTATCGGTAGATATACAGATCAATTGTACGCTGGTAGGTACAGCGTGCACTCTGAAATCAAAACGAATACTTACGATGCGTACGCTATGATTCTGATCCAGTGGACGCACAGCTTTAGAATTCGACCTGAGCAGATTAAGTAGGGTAAAAATACTGGTATTTGGATGATTCCCGTTTTCCAATACCTAGATATCTTCCTCGTTGCCTAGGGGTCAGCTTGTTCAACCGCTGATTATGAGGTCCTGGGTTCAAATCCCGAGTCGGGCCAATAGTTGTTATTGGGATTTTTCTAACAAGAAAAATTCACAGTAACAGCCCGGAGTCAGGAAGTTGGCCGTGTTACACCCCCGTGCCTCGGAAACCATGTTAAGCCGTTGTTCTTGCGCTTGACCTCTCCCCGGTCGTGTCGGTCTGCCGTCCCATCGGATTATGAGAGTGAGGGAATAGAGAGTGCACCTGTGTTTGCGCACTTACTGCACTATATTGTGCCCTGCGCATCTGGCTAGTCTCCGATGAGATTGACCGCCGTGGTCGAAATTCGGCTAGGAGGACATTAGATATCTGCACATTCATATTTTAACCACTCAAAGCCTCAGCTCACAGCTTCACCTTCTTTAAGTAGGTAATCAATGACTGATCATTTGACGACCGGTGTGGTGCGGTTAAGTGTAAGTTATGTGTTAAAGCTTGGTAGGCCAGAAGAGGGCGCATTTTTGTGATTTTTAAAATCATCAGAGACTTAGAAAATAGTGTAAAATACTGAAAAAAAGATATGTATTACTTAAGGATCTAGTCTAGTCAAAGTTGCATTCAGTTATAAGATGTAGTGAACTTCACTCGATAGAAAAAAATCCCAAAGTTACCCCTTTTTCTAACGTTTTTTCAATACTATGACTAGCGAACTACTGATATCACACTTTTTTTTGTACTCAACTAAGGACACTTAATATTTCTAAATAAATTCGCAGGGTTTGACTTGATAAAATGATTTTCTTAATCACAATGTTTAAATAACTACAAAAAACACGAGCGCGGCTGCTTGGCAGGCGCGCGTTTTCCCTTACGCCTACTGCTGCAGGACTACCTGGCCTTAAGAGTTGCTGAGGATCATTCAATATGTTAAAATAGTACGTGACATGACGTGACCTGACGTGTATTGGTTTCGTTCACAACAGTGGTAAATGATAACCTAATGGTAGGCATAATAATAATGTCGTTAGCTTTTGCCCTTTTGAAGATTGCGACATCTATTTTAAAATTTTATAAATAAACACTTATCAAGTCAAGACAAAAGCGAAACCAAAGTAGCCTTATATATAAGTTGAATGATTTATATATATAAATTAAAAAAAAATATTGGTTTGAAAAAACTGATGCCAACTTCGAATTCCCTAATTTTACACTGATTTTAAGTTTTGCGGGATACAGACGAATCCCTCGGGAATAAAACTTTTATAGACCTCTGGCTCATTCTATAGACAATAGCGAAAGATTTTTCTCAAACTCGGACCATAAACGACAGAAAAATCAACGAATATACAAAAAAACATACATACAGCCGAACATACATATAACCTCTTCCTTTTTCGAAGTCGGAAAAAGGTTTAATTCCGAAAGTCTTGTTATGTATTGTTTAACTCAATTATTTTATTCTACCAATTCAAATCAGAAGAATTTAGTGTAAATACCATAGTACCTACCTATACTTATCATAGAAAACTCAATTATTAACTCACGTATTTTGAGATTTACAATAATCCATAAAACATACAAAAATAAAAATTTCACAATTAAATCAGCTTAAATTATAAATAGGAATTGAATGGTGTATATTGAATTAAAAATCGAATAAATTATGAAAAAATAAAATATAAAGAATAAAATAAGAAGAAGTAGGAACTCTAAAAAATACTTAGGTACGTGTACGTACCTATATAATTTGACATTAGCTGGTTTTTATTTTCAATTTTTCATTTAGCCTGCTGACGATTTTGTTGCAAATATACGCAGGAGTTTTATTTTTATTGCTAGGTTTAGCTTGGTTGCAAATATCTTGCAAATTCGTTAAAAAAGTCAACTAACTTCGTGCGTACCACCTGGGTACCGACAATTTTTCGTTTATGACACCTTTCCTGTCACTGTTTGATGCCTTGTATTTTTCAAAACAACCATAACAAAACAAAAACTCAGAAAAACTTGTGCAAATTAATTCTACTTTATATTCTGATTTCTGACATACATTATATGACATACAAAATTATAGAACAGAGTACAATTGCGACATACCTGGCCTGGTAATCTCAGTCCACATCAACTCATATACAATTTATAATATTAGTTATATAGAAAAACGTATGTATTCAGTCGCGTTCGCGCGGCCCAGCGCGGGCGATGACTGAGCGACTCCTGCGCAGCCTACGCACACATGCACGTATACATTGAATTCGGTCATAGATTGTCAATTTGCAGATACGCGTTTTCTCAGTTATTATCTGAATTCCGTTAGGTCGTTTGTATTTTAGGATCGGTGCGGAATAATATAAATATTTAACTGTCATGAAATCTTTAAGATAATTCCATGTTTATCTCTAAGCGAGTGAATATTCTTTTAAGAAATAAAAATTCTCTAACGGTAAACCTGTAGTAGGTAAATCTGTCGTCATCTTTTGAAGACTTTATTTCGTGCAATTTCCGTAATAATCAGAAAAAATTAGGAGTAGAAACGAAGAAATTGAAAATCTCATAATATGGTATTTATTTGTTTTTGTTTACTTACCATATTATGTTTTGCATATATGTATTGGGCTGATTCAAAATTATCAATTTTAAGAGTTCTCAAAAGTTCTTGTTAAATATGTAGGTATCTTAGGTATCAAAATCGATTTGTAAATATAGAACAAATCAATTTTAATATAATTAACCGAATATAGTACCAGGAACCTGTGTGTATGCCATATTTTCGGGCATAATTCCTAATAATTAAAATGCATAGTCTTTGCCTTATTCATCTGCAAGCTCGGATAAAGTATAATCGCAAAGGAAAATGATAATAATTAAATATTCCTAATACGTATAAAAACTAACGGCTTAAGGAAACAGCTAAGATATATATTCCATGCAGAAATATTTATAAGCTGCATAAAATTACTACCCCTACCTACTTACTGCTAGACCTTCGTGCAACTGTCGGTCAAGAGTTGGCTATAACGTCACTTTGCATCGTGTGTGATAGTGTCAGACGAAGGTATTTTAAATATAAAACAAGATCCGTCAAGTGCGAGTGTAACTCGCGCGCCGAGGGTTTTGAACGTTTGTCAACAAATATGTACCAAAAGTACCGGTTAGAGACATCGCAATTTAACGAATACCTAAGAATAGTAGGTACCAACCTGCAATTCAGATGGATCTCTCTGCATGCTTCGGTTAAATGGGTGGTTCGGTTAAGGTGGGTATGGTAAATTTTTCGACTTTTTTCGAAATATTTCAAAAAGTATGTAAGCTACAGAAATTTGAAAAACTGGTTTGAAATGTCCAAACCGATACCTTTCATTTGATATCCCACTCGGTGGGGTAGCCCCCCTTTTGAAAATTATTCCTTTTTGACCATTTTTCAAAAAGTATTAATTTTACAGACTTCTCTATATTTTTACTGTAAAATATAGATTCATATCTACAAACGCTCCATACATTTTAAACGGATCGCTCTGCAAACTTCGGAGATAGGGGGGGGGGGGAATGGGTATTTTTTCGACTTTATTCAAAATATTTCAAAAAATATGAAACCTACAAAAATTTCAAAAAATATTTTGAAATGTACAAAATGATACCTTTCATTTGATACCCCATATGACTCTGTAGGTAGCTTTTAAAATTTTGGCAATATTTTGAAAATATTCATTTTCATTTTTCATTTATTTTCAATTATTTTTCTTAAAATCTATACAAGCGCATGAAATGTATTACTATTTTAAATTTCAAGTTGATAGCTGCAGTAGTTTTTGAGTTATTAAGGAGGGAAAAAAGGACAGACAAAGCGAGACCATAAGGGTTTTGAAACCGATCTTCGATCTTCAAAACCCTAAAACCGCATTTGGCCTTTTTGACCTGCTATTCAAAAAACTGACGGTTTTTTATACCTTCTCAAAATCGAATCATGATATCAGCCGTAGCCTACTCTGGATTTACAAAAAGAAATATAACTTAAATTCGGCCGTGGCAGTAAGTTCTCAGCTGGCACGAGGCCATAAAGTGGCCTGTCAAAAAATACCCCTGCGTGGCAAGTGACCATATTGTGGCCGATTTGCGTGATTTTCTGCTTGTCTTTTGTTTCGTCGAAATTTTGTTACGTAGAGTCAACTTTTGAGCCATGTCAATGTCTTAAAAGTTGACTGACAGTTTCAAGCTGACCTCAAAACCATAAACAAACCAAGTTTAGAAGAAATTAAAAAATTTTTATTTTATTCAAAATTGAAATCTGATACGCGTGCCATTTTTTATCGTTTTTTCGGAATTAAAATTTAATTATAATTAAATGGTTAGGAAATGTGTTCCTTTTTGTTTTTATTGTAGATCTCTTAAATAAAACTCAAACTGGTTATAAAAACTGTAAAGTTTTTCTAAGAGGTTAAAGAAATGGCAAATCAAACAATTCTAGCTGTAAATCATAAATGCCTAATGTTGAGGAAGGCTCTTTCAACGCTTGTTTACCGAGCAGTACTACATTCTCAAAGCACGTCCGAGGCGCCATGTTGAGTCACCCGGTATTTATTCCCTCCAACCTTGGAGGCGTAATATCGTGTGCATAATGCACACCGTAATATGTTAGAAACTTAGTTTTTGTATTTGCCTAGATTTGGCCGCGGCTTCGCACGCGTTGTTTTTTTCATTGAATAGTATTCAATGAATACCGCTCTCATATTATTTTCTGTTGTCTATTTATTTGTACGTATTTGACTTGACTAAGTATTCCTTGTGATCCTATGGTATTAATAAATAAATTGAATTGAATTGAAACTAATTAAAATTAAAATTAATTTTATATTTAGATCGGTATAATAACGCTACAGCTGATTATTTTTCTCCTGTAACGGGTTCGATTCCCGGTTCAACCATGTAATTATTTAAATATCTATGAATGCAGTTTAAATTCAAATAATGTCTTCTTTCAGTAAAATGTTCCATCTACAATATTCAAGGTATCATATCCATGGGACACCCTGTATATCTTATATAATGTTAATGTTCATACCAATGTTCACCAACAAAGGTTCATACTATCGTCTCCTTGTTAAGTTACTACTCCAGCCAGCATTACACATTCACATAGAAACGACCCGGTCAGGCCAGTCCACCTCGACATGCGTCTTTTTACGCAACCAGTTGCGAACAAGGATCTAGGCGTTTGTTTTTGATTCTGGTATTGGAGAGCCAATGCTCGCATCAAGTTAAGTGCCATTTAATGCGAACGTTGGCCCTGACGCTAAACCCAAACTGTTGGAGTATGGTGTCACCACAGCACACCACAATATAGTATATATAATACACTAGCGACCCGCCCCGGCTTGGCACGGGTGCAATGCTGATACTAAATATACTACAGAATCGCCCCCCGGCCCGTACCGCCGCCGCAACCGCTATGTCCCTGCATTTTAAATACAAATACAAAATACAAAATTCATTTATTTACCATACCAAAAAAAGCTTACACAGTTTACTGGTGGTCCCCGCACAAGGTTCAGAACCTGTATCGCGGGAGGCCGAATTACAAACAGAATTACTTACAGAAATTTAAGACTGTATATACAGGACAGCTGTTCACTCTAGGAAAGATACATTATAAAAACATACTACTGATGACAAAAATAAAATTGAAGGACTTTAATACATGTACCTTTAAAAAAAATAGTATAGAAGTATAATAGGACAATGAATCGAAAGACTGGACAACATGATTTGGATAATGACAAGGACACAACACGACATTAGGGCGGGACTTTGAGGGACAGGGGAACGGGGGGGGGGAAGCTTGAGGGGGGAAACGTGGGTATGAGCGGTAGTTGAGGAAAAAATGTAAGTTGAGAAAAATCTGTAATATCTTTAAAAGTATTCATTTATAGTACATTTTACACCTAGGCGAGAAAGTGGTCGATTCCTACCGAGTGTGTCGTTTTGTCTTAAAACACACGAGGTAGGAATCGCACTTTCTGCCGAGTGATAAATAGTACTTTATACTACACCTTCGAGGAAAATAAAAAGCAGAATTTATTATTAATTGAAATTTAGAAGAACTTACCGCGCCCAATGATGTTGGTAAAACCTCATTGACCGCGCCAGCCTTTGGGTTCTTTTTTCAAAATATTGTTCGGAAATCGGAGCAGGCCTAATGGACTTGGAGTAAAAACTTTTGTCGTTTGACCGAACGAAAATAACCATAGCTACCGGCCGATCTTTTAGGAAATTAAAAAAAAATAACACGTTAGAAATGGTATTCCGTACACTTTTTCCTCCCGCTAAAACACGTGAGAAATGAAATTCCATAGAGTTTTTCCTCCCGGTTTCATATAGGCCTGCAAAGACATACTTTCTATTATATTAATGGAAAAGGAATAGGCAACTTTCCGAGCAGGTGTAGTATAAAATAACATGCTGTAGAGGGTCATATTGATCTGTGTGTATGAAATGCACAATGTATTTAAGGTACTTAAGTGGATAAGGAGTATTGCTGTATAGCTTAAAATCGATACGTAAATAAGCCATTATATCTCGTAAAAAGTAAAGGATAAAAATGGTTCAAAAATGGTGGTGGTTGAATCACTAAATCTATTTAAAAAACGCATCAAAATCCATTACGATCTAAGCATATTATAGGGACATACAGACAGACAGGAAGCGACTTTGTTTTATACTATGTAGTGATATATTACATTATATAATGTGTATAAAATATTTTACGTGACGTCACAAATTCAAGTCTTCAGTATAGGTACTAAAAACTAAAGAGGATCGCGCCACCTTTTGATGATTTACCCTTATGAAACTTTATTTTAAGCCTTGCCAACTCAATTTATATTCTGATAAAGATGTGGCCGCCTGAACTGCGCGAACGGTTCTGTTTTACCTGTTTATGTAATAATAACAAACAATTATCTTGCGTTGGTGGCTCTAATAAATTATTAAATAAATAAACCGATATACTTCTGACATTCCAAAACACTCCACATCAAAATAGTTTAAAAACTTTAGCTGCGTCTGAATGACTTGATGCAAAGCCTTTATTCACAAAGAAAATTACAATAAAATAATAGAAATAAATTAGAACTAGTATTTACAATTGCAACAATTGATCCATATCAATACCAGTCGGAAGCATCCCCAAGACACTGGCTGCATTGCCCCGCTGTATGGCAATGCTGATGCACTGTGCCAGATAAAAACCGGAAGAGCCTCGGTACCTCTTGATGCTAAAATATTTAGAGTAAAATTTAGAGCTTGTCCGTAATTTTTAAGAGTTTTAGGACCAATAAAGCCGCAGCGCATCATCATTTCCATACAGTGCAGCGCTGGGCAATGCAGCAAGCGTCTGGGTACGCTTCCGACTGGTATTGATAAATCAGTTGAGCTATCTGTTGATTATTTGCAACAGTCTACAGTTAGCACAATTGTTTCAATTGTAAATACTATAAAACTTTTAAATTCATCATGGTTATTAACACTTAAGTCATTTATAACGGGATATTTACCATGATTTGAGTTTTGAGCTTTCCAATATTTCGGCACAGTTTCATGCGCCATGATCTCGGAATAACTTGGCATAACATGGCGCATGAAACTGTGCCGAAATATTGGAAAGCTCAAAACTCAAATCGTGGTAAATATCCCGTTATAAATGACTTTAGTGTAAATACTATTTCTAATTGGTGTCCATTTGATCGTAATTTTCTTGGTTAATAAAAAATATATTTTAAAAAAGCTGTATTATCTCACGCGTACGATAAGGCTGTGAAGTGTAGACATTTGTTTACTTGCGGCTCAGATAAATAAAGGTTTCCTGGAAGAGATCGCTATTAGCGATAAGGCCGTCGTTTGTGCCACATTATATATTAGGTATATAGTTAGTTTTAAGTTCTTATTAATTGTTTTGTGTATTGATGGTGCAATAAAGATATAAGTAATCTATCTATAAATAGTGCCTATATAAAGTCTGGATTAATATCTAAGGAGGAATTCGTGCCCCACTGCCAAAAAACCGAACTTCCGAAAATCTAAATTATGTTTTGTTTAGATGAAAATAACAATCTACATTTGATGAGCTCACTCCGTAGCTTAGAAAAAGCTTTTTCTAAGCTATTATATATACACTATAGCAATTTGAATCCTTCCATACCAGAGTGGTGAGTCTATTTCACGTTAGTAACGAACCGTGATTGTGACGTCTCCATACAATTTAGTACAGCGCGTCTATCGTGCCGACAGAGCACTAACGTAAATCCCATACTAAAAGGAGACGTCATATAGATTCAATATTCAACCCTCGATCTTTGGCAGTGAGGGAGGTATCATCAATCACTGAGGCGTCTACCTGGACTTTACCCACCCGTCTGCTTTTCACGATAGAAGACGCGCAGTAAAACTAAATTTGACGTTAAATTCACTAAATTCATTTGGTTGAACTACCTACAGCGTCTAGAGGATTTCTTTCGTGACGAGCACTCTCCTTCTTGGATAATTATGATGATTACAGTAAGAACTATTTTAAAACTCACCAAATTATGGATATGACGAGCCTTTGTCTAAAACATAACTTTACAGTTTTTTCTCACCACTCTTTTTTAGTACTATTTCTCACAACTATAGGTAGATACCTGTTCTTTATATTTTCCTTTTAACTTCAAGAATAGCACACTTCAGTAGGTCCAAGAACAAAATACCTAAATGACGTTCATTTACGTACCTTTAACGTGTACGTAAATGAACGTCATTTAGGTAGTGTACGAGTGGTTCTGACCGTAATACGAGCGGCACTGATGCATTGCTCTGATGAGATTACTTGAGGAAGTGGATGGACCACTTACGCTGGTAGATGGTTCGACAAACTGGACCAAAATAAAGAAAGAGAGAAAGAAAATTGTTTATTATAAACTACACTATTTTTAAAATAAAAGACTTCTTAGTAACACGTACCGTAAAAAAAACACATAAGTGAACAATACTAACACAATACATCCTATATTAACACAAGGACCTATCTAAGCATTGGGTTGGTACTAAGTAGCCCACTCAGCACTAAATATCCACTAAAGGCCACTATATAACTTAGTAAAATTCAGGCAATGGGCTACTTTGCGCGGCGGCGGCGGCGGCGTTCGTGTTTCGCGCGCGTATTGTTGTCTTCGGCCGTCGTAGGTACGTCTTTCCATCTTTGTTGTTCACTATGTAGGTATATTGCAAAAGGTTGCAAATAGCGTGTCTTTGCATATTTAGTTGTAGCACAACACAGGCCATCTATTGAGTTAGCGCTGGGAGAACGTACCATAATCTTCAGAATTTTACCTATACCTATTTATGGTATGAAAGTATGGAATATTGATTATACCTACCTAGCTGGTAACTGAATTCATGCCGTGCCAGCCTAGACAAAAAACAAAAAAAAACTACAAGCATTTAATTGTTGCACAACATTCGTGCGTGTACGCATCTCAAGATAATGCCGAGGTTCCCACGCGTTATGAGTCCGGTGTTGTTTACTGGCCTACCGCACTGTTCCTGTTTTAAGTATATGTATAATACATAATTTACATAATTTTATAATATATGCATCAGTTGTGCTAACTGTAGATTTTTTGCAATAGTCTACAGTTAGCTCAATTGTTCAAGTTGTAAATACTAGTTCTAATTTATCTCTATTATATATAAGCCTTTATTCACAAAGAAATACATTAAAATAATAGAAATAAATTAGAACTAGTATTTACAATTGAAAAATTGAGCTAACTCCAGACCGTTGCAAACAATCTACAGGAAGTTCAACTAATCCATAACAATACCAGTCGGAAGCGTCCCCAAGACTGTATAGCAATGCTGATGCGCTGTGCCAGATACTGACCAGCTCTCGGGTCACGCGTCGCTTCGACCAGACGATGCTCAGATATTTTTTTAAAAACCCGAAGATTCTCGGTACCCCACGGACGTAGGGTTTCGACTCCAAGGGGAGCATTTTCTTTGTGATTATTTTTAAAGGTAATTTTTTATAAACAATGTTTTTATTGGGCACACTTACCTTTTAGGTAAGTGTGTCTTTTTTTTTACCTACCTACTTTTATTCCCCCCTCACTGTTTCCAAGTTGGATTAGTTATTGAGCTCTAAAATTAGCCTTCTAAAAGCTGAGACCCCGATTTTTGCGCGTGCTAAGCACAACGAACGCAAAACGCATGCAAATATTTAGAACAAGGTCATTCTTACTTTGTTAGAACGTTATTTTATGTTTGTTGCTTCCATGAATTTCAGGAAAATTTAAAAATCTAGGTAGAGGCTGACAGTTGGATATTCGGACGAGATGTACACCTACTCAAAAGTGAAGTGGACATCTCGTCCGCGGATGAGTTTGAGATTCGGACCAGATGTACCCTAACCCGGATACACTTGGGAATAGGTACCTAAGTACCTAATAACTTACAAGTAACTTACCACAAAGTAGGTACTATATAGAAGCCTTACCTATGAAAAAATAAATGTTTATTACTACATATACAGAATAAGAATTACAAAATTATAAGTAATTAAAGAAATTATTTCTGTGTAAGTAGAGATAATTTACATAGTCAAATGACAACGATTCACACTAGGCTAAGCCTGCATCGTGGGGAGCAATATGATTAACAGGGAGTAAAAAAGCCTCAATTGACTGTCAAACCTATGCTGAGTTATACAAAATAATATTTGGAGAAAAGAAAATCATAAAAAAAAAACAATGATATAATATACACACGATAAATATTGAAATCTATTTAGATATCGATTGAACGATTTAAATTCTCTTAGAATACATAACATAAGCTAGTTGTGCTTTATTTTTTTCTATCTAGTAAATCTGGGTAAGTGATATTATGGGCACCTGGGTATTTTCTAAGGTTATATTTTAACCGTCGAACGGCGAACGCGGTATTGTAAATTGAAATGAAACGACCCCTGGTGGAAGGCTTTGGAACTACGAACAACAAGTATTAGAACCACGCGTATAGATGGCACTATCTATACTTTTTGTAGGAAACACTTGGTTTGCTACTCGACAATAGATGGCAATATAATGCCAGATTTTCCCGTTCCATTTTATGAGGTGCTACAAAATAGTTTATTTTGGATAAGGTATTTTACGAAATTTGGTATTCCTCATAATACAGGAACGGCTAAAGTCATTTACGACGCAGTTTTTAGCCTACCAGGGTTATAAATTAATTTAATCTTTGGTGTAGCTACCTAGATATCTCCATGTAATGGTTTTGTTTTTAGTTTTTTGTTAATGTATTCCATAATCCAATCCAAAAATGTGTTTCTGAACTATTTTTTATTTGACAAAACGATTTTTATGAGTTCCATTTAAAAGTATTATATATAATTCCATAATCTATTTAAAAGTTTGAGCTCCTTGTAAAATAATCAGGCAATTATCAGCTTCGCCGGTTAACTTAATCATTGTGTCAAAAACGTCAATTAAACCGTAATCGTTCGATTATCGTTTCGATGAACACACTAAACGTTAGTATCGTACATAAGCTTAAATAAATATATAATGCTGGACAATTCACACAGCATCATCGAGCCCCAAGCTAACTAAGCAGAGCTTGTGATATAAGTCGGTACTAGATACTCTATCATGCAAACAAGATACAAAGGTAAATATTTTTATCATACAATATAGAAAACCCCCAAAACGCAAGCAACGAATTTTTTCAGATCGTACAATCATTTTTTCCCGGGGAGGCGGAAAACAAATCCATAATACTGAAGCTTGTTACTGTCACATGGTGTGCTTTAGTATCAATCAACATACCTATATAACATAGGTATTAGGTTCCTACCTACTTATAGCTTAATAAATAAAAAAGATGATGCGCCTAACTTGTTGCTCTGTGTATGTAGGTAAATTTTTATTACCTTATTATTGATAAAATAAATAAAATAAATAAATAATGCTGGACATTTACACAGCATCATCTAGTAGCATCCCCAAGCTAAGCAGAGCTTGTGTTATGGTTACTAGATAAATAACTGATACACATAATACAATACACAACATAGATAGATATTATAATTATGCATAGAAAAACATCCAGAACACCCTGAAAAAAATCTGCAAATCGTACAAACATTTGTCCCGAGGTGGGAATCGAACCCGCAACCTCCTGCGTCGCAGGCGGACCTTCGCCCGCTGCGCCACTGAGGTTGTCGATTGCCTACCTACCTACTTATATTCTCTGCTACTTATTTAGAATTGAGCTGGTATCCTTGTATGAAAATTACCTACAAGGAAAAACTAAAATAAAATTTAATAGATAAGTACTTCCACGGTGAATTGGAAGATAAGAAACCTTGAAAGTACCTTTATTGGTTGGAAGTAAAGTAGAGATCGCTGCTCGACCAATTTTGTTTAAATTTTAAATGCTGGATAGCCCGCATTCTAGCCCAAAGCTAAGCAGAGCTTGTGTCAGTTATTTACATCGTATGTATGTACCCATGTACATACATACGATGTAAATAACTGATACACCTTGGTACATTATACAGGGTTATTGGTAATTCACTGACACTGTGTAAACTGCAGGTTCTGCCCACCATCACGAACACGTTAGTGAAGACGCTAGATCTTAATTCTTAATTTTTTGTAAATCGCCTCACTTACAAAATAATGTCCGAAACCTAATAAATTCAACCTAACTAATTAATTATTAAATACCGATCTCCCACTCCTATTTAAATCCACATCATCATCATTGGCTTATTTAATTTTTACATCTATGCAAGATGATTTCAGGCAGGATAATTCAGGGCAGAGCAATTTTTAGGTTTAGTAAAGAAAACCAATCTTATGAACGATTTTTAAATGGAGGAGGGTACATACTAATATCATTCCCTTTCCTCCAGTTTTAAGAATTGAGACATGGCGTCTTCACGGACGTGTTCATGATGGTGGGCAGAACCTGCAGTTAACATAGTGTCAATGAATTACCAATAACCCTGTATACATAGATTTATATTTTATAGTATGCATAGAAAACAACCAAAACACACGAAACAAATATCTGCAGATCGTACAAACATCCAAAAACGGTCCCGAGAAATCTTCTGCGTGGCAGGCGAACCTCAGCCCGCGGCGCATCGGTTGTTAAAAATTGTCCGCTTTTTAGCTGTGGTTGAGTTGACTGTACCACCGATTTTTGTTCGGTAATACTGTTTGTTGGTACCGCGGCAAGAAATAATTTTCAAAAAAATCTCAGTAAATAGATTTGACTTTCAATCGACGCAAAACAAAAGGTGGAGGCCCTTAATTCCGTCTACGGAAAATTCGACTAACTTTTGTTACTAGTCGGAATGTTTTTAGTCGAATTGTTTTAGTCGAATTGTTTGACGACCTCCGTGGCGCAGCTTGCGAGAGTCCGCCTGCGACGCAAGAGGTTGCGGGTTCGATTCCCGCCTCGGAACAAATTTGTGTACGATCTGCAGAAATTTGTTCCGTTGGTCTGGGTGTTATCTATGTATAATTAAAAAAAACTATCTATGTATATAATGTATTAAATATATCAGTTATCTAGTACCCATAATACAAGCTTTGAGTAGCTTAATTTGGGGCTAGATGGTGCTGTGTGGATTGTCCAACATTTTTTATTTATTGTCCAACGTTTTGTTTGAGTCGAATTTTCCGCCAAGCAATTGACTGTCTGTTTTAAATTATCCATCTATAAAATCAAAATTCGTTATTGGTCGTAAGAATAACATATATTTAAAGTTTATGTAAAATAAGGACTGTGAATTTTGTTAAATACATTATTATTATGTATAACATATTTATTTCCGAGAGCTACTGTTTGTCCCGCCCAACATCCTACTAATATTATAAACGCGAAAGTTTGTAATTATGGATGGATGGATATTTGTTACTCTTTAACGTCAAAACTACTGAATGGATTTTAATGAAACTTTACAATAATATAGCTTATATATCAGAATAACATAAAGGCTACAATTGATAAAGATATTGTGTGAATTGTCCAAAATATGACGATAAGTGTCAAGTAAGTAGGAAAAAATCTACCATCTTCGAGCTATTCTGGCGTGCGCTGCCAAAACCGCTAGAGTTACACATTATGTAATGTATGATGGAAATATTTATCTCAAATAGTCCTACAAAAAAGCACGCCACAGTATATATGTGATAATTTAAATGTCATTATGTTAATTCTTTTATACGCCACGCTAATATAAGCTACTCAAAATACTAATCCTGCGCAGACGAAGTCGCGGGCACCAGCTAGTGTTTTAATATTTTGGAATTGAAAATATGTTTTTCCGTTTTGTAAAAACCATCAAAATTATTACCATTCCAGAGGGTGAGTTTATTTGACGTTAGTAACGGTGATCGTAACGTCTTCTTATTCCTTACAATTTTGGTACAGCAGCGCCTCTTTCGTGCGGACCGGGAACTGCGACAATCCCATACAAAAAGTAGACGTCACGAATCGTGACGTGACTCACAATCACGTCTCGTACTAAAAACTACGCTACTGTCAAGTTAGTTTTAGATATAATCTTAACATAGTAGAAAACAAAAACGCTTCCCGCTGTCTGTCTGTCTGTCCCTATGACATAGGGACAGGACATGACGATTGCGTAGTACGCAACGGATTTCGTTATGGTTTTTTATTATTAGATAGAGTGATTCAAAAGGAAGGTTTAAATGTATAATACATGCATAATATAGTAGAGAAACACTGATAATTTTAGAGGTTTCTAATGTGATATCGTAAATAAACATATTTTTTTGCGCTTACTTTGCAAACGCTGGCTGATGAACCCTACGAGATCAAAATACTTACACCTAAAAAAGGTCTACAAAAAAGTCCTAGATGGTATATGACTATCTCTTAGGGATAACTAACAATAACCATTTTTATCTTGTACTTTTTACGAGAAATAATGGCTTATTTACGAAGCGATTTTAAGCAATACAGCATTAATCCTTTTCCAATTAAGTACCTTATATACATTGTGCATTTAATATAGATTAATATGGCCATTTACAGCATTTAATTTGATGAATATTTTCGAAGATATTACAGATTTAAAATGCAGGGACATAGCAGTTTTATTTATTTTTTATTTTAATTTATTTGGGAAACATACAGTTATTATAGACTAAAAAATATATACTTAACTAACACATAAACCAGCAAAGTTTCCACCATTAAATGAACAATAACAAAAAACAGACAGTTCAGAGATCAATGTGCAACTAACAAACAAAAAAGCTATCTCAAATATAAGAAGAAGAACTAAACTAAGTAACTTAAAGGGGCAAAAAAAATATATTAAAATTACTTATGAACATAACAATAAAGGACAAAAACAAATACTCAGTAACTTCAACGGTTGGCAATGCTAGACATAACATCTTTACGGAATTTAAACAATGAAGTATTGAAAATATCAATGTCACAAAAGGTGTCATTGAATTGATGACAGGCTCTTGAGAGGAACATATTTTTTCTATAATTTGTTTTAGACGTGGACGTCCAAAACGTTTTCTTTTTACGAGAAGATATACGAGGACAATAGAAAAATATATTTTGGAGCAAGAAAGGGGACTCAATGCTGTTGGTCAATATTTTAAATAATAAAATTTGATCTCTTACGCTACGACGGTCCTCAAGACTTAAAATGGTGTCGATAGAGTAAGAAGGAAAGCGATACCTACAGTGCTTTAAAAATTTATTTTGTATCCATTCAATATCATCAATATGAACTTTATATTGAGGGTTCCAAACAGAGGATGCATATTCAAGCACGGACCTGACATAGCTGTTGTACAAAAGAAGCAAGGTACTTTGGTGTTCGAACACTCTACCAACTCTCAAAATAAATCCTAACATCCGATAGGCTCTAGTAGTGATACTCTCAAAGTGAGCATTAAACGTGAGTTTACTATCTAAGTAAACTCCTAGGTCTCTAATAACCGAAACCCTAAAAATATCGATATCATTAAATTTATAATCAAAAATAATAGGTGTAGGTTTACGACAAAAAGAGATAACGTGACATTTTTTAGTATTGAGAAATAAAGAATTATTGACACAGTAGTCAAAAAGCCTAGACAGATCACTTTGTAACAAAAGGCAATCAGACATAGATGATATTTTCATGAATATTTTCGTATCGTCTGCATAGATCAGACATTTAGAGTGAATAAAGTTCTTAAAAACATCATTAATAAAGATCAAAAATAATAAAGGGCCCAGGTGGGAACCTTGCGGTACTCCAGAGGAAATGGGCACAAACGAAGAACAATAACCCTTTATAGTGACTGCTTGACTTCGAAATCGAAGATATGATTCTAGCCACCTCAAAAGATCTCCGTGAATCCCATTCTCCGACAGCTTTTTAATCAGGAGTGAGTGAGAAATTTTATCAAAGGCTTTGGAGTAGTCTGTATAGATTACGTCCATCTGGAAGCCTTGGTCCATGGAATCCGAGACCAGGTGAGTAAACTCACATAGGTTGGTTTCGGTAGAGCGTCTACTCATGAACCCATGCTGCTCACTGATGATAAGAGGTCTAATAACAGGGAACAAGGTATCGTAAACGATCTTTTCAAACATTTTAGCTAGCGTACACAACTTAGAGATAGGCCTGTAGTTGAGAACATCATGTTTGTTACCAGACTTATGAACAGGTATCACAAAAGACTGCTTCCATAACTTGGGTAAGCAACCAGAGCGAAGAGACAGTTGAAACAACAAGAAAATTGGATAGCACAGAGACTCGTGACACTGTTTTAAAAACGAGGGAGGTATCCCATCCGGTCCTGATCCTTTGTTGATATCAAGAGTTTTCAGATATTTGTTTACAATCGGAACAGAGATCTCCACTTTGTCTAAAGTAGTGACAATATTATGATTATAATTAGAATCATGAGTAGCTAAGTTGTCTGGAGGTTCAAAAACCGAATGGAAATAAGAGTTAAACATTTCAGCAATGACAGTACCATTTGAACTGTTCTCATTATTATATGTCATAGTATCAGGTAAGTCATTAGAGTTTTTCTTCGATTTAACAAAAGACCAAAAATGTTTACAATTAGATTTTATTTCTTGTTCCGATTTTTTTATAAAAAAAGAATAATAAAATAAAGAAAATAGTTGCGGCGGTACGGGCCGGGGGGCGATTCTGTAGTATATTTAGTATCAGCATTGCACTCGTGCCAAGCCGGGGCGGGTCGCTAGTTAGGTTATAAATACGTAGTTTATTTTGTTGACTTTGAGTCAAACCAATTACTTAAACAACTAAAAATAAAATAAAATTATATGAAACATGTCACTGCTATTTGAAGGTCTACCAGTCTCATATAAGTAGCTATATGTTGATGTAAGCCCGATATGCACTTATATTATTTTGATGTGCCATTTTATATGTAACTTATGTACGTACTACGTGTCATGACCATCAACCATTATGTGCCGGGTATTGTTGGCGGTATCTGGATGTAATCACCGTATTGTGGTCAGTAATGTTGAGCCTGTAAGTGGTCACCACTTTTAAAGGCCGAACTCTACCAAAGCAGAGACGAGAGGAGAAGAGATCTGTTTTAAACGACCAATATAACTCATTATGAATATACGAGGGTTAACTACGAACCTAGTTTGTGTTTGAAGAACACCAACGCTTACCAATAGAACGTCGTTATTCACGCATCTCGTCTCAGAGTATTGAAAAAACGTTAGAAAAAGGGGTAACTTTGGGATTATTTTCTATCGAGTGTAGTTCATTAGATCTTGTAACTGAATGCGACTTTGACTAGACTAGATCCTTAGGTTATACATATATCTATTTTTCAGAATTTGAAACACTATTTTCTAAGTCTTAGATGGTTTTACAAATCACAAAAATGCGGCCTCTGCTGGCCTACCAAGCCTTAAAACCCTCACTGTCACCAATTCGCCTGTCAAGAGTGGTGATTATGACACAATCCCCTTTGTTTGGGGAAGGCACTATCAACAGTCGACATACTGCTGAGAAGGGACTGACACTGACTACCTAATGATTCTTTCCTTTGCATTTTGACTATTCATTGTCCATGTTATCATGTGGATGTAAACAAGTTATTATTCCGGAAATATTATATGTAACAAGTGATATACCCTTGCAGACTCAACATTACGCTGCTATTATGTCGGACTCTACAAATCTAAATATAATTGTGTAATGTTTTATTTTTTACAACAGAGACACAAAAACTACATATTATTAACCTACACATAATATCAATATCCTAAAAATCTAAGGCGTCACCAGAACGCAGAGTGCCGAGAATGCTGCAGCATTGCCACCTTAAATCTTTTTTTATGTAGTCTCATAAAAGTTCTAACATCGAGAGATGAGGTATTGCGTCTCGAAAGTGGAAAGGCTCAAATTAGGTGCAATTAGGTCCACCGACCTCAGACATAGTCATACCAGCGTTCGTGTTACGCGTACTTGCTATGACGTGCGATGTGATTTGATTTGTAGACTACACAGACGATGTGATTTGTAGACTACAAGACTACAGCAATGCCCTCGTATTTGTTCGTTATAATTATTGCACAAGATTGGAAATGTAACTGTGAGTGGGTGTTTGCGAGTATTTGTTACACAGGCCTGGGAGACCGTACCATAACTACAGATTTTACTAAGATCTATGAGTTCAAACAACCTTTGAACCGTCATCATCACCATCAGCCTGTGTTAGTCTCATGCTGGACTTAGGCCTCCCTCCCCTAATGAGCGCCATAGCGCCCTGTCTTCAGCTTGCCGCATCCAGCATCTGCCTGCAGTCTTTTACAGGCCGTCATCCCACCTTGCCGGAGGGAGTCCTACACTACATTTGCCGAGTCGTGATCTCCACTCAAGCAACCGTTGAACCGTGGAAGAGTTTTACTATTACCTATTTCAATTATCGTCAGTATAAATTTTCTGCTGGATTGCGTTAGTCCCACGACACTGCTTTAGCAGACAGTGGACCTTCAACAACTAGGTGCAACTTAATTGCCTGCATTGCCATTGTGAGTGTGGAAATTGAAATAGAAAATGAATTGGAATTGCTGGTGACTAAATAGATATTTCAAGGTGACGCGTGACCTACAACAACGGATAGGGAAAATGGTAACGTCTCTAGATGAGACAAACTCAAGGATCTCATCCTTTTATTATGCCTCTGTCATTTGATAAGGTATCTATAATTATTTGGCCTTGCCTTCACGCCAGAAATACTGAATGGATCAAGCTAAAATTAGCTCATAATATAAAAATAGGTAATCATAATAAAAAATATTGTTGTTTTGTAAATAATAATTAAATATGCTTTTATTTCAGACACTTGATACAATTACAATCACATAATAAAATAGTCGGATAAGTACACAACAAAATTACAACAAATAAATGTACCCACCTATGTGTTCAGGATGCTAGTTCCATCCACCGTTTGTCTGTCTGTTTCAATCGATCTGCCAGAACAGATATAGGTAATACTATTGCTACACCTGTCAACCCTGGATAAGAATTTCGCAAAATGGGTTCTTTGGATGGCCTCAAAGGAACTTACTCTTGCATCCAAAGAAAAGAAATATGTATTGTTACTGTAAAGAATCATTATTGTAATATTTTTCTCAATACTTACAAAAAACCTTTCTCTAGTTAGAAAACTTAGAGGAAATGAAGCTATAAAGCGGAAAGGAAAGATGACAATGAGCTAAAAATAGGACATTGCAGTGCAGCATCATTTTCCTTCAGCTATGACTTGGAACAGATGCCTTGCACATAGGAAAATCCTTTACACTTTGTACAGTCATCGCCTAAAAGATTTGAACGGATGAAGACTCCAAGTCCCCGTGCACATAACACAGAAACTTTTAAACCACTCCTCTCCTAAATCTGCTAAGCCAGCTTGGGTCCAGAAAGCACTGAACTTTCGATGATATATATAATATAGCATCGAAAGTTCAGTGCTTTCTGAATTTATAACTAAGTGTTAGTTATATCACTTAGTTACATAAAATATAAATTTATTTCAATTATCATCTTCTTACCCGCGAGGGCGGGTGCGGCGACAGATTTGGCCGAGTATCTCAAGAGTCGCAAATATGCAGGTCCCGAAAGAGCCTACACATTTGCTCTCCTTGGAGTCGAAACCCTAGGTCCGTGGGGTACCGAGAGGCACTTCGGGTTTTTAAAAAATATCTGAGCGTCTGGTAGAAGCGACGCGTGATCCGAGAGCTGGTGAGTATCTGGCGCAGCGCATCAGCATTTTCATATAGCGATTCAGCCAGCGTCTTGAAGACGCTTCCAACTGGTATTGAAATAGATCAGTTGAGCTACCTGTACATTGTTTACAACGATCTGCGGTTACCTCAATACTAGTTCTAATTTATTTCTATTATTTGATTGTAATTTTCTGAATAAAGTGTGTTTTGTGAATAAAGAGGTCTTCTGTAATTGAATGGTTAGTAATACATTTTTAATTTGCAGATAACCCAAAGATTTTTTTTTTATTCTTGAGCACAAGCCTTCGACAATGCTATTAGACTTTCTTTATAAGTATTACTAGCTTCAGCCCGCGGCTTCGCACGCGTTGTTTCTATGGACACGTTTTAAGGTTATTTTTATCCCATGGGAACTGATTTATGGGATAAAAAGTAACCTATGTTTGATTCCAGGGTTAGACTTACCTACCTGTATTCAAAATTTCAGCCTGATCCGTACAGTAGTTTTGGCGTGAAGAGGTAACAAACATCCATCCATCCATCCATCCAAACTTTCGCATTTATAATATTGGTGTGGTAGCATGCCCATTACATTGAGGAAGTGGTATTGATTCACGCAACGCTTATGAAACTGATTGGATTCTATTGAATTACGCGATCTACGTCAGACAGTTTGGACTTGGAGATATGGAGAATGGAGAACAGACTATGTATCGGAATCCTAAAATGGAGCAAAAGAACCCTGCAAATATTTTGACTTGGAGATTTGATAGTCAAAAGCTCGGCAAAAGGGCCAACAGTTAATAGATTGGAAAGTTAAAACTGAGGAGTCCATAGAGCAACAAAACATCATGTGTGTGTGCGCAAATTTATATTGACTTACTTACCCGATAACATTAAAAACTGCTTATCAATGCACTTATTTAAGAAAAAATTAAAACAATATAATTTGACTAGCTAAACAGACGGCACTAAACGCAAATGTCACTGTAAGAAAACTTAAACTACTAGCTAACTACCTATATTATAAACATTATTTGACGACCTCAGTGGTGCAGCGGGCGAGAGTCCGCCTGCGACGCAAGAGGTTGCGGGTTCGATTTCCGCCTCGGAACCAATTTGTTTACGATCTGATGAAATTTATTCCGTTGGTCTGGGTGTTTTCTATTTATCATAAAAAATATCTATCTATGTAGGTATATAATATAATAGATCAGTTATCTAGTACCCATAACACAAGCTTTGAGTAGCTTACTTTGGGGTTAGATGGTGCTGTGTGGATTGTCCAGCATTATTATAGCATATTAAATTAAATAGTTAAGATAGCAAGCTTAACAATATTGTATAAACATTATCGTTAAAGTGAACTTTGTTATTTACAAAATTCTTTAAACTCGGAAAGATCTATCAGAGTCCTTTTGCGTAGTTTACGAAAACCATAAAAGTTTTTGTTTCCTTCCATTCACCTTTGCCTAGCCGCTGCAAAAGACTGTCCTACGGAATACCGGCAGTCGAAATACCGGAGCACGGTATATCGAAAGTACACGAAACCGCAGATCGAAATACCGAAAGCTCATCAAAGCGCTAAATATCCGGCGTTCTAATAGTTTCGAACGAACTCGTTTATAGATATTTGATATTTGAATGATTTTGAATGATTTATTGCATTTTAGCAACTTTTTAACTTTGAAGTCAGCGGTAGTTAACGATATCTATTTCCATTTTCGTATTGTGCACACCGTTACTATCCACTAAGAAGATCCACTTAATCAGACAATCTATACTACTAAGTGATTAACTGCGGCAGATGCAGTGGATCCAGCAGCGGTCTAGCAAAGGCTGACGAAGATACATGCTAAAAACTTAATAGTAATCTGTTTGTAAATAATAATAATTTATTTCTATTATCTTATTGTAATTTTCTCTGTTTGTTAAGTGACTTCAAAAATTCATAAAAAGAGGAGGTTCTGTATTCGGCTGTACGTTTTTTTTATGTTTTAGTTATTCGATTTCTCCCTCAATTATGGACCGATAGTAAAATTCTTTCGCTATTGTATAGGAAATGATCCCCAATTAGGCCCATAAAATGTGTTTATTGGAGGAATTAGTATTTATCCCGCAAAATAAAAAAAAAAACAGTGTATTACGACCGACTAACCTTCACACTGGTGTGAAGGTTAGATAGGGTTAGGAATTTTTATTCCTAACCTTCACACCGTATCCTGCTTTGTCTCTAGTGTGACGGTAAGGAAGAAAATTTCCTCTACGTAGGTGACACTGCAATAGTATTGAAAAAGCGGTTGATTGGAAACAGAAGGCATTTTTTAGTTTTTTCAAAAAATCTATTTATAATTTGTAGAAAGTGTCATGTACCTACTCTACAGACCAAACCCGTCAACACCACCGCCCCGTCACAGATAGTAACTCGCCGAGCCGTGGAGACTCCATTGGAGTGAAAGATCACTACAAACCCATGATGATTTGGATCTGACTAGGAGCTATACATATAGATACAGGCTTCAGGGTAACCGAAAGTATTCTCGTAAATGGGAATCAAAACTGCGTAAACATTGATATAAACTAAGAAAATGACGAGTTAACTACCTTATGCTTAAATTATTAACATATGTTTAGCAGTTACGATTTCTATTAACAATGGTAACTGCTAGTGTGGAAACATAAAGACCTTGTTATCACGAAAGTGCATTAAAATGAAATGAGATTATTTTGCGGTGTGGCGTCATACAATCAGGGTTTTTATGTCAGACGTGTTGATTTGATTTTTTTTTTACAATCTCTATTGCATTTTTCTTCGTGCTCGTGGCACACCTTTCTGATTGATTTACTAGCTTACGTTCATGACTTGGGCCCCCAACCATATTAATATTTTAAGATGTCATTATCCGTTGTAATATTTTCATGACGCAACGGTTGAACAGATATATATACGAAAGGCAAAAGGGTTGTATCTGGGCACACCCGAGACACTCGCATATTTCTCTAAACAAAAGTCGTGTCTCTGCAAATACACGAAAACCTATGTTGCGCTATTCGTGCAAATGTGTGTGTGACGTGTAGGGTCACATCATAAATATTATCGTGTGAGTGAGACAGTTGCAAATTAAATCAAAGACATTTTTTATTTTCCTCCCACAAAAGGCGTAATCAGGTGGCCATGATGATACAAACAAAACATTGAACACCATCAGCATCGTCTGTCAAATCCTTACACATGCCCCGTGCGTGCGCCGTAAATCTCTTGCATTTGGAACGCAATTCGAACTCGCTAGGACAGGGCGGGGTGAAGAAGCGTCAGGTGGGAGGCGAAGGGTGTAAATTCTATACCTATGTTACTAATAAATCTTTAAAGGTACCTACTTTGATTCTGAGGAGGCTACATAAGCTACTCACTATAATGGCGTTGTTTGGACTGGGCAGTAAGGAGAGGTACAGAATAATGGTCTTAGAAGACTAAAAAAAGTGAATTTTACACAAAAAGTTGGTTTGATGTCAATCGAGGATTGATTAGCTGGTTTCTTATACTGATCAAACACTTCTATCGAACCAACTGAGTTTGGAGTACTTACTAAAAAAGTCAGAAATCTCAAAAAAAATACCAAACATTTTGTAGGAAATCATCGCATCTTTTAAAACCTTGTGAACCTAAACTACAAAACAAAAATAAAAAAAAAACAAAACCCAAACTGGTTACGTAGTTATGTAGGTATGTAATTGTAGTAAAAGCGGTGACAAGTGACAACATATCAACAAACATTTTCAATGCATGCAAAGGATATGATGGAACCTACATTAATGTGGGTACATAGAATCTGTGTCATAGATACGAGATAGCGTTATTCCCACGGCACTAAACAATGCAAACGCCTCACCTTTATTAGACTCATTTGCAATTCTAATTGAGCTATCCAGTTCCATTAAGGCTTTTACCGTCGAATTACTGACTTGTTTGTCCTTTTTAGCCAATTAGATGATTCAAAACAAATTAAGATCTAGAAAAAATACCGTCTGGCTAGAATTTAGAATTAAAAACATTCTGGATTGTCAGAAGCATGATTTAATTTATTTTTGTGAACATAATAAAGCTTGGTTTAAACGTAATCAAATGATAAATATTAAACGTTTATACATAAAAACACAGCAGTTATGTAGTTATTAAAATTATTTTGTTAGTTATTAAAATTATAGTACATATTATTATTATTAGCAGAGTTCATCCCACTGTTGGGCAAAGGCCTCCCGCACTCTCTTCAGGCTTTTTTAAATATATATACTATAATTTTAATATTGCAAACAAATGTACCATTTAATACAAAATGGAAAAGCTTTTTCCATTACTGTGTTTAGGGAGAATCGGAATGACTGGTATAAGAAACTTCTAGTATATGAAATAAACTTTATTTCTTATACTAGAAGATGCCAGCGGCTTCGGCTTGTGTTTAGGTTGTAGGTTATGGTTAAACTAGGTTTTGAACTTTATCCATGCAAAATTTCAGCCTGTTCTGTAGAGAAGTTTGGTTGTGAAGAAGTAACAAAAACATCTAAACATTCATACATTCTCATTTATTTAATAGTGTATAATGCGATTATGATAGTGTTTTGCGATTATACACTCACTCAGTGTCTGTTACTAAAATGTCTTTGACAGCTTATACATAGGCTTAAAAGTATCCAGGTACCCTAGTGACTCGTTGGTCTAGCGGTCGCATGATCCACCGCTTATAATGATGTCCAAGAAAACTGCAACCCGGGTTCCGGTTTGCAAGAAAAAATCACACAGCAGCCTGGACTCATGAAGTTGGCGGTGACACACTACACCTACCTCGGAAAGCACAATGAGCCGTTTGTCTTGCACCTGACCAAGAGGTATAGATATAGGACGACAGACCGACATGACTGGGAGACCCGGTCATGTCGTTCTCTCGGAATGTGAGAGAAATAGAGAGTTCACCTGGATTTGCACTTTGCACATACACATGTAGTGCACAAGTGCCGCCGTAGCCGAAATTCGGTTAGTAGGACATCATGATCCAGGTACCACGTGAACAAAACCGTAGGCAGAAGCTAGTTTCAATACACGTGCATCTATTTTAAGATCAGACAGGACTTGATCCTTCCTTTAGAATGTCGTGGGCTTGCTTGTTAGATTCCAGAATATTCACGTTGGCTTAATAGGACGTAGGAGAATGAGCCGATTTACGTATTATCATTGGCAAGATTAGCTTGTGCCTCCATAATCTACGTTCTAATACTATATCAAAATAGTATTGGATTTTGTAACATTAAGCTGTTCGCACACCACACACCTTTCCGACCTAAATGTGCTGAGGCAGCATCCTGAGGAACTTTTGGTTACCGTTTCCTGATGCTATAACTAGTTTTTAAGCTGTTTTGTTGTGTTGTTTCTATCGATTTATGTGTGCCATAAAGTATTTTCTATCTGATGCTGGAAGGACAAAATGAGCCCGTAAAATTTATTTTATAACTATCAAGAGTCGTCAAAAGATCAACTGCAGCGTCCCTCAAAGAATTTACCACATCTAAAATGAAATGGAAATAGAAGCTGCAAGTACGTAAATACCTATGTATGTCCCAAGCTTTTTAAAAACTGGTTCGTTCTCCTCTCCTCCCCTTGCGTGCTGACACTAATTGTCACTAATTCGATCTCTGAATGGATCCAACGTCATCGGATTTATGTAACGAACTCGATTGATTTCAGGATTGCTCACGCGATGGCTCTATGTCTAGTACAATATTACTACTTCTATAGTCAACAATCAGGAACTTATGCTTCATGATTCGTCCACATGTTGGCAGAGTCATCTCAAACGTGTTTCGTGATGACTGATTACTGCTAGTACCTACTTGTTTTAGACTTGCTCTGATTCAGTTAACATGTGGGCAGACCATAAGGACCTCTACTGTCTGTGTCAAAGATACCATAATGCTGTGTTGCAAGTACCATCATCATCGATATCATCTTCTGAACGGAAGCCGACACAATGAAGAGTTTGAAAAGTTTGATTGAAATAAAATATTAACATTTGACATTGATTCTAGATTTCTAAATCAGTTGCTAAATCGCAACAAAGTTCAGTAGTCACACTGCGTGTACTACTTTGTTTTTGAACTATGGTTATTACCTTGCACTGTGTGCTATTTAGAATCAGTTGTACCCGCCTAAAAAAAGGCAATGTAAAGAAGAATACAGCTTTTACAGCTTATTCACAAAAGGTACCTATGGTAAAATAGTTTCATAATTATAAATAACTAGTGTATGCCCGCGGCTTCGCACGCGTTGTTTCTATAAACGTAAAGGTGATTTCTATCCCATGGGAACTGATTTATGGGATAAACTATGCCTATATTTGATTCCAGCCCGATCCAGTTAAGAGATAACAAACATCCTTCCATCCATCCATCTAAACATCCATCCAAACTTTCGCATTTATAATATTAGTGTGATGCTGGATAATTTACATAGCATCATCTAGCCCCTGACTAAGCAGAGCTTGTATCTTAGAGTAATGTGGTTTAATAAGAGACATTCAGAGTTTCATCTTGTTCTAGGTTTAGCAAAGTCAAATTCATAGTATCCTATTACAGATGCACGATTAATTAGTCTGATGACGGTGCCCATTCAACAGTGCCATGTGCATTGCATATGACCACTTGTCAAGGTACCAATCACACAACACCAGTTATTTATTGTCGGTTAAAGATATAACGTGATTGTTGTCGCATTATGTTGTTGCCTTTAGCAATTTATCTGTCATACGATCAATTGTTTGACGGAAAGGGAACAGAGGGTTCCGTAGAGATCATTGATCCCGAAAGAGTTACACAGTGGAAAGTTTCTTAAAATGTATGTTCATTTTGAGAATACAGATATTGGACAGTCACTGTACGGTACCCTAAAAACGCAGAGAGGAATTAATTTTTTAATTGGCAGCAATGAACGTGGCAAAGACGCTATTTCGATGGTCGTTATCGTTAGCAATGACAAGTCAACATATGGTGAGAAGATGTTGTGTTTTGTAAATTTTCGACAGTTATCTCATAGTTTGGTTCAGTAATTGAATTTTAGTTTTTAGAAGACGAAAAATATTTGACCCCATCTTTAATCCTATTGGCCTGACAGAAATAATGATGGTAATTTCAAACCGTATGATTTACAACAAAACTTTTTGAGTTCTAACTCAATAATTAATTCAAATTCAAATAGTTTATTGCAAGTTCCTTTGTGATTGACAAGTGTAGTTACTTAAGTAAACACACATTTTTACAATGTTACATTACATACAGCTTATTGAGTTGAGATAAATGATTGAATGAACACTTTATTTTAAAAACATAACAATTTTTTTTTTTTTTTACTTTATTTATGTTGTTTATGTCAGATCTTGTTTTATGCTGTCACTGTCTATGTTTGTCAACCAAATAAACCATCTATCTATGTATCAAATAAAAATCTTATATCCAAATCTAAAATAATTTCAAGACCTTTGTTAAAAGACAAGATATGTATGATATGTAGATCGCCCTCGCGTTTGTGAAGTGGCAATTTGCAGTCGATGGCTGGTAGAAGCTGGATGAGACAAAAGACGACTACATAGTGGAATGACTAACAGGGGAAAGTCTTAGATCGTTTTTTCAGTAGTAGATTTTCAGGCGACTATTTCATGATGATCATGATGATGGTCTAAAGACAGTCCTAGTCCCCGATAAGAAAACTAAGGTCCATATCATGTAAGCCTGATCAGATCGGTCATCAAGCTATGCTTGAGTAACGCTTTTCTATGGCATAAACGTCATTGAGTATCCTTATGAGCAAGCTTTTATAATATTTATTTATTTATTTTTGCTTGCATTACATTATTAGGTCTAGGTGAATGGTTAGTTAAGTTCTCAGTACATGCACCCTGGAAGGGCACTGCAAAACTGAGTTCGATTGTATTTACACATGTAGGTAAATAATAAAATAAATAAAATAAATTTCATATAGTCAAATAACTTTCAAGGCTAAAGGTCTCTTCGTCGCTTCTTTCCTTTTCTTTACTTTAGTCTACATTATACCGAAGCGACAGAAATAAAAAATATCACTTTATTTCCGTGACAGTGTTTTGTTTTATAATTTGACCTTTTCTATGTGAACATTAATTGTATTTATGCAAATAAAGAGTTTTTAAAATTAATTAAATAAAATTTAGAAGCCAGAATCGTCAGTTATTCATTTAATCAAAACAATTTTACCTTTTTACAAAAAGGTGTATCTTTTTCCTAATGTTCTAAATATTTATAATACGGGCCTAAGATCTTTTTGGCGTGATTTTATAACCTACTTAACCTTAAGACTAGTTTTTTCATAAGCCGCCATTTTATTTAAATAAGGTGCATTGAAGGTCGCTTTTGAACTTATAATAATATTATCATACTAACCACCTTTTATGTCGAAGTCGTGTATAAATAATCAGGTCATTTTGTAAATAATTCGCTAAGAGTCAAGTAGTTTCTGAGTACCTATAGGGCCGAACCTAGCTAGTTTCCTTATCAAACTAGGCCTAGTCTCAGTACTCACAGAATCCTCGTGGTAAAAAAAACACGAATTACATAAAATTCAACATTTTTTGAAAACACGTTTGCGAAAAAATACGATAAAATCATGAAAGTGCACTGTTTTGCACCTAATTTGGTCGAGATCTCAGGAACCCTGCGGTCTATAGGAAAGATTTTTATCGTGATTCGTAGGTTATTACTAATTCTTTGGTTCCTTAATACAGTTTCTTCATAAGTTGTGTAGTTTTCTTGTAAATAAGCAAAAACATCATTTTTGCGCTTACGCCGTTCCAAAAACGTATGCTCCGGCCTGCTCCTATAAACGCGAAATCCTAGGCCTATGTTTTTCACAAAATGGTGCACAATGCGCCCTCTTAAGTGACAAACACAAACACACTCAGTATAACATTAGTAGGTTTGGTAATAGGTTGATAGTAAGTCAATATTCAAATATTGATAGTACGTCAACGATACTAAATTCAAAATGTCTATTTCTCTTATTTAACGGAATTACTGCCCAGCCTAACACGTGGAGCGGGAGATGATTATGTGCGTCATGGGCAATGCAAGTGTTAAGCTGTGGTCTGGTGTCAGAATCTCGGTAACTGAGAGGTTAACAAATGAGGTACACCTCTGACCCATGCGGGATGACAAAGGAGCAAGATTTATGTTCAAGATTTTTTCTTGCATCGGAGAGGTTAAGCGCACGACACAAAAAAACAAGGAAGTAAGTAAGGACACAGGCCTTTTAGTACACCGATGTATTGTCCTTATTAAAACGAGAGAGTTGTTTTCGTATAAAAAAATGTCTGATAATTTTAGTTTGATCAATTCCAAGTAGAAAGAAATGCGGAAACCTATTTTACTAATAATATCAGTTGAGCTCAATGTAAATACTAGTTCTAATTTATTTCTATTATTTGATTGTTATTTTCTTTGTGAATAAATAGTATCGTACATTTTGTTTCTGCCTAGAAGTTTTATGAAAAAAAAATATACAAGTCCAGATAAAAATGAAAAAAACTACAAGATAGAGTCAACAATGTTGTCGTGCAATTTTCAAACCAAAAAAACCTGTATTGTCATGTGTTGAGTGCATGAAATACGATTCTTGAATCTATACACAAATAAAATATTATCATTTTATACCTTAAAGACATTGATATCCTTGCATTTACAAGGATATCTTGATTATATCTGGGATATAATAGACCACAAATCAACTAAAAAAAAAAAACAAATTAAACTTACCTTTAGCTTAGACATCGCGTAACATAGAAAACAAAACACAACACAGTAAAATAAAACAGAACCACACCAATAAACGTTTGAATTATAAAAATTGGCAGCCACGGGCGCCCTCTTAGCCGCACAAGCGAGAACTAACTTACCAATAATGATACCTCGTACCATTGTAGTTTGTAAAAGGCAAATAAATACAGGATGTGGTAATACCGCGATAGGAGAGCAAAGAAAACTTTGAGATATTGTTTAGGACATAGCTAACGAGGGCAAGATAAACAATAAATAAATAAATAATTAGACTACGAACTATATGGCGCAACAATCAAAGGCACCTGCGACGTCGGAGGTTGAGGGTTCGATTCCCGCCTCGGGACAAAGATTTAGAAGATAATGATGATGAAAATATTTTTTACGTGATCGTGACGTCTCCTTTTTGTATGGAAAGAAAAAGAAAGAAAATCCATTTATTGGCTCACACTAAAATAATAATGGGGAAGTATGGGGATTTGATAGACAGATAATATCTTTATTGTACCATCAATGCTTATAAAATATCTTACAAACTACTTATTAAATCTAGTATATCACAATCGGCGGCCTTATCGCTGAAAGTGATCTCTTCCAGGCAACCTTTGGATGGACAGGATCGGTTAGTGTAGAACTTGACGGTGGCGTATATGTAGAATTGGAAATTAGAACACAAAGAGAAGATAATTGGAATGACATACGATCGGAAACTATACTAAGAAAACTAAAACTAACGCACAAGAAAAAACAAGGACTATAAAAATATTTTATATATTTGCGTGGTTCCTTGTCTGCACGATAGACGCTGTACCAAATTGTATGGAAAAAGGAGATGCCACAATCACGCACGTCTCATTCTAACATCCAATAGGTCAAATAATACACACCCCTCTGGTTATCTGGCTGTTTTCTATGAATAGAAAAAAAATATCTATTTATCTTATAATGTATAAGTTTATTTATTTATTATGATTGTAATATTGTATATGATTTTTTGTATAGTTTGACAATGCCTTTATACAGCTACATACTTTGACATACCCTTTAATTAATTAATTTATTATTTACTTATTTGATTCCGACTTATTATTTTAATATATTTTCTCAGTCATGTCTGTCTGTTTTTTTTACCTTTGTACCTTATGGTGTTTCCTATAACGAAATGTAATATGTGTGTTATTGTTAAAATAGTAGGTACTAAATACATATAATGTAACGACATCAAGTGTTAGATCAAGTGTTACGATGGAATAAATAGATACAAATATAAAATTTTGTACCCACAACATTAGCTCTGCTTAGCTTGGGGCTAGATGTCAATTGTCCGGCAATATTTTTACACATTTTTAAAACTTAACTTATTAACTTTATTAGGAGTGAGTCCTTCAAAAATTTAGTGTACATACGTCTCTGGATTTGATGACATTACCAACATACTTGATAATAATCTAACGAAATTAATTAATAACAGATATACTTGATTCGCATACAACCCGTGCGGGCACGTTTTTGTATTCATTTCAGTTATCCTGGCCAACCGGATAACATAATTACATAATCTAAATGTAAATAATAATGTAGTAAAGTAATAAAATGATAGTTATTTTATGTTCCAGTCCAAGGATCTTCATCAATAAGCAATTCAATCTTGTGGATATTCCTTCCACTCCGTACTATAAGCAGTTATCTATCTTATTCATTAGCTAAGGTTTGGAACTCGCTGCCTGCTTCTATTTTTTCGACCAGTAACAGCGTGTGAAAAGGTGTCTTAGAACTACTCTAAACATTAGTGATACGTCGTCAGTCACATTGTCTTAACCTCAAAAAAAGGATATAACTAGATATAATAGGAATTTAAATAAACACAAGAACAAAACATTGTAGCCGAATACCGAGCAAATTATTTTATTAGCTTATATTATTTCTAAATTGTTTGCCAAAGATACTAACCGGAGGAGACGAGACATAACCAACAACACGCATCCGTTGTTGTGTTTGTAGAGCAGATAATGAGACGCTTGTTGTATTTAATAACTACGCATTGCGGCTACTGGAGCCTCGGGGTAACCTCCATAGACGAAAGTGACAACTAACGAATAACGATGGTTTCGTTTTGCTGCTAAATTTTATTTTCATCTGGGTAATTTCTTGACTCGCCGCGTAAGGCTTGAATTAATAAAACGTCCATAGGAGTAGCAGGACACTTTGCCCTATCATATTATTATATAGACACAATGCCACGTAGCATATGTAGTGTATTAAGCCAAAAAGTAGTGATTCTGGTCTTGTGAATAGGTAACGTTATTTTGAATGTGGAATATTATAATTTTTTTGTAAAGAAATCAGTTTTTTTCTTCCTGTTTGCGTTCTTTTACGCATTCTTGCATTATTGAACATTATAAAATTAATTTTTTCAGCTTAACTAATGAAATGCTAGAAAAAAAATATGTAAATCCTTTAAAATTTAAAATTTCAATAATATAAATGTAAGAATACACGTAAAAGAAAAACATCTACAATAAAAAAATCTTTTTTAAAAAAGTCATAGAACAAAAGTTGTTCCCCTCGGGGTTCAGAATCACCCCTTTCACGTTAGTAAACTTGATTAGTGGCATCCTGTATATCTTGTATGCAGTTATTGGGTCGTTGGTGATTTTTCAGTCATCTAGTTAACCATTAGTAAAGAGGTTAGTATAAAAAGTGGATTTATTATACCTGCATACTACTGTTGTTCAAAGTCTGCTTCCATCGTATTTTCTGGTCTAGGCTGTCTAAATATTCCATTATTATCTCTATGAATATTTGATGAAATAGCACTGCGAATTTCAATTAAATTTAAATCAATTTGTATAGACATAAAACATTGTTTTCTTTCCTGCAGTTGAAGACGTGATGTGCACATTCAATTCTCAAGGAAAAACACGTAGCGACCAAGTCTGATAAATAGATAGCTCTATGTTATAGAAGTAGAACACCTTATTTTTCTATTTATAAGTACCGTTTTATTCAATACAGCACGGTTTGCACACTTTGCACAACCAATTACATAAATTAAACATACTTAGATATGTTAAGTAAACAAACTAATGTTCCTTATAAAAATAATTGAATAACTTAGAAATGTTTGAGTACATAACTATTGACATAAATTAAAAAAGATAGGTGTAACTTCACAGAATTATAATTATGAACCCCCTAAGCACTATATCTATAAATTGTAAGATGAGCATCATAATCTTAATCATAAGGTAGAGCATTTTTATTACTAGATGAACAAATCAGAGGCCACGGTAGGTGGTGGGTTTGGAAAGTCGAGTAGACGGCCGCTCCCAAATCTTTTCTCGATGGAATTTAAGGCACTTTTGGGCTAAGTATAATATCACTTTCATCATGGATATCCAAAGATGACAATAAACAAATGACTCTACATTTGTACTCAAAACTTTAGCGCCACCTAGTTCTATTTGCTGTAACTAAGTTCAACTCTACCACGCTACGCAGTACTTTAAAACAAACTAGATGTCGCTAGTAACAACCACCGTTTGACAGCTCCCCTTCAAAACGAACGTACGCCGGGGCACGCCGCCCGACAGTTCGGAAATGGCCGCCGTCGAGGTGGCTGACTCACAATACGCGTTACTAACATTGTTTACTTTATTTACATCACAATAAAGTGCAGTGTATCAGTGTTTATTTATAAGAGAATGCAGTGCAGTGTGTGACAATGTTGGGGTATAGAGGAAGCATGTGTACGCGGCAGCATTCGCAGGCATGTCTGAATACTTCTCTGTCGATACGACAGGAGATTCAGAGGTTCGAGAGTGTGCATCCCTCGATCTACGCGTTGTACGACCTGGTGGAGATGGTGCCGGACCCATTGCTGGCCCAGCAGATAAGGGACCATGTCGTGGCTATTGAAGGTCAGTAATGTGCAGTGTACGCTTGCTTCGAACGTGTTTACATTCAGGACGTTTCTAAGGAGATTGTTTATCGGCGGATCTTGATAACCTTTTGCAGTTGTACGATCTCACCTTTTGGTAGACCGACTCTAGTTTTAACAAAAATCGTCACACCATTCCTATTTAAAATTCGCTAGACTAGACAGAAGTATATTATAATAATACTAATGACTAGATTCTACATTTATTATTTAATCCATTTACGATGTCTAAATACCTATTTAAAGGTTACCTTCACGTAGCGGTATGTGGCTCTAATGTTTATAAACCAATTTGTGTAACTCTACAAAACCTTTGACTATAGGTAGGTTAGCTACAACTAACCTATTACTAGTTATGTAGAGCCAAGCTAGAGGTAAATATACCGCTGATTAATGATGAATGAAGCATTAGTTAACTGACATACCCATAACTCTACCTGTAGCTCCTATTACCAGAACATAGAGACTAAAATGTCTCTATATTCATTGCTCTACGTGTAGTGCCTATTACTTCTGCAGGAGAGCGACTAGACCACTGATGAAAGATAAATAAAGCACAGGTAATACGGCTCTACCTGGGTGGATACATTTTTTATTCTTTGAAAACAATTGAACCATTACGAAAACAAAAAATGTAGAGTACTTACTGAGAATTGTGTTAAAACGGTCCAGCTTATGAATTAAAGAACATAGTCTATTCTTACATTTTATGTGTTGTGAATAGCTAGAAGCAGGCATATTATTATGGTTTTCTGTGTAAAGCCAATAAAAGTGGTCAGGATTCAATTATTGCGTTAATTTGTTTAGAAATCTATGAGACTTAATTAAATTATTAGATACCTAGGTTTAAATACATAAACTAATCCAAGATATTAGTACTACTACAAAAATGTTGCAAAAAATGCAAAGATCTTTAATGGTATTACTTAGCACTTAAAACCTCTGAAAAAGGTGACAGTTTGGAAGTACAAGAAACCCCCAGATTAACGTTAAGTAAATTAAGCCCTACTGCCTAAAGATAGAATATCGAGTCCGAAGCCAATGGTGATGAAAAACAAAACATGCATTACACAATATGAAGCCACAAGAAACCGTGAAAAACAATATGGCCGTGAAGAAACCTGCACGCACGATAATTAACCGCATGCAATCAATAAAACATCTGTTTGGTTTGAACACCAGAGCCCAATAAGTAAACCTATAAACTTTGAACCACTAAAACAACGGAAAAAATCGACATCCCGTTCCGGATCCGATACGAAACTGTAATAAGCGAAAGCGATATTATTCCTGTTTTCTCAAACTGAACTAGACAAGATGAGAAAATAAAATATTGGTTGTTTCAGACTACAATGTATCTCACTGTTTAACAGTCTACTCTAGACTATACAAACCAGTGCACCAGCCAAACTCAGAAAGAAGATGGGCGACTCTTTTGCAGTGCAATTTCTCGAACAATTTTAAGCTATTTCAGACCCTCTAGATCAATAAATTACGGCTTATTCCGTCAATGCAAACAATAGCAAATGAATAGTTGGTTCTCGATCCGTATTCTAGAACAATTCCAGAATGCGGTCCTTAGACATCAAAGGGGTTCAAGCCTCAAGTGTTTCATGCAACTCAACCACTCAGACAATCTCAACATTCTAACGTAGGTCTATAATTGGTGCAGGTATGTTAATCAAATTATCAATCACGCGACATCAACGGTCTTGCCAAATGCCAACTGCAATGTATCAAATGTTCTTGTTGGAGAGGAATGGACGAGCAACTATGAGAAACAAATCTTATGGAAAATGATCGGATAGAATAAGCCACTGCCATGCAGTTTTGGCAGAAAATGGTGGCAAATACTTACCATGTAATAAATAATGCAACCTATCTACAATTACATAATTGATTTATCAGGCTTTTTAAATAACTTAACCATATTATATTACCTTCGCAAGCTGTCGAAATTCTGTTACCGCTACTGCTCATATAAAATACACTATTAAAAAGCAGTGAACCGTCTCTATTTCCATGACGCTTTGAAAATTAATTGTGGTGAGCGGCGCAACTACAGAACCTGCTGATCATTACTTGCAAAAATATGTCACGAGTAGGGACAAAACTACCATAGAGTATCATGGAAACGGTTCCTACAAACACAAGGTTCCGCTAGTTCTCGGAAATACAAAGCAATAAGTAACTGGCAAGTCATATTACTCTAAAATCGCCCGTATGAACTCCAAACAAGCCAGTATTGTAACGATAACTATTGCCATTACAATTGAAAATACGAGGAACGGTTGGCTAGCGTCACGCAAATGTCGATTTTAACCATGCCTTTGCTGGTTACAAATAACAAATAGACTGTTTATTTTAAAAAGTCTCGAAACATTTCGGGATAAGATATGTAGTGCCCTGGTTTTTCTTCAGCTATTATGTATGTTTGCAATGGAAAAATTAAATTTATGGAAAAAATATATTTATAGAAAGGTCCCAGGTGAATTTTGTTGCCGAGGGATTCCTGCTAAGACCTAAAAATATGTGTAAATATAAAGGAATTCAATAATGTTTTTACATTTTGTAAAACATATTATTATATTCAGTACCAACAATTCAATGCGTCGATACAACCTGCAGTTTTTTTTTAACTGGGCAGAAGCCTATATTCACAAAAAAGTTACTTAGTTACTTTGCAGTTATTTAGCTTAACAGAGGGTGAGTTTTAAGTGCCCCATTTAACATATGTCATTAGCACTCCCTTTACTGACCAAGGCTTTGCTATAGCATCGAAAACAGCATCTTTTATGGAAAAATTCTTTGCTCTTGACTCTACCCACCAATCCTGGGTAGAATCCAAAGATTCTATTCATTCAACGCTTTTATATACAACCCTGAAGCGAGTCACCGAAGTCTTGTAGCAAGACATAACAAATAGACCAATTCGCCGCCCTTTGTACTGTTTATTTTTTAACTAGTTTATGCCCACCGAAACGTTTAAAGGTGGTTTTTAGCCCATGGGAACTGAATTATGGGACAAAAAGTAGCCTATGTTTGATTCCAGGATTAGAATTACTTGTATGCAAAATTTCAGCCCGATCGGTTCAGTACATTTGGCGTGAAGAGATAACAAACATCCATCCAAACTTTCGCATTTATAATATTAGTGAGATAAGATATAAGATTTTTTACTCATGTTAATGTCAAGTTAAGTACTTTAATTTGAAGGTTTCATTCATTCATTCAATTCATTCAGCAGCAAATTTTCCACAAAAAACATGAGCGAGCAAAGTACCGCACAAAATGACCATCTAAACTGAACACGGGCTTGTAATCTCAAGATTGTTGCAGAAACTGGGTTTTATTACTTCCTGATTGTATTGAACTACTGTAGCAATTGAATTTTATTGAAAGCTGTTAGCCTTTTATTTTACTTCGATTTGTAAATTGTGAAGGAAAGTCAATTGTATGTGATTGCATTTGTAGTGTTATGTGCTTATCGTAAATTTTTGCTAAAAATAACCAGTTTAATAATTCATTCGGAAAACTTGAGAATTTCTAACGTCTTTTAGATTTTTACCATGAGTTGCTTAAATTCTAGCTAAATATCATTAATAAGCCAAATGCCGTAGGTAGGTATAACATAAATTATACATAAACTTACAAAAAATCCTATAACTGCTCAAGTAAACGTTCAAAATGAAACAGTGGAGCTCCACTGTTTCATTTTGAACGTTTACTTGAGTCTATCACTAAATAGTTTGCAACAGTCTACAGATAGCTATTTGTAGACTGTTGCAAACTATTTAGTGATAGCTTAATAGATCCAGAAGTAAATTACCATTCTTTAATCCAAGTGAACATTAACGTGCTCCTATAATAACATTATAAATTATAATATAAAATATTATACTCTCAAAAGCTCTACCAAAAAAGAAGATTCATAACTTACCTATGTCCTGCCTATGTCTACAGTCTCTAAGTAGGTTAGTATTTCAATTCCCAAAGTTATCATTTCAAGTCCTACTTGATAATAGACTCCGTGTGGATTGGGCAGTCCTCCAGAAAGCGAAAACCCTACATCACAGAACATTCACTAACTGCATTTAATGCTGCAAAAACTGCGGCGTGCGAGCAAAAACTCCGCTAAATAATTCATCGCGTTCGTTACACTGGCAACACTGTGTTTACCAGGTTCATAAATAAATTGACTTATCGGATGAGTTATACGCTTGGAAGGACCGTGGCTTTAAACCCGAATTGTGAAAAAGAGTTCATCGTAACAAGGCTCTGATGTGCGGGGATTTTTCAATATTTGCAAGAATTTAACTGATGTGGTTCTATATGTCTTTAGTTATTAGTTATTACTGTTATGTGATTTCAAAGCTGTACAGATTTTAATAGCTTTATAAATTCATCATTATCATCACCATCATCAGTCACTCTTAGTCCACTGTTGGACATAAGCCTTCCATAATGAGCGCCACAGCACCCTTTCTTCAGTTTGCCGCATCCCCCGTTCGTTATCCCTTCTGGGCGTCCTACACTATGCTTTATCAATAAATAAAATAAAATAAATAAATAATGCTGGACAATTCACACAGCATTATCTAGCCCCAAGCTAAGCAGAGCTTGTGTTATGGGTACCTACTAGATAACTGATATACTTAATACAATACACTACATAGATAGATATTTTTTATTATACATAGAAAACACCCAGACCAACGGAACAAATTTCTGCAGATCGTACACAAATTTTTTCCGAGGCGGGTATCGAACCCGCAACCTCCTGCGTCGCAGGCGGACCTTCGCCCGCTGCGCCACGGAGGTCGTCAAATACTTCATCACTTCAACAATCTGTCAAATTAGGTTCCTAGATGTACGTTATATGCATATTATTTTATTTAGCCAACTTGAATGAAAGTTCATTTCAATATTCAACATACAACATAGAAGTTCATAGTCCGACTTTTAGAGTCAATCAGAATTTAGCTGTGCAACTTCTGTCAGTATCATACTAATATATTTCGATAGCATTAAATAATAATAAACCCAGTATCAAAGTTACCATTGAACTTGACTGTCCTTGGCAATGGCGTGGCTCATTGTTAGCCTGAACCGGTTTGAAGCGGTGTGTCCGTCAATATGGCTGTCAAATGTGGCACGTTAGTACTGCTGTTCTACTTTAATCTCACCAAATCATAATCAAATGGGTTTGTCGAAACCGGCGGATTTATTCTATCTTTTTCATTCTCGTTGGTAGATATTCCATATTCCATTCGTTTTTAACCCCCGACGCAATAAGAGAGGGGTGTTATAAGTTTAACGTGTCTGTCTGTGTTAGGGATTCCAAAATCGGGTCCTTTTCGAGGAACCGGGAATCCCGGGAAGTTTCAAAGTCGGAACCGGGAATTCCCGGGAATTCCCGGGAAATTTCGAAAAAATATTTTTACTGTTATACCACTATCGAAATAAGATAATTTAATATACTTCACGTCCTTTTTAGGCATTTCGCTGATATCAGGTACCTATGCGGTATTAGGTAAGTTACTTAAAGCTGTATTTCTTTTGAAATGTTAATAAAATGAATAACAAATTCTTAGGTCCATGTCTTTTGTCCCCTCGTTCGACAACAAGCCTGAAGGCTTTTTGTTGTATAGAGTCGTCACTGAAGCCAGCTCTACATAGTCGATTGCTGCCATCTTGCTCAGCAAAGTACCTTGCTGAGCAACATGTCAGCAATACTCCATGAAGCTCGACTTGAGCTTGGCAAAGAGAAAGTACCAGAGCCAAATGCATTGCTGCAATTTATTATCCTCTTTGTGCATGTTATCATCATCATGGACCTAAAAATTTATATTAATTACAGATCAAAAGTAATATAGCTATAACTAACATTTCTTATACCAGGTTTGATAAAAATCATGGTTAAAAAAGAAAATACGATTAATTTGATTTAAATCGGAATTTTTTAATTTAATATTTTATTCTATCAAAATCGCTTTGGTCTATCCAGTTTAAAGGTTTTTATAGGTTGGTAGGAAAGGTAGGTTCAAAGGTTTAATCACACGAAGTACTAGCAGAAAGGAAAGACACCAAGATTTAAACATTTTCATTTCTGTCTTACATGTTTGGTTCAAGTTTTTTTTTCGGTGTCTAAGTCCGTTTATCACATTTCCTACTAATATTATAAATGCATGAGTTTGTGTGAATATTTGTTACCACGTATCTCAGTAACTAGTTAACCGACTTGGTTGAAATTTGGTGTGTAGACAGTTTAAGTTCTGAAATAACACAAAGGTTAATCTAATTTGCAAAAAATAATCTCAGGTGGTTAAAAAGGGTGGTTAAGTTTATATGGATAATATTATTCCTTGGTTAGATTCGCTCAAAAGTCGGTATAAATAAACTATAAAGTAAATAATGAATTACGTATTTCTTATTTTTACAAAACGACCCCTAAAGTTATTTATTGCACACCCCCTGTTGTATAATACATAACTGAAATTTAGACGCGGGCGAAGCCGCGGGCCGCAGCTAATAATATTAAAATATATTATAAATATGAAAGTTTGTACCGTTCCTTCTTCACGCCAAAACTACTCAACGGATCGGGCTGAAATATGAATAGCGCGTGCGAAGGTGCGGGCAGAACGTTACCAGAGTATTAGTTCTTTATACAAATTGTAAAACAGATATGACTTGTCGCAAATACGTTGGCTAAGCATCTTTTTTTCGACAACTCGCATTATTAGAATTTTATGGAATTATTAATTTCGGAGAATTTCCTGAATCCTCAACCAATAAATCAGGTATAGGTACATTGTGCATGTGTACCCGTGTACACATGCACAATGTACCTATACCTGATTTATTGGTTGAGGGGGTACACATGCACAATGTACCTATACCTGATTTATTGGTTGAGGATTCAGGAAATTCTCCGAAATTAATAATTCCATAACTTCCGTAAGTTCAATTTTGGGCACTCTTATACATTTTTGACTGCTCTCTGTTTTCATTGCAGGGAAAATAACAATTGATTTATATCAAGTGATACAAATCATGTCAACCCTGCCTAATACCGCGAAGGTTAGGTACCTGATAATGTGAAATGCTAAGAGGAAGTGAAATATGTTGAGTTACGTTATTTTGGTAATGCTATAAAAGTTAAAATATTTTTCCCGAAATTCCCGAAATTTCCCGGGAAATGATTTTGGATTTCCCGGTTCTTAAATCAGCTAAAAATTTCGGGAATTCCCGGGAATTTCGGGAACGGGAATTCCCGGGACTAATCCCTAGTCTGTGTATCTGTCTGTGGTATCGTAGCTCCAAAACGGATAATTTTCGTTTAGTTTTTAGGTCTCATAGATAATTTTATTCCGAGTGTTATTGAAAATCTGTCGAGAGGGTTTTCAAAAATTTTAATTTTTTTCTTGTAGCTCAAATAAAGGGAAAAATCCGAAAGCCGTAAATTTGTATACTTTATTATATCAGAAGTTCCTTTGTTTCCTCCGAAGATGTTTTACGTCAAATACCTATTCAATAATCAAGAACCAGTAGTATGTACCAGTCAAATCCCAAAGTGTGTCTTCGATAAACAGAATTTCATGATTGAATATAAGGATCCTCTGAAAACAAATGACAGCTTTAAAATTGAACTTATTCGAGTGTACAAAATGTTCATTCCGACCATACGTACAGTTGAGCGTATTTCACATCCTGATGAGATTTTATTGGGAGTCGATAACAGCCACACAAGTCATGATATGATATGAATACGCGCAGTTTACGCGTTGCTGCTCTCTGTACTCAAACCAATGTTTTACTGGTGATATATAAACGAGGTTTTAATACAAGGTTTTATTGTTTCAAAAATAATGCGACCATGTTTTTTTTTCGATAAAAAGGTCTCATTAGCTATTGGTTGGATGAATTATAAGTCACTAGTTTATTTCCGCGGCTTCGCACGCGTTGTTTCTATGGATATGTTAAAAGGTGATTTCTATCGCATGGGAATTGATTTACTAGACAAAAAGTAGCCTATTTTTAATTCCAGGATTGGTATGCAAAATTTCAGCCCGATCCGTTCAGTAGTTTTGGCGTGAATAGGTAACAAACATCCATCCATCTATACATCCATCCAAACTTTCGCATTTATAATATTAGTCTATTAGATTTATTATTTATTACTTTATTTATTTATTTATTTATTTATTATTTACTAGGTAATAGAAACCTTACCAACTAATCAGAAAACGGCCAAAGGGTTAAAGCGCCTGCATTATATCTGAAATACAATTTCGTGTGATTGCCGACAGGAGCTAATTTTCGATAAATTTTTAAGAAATCTGGAAAAGTAGATTGAAAACAACTTATATGTATGTACGGTAAACAATCTGAAAAAAAAAATCCTGAATTTGATATTCACACAAAATTCTGGATTGAGTTCCATTTATTTGCGTTTATAATTACCAATAGAATTTGTTATTAGCAATATATGTAGGTATTAAATGTAGAGTAATACATTATAATATATGTAGAAATCTATTAAATAAGTAGGTTAACTTTAATATTTGATCTTCTATTCATGCACTTGTACCCACTTTTATTACTTTGTCTCTTTAATATTATATACAATAGATTTCCGAAAAGTAAAATAACGCCTGAATCTATTATTTACTCGTAGTTTGTCTCTCTCTCCCAATAAGGATTGAAACTTGGAAGAGAACTCTTTTTAGGGTTAAGCTTGCCTTTGCCATTATTTTCTTGTGTAATGGTTTATTAGTAATAATAGTATAATTTATTATTATTATTTATTAGTTTATTACCTACTTTTTTACGGTGCAATAAAGAATTAAGATTGACGTCTTGGTAATAATGTTCTAAAACCTAATAGTCGCTGCCAAAGTCGACAAAACACAAAACTTCGCCAAAAACTAGCTATCAAGTCTGATAGAATATTATAGCGGACAAGACTCCAGAAGGGAGGATACCTGTGAAACTCCGTGTCAAGACTGATTTAATATTAGACATGCCTTTGCATCATTTATCAGAGACAGGGAGTAATTAATGCGACTTCAAACGGAATGAGGAAGACAAACATTTTGTAACTAAATTGAATTATCCGGGGGGACCGAAAATTTGCTGTTTGATAACGAGGAAGTGAAGATTCAGTTTGATATATTAAAATATTGAAATATTTGAGGCTTCAAAATACCTATGCCAGTAAAAAGATATTTATTTTAAATTCTAGTTATGCTTTTTTTCTAGTGGGATTGCAAGGGGAAAAACCGGAATAAGCCTAATTTACAGAGTGATAGCAAAATATTTTAAGGGTTACAAAGTCGCTTTCAAATAGCTGTATAAACGGAGGTCTAGAAGAAATAGAAAAAATAAATGACGACGCGTGCCATGAATATTTATCTATTTATTTAAAGTTTATATTGTAAACCTCAAAAAGTAAAAAGGAATCGATATCCCTCACATTGACGAACCTTGATCTAAGTCAACGAATTCAAAAGTTACAGCCGTTTACGCCCGAACATTTTGAAATTTTCAAGACAATCACATGCACACAAAACCTTTAGGGTATTTCCCGTAGACCTAGAATCATGCAATTTCGTAAAAACAAAGTTATAATTATACGGAACCATCAGTGCGCCGGTCCAACTTGCACTTGTTGTTTTATTTTAATAGTTTGGCGTACATATTATTAAAAATGATACAATTAACCATATAATTGACTAATGGGTTATTACGTTTTAACCTGTTTTTTTTTTTTGGGTGTATTCTATTTCTAATAAAAAATATCTATCTATGTTTGTTAAGTATGGTGTTTTAAATATATCATCTATCTAGTACTAGTAGTATATATAAGCTCGTCTTACTTTGAGGCAATATTGATGTGTGAATTGTCCAGCGTATGTATTTTATTTTAATACAATTAAATTAAATGATTCAAAGATAAATTATTCAACGAACGACAAAATAACATGTATGTCCCAAAACTTCGTAGGTTTAGGTTTAAAAGATTGATTTAAAGCTGATTCATTTGATCCTACTAATTCCCAACTAAAATGAACAAACTCTTCGAAGTAACATTACGTAATCAGAGACTCTACTTAGTTAATCGAATCAGAATCAGCTAATAAGGTAGCGGCCATGATATGAATGAGGAATGAAGAATTAATCACACTAATATTATAGATACGACAGTATGGATGTTTGTTACCTTTTCACGACAAAACTACTGCCGCCGTTAAGACGCTGCCCAAACAGCGACACCGTAGAAAGTACACTTTTTCGTCGCACCGTTAGCCGTTCTCCGACATATTACAAGCCCAAAAAAAATACAGTGTATAGTCAAATGTATGGAAAAAAGACTTATACAAAAATATTTTATAAAACGATCTAGGATCTTGAAAAAAAAAATCACAAGAAAGAACAAGAAAAAAATTTTTCGTCTCGAAATGCTCAATATTTTGAGTGACAACCATTAATTATTCTAATACTATATGAAAGGAAATTTTATCAACTAAAGAAATATGTAAAAAGTTTTAAATAAATAAAACCATTAACATAATAAAACCCAAAAAACACATTTTTGTAAGGCGTTTAGCGAAGTAATTGCAAAAATTATAATATTTTGCCAATAGAATTTCAACCTTATTACTCAAACATCCCTTTCAATATATGCTCAAAATAGCTTCCACTAGCTTCATTCGGAGGCTGGATGCCTCCTCGGACGGACGTGAGGTTATGTAACTTTTTTCGCGATGACAGCTGGGTTCGACGGACGAATTACGATTTTCGACAACTTTTGTTTTGCGGGTTAAATAGTTCATTCGTCATTGAAATAAAGTCTATATTTGATTGAAGCTAAGCCAAAAGAAATTTGCAGGAATTTTATTCATTGACAGACCTACCAATTAAGTAGAATAGGTTTATAGTGGTTTTATCTCTGGTAGCTAGATAGGTAGGTAGGAACTACTCAACATGTTTACAGCACGAAAAGTATTGGTCGAGTTAAAATATGTTAAATAGGTAGGGCGATTTTGATGACCTTATATATAAATAAATAATGCTGAAAAATTAAAATAGGAGCCTACGTCCAGCAGTGGACTTATATAGGCTGATGATGATGAATTCACACATCATCACCAAGGCCGAAGCTAAGCAGAGCTTTGTTATGGGTACTTACTAGATAACTGATTTACTTAGGACCAACCATTTGCATTTTTTTTCTCGTAGTTCTACCAGTAGAACTACAGGCAAATTTAAATTACTCGTAGTTCTATCGGTTTGTTCTCTTAGAGAAGAGAGATTCTCAAAAGGACAGATACTCAAAAATAATAATTTACTTTAAATTTATATTAATATATTATTATATTTATAATTTATTTAATTACGTTTTATTTCCGGAAAATAAAATTAATTATGTAAGCGAGTAGTACTAAGATTGTGTACAAAATTATATCCGTGAAATTCATCATTCAGCATTCCAACATTCACGTATTTTATTTTACGAATATTTTTATAAATATATATTTTTATAGTATCGATTTATAGATTATCTTTTAAAGGGAAATGTATACGATTCTACAACAAAACTACAAAAGTGTTAAAAGTTATCAAAAAATAATTTCAAACAATTTGTAAAACATATCCTTTGTTAAAAAGGCTTTTGTTTTTTTTTTTGTTAAAGAAATATCTTCAACGATTGACACTTTTGTAATCCATTTAGACCTCAGTTGTTTTGACTAAATTAGTATATTTTTTTAATGTATAAAGTATTATCATAATGGTCGGTGATATTGTCGGCACTTTAACATGCATGAAGATGATATTATTTTTTTAAGTGTTTCTGATTTCTATGAATAACTATCGATGAATGTAATTTTTATTATAATTGAGAAGCTACAATGAGCGACATAGGTTTTATTAAGGTATTTTACATGCAACGATAGTAAAGCCGCGGGCAAATGTTAGTTAACATTACATTATTACCTTGTGATTGTGCTATCAACCAAAATAAAACAAAAGTTTGCCTCTTCTACAACAGATAAATTTTGCATAAGTCTATGTTAAAAATAAGCGCCTCTGCCGACCACATTTGGTAATATTGACATGCAATCTGATAGTCTTAGTTTTCCATGCACAGCGCCTTAAGTAGTTTTGACATGAAGAGGTACGGTATCGGGCTGAAATTTTACAAACATGTAGTTTTCGGTCTCGAAAAAAACAAAGGCTATTTTTTATTCCATAAATAATTATTCATTACCAAGGGATTTTTTTCTAGTATACACATTTTAAATTAACCTTTTATTCACAAAGAAAATTACAATCAAATACATAATATAAATAAATTAGAACTCGTATTTACAATTGAGCTAACTGCAGACTGTTGCAAACAATCTACAGGTAGCTCAACTGATCCATATCACTACCTATAAATTTTAAATTAATGTAAGGTACACTAAAGTATAATTCCAATCTAGCCATAGAATTGGCTTATGGGTGATTCCGTTTTAACCACTTTCCTTGCTACACTTAAGGTCTTTTCTTCAATACTTAAGCTGAAAGCACTTTGTTCATGTGTTCTTTAAGATAGCACTTATACACATACAGTATAATCATAATTACATTAACTCAAAAGTTTTGTTCTTTTGAGCTTTCTCACTATGTTCGTGCTGTCGAGGAACTGGATTGCCTCAACGACGTTCAGTACCCATTGAATAAAATAAAAGTTTTAACGTTTCTATAGACAACGCGTGCGAAGCTGCGGGCAGAAACTAATACAAAATTATATATGTCACATTACACTTATATCATAAATGCGAAAGTTTGGATGGATGGATGTTTGATTCCTCTTCACGCCAAACGGACTGAAGGGATCGGGCTGAAATTTTGCATACAGGTTCTAATCCTGGAATCAAACGTAGGCTACTTTTTATCCCATAAATCAGTTCCCATGGGATAGAAATCACCTTTAAACGTTTCTATAGAAAAAATGCGTGCAAAGCCGCGGGTACAAACTAGTATAATATATAGGTGAGTAGAATGCGTGTGTACCGTGTAGGTGGATGTCTCATGAGATGTTTATTTGTAATAGGAAACAAAGAATTTGGATTGTGTTAGTCAAATAAACAGTTTCTGTTTGTAACTTATTCCATAAGAATCTTTAGGAATAAGTAGAAAAATTACAAGCCTTTATTAACAAAGAAATTTACAATTAAGTACTAGAAATAAACTACAACTTGTATGTACTATTGAGCTAACTGCAGACTGTCGCAAACAATCTATAGGTAGCTCAACTGATCCGTATTAATACCAGATGAATATGGAAAAGTATAAGGAATAAGTTGTAAACAGAGTTTTTTATGGTATTCTATACAATATACCTACCTACTATAAAAAACCAAACTCGATCACTCGGTTCCTTTTAACTATTTTTTGCAAAATGTGGGGGGGACCTTCAAAATGGAGCTAAGAACATTAATATGAGTCATGACGAGTATTTTTATACCTCATTTTTCAAAATTGCTTCAGCCGCTTGTAAGCTTCGAGGTATAAAGAATACCCGAGTAAAAATGTTAAAAAATAAAAACAAGCAAAAGAATTCGTACAAACGGGTATAGAAAACCTGTGCTGATGATGATAACGTTGCTGATTTTAGCTTACATCTTTCACACTTAAACTCTTGAAATCTGCAAAAGAAACAAATGACATCTGCTAACACTTGAAAAACGAAAAGAAAAACATTCAATATTGTATTTTCGGCTCCTTCTTATCTCGTAAGAAATGAAGAAAATTTCGTTGTAAAGGTTCAATAAAGTGTTAATAAGGCACTGAACCACTTTTAACTGCGCTCTCGAAACTAGTTAGTACGTTTTACGAGAGGTTGTCACTTGAAGCACTTAGCACTTGATCTCGAACTCATGCGCATTAGGATCGAACAGACGCGGTTGTTTTGCGCTACGTCAAACAAAACTGCGTGGTGGAAAAGTAGCTGAAGATTTGAATCAAACTACTACACGATACATAATTATAATTCGACATAGCTCAAAGAATTAGCAAGCTGTGGAGACGGCCTTGTCTCGCAAAGAACCGACAACCGCTGGGGAAACGTGTGAGTAGTGACCGCGACTCGGCAAATGTAGTGTAGGACGCCCTTCGGTCTGGTTTGATGACGTTCTACGAAAGACTACATTCAGATGCTGGAAGTTTCGATGGAGAATGTTTGTATCTATTCACGCCAAAACTACTGAACGGATTTGATCTGTCTGAAATTACAGTTAGGGTAGGTTTGTATATGAAACGAAATGAAAATATTTATTGAAAAAGAAATACACCTTAACAATGCTTAACTCAATGTTAAGCTTAAGTTCGGTTACCAGCTTTAAAGGGTTATCAGCTTCTCGTCAAGTAAAGTTAAGTATATATGTATGACTTAAATTAGTTTGAATTAGGCATGTAGAGATCAGGATGTAAGTATTTCCTTACCTTTGCGTAGATATAGTTCTAGACCAAGAAAAACACACATTTTATTGAGCTAGTTTTTTCCTCTAAATCAGTTCCCATGGGATAAGTAGATAGAAATAACCTAGGTATAGACGTAGAAATAATGCGTGCAAACGCGCGGCCAGAAACTAAAACCTATAGGTACCTAAATCTACCTCCCAAACTCTCAAATGCTCTGCTACCTACATTGCATTTAGAAACAACAAACCACCTTAACAGGAAACTGAAAACAAGCATGTAATGTAAGGTATTTAGATGTACTTCAGACGGTTGTTTGAATCCCGCTGCTGCAGAGTAAACATTGATGTAGGTTGCCATTGCAGAATTTCATATTCTGTCGACTTTAATAAGCTCTGAGGGCTCTTGTGTATGCAGTTTGTTGGTTTTGTCTTCATTATATTAATTACTTTGCTTGAACTAGCTTGCAAACTTACTGGCTTCAGATGCATACGAATTCGGTAGGCAAGATGTGCTTGGAACTTTAATTAGGATTCCATAATTACACAGTCTTCTCGTCATCCATACCGCAATGCTGGAAAAGTAAAGTTTTCAATCAGTGCGTCCTACCCGTCATGACCTACGGAGCTGAGACGTGGACACTCACGGTAGGGCTGGTCCACCAGTTCAAAGTGGCTCAGCGAGCTATGAAAAGAGCTTTGCTCGGAGTCTCTCTGAAGGATTCGTAACGAATACATCCGACAGAGAACCAAAGTTATCGACATAGCTCAAAGAATTAGCAAGCTGAAGTGGCAGTGGGCCGGCCATATCTCGCGAAGAATTGACAATCGCTGGGGGCTGGGAACAAACGTGTTCTTGAGTGGAGACCACGACTCGGCAAACGTAGTGCAGGACCCCCTCCGGCCAGGTGGGATCGCGATCTGCGAAAGACTGCAGGCAGATGCTGGATGCGGCAAGCTGAAGACAGGGCACTATGGCGGTCATTAGGGGAGGCCTATGTCCAGCAGTGGACTAATATAGGCTGATGATGATGAATTACACAGTGAAGCCAATGCGAAACGCAGCATTTACTCGTTTGTGGTCATTTTAGCCTCTTAGCCAAATTTCGATCACGGAGGTCAGTCACGACACATTATAGTGTAGAAGTGTTAGCATTAGCACAGTAATGTGTCCTGCGCACATGGCTGGTAAACACAGGTGCACTATCTATCGTTTCACTATCATTATCCCATGGGATGGGACTGACATAACCGGGAAGAGCTTAAACCAATCAATGGTCAAACCTCTTCTCAAGTGCTTTTTGGGTTGATTTAAAGCAAATATTAATTCACCAGTCAGTCAAAATCTCTAACCATCGCAAACAAAATTATAAAGCAGCACTTTCAGCAGTGGTTAAATCATTTTTTCAACATATTAGCATTCCGGAAACCGGCTGTAACTTTTCTATGCAGACAGACAGACGTGTAAACAAAAGCTGCGAACACAGAAAATAAACCAAATACAGTCGGGCATGTTGAATAGTTACTTCTGGTAAACGGGGGCTTAGTTGAGTCTCGAGACCAAAATGACAGGAATATTGCCGTCGTGCACGGAAACCTTTAAAATCGTGTCTTCTGCAACTCATTACGATAGTGGTTACCTGCTTTACGTTTTAGGACATGGCATCCCTTTGTTGAACTGGTATTTCTGCTTTGAACCGGTTTATGAAAGTATTCCTTGAACGAGCCCAGCCTTTGAGTGAGGCAAAAATTTACTTTGATGCTTGTAATTTTGTTACAAGCGATTTTTCTCCGGTTTTCGACAAATTGAGAGTTCATTCTACGCAAACTCCGCATCGCGTTCAAAGACATTAAATATTGATCAAAACTCTTAGCTTTTTGATTTACTTCTAACCGTACCTATAAAGCTTGGCTGTAGCTTCATTAATGGAACTTTCGGCTTTTATACTCATAGCAGACCTGAAGCTCAACTTGGATCAACCCCAATCAGAAACAAATATAACATAAGTTTTAAATTTGATTATGGAAATGTTTCTGATACACAAAACGGTAAATATCAAATTCTTACTCTTAGCTACAGTCAACAAGAGGGAACTTCCCAAATGCGATTTTCAACCGACGAAAAACGGAGGAGGTTTTCAAGTCGACGCGTATATTTCTTTTTATATATGACGACGCATAACTTCTTACAGAGTAGTCCAATTTCGATATTTTTTATCTAAAGGTGAAAGAAACCCCGAATCCCATTCAAATTTGAAAAAAAAACCTAAGGGTAGGAAAACAGGGGATGATTGAGTGTTCACTCACTGATTGTAATGTTTGACCACGCATAACTTTTTACAGAGTACTCCGATTTTGATGATTCTTTTTTTATTGGAAAGAACATACCTTGAAATTGGTCCCTTATAAATTTTAACCATGTAAATCAATTTGAAGTTGGTTTATAGTTTTTTAAAACAAGCCAAATTATTAGTTTAAACGAGACTTTTGTCGTGACTCTACCCCTGTTGGGTTTGCCCAGCCGACACTCATCGTGATTAACCGCACGATCGTAGATATGCGTCAAACTTGTGACGCCATCTCTGCTTGGACCTTCCACGTCTATTCCTAGCGTTGGGTAAGGGTTTTATTTTAAAATTATTTACTCACACTTAAGCGCTTGAATCCATAGAAAGTCCCAAAGATTTCAGAGAGTCGGTTACTTGACTTGTGGCGCAATTGCCAGTTTAGGACGTAATTTTTAGGGTACCGTACCTCAATAGGAAAAAAGGAACCCTTATAGGTTACTACTGTAGGTCACTCTGTTGTCCGTCTGTCTGTCTGTCTGACCGTCTGTCAACCCTCTTTTCTCAGGAACGCATGGACGTATCGAGTTGAAATTAACGTCAAATACTCAAATCTGTTACCTCTTGGAGCTTCGATATAAATAAAACTTTTAGTCAACTGACTCAAGAGTTACAGCCGTTTTTGTCCGAATATTTTGAAATTTCTGAGGGAATCACATGCACACATAACCTATAGAGTACTTCCCGTAGACCTAGAATCATAAAATTTGGGGGACAGCAAGGTCTTATAGCACAAGTAAAGGGAAAAATCCTAAAACTGTAAATTTGTAGTTTATTCACAAAAAAAATACTTTTGATTCCTGCCATAGACCAAAACCTGTCGGGTACTTCCCGTTTACCGAGAATCATAAAATTCGGTCACAAGCAAGGTCATATAGCACAAATAACGAGAAAAATCTGAAAACCGTAAATTTGTTGTTTATAAACAAAAAAATAATTATTTTGGATTCTCTCCCTCGACCAAAATATAAAGGGTACCTACTTCATGTTGACCTAGAATCATGATATTTGGCAAGTAACAAGGTCTTGAAAAGAATTAGCAAGCCGAAGTGGCAGTGAGCTGGCCATATCTCGCGAAGAACCGACAACCGCTGGGGTAAACGTGTTCATGAGTAGAGACCGCGACTCGGCGAACGTAGTGTAGAACGCTCGGTAATAACACTTAACTGTACTTTGATATGACGAGATGATTCGATAATGATCTAATGATGGGACAACGGGAAATCTCTGACGTGAATGATGGCAACAGCCAGCCATAGGAACCCCTCGATGAGCGCGGACTGTGAAACGGGCGGTCCCGTTGTCTGAGCATTTGTAACGGCAGCTTTTGATGGTATATGCCACAGTATCGTCTCTTGCCGATATAATTCAGTACCTTTAATATGTAATTCCTTAATTGAATGAATTTATCCTTAATGATATGAATTTATATGTATTATTCACACAGTATTATCTAGCCCTCTAAGCTAAGCAAAGCTTGTATTATGGGTACTAGATAACTGATATACTTAATATAATACATAGATAGATATTTTTTATCATACATAGAAAACACCCAGACCAACGGAAAAAAAATCCGCAGATCATACACAAATTTGTTCCGAGGTGGGAATCGAACCCGCAACCTCTTGCGTCGCTGGTGGACTCTCGCCCGCTGCACCACTGAGGCCGTCGTCACCTCTTCAATAAATATCAACCATCTTTAATAAATACGATATTTTCCACGATATCAAACATTAATAACTTTAGTGTTATTAATATTAACCATGATAGGTAGCTTTAAAGTTTTTTTATGTCCATTAATACTTTGTATCTACATACAAAGCATTAAAGATTTGTTGGTGTAGATTGCAGATGGAAAAGTATCTCTATAGGTTCCACTCTGACTGCACAATTAGTCAATCTCAACATTAAAATAATTTCTGGAGTATGAAATTCATATTTCTGGATTAGGAAATTATTGACAACTAGCGACCCGCCCCGGCTTCACACGGGTGCAATGCTGATACTAAATATACTACAGAATCGGCCTCCCGGCCGGTACCGCCGCAACCGCTGTCTTTTATTTTCGAGGTTATTACAGATTTCAAATGCAGGATTTAAAATCTGTAATAACTTCGAAAATATTCATTTAAATGACATGCTGTACAGGGCCATATTGATCTAAGTATATTAAATGCACAATGTACATAAGGTACTTAATTGGATAAGGATTAATGCTGTATTGCTTAAAATCGCTTCGTAAATAAAACTTTATTTCTCGTAAAAAGTAAAGGATAAAAAATGGTTCTTGTGGGTCATCCCTAAGAGATAACATTACCATCACGGAATTTTTTGTAGACCTTTTTAAGGTGTACAATATTTTTAACTGTAGTACATTATTTTGATCTATCTCGTAGGGTTCAGCCAGCGTTTGCAATGTAAGCGCAAAAATGTGTTTATTTACGACATCACATTAGAAACCTCTAAAGTTATCAGAGTTTCTCTGATATATTATGGATGAATTATACAAATAGACTTTCCTTTTGAATCACTTTGACTATTAAAAAAAAACCGCATCAAAATCCGTTGCGTAGTTATAATAGGTATTATCTAAGCATACATAGGGACAGACAGACAGCGGGAACCAAGTTTGTTTTATATTATGTAGAGATAGAAAACAATCTCATCACGCGTCGTATTTTGTTTCCTCAGGCAAACGTGTGGACTGACAATTTTTTCAGATTCTATTTTGTATAAAAAGCCGTAACTTTTATTTTTTGTCGCTCTCTGAAATAAAATTACGGCTATAACCGTCTGGTTCTCCAGAATGAATCAAACTCCTAACGACCATTATGTCAAGTCCAAGATCAAAATCACGGTCGATTGTGACGGGTCGGTATCGTTCATAAATAAATCAAAGAGGTCTTGACACTAATCCATTTATTATACTATTACCGTCGTGAGAGTGAATTGTATCGTTTATCTTCTGGTGGAGAGAGAGAAAGAGAGAAAGATTATTTATTTACCCAAAAAACACTTTTATATATACACTTACTTATACATATTTAATCTGACTACAGTCACGAGATAAATAAAAAGAAATATGACGCAAACAAACAATTAAACAAAGTTAAATTCAAACAAATTACTGTAACAAATACAAGCAATTGCTTGTATTTGTAATGTGTGTTGTCTTGTTTATTTCTTTTCGCCTATTGTTTTATTTTAGCTACAATGGAGCAAAATGAAATCGATTCGCAGAAATGTTCTTGTGTCGCATACCATAATAACTTCGAGGTCGTCTGTAAAACTCTACTTAGCACTTCTATGGTTTAATCCTACCCAAGGCAATTACTATAAGTTGATTGCATTTGAGCCTCGTTATTAAGGGTAATAGGGTGTGAAGGTATTTCGGTAATTTATGACTTCAGTAGCTCAGTGGACGAAGTTCTGTTGAGATGCAGGGGATGCAGGTTTGAGGTTTTGACAATATTAATATATTGTAAGGGTATTTACTGCGTTTATTTTCCTATTTTTTCCGATGTTTCAACAGTTTTACACACTGTCGTGGTAACGGGATGACTGTATTACTTACTGGAAAAAATAAAAGTATTTATGGTATCGATAAGCATTTAATACCTACCCGTGAATAGTTTTTATATATTGTGTCGTATCTAGCTGTTTGGTGCCGATTTAGAATTTGCACCACCCCAATTCTTCCCGCGGGTGCCGTAAGAGGCGACTAAGGGATATCCACCGGGGGCGGGCAGCAGCGCCCCCTGCAGAACACTTCTATCACCGAACTGCGATCCCCAACCCGCATGCCTAGCGTGGGGATTATGGGCATTACCCCCGATGAGGTAAAAGCCAACAAGGCGCTTATCAGGGGGAGGCCTGCGTCCAGCAGTGGACCAACACAGGCTGTTGAGGTTGAGGCTGTATCTAATGTAAAGTACCATATATTATTAAAAAATAGTACACGTTATGAACACACCAGTCATTTATTTACGTATGTTAGTAGTCACTGGGCACCCAAATCACTAGCTTTGTACAATGATGCATAATTTCAATGCAGCTTTATTTGTATCACAAAGTAAATAAAATTTAGTTATTATGGATTATTGACAAAAATAACTGTAATATTTCCCTAAAATAATTTGTAGAATCGCCTTACCTGAGCACCTTTTTTGAACAAACGCATGAAATCCTAAAAAAACAAAAAAAGTATTTTGTACCCTTTGCATCACTTAGTCAAAACATGATCGCCTCACACTTCAGGTAGGCAAATCCCATAGAACGTGGGCGTAAAACCTAACCCCTATAACAATAGACACAGAGTTCTGTTCATTGTATGCGAGGTGACGACTTGTGTGGTCCGTTGTACAACCGTAAATACAGAAAACACGTGGGATGGGATTTGCATCCTTTATACAGCGTGTTCGTTATTCACTCCGTAGGCGAAGTGACTAAATATTTAATAGCATCCTATGGAAAAGGTTTTGTTTCTTGATTAAAGTTTTATCGAGAGTTTATCACGTAATTTGTTTGTTTTTATATTTACGTTTCTATCGCGTTACAGCGAGTCAAGTGATGACTTTTATATACTAAATAATTAATAATTAATAAATAATTCAGATAAAAAATCGTGAAACTTAAAAGAAATGTAAGGTTTCTGGATTTTTCAAACAATATCTAAAACAGAAGAGGTTTGGGTGTGTGATTTTCAGGGTTCCATACCCAAAGTGTTCCAACGGGATCCTAAAACAAAGCTTTCGCTGTCTGTTTGTCTGCCTATCTGTCAGCGGGCAATATTTCATGAACCGTAATAGGTGGCCCGTTGAAGATTTGACAAAGTATGTAGGTGTTCTATTGCCGATAAAACCATAAATAGTTAAATAAATATTTTATTGGGGACCCTTTAAATTACATACAAAAGAGGTGTATTTGACTGTTTTGCTCGACCTGCGATGACAACTGCTTAATTTCTTTCTTTCTTCTTTCTTCTTTCTTTCTTAATCCCTTGAACCTTAATAGGTTGTATTTATTTACAAAATGTTTAGCTTACGACCCGAATAAGGCGCTATATAAAATGCAATATACCGAAAAATTTATTTTACTAGTCCAACCACATCGTTGTTTATACGATTGACATTGAAAAAGGACATCTTTACAATAATGCGACGCCGTGACATACCCACACATACAAGGCCCCGAAACGCCTCCGCGACTCCACGGCTCTCGGACGCCTGCAATGTGAAGACATCCGCACCGCGAACGCTGGCTCGGCTACCGTCGGCCACCGCTCCGCCTCCGGCTTTAGTCTGTAGCGGCTTTAAATCTTGTGCGATGGCACGTAACGGAACCCTTCATATGCAAGTCCAATTTGCACTTAGCCGATATTATTTATATGTTGGCACTAGGTATACTCGCTAATGTAGCCGGTGGTGCTTGACTCCACTCAATTGACTCTTTCCATTTCTCCGTCTACTTTACTTTCCACATCAATAAAATAATTTTGTTTTACCTCAAAGCTTTAAAACCCATCATGTATATTAACACTAAAGTCATTTACAACGGGATATTTACCATGATTTGAGTTTTGAGCTTTCCAATATTTCGGCACAGTTTGATCACGGAATAACTGAAGGCACTGCGAGTGAATTTTTACTGGCAGATATATCTACCCTAATTTTTTGGTACATAAATCATGGTAAATATACCTTTGTAAATGACTTTTGATTTACCTTATCATAAACAAACGTGCAAATAAAAACATTCCCCGTTTTCTATAAAAACGATTCTTTATTTGCTTTCATTATTATTTTCTGTTCTCTGCGCGCTCCTTTCGTCGACTAATTACGGCCCGAGGCGAGCTCTGAGTTATTTCAAAGAACATCGGAAAATATAGCAGATAAATTCGTTTTATTTTCTCTCTATTTACCTTAGATGTGGTATCAAGTTCATCAGTTATCTAGTATCCATCATAAGTTATGATGGATACTAGCATAACACAAGCTATGCTTACTTTGAGGCTAGATCATGGTGACTGGATTGTCCAGATTGTCCAGCATTATTCAATCGAGCCTGTTAGACTCTGGAACTCCCTACCATACGATATCAAGAAAGTTGAATCAAAAGATTGTTTCAAAAAGCGTGCGTATTCTATCAAATATCTTTTTCTGTCTTCTAGTTAGATAACCATCATTTCGTTACAAGTAGGTACAAATTTTGATTTAGGTAGGTATCTAACTACTTATTCTTTTATATACCATAGTAGATATTTAAAAATATTGTTATTTTTTCTGTTTTATACTTAATTATTATTATAGCTAAGTTTAAGTTAAGTCTAAGTTGAAGCACGCCTTTTTCTCGTTGTTGACCCTGTGTGGTTGGCAGGTAGAAAATGCCATCGGCATTATGCCCACCTATTATATTATTAGTTATCTAGCACCCATAACACAAGCTCTGCTTAGCTTGGGGCTAGATAATGCTGTGTGAATTGTCCAGCATTATTATTATTATTATTATTATTATTATTATTGTGTACTTTTAAAATTCTGTACCATAAAGTATTATATAAAAATAAAATAAAATAAAAATTTATTTATTTTATTGACTAGTCCAGTTGAACCAGGCAGGATCGTTATTTGTGGACGGAATCTCATTTGAATATGAATTTTTGTTGTCTGAAATAAAGATTCAAGATTTAATTCAATTTGCCTTGCATTGGAACGCAAAAGGCAATGTATTTTGTTAGATAAGTACCACAAGTTATGAAGTGCTTGTTATGAAATAAGGATGAAATAAATATAATTTTTGCAAAAGTAAGAAAGGATGGACCAAATAGTAGTTTCTGGTCGTAGGTAGGTAAGGTACCTACCTACCTAGGTTACCGTCTGGCCAGATCAAAGCTAAAAATAATACAGAAATAACAAACAACAGATCAGAACAGCATCATCATCACCACTGATGATCATCAACGACCTCTGTGGCCCAATGGGTAATCTGCCTGAGCTCCAGTGGTATATCAATTCGATTCCCGATCCCGACACATTATCTAAATCAGCAACGACAATTTTACTCCCCAACAAATAAGATCGAATAAATGGAACTTTTCCTAGAAATCTCCCGAAAGTTGCTAATCACTTCACTAATTGCCGTAACTTTCTGATTTAGTGGCGTTCTATCCAAGAATTGTAACTTATTCACAAACTCTTGTTTTCGTTGTGACTTTTACTGACTTTTGTCAAGGTTACTGTCGACTAAAGCGTTGTAGAGCCTACACAATAAAGATGGCGGCGGCGGCGGCGGGTCGCCGACCAATTGACAAAATACTGTCGGCTGCCTACATCATACACTGAAACCCGCCGGGCTGTGCTGCCAACTTGCTGTAGATTCCATAAAAGTTTCCGAAATCTGAACCGACGACGTCACTTATGTTTTGTAAGTAGCTAGGTAAACATAAAAAAATCTCCTACCTCAAGCGAAAAATTACTCTTTTCTCATGCAGCAACTGCAATATACCTATCATCCACATCAATCAATCTAAATCAAAGAAGCACTTGTAATCTATAAAGAAAGATCAGAAGCATCAGCAAATCTGGATGGATTCATCCATCTACTCCTGTTTTCAAAAAAAATTAATTGAAATTATTTATTTGCAGACAACGAGTTAGAAGTTGGTATGCTTATTTTAAAATGTCCCATGCAATTACTTACCAGCTAAACAGCTTTGCCGCTTTTTTTCGTTAAAGTCATAGATGTAAGTAAAATTCTGTAGATATGGTACGTTCTCCCAGCGCTAACTCAACAAATGGCTTGTTGTGTTACAACTAAACGCAAAGACACACTACTTTCAATCTTTTGTAAAATACTTTTCTAATGAACAACAAAGATGGAAAGAAGTGCCTACGCACGCGAAAAACGAACGCCGGCGGCGCTGGTTCGACTACGAATAGATGGGTGGACCTAATTAATTGGACCTAATTTGAGCGTTCCGCTTTCAAGAAGCTAGTAGGTACCCAATCTCCCGAATTTTACTAACATCCATGGTGAAAGTATAGTAAAGTGAGCCTATAGTTCCATTTTGCTGTCGACGTCGATCAAAAGTTACATCGGTGAAATGACAAAAGCCGGGTCACATCGTTTCAGTAGACACTAGGCCTTACCCTCCACTTTCGTCGCGTTTTAACCTTGTTTTGGAGTAAACATCCAACAGGTTTTCTTTTCGTGTGAATCCTGATGTTATCACTAAACAATAGTATAAACTGTAGTTATTACATCTCTTGTTGACGCCCAGAAATTACAATAGAGAGCACGTTAGAAATTGATGAGAAAATTACCTGGTTTCACTTATTTTTAAGTGCATATTGTAATAGCTAGTTACGTAAATATTTTGGTGATTAAATCTTATCAGATTACATACAATAAAGTCTTATCGTAATTTATAACGGTACTTAAAAGTTGTTTATCAGTTCAGTGACCTATTTTTTGTGTACGCTATTGTTTACGACACACAGTTGGAACAAATAGTTGAAAAGCTGCCAACTTTGCGGTATAATGAGCTTTGTTTTAAGTCAATTGTTTTAGAACTACTAAAAACTGAATGACCAATGTTTTATCTGGTCACTAACACTGGTGTATATTTAAATAAGGACCTATGAACTCTCCGAAGCGTTTTTAAGTGTTTTCTTTTCTTCTTTACGTTTGTTACGAAGAAGAAAGATCTTCCAGAACTGTCGTGGTTATCATGTACTTATTTTTTTGCTAAGTGGCTGATGTGATTTGCATATATTTCCATTTTCATTCCGCGGTAAATTTCCCAATACGGTCCTCACTGTTTTAAATATTTCTCTGAAAAAAATCGATTCAAAGTGAAACGAATCAGGAAATAAAACCAATATCGTAGCAATATATGATCAATGAGGTTGAAATTCTTTTGGAAGAATATTAAATATGCTCCAATTTTTCCACAAGGCGCTCTACAAAAATGAGTTACTTTGGATCTTTAATTGTATTGAATCTAATAATAATTATGAAAGTCTGTATAGTTGAAAAGAAACATAATATAACTGAAGTAGTAGTTTTTATTTTTCATTTGGTGTCTCCTGTCTACTGTGAGGGTTAAACCTCACGCAATTTTTTGCATTATCTAAAGTAATTTATTATAAAACTGTACAAGATATTGTAATATGAAATATTTTATCAAATAATTGTCATATTTGTGATTTGTTTTCGTACTTGTATTAGATAAGTTTTAGAGAAATATTTGAAACGGTGATGAGTGATGACAGAATTGGGCGAATTACCGCGGAGCCTTCTTAACTCATATAAGAGATTGCATACTCCGGATTTCATTTTAAACAGGACTCTTAACTATTCGTTTAAGGTTTACATACATAGATACATAGATAACTCCTTATTTCGTAGCCAAAAAGATTTGGTACTCAATCTAAGCTTATCTAAGCATAGAATTGGCACAATCGGTGTACGTTTCTAAAACCCATACAGTGTCTTCTACGAAACACATTCTAGTTTTTAAAAATCCAAAATGTTGAGCTCTTTTGCTCAAAAGAGCGCGTACACCTTCAACCTACCTGCGTAGGCAGGCCAACCAAAAACAACAAGGACGTTGTTAACAAAGTGTCTACGAAGCAGCTTGTAAGCAGCTCAGCACAAGCTATGCCAAGTAGTCCATAATCAAAATACCGACATGACTGAAGTTCCCGAAATAGCTCCTTGCTAAACAAAACACGCTGTGACATCACTAATTTGGACCAAATTCTCAGGATAAGACAATGTTACATTGTTAGACGTTGACTCAGCATGACAGATAGGAAATAGGACAATTCCGGGACTAACGTAACGACCCACTTATGAAAAACGGTACAATTAGAGGCAGAAATAATACAAGGAGAAAGGATTCAGAGTTATCCATTGAAGAAAAATCAAAAGGGACCATTGAAGAATAGAACATGCAAAAGTTACTCTGTCTGTGAAAAAATATTTCACGCTTAAACGACTGAACGAATCGGAATAAAATTTGTTAAGGTAACCAGATAGATCGTATCCCGGAAAAGGGTATGAGATTTTTACCCAGGACAAGCGCGTGCGAAGCCTTGAGCAAAAGTTAGTTGCACACAACATACAATATTGTATTTGAGATAAGATTTTGTCCATGGTTAGTCTTATTTCTAGACGAAGCATAGACTCAATGCTTGTATCGGAATTCCAAAGATCATCTTACCATAATTAAAAAAATACAACCCGTGGTCCTTAACATGAAAAAACTTCAATCATAAAACTAACAGGTTAAGAATATCTTAACATCCTTAATGCTTTGCGCACCCACGACCCACATGCTGAAGTACAGCTGCGACTTTGAGAGTGGAGAAAACTAACAACCCAACAAAGTAAAGGTTTCCAAGTGCTCTTTACCTCTAAAAGATCGAAGGGAAAAAAAATCACATTGACCACTTTATTTCCCAATATTACTCATTATATTTAAAATTTCGGACGTGTCCATAGTCCTGTAAGGTATAAAGGAAATAAAGTACTCTGGGTTTTGAATGCCTCAAAGCAGCTCCGAAGTCTAGCACTTCAAACTTCTGAAACAAAAGCGTCTACACAACTAGTAAAGTCTAAAATTTGCTAAAAGACACATGCGGCAGTGTCATCAATCTACCTCGTGCATAATCCCCGGGCGCTCCATCCATTACTGTGTCTGTCACATCTTCACGTACTACCTCTTTTGTTTTATTGAATCCATGTTATATGAGGGGGAATATCGCAACTGGGAAATGAAGAATTTCGATTGCTAACTATAGCCAGATTGTATCTTCCACCAGGGAGAGTGTTTGCCTTGCAAGAGGACAGTAGAGTCAAAAAATACTTTTAGTTTAGCCCACAGATAGGTTAGGTTTAAGGAATATTTATTTTCTCAAAAAGAAAAACATTTTACTTAGCTGAGAAAACATCATAATGTTATGTATATTCAATAAAACTTCGAGCAGTCAAACAAATTTTTGGTACCTGCCTAATAAATAAGTAAAGAATTCCAGATTTAGTGAGATTGAGATATCAAAAACATTTTAACACTACCCGCAAAATCCTGCACATTTATTAACTCCCCGGTCATTGCGTAGTAGATATATTTCTGTGGTTTAGGAAGAGAGCCAAGCCTCCCCAAAGCTTACCTACCATCTTTCGGGATAATTGTAGGTTTCCGCAAATGTCTTAGTTTGAACAATGTTGTCCTCCTAGACGAATTCCAGCTACAGCGGTCAGTCTCAACGAAGACTAGCTATGTGCGCAGGACATGTAGTCCACAAGTGTGTGCGTAAACGCAGGTGCTCTCTCTATTCCCTCAATCTCATAATCCGATTGGACGGCAGACCAATTAATTCGTTTCACAATGTCAAGCTGTAGGCCATAGACGTCTGATTTCACCACTATTTTCGTCTCTACCACTGCACACTGCTGGGTTTATAATGCTCAATACTCAATACTCAATATATTTATTGTTGTCATCACATTGGTTGTAAAGTAAGTAATTATCTATGGGTTAGTATCACAATGTGAACCCTGTTGGGCGTTGCAACAAGTAGAAGGCCTCTACTAGGGTACGATTATTATAAATTAAAGAGCCTAGCTTTTGTCGGTGCAATTATGATATTTATTCCAATTTTCTCTTTCCGAATCGAGTATACCTACATTCTCATCATCACATAACATATTCATAAATTTTTCTCTTCAATGCTAAATAGAAGCTCCAAAAGCTTCGAACTGATAAAAGTACATGGAACGAATTAACAGCTCAACGAAGTTATTTTAAACTTGGATATAAAGTTTAACCACTTCAAAGTTGGACAAGATGTTAACCGAAAGTTCTGGTAATAGCTCGGATGATGGTACAGTTGGTGACAAAAACTGTGCAAAAAAGTAAGAAGAACTCCATTGTATACCATAAAATGGAGAAAAAAAAACCTGAACTGTATTCCTTCGCAAAACAATCTACAGATAGTTTACACTTGCAACAATTTTTTCAACAACCCGTGCTACTTTTCTTCAAGTTAATCGGGTTTTTCGTCGACCATTTCCGATTCGATATAGCTTTGTCAAAAGCGACTTTTGCTAAGTTTGGTACCTCTCGAGGTGACTGTACTCTTTACTACAGAATATTCTATGGCATCATATCGTTCGATGAGTGTTTTATGGGAATTTGATTCGGGGATTGCCATCGATGATTTTATGACCTCTTCAACAACGTAAGCTTAATAGGATAAGATAAGAGAAGAGCTTTGGGGTGCGCGTTGAATGTTTTTGTGAGAGACAACAAGAACTTGATAATAATATAGCCCATGGTAATACTGATTAATACCTATCTCAAGCTATTTTCAAAGTATATAACGTTTGTAAACAACTCGTAAAACAAAATATGTAAAATTCTGTTTTTGGCATCGAAAAAGTGTTACCATTACACATTGTAGGAAAGAAATCAAATCGAGTAGTGCAAATTTTGTCTTGAAATCAACAAAAAAGTGATTTTTTGGTTTATTATATTACTCACGATGTACCTAAGTAAGCACTCGATTTTTTGGTGTATGTTTACAAACATTGTTTCTTGAGTTGGGCGGTTGTAATCGTAAACTAAGTTCACTAATAACAAGGACTGTGGTTTACTTTCGATGTAAAGCGAAATGGGAGCGGTTTTCTTACAGCTTTCAAAGCTACGTTCAAGTTTTAAGTTTCTGTTTCTAAGTTCGGTTGAGTACTGAAAAGCCGCTTTTGTTCCTGCAGCTTATCGAAAAGCATATGAAACAATAAACATAAAATGTTAACTATTTTGGATAATTCAAGAATTACGGAGGACGAACTTGCATGGATTGCTGACGAACCGCTTATTGGACGAAACGCGATTTGGACGAATCGCTTTTTGGACGAACAGCGTATGGATTCTTGACGAACCGCTTATTGGACGAAACACGATATGGACTAATCGCTTTTTGGACGAACCGCTTACAAATCGTTATAATACCTAGTTTTTGTAGCTTTACTAGGTTAGCATAGAAAAATTTAAAAACTGCCCGCCACTTCGCACGCGTTGTTTCTATACCAACGTTTATGGGTTTTTTTATATTCCAAGGGAACTTTATTTACGATTTACGGGGTATAAAGTAGCTTATGTATAGCCGTGTGGGCTTAGAATTTGCACCACCCCAACAGTGACGTATAAGGCGACTAAGGGAAATCCACCGGATGCGGGCAGCAGCGCCCCCTCCAGAAAAATTCTACCACCGAACTGCAATCCCCAATCCACATGCCCAGCGTAGTGATTATGAACATTACCCCCATGAGGTAAAAGCCAATAAGGCGCTTATTAATGGGAAACCTGCGTCCAACAGTGGACCAATATAGGCTGTTGAGGTGAGGTGATGTGTTATTCCAGGTCTATGCAAAATTTCAGCTCGGTTCAGTTTCGACGTGAAGAAGCAACAAACATCCATTCATTAATACATCCAAACTTTCGCATTTATAATATAACTAGTTTATTCCCGCAGCTTCGCACGCGTTGTTTCTATGGAAACGTTTAAAGGTGATTTTTATCCCATGGGAACTGATTTATGGGATAAAAACGGTCTATGTTTGATTCCAGGATTAGAATTACCTGTGTGAAAAATTTCAGCCCGATCCATTCTTGGCGTGAAGAGGTAACAAACATCCATCCATCCATCCAAACTTTTGCATTTATAATATTAGTGTGAAGTCTGAAGCTAATTGTGATTTTGCGTTGCTCTCGTCCTTTTGTCAGGAGAGCGACGTATAGAACAATCAATATGTTGGCTTCACATTCAACTGCGCCCCATCTAAACTCAGAACTTAATTAAATACCTGAGAACCGGAGGCGTGATGTTGACTTATTATTAATAACAATAGTTCAGCTGTATAAATAATTAAATTCTAAGGATTCTGCTTGACGAAGGTTTGCGGTCAGTTTGGCAGTTAGAGAGTTATTTATGTTGGTTTGTTTTTGAAGGTGGGTTTAGCTGTTGGTGAAAACTGTCTGAAAAGTTTAGTTTTTTATAGCTCCATGGAGGCTTTAGTCCAGCTGTGGGACACTAACGGCTGTAAATAACATAATAATAATGGTTTTTGGGTCGGTACTTCACCGAGCTGAACACGTGAAAGAAACCGTGTTTATTAATGTAGAGTTTTTCATTTTAAACGTGCGGCGCTTTGCAGTATTTTTAAAAAGTTATAAGTGGGTATAAGTCAGCTAGTATAGGTCAGTATCTGGCACAGCGCATCAGCATTGCCATGCAGCGGGGCAATGCAGCCAGCGTCTTGGGGACGCTTCCGACTGGTATTGATATGGATCAGTTGAGCTACCTGTAGATTGTTTGCTATTATTGATCAGTCTGCAGTTAGCTCAATTGTTTCAATTGTAAATACTAGTTCTAATTTATTTCTAATATTTGCTTTTAATTTTCTTTGTGAATAACGGCTTCTGCCCTTTTCAAAAAAAGACACCTAGTACATACAATAGGTTTACAATTTATTAGTGTATTGTATACCACATATAAAATACAGCACAGACATTTACAAAATACACAAATGTACAATGGGCGGCCTTATCGCTTACAAGCGATTTTTTCATGCAACCTCTCAATAGAAAGAATAATGAGAATGTAGGAAAGGTTACCACATTAGTATGTACATAGAATAAATATTTTTATGCTTGCAAAAAACAATATAAATAAAAAACGAACAGTAAATGTGAGCAAATAGCTCTGGAGCTCTACTCTCTTTTTTTAATTTCATCGCCACGGATCACTCTCACTTCTCTCAAAAAAGACAGTACCAGCATTATCATTTAGTCCACGGCCATCATTGTCATAGTCCCATTAACCAGTACCATCATCATCTTGACCTTGTTCATAGGCACATAGGTTTTCTTCTACAATTCACTTCGATCAGTCGTCATCTCAGCACTCACTCATTTCTTACTCATGTCATCTTTCACACAGTCCATCCATCTCTTCTTAGGCGTTCTTTATAACCAGTACATCATCCAATAAACCTATCATAATCATCATAACATGAATACGAATGCTATCGAACCTGCTATAAATATCGCGTCCACTCATCAGAATTGGCCCGAGTGCTGGAGCCGTGCCAAGTGGCCGACTACGAACGTAACTTCCCTTAGCGTCATCATTACATCGACTGATGTTTGTTCTGGGAACTAGACCTTCTATAAGCTACACTCTAGTTTATAAAGGGTTACTGGTAATTCACTGACACTAAGGTTTTTGTTATTATAGTGCGTAACCCCACACTCAGGGTAATTTCTAAGATATCAAAAATGGGTCATTCAAAGTCAAAGTCAAAAGTCAGATCTTTATTCTGTAAACTTGGTATTGATAGTAGGTACACCTTCCATTCAATTATGTTTTGGGAGGCTTTTTTTAAACTAAACTTAAAAACAGCTCGGCCCTGAATTAACAGTGGGGGTAGGAGTGGAAGCTCGGCCTTTTGTGATTAATTGGGTTCCGGAGAGAGGAGTTTTTTTTAATTTTAGGCAGAGGTATTTTACAAATAAAAAGGATTAAGATTTGGCGTCTTCACGAACGTATTCGTGATGAATGATGGGCAGAACTTGCATTTGTTACTGTTGCTGCTGTTTGACTAGTGTCAGTGCATTACCAATAACTCTGTAGAAGTAGATAGACAAGAAGTAGTTAGTTGGACTAGACTTATAGAAGTAGTCGCTAGACTCTAGCTTATAGAAGTAGATAGCTACTAGTTGCTGCCTTCGGTTTCGCTCTCGTTTACCTTAATAAAAAGTAGCATTATATGTTATTCCAGTTCACCAATGTGTATGCAAAATTCCAGTCCGATCCATTCAGTAGTTTGATCGTTTGAGCGTAGCGAAGAAACAAATTAATATACACCCATCCATAAAATTTCCCATTTTTAGTGATAGCGTGAATCTATTTTTAGCAAATTATTATCATGCCAAGTATGTGAATGTGATAATGATAAATAATACAATTATATATCACTTTGTATGCCATTCGTTCCAACAGGATCTTAAATCATAATAAAACCAATTTTCAACGCCATCACATTATTTTCGGGGTCAAATGTTGTTTCTAATCATTACACGAGTATAAAATTGGCACGTTCCTCGTCACCTGCCTAACCCAACAACACCGCTAAATGGGGTTAATTGGTGCAAAAGGTGAACCTCTGGCATTTCGCCTTGGCACAACAGATATACCTAGTTGCTTTGGAACAGAAGGTTTTCGTGTTTGGGCCTTGGTCTCGTGTGCAATTTCTACTATGACATAGACGTAAAAAAGCTTGGGACGAATTTTGCTGTAACTCGACAATTAACAACCTAACAAATTAATGTAACAAGCTCTCTTGTTAACTTTTTTATTTAATGAACAAACTATCAAATTGACCACTTTATGAAAATTTCCTAGTTATCCTGGTGTAATTTGAAATTTCTGACGTTTCAAAGAGTCCTGTGGTGCCAAATGAGAATATCACTATGGCTTTTAAGTTTTGACTGACGCAAAGAAGAGCGGAGACGTGCAGGAATTGACGAATCAGAAACCAGCGAAAGACGAGATGTGCATTTCGCAAAATGTGATTGGCTGCTTCCTTGATCGGTAGCTAGCATGAACCTACTATTCGCAAGCTTTCAACGCGAACATCACGCGCAGTGGGCAAAATCTCCTCCCAGTTTCTACCGAAATTTGACGCCAGGACTAGACAACTGAAATTCAGCCCGTAAATGTCGTATAGTGAATAATCTAATCAAGAGATAAGTTGCATTTTCTGGCTATGTATATTATTTTCAAATATCTTCATTCTCCGAACCTGGAGAATTTTCTATTACAATTTACTAGTAATTTTGACAAAATAGTCCATGAGCTATCGTGTCTGAAGTTCAGTGTTTAAGGAGATCAAAAAACAAAACTAACAACAACACCAGCCTTTATGCAGTCCACGTCTGGACTCAGGCCTCCCCTAATTAGGGAGTTATGCCATAATAAACCGACAATGTTACGTCTGTGATCTGATCACCAATAGATAATCGGTCAATAAGCTGCTATGACAAATTGTGTCAAAACCGTCAAAACAACTAAGAAATTAAATAACATCGCAAAAATTTACGACTTCGGCGGGACTTGAACCCGCATCCTTCCGTAAGTACCGGAATGTGCTAACCAACTACACCACGAGGTCAAGTGACGCTGGAGTCGAAACTTTGCGACTTTCTACGGACTGTAGCGCCGAGTGTGAGGCTTACGCACTATAAAAACAAAAACTTTACGTCAAAACAACTATTCAAAATTTAACCATCCGTTGGTGAACTCGGGTCTTAGTTTCACAAAATGCTCAGAGAAATTCCTCTTAGGATCTGGATAAAATATTTTACTTTATAACAATAATTTGGCCGTGTGTATCCGACTTACAATTTGCTAGTTCCCCTTCTGTTTAATCTAGCGTGTGTTAGAACCACCACTCTCCTAGCTATGGCACTATAAAGGTTCCACATTGCAAGCGGTGATAACCTGGAAACCTTTAACTTAGCATTTTGATTGTGCAATTCTGAGCAGGTTGTAAGAATCTACACCTACATTATTCTACAAGATAACTATTTGTTTGTTTAAGCTTATTGAGCATGTTATCTGAACAACAAAATCGATGATATTTGTAACGGAGGAGATTGCGGGTTAGTTTTCCGCCCCAGGACAAATGTGATCTGGAGATATTTGTCCTGGGAAATAAAAAATATTATTTCTATATGTATGAAGTGCATTAGGTATATCAGTTATCTAGTACCCATAATTCAAGTTCTGTTTACTTTGGGTATTGATGATGCTGTGTAGATTGTCCACAAGTATTTAATTCGACAACCGCTGGGGTAAACGTGTTCTTGAGTGGAGACCACGACTCGGCAAACGTAGTGTAGGACGCCCTCCGGCCAGGTGGGACGACGATCTGCGAAAGACTGGAGGCAGATGCTGGATGCGGCAAGCTGAAGACAGGGCGCTATGGCGCTCATTAGGGGAGGCCTATGTCCAACAGTGGACTAATATGGGCTGATGATGATGATGATGATGATGATTTAATTCTATTGTTGTCAATCTTAGAGCTTCTTTTCTAATCATGTATGATTAAGTAAAGCCGATGGCAGAATATAGTATTGATAAAGTTGGTTTTAAATATTGTAAAGCGTGGGATGGTACGACTGGTACTTACAGGATTGCAGTAAATTTATGAATACTGCTTCCCACGTAAAGGATTCTGGGTAGGCTGGTTTGAACACCAACTCTACCTCTTATGGCAAGTGTCTCGCGGCAAATCAAGAAATTATTGTCGCGATGATAACATGTAGAGATGTCGCTGCTGGATCGTTGAATCAGCTCTTTTGTTAAATGCCTGTTGTATGTTGCCTATGTCGATTTTTGAACAATCTATCAAATGACTAAACGTCACTTGGCATCTCGTCGGATGAAATTAATAAGGTATTCCCAAGAAATCAGCGTTCGTTTTGTAATTGGCCTAGTCATACTGCAAACGGGCTGATTCTGCGTTCCGGCGCGGTGACAGACACTACACTACTGGGGCCATTCATTTATTACGTAAGACGATTTTCGCTAGTTTTGGACCCCCTCCCCCACCCATAACAAAAATAAGAATAGGCCGACCCCCTCCCCCCTGTTTAATAACTTATTACGTAAGAATCGAAAGGAAAAAAATAATACACATTTGGTTTGTAAATAAACATATGTTTATTTGTACAGACTTACAAAGGTACTAATAATTTATATTTTTTGGTTGTAATAAACTATGGTTTTTGTGATCTTACGTAAGAACTATCGAAACTCCCTCCCACCCCCTTGTAAGAAAAATAAGACATGGTTGACCCCCTCGCTCCCTAAATCGTCTTAAGTAATAAATGAATGGCCCCACTCATACGTCACGACGATCCTAGAGTATTAAAAAATTAAAATAAAATAAATAAATAAATAAAAAGAAATAGATATGCTGGCAAGACGAGATCATTATCAGGGAAACATGCGCGTTGGACCATGACAATCAGGTACTTACAGCTTTAGCTTGTTCCATTATCCAAGTTCAACTTCTGCACGCTCGACAAAATAACAAAGAACAATAATAATACTTAACAAAACACACACTGCTAGAGTTAGCTCAATGATACCACGCCCTCTGAGCCTGTTGAACAGAGAATTCTCAAAAGTAGAAAATGAAAAACATATCCAAAGTACAAGGTAAAATTCATCAGAACCAAACACCCGATTGACCGTCCAAACTTTATAAACTCCGAGCAGAACCAGAGTCCTTTGAAGAAGTTTTGTGAATTTACCGAAGTTCCTTTTTGATACGATGAAAAGGTTCTTGATACGTTCATGTCATGCTTTCCTTTCAGATATTGAATTTGTTTTAAAGTAAGAAACACCTGTTAAAAGTTCGATCTTCGATGTAGGTACTCTGATTGAATGATCAAGCGAACTTACCTGAAGTGAAGCTCGACAGATTCAATATACGTGTTGGTCATGAAAAGCTCTCACAATAATTACCATTATAATGATTGTTCACCCCATATATCAACGTATAATAAGTTACCTAGGTACTTATTAGAATAATAAATACTTTGTTTTATTCTTTTAGTTCCAGTTTTACTATTAAATTATAGTTACGACTGTATTTTTAATATGGTAAGGTATATTTGTAATTTTGTCGGTATTTTTTGTAAAATTTGTATTAGGTAATAATGCACACAGATCCCCAGATCTTTAATCCAACGATCCTATTCATCCACAATTGTCTGGTAGAGATCGCTCTTGAGCGATAAGACCGCCAAGTGTCACACATTTTGTAAATTTTGTTGTTGTTTGTGAATTATCTTGATAAGTTGCAATAAAGAATTTTCTATCTATCTATTTTGTAATGTGATGAAGGAAATTAATGATTTACGTTTATTTTTAATTTTAATTGCACACAAGTAGACAAGACACTGTCACATCCAGAAATGTCACTCAAATTTTTACTTCTAATAAATGATAATTTTTTTACAAATAGTAGGAATATACTTGGACACTTTTTCCCAGAAAATAGGCATTACTACAAGCCGTAATACATACCTATAAAAGATGGCGATACATAACATTTTAGGAACTTTAATCTTTTCAACTACTTCTATTAAACTGTTTTATTTGACCATCTCAACAATAGTCCTTTGATAAGATGGTCTCATAAAATTTCTATAACTGCTCATTTCGCTTCAACACTATTAAAAGGAGAATGGAAGAGCCCCTCAAATGTGTCGTTTTATTAGGTCTTAACGAGCGTGGTGATATTTGATGGTAATGCTTGTAATGGTGTTGAAGGTTTTAGTGAGAGCTGTGGTTTATAATTTCTTCAAAGCGTATCGAGAAGATATGGATGGTAGTGTATATTGTGTTTTCATGGGAAAAAGTTTACTATCTAAAATAAATTAATAAATAATGCTGGGCAATACACATCATTATCTATTAAGCCCAACTCTAAGCATATTTTATGGTAAAACTATTTAAACTTTCGCGATTTGTTAACATAGTTTATGATTTTATCGCTGTAACGCGGTAGAAACACTGGGGAAATAATTACAAAAGGTACGCGATAAATACCCGATAAAATCACTAAACATATCTTGTGGGTATGGTCATATTGGTCATGGGTACACTACATAGAAAACACTCACACCCAAAACACACATCTACAGAGCATTTAAAAAAATACTGAAGTATCTAACCAGCCAGGAGGTTGCTGGTTCGATTCCCGCCTCAGTAATTGTTAGTCACAAGACAACTAACTGCAGCGGGGCAATGCAGCCAGCGTCTTGGGGACAGTTCCGACTGGTATTGATATGGATCAGTCGAGAAACATGTAGATTGTTTGCAACAGTCTGCAGTTAGCTCAATTGTTTCAATTGTAAATACTATATCTTAAATTCTTAAATTCTTTATTGCACACACAAGATAATTCATACATAAAAGTTTACACATAATAATATCTAATTTATTTCTATTATTTTATTGTAATTTCTTTGTGAATAAAGGCTACTAACTGCATCATTTCAGAGTTCACGGAGTACAACGTACGACGTAGAAGATTTACCCTTATGACTTCCATGTTTTTTTACGAAACAAACATCCTCTATGCCAAATTAACTGATAATGTATTTAGCTCAATTTGCCCCCTGCCTAAGTTTATCCAACACAAGGTTTCAATACGAGTGTCACCTGCCGTGCAAAATTTACACAGAAAATTTAAATTGAAAACTTTTTCAATTAACTCTGAAAACACCATGAAAAACGCTCAGCTCCATTCATTAGGAAAATGCATTGTGCAAAGTTTATATGAATTGCCACCGCGGAGCTATGGCATGGTGGGTTGATAACGAGAAAATTAAAAATGCATACGCAGGGTTATTCTATGAGAAGGTAATATATTCGATCCAAAACGGGCCCGTATTAAGTCATAGAAAAGTGTTACTCAAACATAGACTCAATGACTAAGCAAGCTTTAATGAAACGGGCCTCAGTAGTTTACTCTATTGATATAAAAATTGACTTATTTTCTCACCTCAACAGCCAATATTGGTCCACAGCTGGACGCAGGACTCCCCATGATAAGCGCCTTATTTACTTTTATCTCATGGGGAGTAGTGCCCATAATCCCCACGTTGGGCATGCGGGTTGGGGATCGCAGTTCGGTGGTAGAATTGTTTGGCAGGAGTCGCTGCCGCCCGCTCCCGGTTGATGTCCCTTAATCGCCTCTTACGCGGGAAGAGTTGGGGTGGTGCAAATTCTAAGCCTCACAGCTTATATATACTTATTTTCTATTCATCATGAAACCATATCAATATTAATATACGGTACCTCCATACAAAATCAAAATAAAAAAGCTCCCTCTTCTATCCCATCGATTCTAACTAAAAGGTGTTTAGATTTTTACTTAGACAGGTGTTAAATGAAAAACCAAAATAAATTAAAGTCTTTGATGATTTGATTGTTTTGAAAAAAAATTAAGACCGACTTCGGTTCCTTAACTTTACTCGGTTTTTAAGTTTTGCGGGATAATTACCAATCCCTCGGGAATAAGATGTTTATGTGACCATCTTGGGATCATTCTCAATTATTAAACTTGGTCCACAATTGAAGGAGTGATTAACAACAATCAGCAAAAAAAAGATACGTACAGCTGAACATAGAATCTCGTTTTTTGAAGTCGATTAAAATTAAATTCAAGAACTCCCGATTGTATTACATTATGACGACCTCTGTGGCGCAGCGGGCAAAGGTCCGTCTGCGACGCAAGAGGTTGCGGTTTCGATTCCCGCCTCGGAATAAATTTGTGTACGATCTGCAGTAATTTGTTCCGTTGGTATGGGTGTTTTCTAAGTATAGTAAAAAAATATCTAGGTATTTATGTATATAATGTATTAAATAAATCAGTTATCTAGTACCCATAACACAAGCTTTGAGTAGCTTACTCTGGGGCTAGATGGTGCTGTGTGGATTGTCCAGCATTATTATTATGTATTATGTTGTTATCCGCTCACTTACTCCTGGAGTTCCGCCCGACTGACCGTGGTCTGGTCACAGTCTGCAAACAGTTCACTCAATTTATTACTTTATTGTTTTATCAGATGGGTTTATTTTTCTTGCTAGGAACCACGTACTAGAACTCATTCATATGTGGAGACATTTCTCTTGGGCAATACATATGTACTAGTATTTTGAGACACACTATACAATCAGCGTTGGAATACTTTCTCATTACCTTTAAGCGGGTTTTGTAAAGAAAGAAAGAAAGGAGAAAAAGAAAGAAAGAAATTTAATAAACACTATACTACTAATAAATTTGTGATAAATCTCGATGCTTATTTATGATAAAATCACCATGGTTAGATTTTTTAAATTCTACATTATAAAATAGCGTAGTATCGAACCAAATGGCACACACGTAGAATATTTATGCCCAGCAGAGGGTCGTCCAAGACAGTTATTGATTTCTAACTGTTACTAACAAATCAAATAATATCGCATAAATTTTCGAGTACCACGGGACTTGAACCCGCATCCTTCCGAGATTTCTTAGAAATTACCCAGAGTATGAGGGCTTACGCAATATAAATAACAAAAACCTCAGTTATTGATTAACAAAGTTCAAGACATAATTAACATAGGTAGCTTGATCCGTCGACGCATACAATGACGACTTATAGAATATGCCCCTTTGTCACATTATTTTAGTGCATTGTTTATTCTCAAACGGTTCCTAGAATACGCCTTCGTAGGTGACTGAGCGACAAGGGGCACAATGGCGTCAACTTTTTAATTTATGGTGTGACGTCACGCCTCGAGCCGAGTCTGACAAAGTTTGACAACCTAACTTTTTTTATTTTTCGTACGTGCGGATGCGTCGGTCATAATTAAATATTAATGGAAGGATGAAATGACTTGGTTTTTGTGTCGATAAAAATGAGAACGCGTTGAAAAGCAATATGAATTAATGATTAGGTTAGGTATGTAAGTACCTATTTTATTATCAACATAACACAATACAAATATTAACATGGATGAACATTATCTCAAGATTATTTCAAAATACTTATCAAGCAAAATAAAACACACTTATTATCTCCATTATGGTTCTAAATAAAGTACTTACGACAATAAAGACGATATTTTTAAAAAACGTTTCGAAAATTCCTTTTAACCTTTTTAGATTTTTTATGTTGGTCTCAAAAGCAAATTCAGTGAAAAAACCTACGTTTCATTGAAATTTCTTAATAAAAACAAACGGAAAGAAGTTAACAAAAAGCTTTGACTTTCAAAGGAGGACAATGAATTGGCCTGTATTTAAAGGACATCTTTTTTTGAAGAATCTCTTACGCTAGTCAGCTTTGTCTTTGTTTTGTCTCGATTAAGAGATTTAAGAGAATTGAACTACATTATTTTTTCTCTACGAAATTCCCAGTGAATTTCAGTTTTTTTTTCAAGATCTTAAAAAAAAACTGGAACGAATAACAAAAAAAATCATAAAAGCAATGATGAAATACTTCTTTCAAACAAAACCCCTACATTCGACGAAACTTTATGTATAAACCGAATGAACAACAAAAACGAAAAACGATACCCATTCTCTAAAAGCGATGTCCAATTTTGTCATCCGCATAAATTCGAATCAAGCAAATTTCCATCAAGAGCTCAAGATAAATTTAATTCAAAGCGAAACTGACAGAAATAAGGAATGTAATAAAATACCTGCGCCACAAAGTGATGCGGAATGAGACTGGCATTTTAGAGGTAATGCCGTAAAAGCGGAGTTATGGACCATGGTACGGCATCTGTATCCATCGTATTGTTATGTTTACGATATGAAAGCAAATGTCAAAACTGCTATTATTTTTATAGATCGTCTCAATCTAGGAAAGCGGGATAAAGCTTGTTTTTTTTAAAATCAAGCATCATAATTTGGTCAATAGGTTTAAATTGCAAGTAAGCCTTGGTTTGATTTTTATCTCTGGCTGACAAAAAATTGAAGGCTCTCTTTTTCACTCTGGTCTAACTTGTCTTACATAGGTTAAAAAAGTTCATATTTGAGGAAGGTGTTTTATGTAAGGGCATTACTGTATTATTTTTTCACTATGACTACGTCCAAATAGCATTGCTGCTAAAATATGCTGTAAGTTTATCACATAAAAAGTTTTAATCGTAACCTCAGATAAAATCAAAACAACCAACCAGATTGAAAAACTCGCGAATTCAAGTATCATGTTATTTTGCAATAGCTTACTTATAAACCTAATAACGAAATTATATCTTATATGCAAGAAATACAGTTCAGTTTACGTTGAAATCGGATGCAAACTGACAAAGGTACTGTAACTAGAAAATAAATAAAATAGACGTTGCGATGCAAAGTCGCGGCGCAGTCCAATGCAATTTACGTCGGATTGGGGCAGATATTACCGGTTTGCGGCAGCCAGTGGGAGAAGTGCTTGAAAATTATATTTTTTGACTTAGTCTATTTTCTGTGTTGACAGTCGACGGCAATTATTTTATTTGAAGTTCCCTTCCTACCCAAGATCAACAAAAACAATGAAAAGAAGACATAGTTATGCTACTAACAGCAGTTGGCCAGAATGACTAATCTATTGCATAACATAAAGGCCCCGCGCGGGTCTTATGCGAATAGCCCGATAAGTACCTAGTTATTTCTTTTATCTAATTTACTTATTGGAGCACGGGCAAGTTCACTACGGAACACACGCTCTTACGCAGGTAAAAGTTCCCTAACAAATCTTTGAATTCTGTTTCGTAAGATTTATCCTAAAAGTAAACATCAGCCTGTAGGAAAATTGTTATGAGTAGTTATTGATTTCCGCTTCAGGCGGAAGTCAATGTGCTTGGGAAATCCGGACAGGATTCCGGCACATCTGCTCCGTACAGGCGGCATAGTAAGGTCTGTAGATAGTATTCCAACTTATTACATGAAAGTTATCTCGCTACTTTTAACATACATTACCGTCATTATGACGACGACCTCCGTGGCGCAGCGGGCGAAGGTCCGCCTGCGACGCATGAGGTTGCGGGTTCGGTCCCCGCCTCCGAACAAATTTGTGTACGATCTGCAGAAATTTGTTCCGTTGGTCTGGGTGTTTTCTATGTTAAATAAAAATATCTATATATGTAATATATTGTATTAAGTATATCAGTTATCTAGTACCCATAACACAAGCTCTGCTTAGCTTGGGGCTAGATAATGATGTGTGAATTGTCCAGCATTATTTATTTATTTATTTATATTATAGTCACAGAGATACACACACAGACAATAATATAGTCAATAGTCAAACATTTATGGTATTACTCATACTCATACTCATTTATTCGCCGTAGCCTTTAAATATAAATGGGATGCAATTATTTGGGCTTTAATTATAATTCAAAGTATAATTCAAAGCCATAAAACAGACAAATCAAGGAACTTAGGAATATAGGTACATACAAAAATAAGTAAATTGATAAATAGATCAGTTGTAAATGGGCATCGTTAGAGTCATGTAAACAAAATACCTAATAATAATTATAAATTCATGGTGCTGCTGTAAAATGGCATTGTCTGAAACAATTAATTATAATAAAATAATAAATAGGTATGCAATTACTATACCTAGGTAAAGTGTAGCTGCTAAGAGTATTCCATAGGTACCTAACGTTAAAGAGGTGTTCATCTAATTTAGTATCATTATAGACCGGCTGGGCCCAAATATGCGTGGAGAGAAGAAATATCACTGTTAAAAATACTATATGTTACTCATACCTATTATTTCTTATTTTTTGTATAAATATTCGTCAATTGTGTAATATGCTTTTGTGATTTACCACGGCGTCGGCTCCCATACATCAATCATCTCGCGACCATGGCCAAACGGCCCAACGCGATGGGAACCGAAAAGTTAACAGAACACTGTCGACAGCCTCCATTATTTATGCTCTAACAAGAACAAAATTTAAAATTTAAAAAACTCCTGACAGATTTATTGGAACACGGTTAAGAAACTTGGGATAAAATTATCTATGACACAAAAAAACTAAACGAAAATCAGTTCATCCGTTTGGGAGCTACGATACCACAGACAGATACACAGATACACAGACAGACACGTTAAACTTATAACACCCCTCTCTTTTTGCGTCGGGGGTTAAAAAGTCGCACAAACCCGCCGCTGCCCGGCTGTGTCGCCGACTTTGGAGTATAGGCATATTGCACTTGAATATAAACTTTAGGCTAAAGACAACTTCCCATTGTGTCATGTCATGTAATACATTCCATTTTTTTCGTTTCCCTTATTGTCTGTTTTCCGAAATGTCTGCTAGTTACCCTGATTGTCCTTTTCTCAAAAAGCTTATAAGTATGCCTTGTAATAATCTTTACTATGAAAAGACTCATTAATACCATAAATAATTAATGCCGATGCGGCATGGTTCTATAACTCAAACGGATAGTCGGAAGGCAAACCTTAAACAAACATTTTAATGTTCATTATAATGACATTACTGTGCATTGTACTACTTCTTAAAACCTCTATTGCTTTAGTCCATTTTACGGCGGCGGCGTGATGTGCTGGGCGGAACTACAGGTTTACGGGCCGCCCGCCCCACAGATTCCATTACTGGGCGGAATCACAACTTGTTTGGTTGCTTTATTAGTTTTGTGGAGAATGGATCGGGCAAATAGTTTTGTTTCAATTAAAGTCATTACAGCTAATGTGAATATTAACAAGAACACAGTAGGGGCGATAATATTATTGAGAATTATGCATGATTATTGTCCTGAAAGAGTCATTATCAACCCACAAAGACCACCGCTACTAATAGGCGTCCAGTGAGCACCAATGACAGAGTTATAGAGATGTTTCAATAGCAATAGATATTATTCAATATCAGTAGTCTTCAATATTACTAATGTGTTTTTTCTTACATTTTCAGGTAAATACATCACACATAATCAATGATGCAGGCAGCAAACCATTCGTAGTAAGTTTAGAAAGCGCTAATTTTATTTGACGTCACTTCTACAGAAAACTGTCTCAGCTCAAGTCTCTAAATTACTGAATCAGCAGTTTACCAGACTCCAGACCTAACGTCAAGCGCAATAGAGTACAAAGCTAAACCCCGCTAGTAAATTGATTAACTTTACGAGATTACCAGGTAGTAGGTACAACACTTGACTCCGAGACAGACAGAAATAGCTCGTCTGCAGTCGGAATTAGGTCAACGTTACAATGGTCACTGCATTCTGCAGGGCTTTGGATTGCCTCTTGGTGTTTGAATAGGCCAGGAAAGCTAGATTTATCGTATGCTTGCATCTGTCGGCAGCTTTGCGAAATCTTCATAGTTTTTCTCATAACGTTCATATTCACATGACAAATACCTAGTAAGTTAAATACACATTTATTTACGGATTCTCATCTCGAGCCTTTTCGTTCTTCATCTTTAATATGCATTTTATTGAACCATAGGCATAGTAAAGATACAAGCGAACACTTTTAAAATCGTTTAAGTAGGTACCTACTTTCCTTCGTTTCTCTAAGCACTTTGTATTAAATTTATGAAAATAAAGGATGCCACATTACAAAGTCAGTAGATTGCAGCTCAATGTATCCATACAATTTCTCGAAGTCATCCTTTGTTCTCTGTACCTTACATTCACCCTTGCACACTCGCCCAGACAAACCTCTTACATAAGTTAGTAATCTTGTTACTCTACCTGATATTCAATTCTATTTTCCACGGGTCCTCTATTTCTGAGTTTGTTGGCAGCCAGTTGTCCATTACAGTATTTTTACGTTCTGTTCCACCTTCGTTTTATCCTCTCGACAGTTACAAAAGGCGGTACTCAGGCTCTACTAAATCTTCGTTTTGCTCACAATTATTCTGCTCTCTAGTGTCCAGCTTTATGTTTCATTGTCTGTTGTGAAGTTGTGTTTTCACTTTTCGAGACATTCGTTTTTTATTTTTAGCTTTTACTCGGGACAGATAATGTTAAATAACACCTTGGTACATAATATTCATACAGAATTCATAATTTTTGTTGAAAGGTAATGTCATTAAATTTAGATAAGCTTCGAGTTTGAATCCAAATTTAATTTCGTTCCGCGAAATCAAAAAGCAAGGTATGAAAAATAATAAAAAGAAATCGCTATTCCACGTTCATTACAAATTGAATATTCTTATCATTTTTCGTTCTTTGAGCGTCCACAAAGTGAATGGAGATTCTCTAATGGGGCAGAGCCATTGCTGCGAGGCATACGACCTGTACAGCGCTACATCTCTCTATACCAGCAATGTAAGCATTATCGTGGGTTAAATCCGCCCGGGGGTGAACATGTGCTGTTCATTTTGTACCGGCATTGTGCTAACGTTTAGCGAGCAGTTATTACATATTGCTGGATTTCGTGTTCATTTTCTGTACAATGATCTAGGAAATGTTTGTTGAGCATGCCGTTTTTCTTTAGGGTTTATGCTTTTGATTCACTCTGTATCATAATATCCCCGAACAGTCAGATTAATTAACGTCTGCGTAGCATAAACAGGTTCAATTTGCAAAGTGGTCCGTCGATTCGGGTTACAATGAACATCGCTGAGCAAATTAATTAATAGAGGCCCTGCGTGCGACCCCTGCGGCAGACCCGCCACAGTGCCACCGCAAACTATACATACAATTGATACGTTCAGTAAAACTAGCCAGGATCAAACCGCAGACTGTTAATTTCCATTAGCAAATAGAACTAAAAGCTAGCATTAGCAATTGTAAGCGATTCGGGTAGAGCGACTCATTCAAAAGCTATTTAGGAATCCGTTTGATTGCATTATTCAGGATTAACTGAGATTATGCAGTCAAATTGTGTGGAATGGGAATATCATTTCGAATGTTTACGATACGTACTTTCACTTTGTATTTGTGTATGCTGACCAAGTCACGTACTAACCAATTAACTTAATAATTATTCATTTCCTGTTTCATACTTCATAATCATCTATAAAGTATCCAATTTTACTATAGCTGGTTGGTTTTTGGCTACATCTAAGAAAACTACCCGTAAAACTACTGCTTATAGCCTGTTTGACCACTATCGTTCTGTATTACAAAATGTAGTGAAATCCCTTTTTTATACCACCCTCTGACACAAAGGTAAGCCGGGTCGAAATTAAACAAGTTGTGCGAGCTCAGCCCAGCTCCCGCTAAATGAATATAAACTTTAAGCTAACATGATAACATGCAAAGTTGCACGCTCCGAACTGTTTTATTTTAAACAAACTTTGTCAATATCAATATATTGTGAAAACTGAATACTGGTCGGTTTCAATAACGCGTTTCTTTGTTTATTTTGCATTTACAATGTTGTTGGTAATATTCAGAAATTGGCGTTCAAATAACTGTGAATGCTTGGATTGTTGTTGTGAATATTAAAATAACTCGGACCGAATCAGCGTTCAAAATCAGGTTTCACAGAATAAAATTACTTTTCAAGTACATTCAATTTATGCTTTTCCAATGTAACTTCAAAAATTCAGAATTTCGACGTAAACTGTGAACTAGAAGAAAACTCAAATATATAATTTGGCGTGTTATAAAAAACTATAAACTGACTTTAAATCCCCTAAGTCTGTTTTAAGGCGCACTTATAAATTATTCGAGAACTTTTATCGAATCACCTCAAAAATAACGAACGAATCATCAAAATCTATTAAGAATTGGCGAAGATACATATCACCAAAATTGCTGTACCTAGTCGTGATTTTTCAAAGGTATAATGTTGTTTTTTAAGCTTGGCGGGATAAATACAAATTCCTCGGGAATAAAAATTTTAAGGAACCAATTCGGGATAATTCTTTAAACAATAGCGAAAGAATTTTTATATTCGGTCCATAACTGATAGAGAAATCGATGAACATACATATAAAACCAGTACAAAATTAAAATTTTCAAAAACCCCCCGACAGATTTTGATGAAACATGGCTAAAACACTCGGGATATAATTAACTATGACAGAAAAAAAAATAAACGAAAATCAGTTCGTCCGTTTGGGAGTTACGATACCACAGACCGATACACAGATACACAGACAGACACGTTAAACTTATAACACCCCTCTCTTTTTGCGTCGGGGGTTAAAAATAGTACACAGCCGAATATAAAACTTCCTTCTTTTGTGAATTTTTGAAGTCGGTTAAAAACAGGTTAGCTCCTAAATCAGTGTTATTGGAGAGTTTCTTTTCAAGGAAAAATCGTTAATTCTCGTTTTCCCCTGCTAATTAGAAAAACGCTAAGTACAAATCCTCATCACGTTAACAATTCAGTAGGCTCTAACTAATAATTATTGCTTGAAACTTGCTCCGTTCGGCTTGAATATTTTATAAGGGGGAAAGTCATTTAGTTGAAGTTATAGGTGTTGTCACTGCTTCAGATAGAAATTTCAGGTAAAAGAGACTCGTTTACCAATGGTTTGAATTATTGGCTCAGCTAAGGACTTCTTCTATTTTTCAGTAGTTAGGTAAGGTAGGTTATATTATTGGATAACAAAAAAATGGTGCTTATCAAGAAAAATACAAAGCGATTAATAGTACTTTTTTCATTTTGTTATCCTACTATCCTACTAAAATTATAAATGCGAAAGTTTTTGTGAATGTTTGTTACCACGTATTCCCGTAACTAGGTACTTAACCGATTTAGATGAAATTTGATGTGTGGATAATTTTGATTCTAGAATAACACATAAATTATCTAATTTTCCAAAGAAATACCTCTGAGGGGGTTAAAAAGAGTGGTAAAGTTTCTATGGAAAATTAATATTTCTTCTCACAACTCGGTATATGAACTATAAAGTAAACAATGAAAGTTTTTTATATAAAATTACCTCTAGGAGGTGTGCAATCAATTTCTAGAATTTCAACGAGGGCTAAGCCACGGGAAGCAGCTAGTCACACTAATATTATAAATGCGAAAGTTTGGATGGATGGATGGATAGATGGATGGATGTTTGTTACCTCTTCACGCCAAAACTACTTAACGGATCGGGCTGAAATTTTGCATACAGGTAATTCTAATCCTGGAATTGATTCCAGGACATAGGCTACTTGTTATCTCATAAATCAGTTCCCATGGGATAGAAATCACCTTTTAACTTTTCCATATAAACAACGCGTGCGAAGCCGCGGGCATAAACTAGTAAGTAATAAATGTTATAATTTAACACAACCTGCAGGTAGACATTACATTCTTCAATTTTCATTCAAAACTATTCTGAAATTATGTCCAATTTACTACTTTCCTGCCCATTTTTCTTTTAAAACAACCCGCCCGTTAAACCGTTATTTCCAACATTCTTCGTTTCCTATACAATTCTGAACCTGCCTTTAATGAAACCGCATGAATCGCTAATGTACCTACATGAAAACCGTTCAGCATATTTCTGAGAACCTTCAAGATTGCCTGGAAAACTCAGAAATTCTCTTAAGAAGTATTAACCTATCGTAATTGTGGTGGTAAAAATAACCATACCTATTAATGGGGGTATTTTAACGACAATAATAGTACCTACAGCATAATGCAAAAGTTTGGATGGATGGATGTTTATTACCTCTTTACGCCAAAATTACTGAAGAGATCGGGCTGAAATTTTGCATACAGATAATTCTAATCCTGTAATCAAACACAGACTACTTTTTAGCCCCGACGCAAAAAGAGAGGGGTGTTATAAGTTTAACGTGTCTGTCTTTGTATCTGTTTACCTGTCTGTGGTATCGTAGCTCCCAAACGGATGAACCGATTTTCGTTTAGTTTTTTACCGTTTCATAGATCATTTTATCTCGAGTGTTCTTAGCCATGTTTCATGGATATCTGTATCTGTGAAATCTGGTTTTTATAATTTTTAGGGTTTCGAGATCGAAGATCGGTTTCGAAACCCTTATGGTCTCGCTTTGTCTGTCCTTCTTTTACTCCTTAATAACTCACCAATTACTGCAGCTATCAACTTGAAATTTAAAATAATAATACATTTCGTGCGGCTGTACAGATTTAAAGAAAAATAAATGAAAAATGAAAATGAATATTTTCCATACAAATTGTGATGTCGAAATTTAAGAGATACCATGTGGCGTCGAAAATTGAAAAAAGTCGAAAAAGGTACATATTTGTTGACAAACTTTCAAAACCCTCGGCGCGCGAGTTACACTCGCACTTAACGACGCGTGCGAAGTCACGGGCGAAAACTACACTGGACAGCAAATAAACCGGGCCATTACAGATCCTCCTCCATAAACAACAGTTTCCTCTATGCAACACTGATAATAACGTTCTCCAGGGCGACGATATACTCTCTGACGTCGATCACTTCCTTCTAGACTCACCCTGGTCTTTTCAGTAACGAGCACATTACTGCTCGATCGTCCAATCTTTATGGTTCAAGACGTGCTCGACGGTGCAATAGGTACCGTTAATACTAGACCCGTTGTAGGTCTTTTTGGAGTCAGGTTCCATTCAGCAAGTCTCCTTCTGACGGTGTCTGAACTTATGACCAGTTGGCGCTCGTCACGCAGACTTTTTTGGACTTGAACTGCAGTTAGGCGGCGATGCAGAATAGTAAGATGATTATAACGATCATCTGGTGCTGATGTATTCCTAGGTCTGACCGTGCCTGGACTGCGATCGAATGCTCAAGTCAGGTAGCGTCTCTAAGCTCTCGAGCTCTGCTAACAATCTGCAGGTAGCTCAACTGATCCATATCAATACCAGTCGTCGCATCCCCAAGACGCTGGATGTATTGCCCCGCTGTATGGCAATGCTGATGCGCTGCGCCAGATACTCACCAGCTCTCGCGTCAGGCGTCGCTTCGACCAGACGCTCAGATATATTTATAAAAACCCACAGAGCCTTGGGCCAGAAATAAAATACTAGATCAAATTACTTCAAGAAACTTCGGTATTTTCCAGGCAATGTATCGGCGAATTTGATTTCACGAGCAATTTGCAAGCAGATTCCAACCAGCTCGAACTTTGCTCCAATCTTGCTAGCTCTATTGGGTACAAAACGGGCTGAAGACATTGCAACCACCAGATAATAATGAGACTTAGCTAGAACTACATCACATACTCGTGGGCCAGCGACGACGTTATTATATATTTTATTTCTCATATAGTCAATACTTACTTGGTTCTAAAAATAATGTGAGTTCGGGACAAAACAACCTACGCATATTTTTAACGCATGCGACGAACTTTGTGGCAAATGTACAACAACCCCTACAATCCAAGATATTTTATTGAAAACATTTATTAAAGCTACTGATTACCATGATGCTCGCTTTTAGCTAGCTTGTATAAGTTTGCGGTTGGTGTAATTTTTATGTTGGATGGATTTGAAGCAATAAAATAAAACTTAGTAAATTCACAAACATTTTGTAGTTATGTTCAACTCATAGACAAAAATCTGGAGACAGACCACAGACAACAGAAAAAATGTGTGTAGCCTGCAACTATGTTGCCAGCTTAATATTTATGTCATAGACACTATTGTTTCAACAAACCCCCACTCTACTAAAGCACCTGCTGACAAAACAGAAAGCTTTCATGACACCCCTTTAAAGTTCATCCTATTATTTTCCTGGTATATAGCGTCCCGTGACCGTGCATAATAATTCACCGGTCATTTCATACCTCGTCGCTTTTTCATACGTGCGCGGTATCGAGCTTCGAATGTCCGGAAATCCTTATGGGGTTTGATAGGGTTTGTTTACTTATATAACTATAAAAGTCATATAGACTTACTACCTGGTTTGCTATTTGTTAAAACGCTAACAGTAAAAACTCGGCTTGGTTCAGCTTTGGACGCATTTTTCCGGAATAAAGCCACTGTCCCACAGCTGCGCTGACACACCTGTGCGTATCCTTTCCGTGCTCCGCAGCAGTGGGGCACCGGCTTTAGTATTTGCCTTTCCTTAAAAGCCGATTATTACTTGCTTTATCAACGTATCTTTACACGTCAAAATCATGTGAACAAGAATACATATTAACTCGGGATACAATAGGTACTCACCCAAAGATGATGCCTTATCGAATAGTCTCGTGATATTCCTATTGGAAATATCAATACATCCCTCAACATTTCCGCTGCCGATGTTGACAATTTCTGAACTGCACAGTAAAGGTTGTCGCAGATCTAGGCCGCACTGCCACCGCTCAGCACAAAAGTGTGCATTCAGATATGGGCTTTAACTAGTAACATTTAGATGCATATCATATTGACGGCATCAAATAACAGACAGCTCGCCGACCACGCATTTGAAGCTCATGGAAAGCCATTTTGTAACTGTAATGTACCTGCCGTAACTGCCATTTTGTAATGTTTCTAAAAATAATGAGTTTAAGCCCATATTTGAATGCACATTTTGTGCTGCGTGGTAGCGGCCTTGGAATAATGTGCCCAGAGCTTTATAGTCTATCTCTTCAGCAGATTTGTTAAACAATACCCGAGACTATCAACATAATTCGATCGGAAGCTCAGCGGAGCCATAGAGTTGATTATTCCCTGCGAAGCAAAACAAAGGGTCCCAGGTAATGGGCGAGACAATGCCCTAATCCTTGCTTATTTTGAGGGTGAGGAGGCAGGCAGGAATAGTCCCTACGACCGTTATTCAGGGCTGATATAATGTAGTTTCGTAGTATCTCCAAGATTAGTTACTTATTTTTTTTAATTTTTGTCTTGTCCGAGGTATGTACCTTTTCACGCGGCCGGGTAATTGGTGTAACTTGACTGAATTTAGTAGCTTAAATAAAAAAATACATGTTTACAAATGTGACTACAATTTTAGAAAAGATCTTGGCAAACCAACACAGTGCATGCAGCTGAGCTTTACTATTTTTACAGTTCATTAAAATGTACTTTGCGCCAAAATGTCGAAGTGGAAAAGTTTCGAAAACATTGCTATGATCCACGTTTTAAGCTTCTGTCTGTAGTCTCGCTTTTCCGAGATAAATCACGATATTGCTACTATTGCCTACTTTTTATTTTTAATCTGGCTAGATCCGTGTTAATTCAAAGTTTACGGGTCAAATGTTTGTACGATCTGCGGATGTTCCGGGTGTTCTGGGAGTTTTCTATGTGAAATAAAAAAGTTGGTAATGTATTGTATTAAGTAGATACCTATATCATGTTGTCTAGTATACTCTACCCATAACACAAGCTCTGCTTAGCTGGGTTTTAGTATATTTGCCACAAAGTGAATTCGTCAAGAAAAAAACCATGTGTAAATTCGCCACAATTCTATTTTACTGAAAAATTCCTTTGTTTATTAATTTTGATTATTGTGAGTTCGTCACATTGCTTTCCGCATCTTAAGGCTAGATGACGCTGTGTGAATTGTTTAACATTATTTACGTATTCTTATTTATTTATTACGTAGAAAGACACATAAAATAATAACTATTTGCCATTTTTCTCTCAACGTGTGAATGAACGTGTCGGTCTCTGAAAACTAAGAGAATTACAAACTTATTTTCACCTTAATGAAAATCATCTGTTCGTATCATCTCATGACAAAACGTAATTTCCTGAGTACCAGTAAAAAAGTAGAACCCCAAGTATTTTTCCCTAAAGACTCAACAAACTCAAATTACAAAGAAGCCGCAACAAAACAAAATAAAACAATATTCAACAAAAACACCTGTAATTGTATACTCGGGTAGGGCGTGTACACATTGAGTACACACGGTGTTTACCGGGAAAATTCATACGGCTTAAAATATTCACGGTATTTTGGCGTGAGCGAGTGGAGATTTTAATTCAAAAAGTTTTTCGTATATCGGTTGAATTCATTTTAATAAGGGATTCAACGAATTTTGCAAAATTGTTTGTTTCACTTATGGAACCCACTAAAATACAAAATACAACTGGCCCCTTGGGGTACGGAAAATTTCAAATAAAATTCAATTGCATCAGATTCAAATCAAATCTGTCTTAATTAACAAGATTTGTTAGCAGTTCGTCCAAAACACGTTTCGTCCAACAAGCTTTTCATCCAACAAGCGTTTCCTTCAATAAGCGGTTCGTCAAGAATCCAAACGCAGTCGTCCAATTCTTACTAAGTACTTTTACTTTAGAATTATCCATAATAGTTTACGTTTCATATTCATTGTTCACACATTTTTGAAAAATGACAGTGAATGCCAAGTATGGCATCTTATGTCAAAAATGACTGTCGATGTCAGAAAGGACCGAAATTTTCAAAATCACAACTTACGTCAGAAAACGACAGTTATTGTCCGAACGACATAAATGCAATGTACATTGAAAAAGTTTTTGGATGATCACGAAATCGGTGTCCAAGCAGCATCTTCGAAGGTCCAAAAAAATCGTCCTCAGTGTGTACTATCTCTAAGTAACCACGAGGGTCTTAATGTAAGGGATGGTACATAAAGATGGAAAGTAACGCGGGCGAAGTTGGCTCACTGTTGGGGGAAATAAGCCCGACTTACTAATGCAGATTTAGAAGGATTTAAAGTAAGACGTACATACCTGTAAGAGTATGCAAAAATATAATAAGAAAAATACAATGATAATAACTTTCTGTCTTCATAAAGGCAATCTTGACAATTATCTGTTTTAACTAAAAAAGATATATGTCAAGATTGCGTATAGGTAAGTTTTCGTTTTTATTTCGCAGTTCAACGCGATAAATACTATCGGGTATTTATCGAGTTGCACTGAAAAATAGTTAAGTATAGATAGATAGATAGATAGATAGATAGATAGATAGATAGATAGACATTTTATTGGGTTCACACACAAACAGCACAGGTAAGGTTACAAAAGAACAGTAACATATTATGATTAAGCTACACTTACTTAGGTATACCTATATAGTTTTGCTTAACTTTTATAAAGGTAATTGCGAAAACTTAAATAAACCTATGCAAATTTCCTTCTCCAGCCTAGCTTAAATTGACAATAAAAAAAATGACGTGATTAACTTTCTTGCATGCACAGCGTGAGGATCATGGGCATTATCCCCCATAAGATGAGGCGCTTATCAGGGGGAGGCCTGCGTCCAGCAGTGGACCAATATTAAGCTGAGGTGGTTGTGGTACTTCAATAACAATGAAAATTATAATGAAAAAAATAGAAACAAAGTTAAACTAGAATTCACGATTTAAACAGTTGAGCTAACGGCAGACTGCAGCGAACAATCTTGAGGTAGCTCAACTGATCCCTAATAATTATTTATTAGTAACTTCTTATAGAGTGAGTCCACAGGTGATCGGAATGCTGGCTTCTATTTCGGTCAACGAATTAGCATTGCCATTCAACGTGGAAATGCTGCCAGCATTCTGGGCACTCTGCCTTCTGGTGACGGCTTAGATTTTTAAGAAATAGATATAAGTGTATATATTAGTTGTAATTGTTTTATTCTGTTACTGTAATTTTCTATAAATAAATATTAGTAACTATAATCTTAACCATAATATCGGCATGCCGATTTAGGTTAAGAAGGAATTTCCGCGATAAAATCAGTGAAAATGTGACACCTCACTGAAACCAAATTTATTTGAACCGTGAAACCCGCTGATGTGTAGACAGCCTACATTTCTAATGGCAGTTCGTTGTTTGGCATCACGACAGAAGGCCCCAGTTAAATATTTTATAATACTCCCCTAATGTTCGCAACAGCTATTTGAGAGGAGCTTTTGGCTCATTTTCATATTAAATTGACGGTTGGCTACCTGTCAAGGAAACTGGACTTTGTCTGTTTTAAGGTGTATTCCTGGGGACATTTTGTCTGGCAAAATCAGACTCGCAGGTCAGATGACCACTTTTTGAAATGGTTAGGGGACATCTAGCCAGAAAAACTTTTCAAGAACGGGTCATGTCCACTCCCACTAAATGCCTCGCTTATCAGAGTTGTGCGTTTCTTAAAGCTGTGAGTGGATTTTTGGAATAAAATTTTGCTAACTGTACACGAGGTTTCTTTTGAATACACTCCCCGCTGTCAACCAAAAAGCACCCTTCCGGCTCTGAACGAACATTAATCAATATTCGTTTGTACTTGCAAATAAAATGTAAGGTCTTCACTTTTTCAAAGTTTTATCACGAGGGACATCTGGGTTAAATTTTTTATTCCTCTTAGTTTTGAGTTAGAAGGGGAAAACTAGAAAATTCCAAATCAAATCTTAGCTTGCACTTAAACTGTCCTGTCAAAAATGCAAATACGGTTCTGAAACCGTCAGCTACTGCTGACTCTACTCGTTTCTTCAACGCCATAAACAAACACCGAGAAAGCCCGTTCGCTCAACAAGACGTCATAAAACACCGTTTTGTCTGTCCCTTCCTTGTAATTAAACATAACAAGTACCTACCTAACTTTCTACACAAAATTTGATCGCAAATGGATAATGAAAAGGGAATTCGGTACTTTTATTAACTGTAAAGGTTTTCCATGTTAATTAGTTTCGGTTTAGGATTGTAATTTTGAGAATAACGAGTAAGGGATTTCTGGTAAAATAATTATGTTGCTACCGAGCTGATATTAAACAAAATGGGTTTTTTAGACTCAGCAACTTTTTGTTGTGTTTATAGCAATTTTTATAACAAACAAGGCTGTATTTTAGATGTATTGTTGTTTGATAGCGAGATCGGAAGTTCGGCCGAGCTTTTTGACACCTTTCGAAGAAATGCTGACGGGAACGTTCCTTTGAAAACAAAACAATCTTTGATAATGTTACCAGAGTTTTGACTGTGCGTGTTCTTTTGTCCGTGTTTAATTACACTTAATTTTAATAAATAATCCTTCTTTATCCTGAACATCAATAAGATGTATTATTAGAAAAATGCAAATTCGTAACAGAAATCTCATATTTCAAAAATATAAGCTACAAAATAAATCAAAGGGGCTGCATTAGCTTGCTTAGGGGAGCGCACGTGGAAATCACAGCGAGGGATTTTTGTCCCTCTCATTTGGGTTTTGCAGGTAACTATGCCTTATGCGAGGGATTTGTTGTAGACATGTGTTGTTTCGTATTCAATTTTACTTACATCTACAACCATGATGCTTCTAGTTTCGCCTGCAATAACTAGAGCAGTTTAGTACGGAGAGTTCTGTCGATATGTAACCGAACCCGGTTAACCTTTTACGCCAATCCCTGTTAGTCTAGTCCAGAATTTTTTTACAACGATTTTTATGATCGGCTAAATGAAGATAACGATCTCGTTTTTGACAAAAAGCTACTAATGAAAAAACGTAATGTTATTACCATGACTTAAAGCCTGTCAGTTCGGTGAGCTTTAAAGACTTTACAGAGAGCTCCATCTTAAAGCTCTCCAAACGTGTACCTACGTATTTTTTATCAATTTGGATAGTACGCCAATTCTAACTTCGAATTTTGCATTTTTGAACGGCTCTATGAAGATCGCAATGCTAAAATCATCCGCTTCCATGATGATGTCCGCCTAGCCGTATCGACGGAGACTAGCCATGTACGCAGGATATATTATAGTGCACAAGTGTGTGCGTAAACACAGGTATACTCCCCATTCCTTCACTCTCATAATCCGATGGGACGGCAGACCGACGCAACCGAAGGGAATTGTTCGCCTCCTTATTAGGTAAGTAGATGTTATACACCGTTGCTGTGTGGTGCCGCTGGCTTAGAATTTGCACCACCCCAACTCTTGCTTGTTGTCGTTAGTCGCCCTAAGGGATATCCACCGGTGGGCGGGCAGCAGCGCCCCCTGCAGAAAAATTCTACCACCGAACTGCTATTTCTAACCCGCATGCCCAGCTTGGGATTTATAGGCCCCCCATGAGATAAAAGCCAATAAGGCACTTATCAGGGGGTGTCCTGGGTCTAGCAGTGGACGAAAAAATGCTGTTGAGGAGACGAGTTAACCACAGCTTGCAGGTGAAAAATATTTCCGTACAACTGACGGCAAGTTATTGCAGTTTAAACAAAGCATAGGATTTAAACTCGGCGAAGCTCAGCAGTTATTTAGTGAACTTTATGAGTGCTCGTAATGGTTGGTTATAAAAATAATTAAACCAAGCTCGTGCTTTGACAGAATAATGGACTCCACTAACTTAGCTTTTGTTGAAAACAACAAGTTATTTTTACTCGTAACTTGTTTAAAAACTGTCACATATAACGACAAATGTGTGAGTAACTTTTTATTAAGTTAATTTGATAGTTTCAGTAATTTTTAGGCCTTTCTTTGTTGTCATGAGTCATGAAAACTCATGAAAACAAAGTTAGGCAAAATTGCCGAGTTTCTACTGATCACAATAATAGAAAGGTGTCGAAAGTTTATATGTATTTTTGCGTGTGTTTGAATGTTTGTTACTCATTCATGCTCAAATGCCTGAATGGATTTAGATGATATTAAGTATCAGGATAGCTTATATCTTGGATTAACACATAGGCAACTTTTAACTTTTAATAATAATTTGCAAATTCCGTGGCTATTTCTATTTCTATTTCCAAGAGAAAATAATGAGTACCTTGGCGAAGCCCGTAATGATGAAACTTTACGAAGGAAGCGCCGGAAATAGCGAGGCGTCCTACACTCCTGCTGGAGTTGTATTGGAATTTATCTTTGCTATAGCATCGATTCTTTGCTTTGATTGTATAAATTGTGAAGAGGTATTCGTTAATATTATTTTTACCCAACTACTCACGGAGGAAGGTTAAGAGGTTGACACCATGTTATGTAAAAATTACAATTATTTTTATTAAAAATGATATAACACCTAATATTATTATTTCATTTATCCCCAAACTAGGATAAACCTGAATTTTGGGGACCACCTTCCATGGATTCTTGCTGCTTATCTTACTGCAGGCAGATGCTGGATGCGGCAAGCTGAAGACAGGGCGCTATGGCGCTCATTAGGGGAGGCTTATGTCCAACAGTGGACTAATATAGGCTGATGATGATGATGATGATGAGGTGAGATTGTTACGGAAACAATACCTGCTAAAAAATAAATAATCGACGTTGTAGATGTAAAGGTAGATTGTAAATCACGGCGCTCTGACTTTCGTGAGACGTTGAGAATACTTTTCGTGAGACCTTGGCCATAGGTTCGTTTTCGTGAGTCGTTGGGAATACTTTTCGTGAGACGTTGGGAGTAACTCGCCAATTAAACTCGAATGCGAGCCGTTGTTGTTACAATTTACTAATTGGAGCGAGTTGAAACAATTGATTGCAATTACGATCTTTAGGTTTGACCTAAAAGGGATACAGCGTCTTTAACGTATAACACCGTTTTCCTGTTAGGACTTCAACTTTGACAAAAAGGCGAAAGTCTCCAATTAATTAGTAATTGTGGAAACTTTCACCTTTTTTGTGGGGACTAGGGACCATGCGTCATTTTGGCTTTCAATCGTTTTTGAGGCTTTCAATCGTAGATTGGAGTAGAAATAAGTACGCGTCGAAGTATTCTTGTATGCTACGCCCGCGTGCGGCGTCGTTGCATGTGCTACGAAGATCTTCGATAAAGAATATGTTTATCGTGATGGGGGAGGGAAGGGGTGAGGTAGGGAAAAGTAAGACACATCAGAGAATGGAGGGCATAATCCCCTGCAGAATGGTTAAATGCGCATTTCTTTATGATGTCTAGATCGAGAGATATTAAGTGTTTGGTAATATTACGTGGTAGTTTCCACTCGCAGCAAAGTTCTTTAGGACAACAGGTACATTCATGTCAATACGCATGGACTGGCAGTGGCTCGCTGCGCTCGCAGCGCAATGTGATGATTTGTGACTTGCTTAAAAGAGCGATTTATGGCTAACTAGTTCAAGCCCGCGGCTTCGCATGCGTTGTTCTTATGGAAACGTTTAAAGGTGATTTCTATCCCATGGAAACTGATTTATGAAATAAAAAGTAGCCTTTGCTTGATCCCAGGATTAGAATTACTTGTATTCAAAATTTCAGCTTGATCCGGTCAGTAGTTTTGGCGTGAAGAGGTAACAAACATCCATCCATACATCCATCCAAACTTAGTGTGTTGTTACCAGTAGGCACACCGTAAAAGCTCCCCTCCTTCGTAGTCGGGCAAAACGTCCTAAGTGACAAAAGAAGAAGAAAAGAACAGGTACAAATAATTATCTTTAGTGCCTACACACTATTGCAATAAAGAGAAATAAAACTGTAATCACTTAGAGGCACTATTACTCCCAGTGAGTATATGGTTTTATAGACCGAACAATCATTTTTGAGTCCAGCAATTCCCGAATGGTCCATTTGTTATGATTGGAAGCGGAGCTATATGGGACACTCAAATCTACTCAATAACTTGGAAACATATGTTTGTACTTATGGGTGTTTTATTCACTTTACTAGGTCTTATTTGTAGCAGTGTGGTGCAGGCTTAGAATTTGCACCATCCTAACTCTTCAAGCGGGTGTCGTAAGAGGCGACTAAGGGATATCCACCGGGGGAGGACAGCAGCGCCCTCTGCAGAACAATTCTACCACCGAACTGCGATCCTCAATCCGCATGCCCAGCGTGGGGATTATGGGCGTTACCCCCATGTGATAAAAGCCAACAAGGCGCTCAGGGGGCCTGCGTCCAGTAGTGGACCGAGAGCTGTTGAGGTTGAGGTTAATGAGGTTTTATTTTCGATTCCAATTAGGCTTGTATCCTACAGCTGGGCAATGGCCTCCTTTTGGTGCTTCCACGCATCCCGATCCTGGCTTCGTCATCAAGACTTCGGTATCAGTTTAAAATATTTGAATTTTAAGCGAATCTGTTAGGATTCCGTGTTGATGACTCGGTAGCGGGGAGTCTGAATACCACTGCTGCAGGGGTATTTAAAATTTTAATTCACCGATTCGTTTCCGAATCGAATCCGACGGATCTTTAAAACGCTATTTTCTTTTCGCCTCAGGTTGATGATCTTAACTTCGAAGCGAATCTGTTGACTAATGGCCATGTCAATGAGGAGAAGCTCGTTTTTACTCTCACTATTTACAAAATAGCGTTTTAAAGATCCGTCGGATTCGATTCAGAAACGAATCGGTGAATTAAAATACTCCTGTTGGACTCCCTGAGGTTCGGTTCGGGTTGGCATTCCGTTTCTCCAAGTGTGTTGGATTTATTTCTCCGAAACAAATGTGTTTTGACTGTGTCCAAGATATTTCACGATGATGGTGATGATGTCCTCCTAGCCGAATTTTGACCGGTGGCCAATCTCATCGGAGACTAGCCAGATGGCAGACGCAGGACATATGTGCAGTTCACAAGTGTATGCGCAAACACAGGTGCAGGCTGTACATAATCCTATGGGACGACATCTAAAATATTTATCCGAACAATAATCGTAAGGATTTCAACATTTCAACATGTCTTTGCTATGGCACGGTCCATATATAACAAAATTCCACTCACAATTAGAGAATTGCCTACTGCGATGTTTCAGAGACAGCTGAGAAACATATTGTCTGAAAAATGTTACTACACAGTGAAAGATTTTATTAATGAAAAGAACTTTGAAAAATAACTTAATAACAGCTGATTATCTGTTAAATTTATGTATGTCAATTCAATGTATGTCAACTTTACTAATTCTATGTATTAACATTAATTTTAGTTTAATAATTACAGTATTGTTTATATTAATTATTGCATGTAAATTAATAAGATAATTGCACGCCCAAAAAGGGCAAGTTACATTGCTACTTTTCCACTGTATTTACCATCATTTTACATGTAATTGCAATAAATATACTTTGACTTTGACTTTGACTTTGAACAAAACAACCAATCCCAAGCATTCACCTTAAATAAAAGCACGTACGGCATAATACCGTACGACATTTATTCGAACTGAGCAAACTAAAGTAATACCAGTTGAGCTTATTGCACCAAGTTCGACAAACGAACAAACTTCACTAAGAGAAATGTACGAGGAAACTTCTATGAAAATATGAGGGTATTACGTGGTCTTCCGGGGGATAATTGATTTCAATACTTAGTGTTTGATGTGTTCTTCATTAATGGCGTAATTTCTGTGCTGAGTTTATTAGAAACCTTTGCAACGGTTTAGGGAACCCAATCAGTGATTTTTATTTTTAGGTGAATTTATTTCAATGCTCGACTAAAGCCAGGTCAGGTACTAACCGGCGTAATGGGGCGTAATGTAACGTGTCACACAGTATTCGTTTTTTCCCCGTATTGACTGCAGTCAGTACTTGGAAAACAAGATCCGTCAAGTGCGAGTGTAACTCGCGCGCCGAGGGTTTCGAACGTTTGTCAACAAATATGAACCAAAAGTACCGGTTAGAGACTTCGCAATTTAACGAATACCTAAGAATAGTAGGTATGGTAGGACCAACCTACATTTCAGATAGATCTCTCTGCATGCTTCGGTTAAAGTGGGTAATGAAATTTTTTTTGACTTTTTTCAAAATATTTCAAAAAGTATGAAACCTATAGAAATTTAAAAAACTGTTGAAATGTCCAAACCGATACCTTTCATTTGATACCCCACATGACTCTGTAGGTATCTTTTAAAATTTCGGCATCACAATTTGTATGGAAAATATTCATTTTCATTTTTCATTTCTTCAAATCTGTACAGGCACACGAGATGTATTATTATTTTAAATTTCAAGTTGATAGCTGCAGTAGTTGCTGAGTTATTAAGGAGGAAAAAAAGGACAGACAAAGTGAGACCATAATGGTTTCGAAACCGATCTTCGATCTTCGAAACCCTAAAAAGAGCACGCAATGAGCAACGAAACGGATTTTTGACGTTCCATGCTCGAAGCGAATACATTACGCCCCGCTTAAGATTTACACAACTACGACATTCTTATCAAACTTTTAAGACGCGATCGATACTCTTACGATTAGTCGACTAACACCAGTTGGGACATGAATAATGGTGCAAGTTAGTGAATCAGCCACTTTATTGATCTCAAACAAAGTAGAAACTGACATGTGCGGAGAAATCGAGAGACATCATCACATAATTATCGTATAGGTCTTCTATTGCTTTCGCCAACTTTATCTGTTTTGTGCTTCTTAAGTGCTTAAGTCACCTTTGCCTTGCAATTTTTACCATGTCCATGGACATTGGACATAGTAAAAGTTTCAAAGCAACCGTTGTTGACCGTCTCGCCTTGGAAAGTCTGTACACTCCTGTCTTTTATCGTACGAGACCTTATCTATTTTATTATTTTTGGTGAATTACTTCCTAAAGGTACTTACTTAGGTACTTGTTGTAATTTTCCCTTCAAGTCTAGGCCGGTCAACTATTTAAAGGCTCTACGTCATGCCAGTGATGCATGAAAATCGATGAGGGTGAATAATAGAGATCGGGTTACTCGGTCAACGATCGCGCACTCGGTTGTAAAATCGTTATGACGTTATTACGGTATCATCTCTACAAGTTTTGAATACAGCTGTTAATTTCGAAATGGTGGGTTTAAATGGTAATGGTCAGAGTTATTTTTTACGCTTTTTGTTTCAAATACGTTTTAAAGTTTGGGAATTGAAATTTTATATCTTTTATAGAATTGTAGATATTTTTTGTACACAAAAGAGTTACAAAACCATGGAAATATCGGTGAAAAATATTTTACGACATTCATCGGAGAATGATAATAAAGAATTGGACGACCTCTGTGGCGCAGCGGGCGAAGGTCCGCCTGCGACGCAGGAGGTTGCAGGTTCGATTTTAGCCTCGGGACAGATATTTGTACGATCTGCAGATATTTATTCAGGGTATTCTGGATGTTTTCTATGTTTAATAAAAAAAATATCTATCTATTTAGTGTTTTGTATTTGTTGGTCTGGGTGTTTTCTATGTATAATAAAAAAAATATATCTATCTATGTAGTGTATTGTATTAAGTATATCAGTTATCTTGTACCCATAACACAAGCTCTGCTTAGCTTGGGGCTAGATAATGCTGTGTGAATTGTCCAGCATTATTTATTTATTTATTATTTATTTATTAAATATATCAGCTAACTAGTACCCATAAGACAAGCTCTGCTTAGCTTGGGGCTAGATAATGCTGTGTGAATTGTCCAGCATTATTTATTATTTATTTAATTTCTGCTTTTGTCAGTTATTATTAATCATTTCATCCGTCTTTCGTCCGTTTTCGAAACCGAATCTTAAACTGTTTCGCCGCGCGCGTATGTAATTTATACCTTGCTCAAGTTTATGTTTTTGTTCTAAGTGATTTATTGTTATCAGAGTTTTCATTCGTTACAGGCTTTGTTGACATAAAATATCATGGACTAGAACCGAGTATAAAACGAATGTTACGATATAAACCGAAACAAAATCAATTCTTACCAGGTGCCAATTCATACCGAAAGTCCAAGAAATCACTTCAAGCCATTGAAAACACATGTTCTAAGGAAACTTTGAGTTTCCAACGAAACTTGCTCGAGAGCAGGTAATGTTACAAAGCGCACAGACTTGTGCTGGTCTGCGAGGGAACTGACCAGTCTAAAGGCTGAGTACTTTCAACTTTCCAGCATTTAAGAAAATCACACCATGTGCAACCGTTGCAAAATTCCTTTTAAATAGATAAATCTTTATTTACAAAGAAAATTACAATCAATAATAGAAATAATTAACTAGTAGATACAATTGAAACAATTGCGCTAAATGCAGACTGATACAAACAATCTACAGGTAGCTCAACTGATCCATATCAATACCAGTCGGAAGCATCCCCAAGACGATCGCTGGATTTCTCCGCTGTGTGGCAATGCGTTGCGCCAGATACTCACCAGCTCTCGGGTCACGCGTCGGTTCGACCAGATGCTCAGATATTTTTTTTAAAACCCAAAGAGCTTTGGTACCCCATGGACTAGGTCCATGGGGTACCAAAGCTCTTTGGTACCTACTGACCAGCTCTCGGGTCACGCGTCGCTTCGACTAGACGCTCAGATATTTTCTTAAGAACTCGAAGAGCCTCGGTACCCCATGAACCTAGAGTCTCGACTCTAAGGGGAGCAAATGTGTAGGTTCTGTCGAGACCTCCATATTTTCGCCTTTTGAGATCCTCCAAATCTGCCGCCGCACCCACCCCCACGGATGTCCTCGGTAGATGGGAAGGTGCAAGTGTATCGACGCATGTAACGTCCCACACAATAGGCCTCCCCAACTCCCATGGAACTAGTGTCATACCGTCGGGCCTCTTACCATCGTCACACAACAGACCATTTGGTTCGAGAATAGCTGGTACGTTAGCGGTGACAAAGGCCCGCCGGATGATGTCGTTAAGGCTGGCGTGGCGAGATATCCGACCGGCTGCCCTAGTACACGATAATCCGTGATGACTAAGCTGTTCGACAGCAGTATTACCGCACTGGCAAGGATGAGCAGCGCAACACCTTGCACATGTTCAGGAAATTATTACGGAAAGTTACGGAATCCAATAAAGTACTAGTTTTATATGAAGGAAATGCTTGCAAGCAATGTCCTGACTCCCATTTAGAAACGGTCAGGAGGCGGCACAATCCGCAGTGCTGGAGCACGTTTGTAATAAACAATTCCATGTCAACTCACACAGAGGCCCGTCCCATTGCCGTTGGTACAAAAGTGATTTTGGGGGAGCAGCATCGGGGCAAGCTATGCCGAGTATCGAGCTTCATCTAAAAATTAAATTTTTAGTGACATTCCCGGTGGATCAAACCAGATTTATTTTTTTTTGAACTTAAGAACTAGATGCTAATTATGCTAAAGAACTACGTGCTGAAGACAGAAGACAAGAACGATGGTAGGGCTGCACTGCAGACAGGCAGGGGCCTGTCTGCAGTCCAGCCCTACCAGCGTTAGAAGACGTTAAGAATGTTGAAGACGCAGGCCTCCCTAGGCCTGCGACCATGCCTCGTCTTCTAAATCGATATTCAAAACCGATGATAAAGTATTCTTTATTATGTTGTCTAAGCCTTCCAAGAGCTCACTGTGTTTCCACAGTAGACTACATCTCAAAGAATACGTAAATTTAGGTACAAATAGACAAAACCGCATGATTGTAAAAGCGATGTGACTATTAATTTTGAGCAGTCTGTCCGAAGATTTGTTGAAATTTTGAATTTTCTCATTTAAAAATGACTGAAAAGACTCTCAATAATTGGTCAACCAAGGAGTCGAAGTGAACATATATCTACAACCTTTGTTGGGGGCCAAACTATTGAATTTTCCAATGATATTGTTTTTGTCTCTACTCAAGAGTCCGAAATAAAAAGCACTTTGAAATTCTTTATTCCAAAACAATTTGTCGAAATTCGTCTGTGATTTTAGGTCATCAAAAACTGTGTTCACCTCTCCACCTAATGTTCCATCATCCAAATTCCAAACATTGAGCTTAGATTGGGGACGTTGAATTATTGATCAAATGAAAAAAAAAACTTTAGTGCCCAGCAGTGGTCCAGCAGTAGATGGATTTTGGCTTGTCTTTTTGTTGTTGTTCCTGGTCGATACCTACAAAAATCTACCTTGACGGCATTGTTCCAACGCCCTCAAGTGTTTGGGTACTAGGTAACACCAATTAAATATTGGTAATTAAGAAATGTATATTTGTTATTTTTTAGAGTGCCAGCCCATAGTTAGGTTACTCTAATCTAAGTCAAATACGATCTTACAATTATTTTTATTTCATTTAAGTTATTTCTATCCTATGGGAACTGATTTATGTGATAAGATAATACAAGTTAGGGAATTAGGCTACCTAGCCTATGTATTATTATTATAGACCTCACAATTATATGCAACTAGTTTATGCCCGCGGCTTCGCACGCGTTGTTTCTATGGAAAAGTTTAAAGGTGATTTCTATCCCATGGGACGTGATTTATGGAATAAATTGTAGTTTATGTTTGATTTCAGGATTAGAATTACTTGTATACAACATTTCAGCCAGTAGTTTTGGCGTGAAGAGGTAACAAACATCCATCCATCCTTACATCCAAACTTTCAAATATTAGTGTGATAGTGTGATATTTCAGCCTGACCCGTTCTATAGTTATGGCTGGAAGAAGTAATAAACATTCATCCATCCAACCATCTAAACTAACACATTAATAATATTAATGTGACTACAAAATAATTCCTAGGACAATTTCAAAGGTGCGTACTAATTATTAACGAGAAAGGTTTATGATAAGACTTTACTAAGTAGCTCTCTACGTACGGGTCTACTCATACCGGCGACAAAACTGTTGCCTGTCATAACATCGACGACTTTATGGTAACACTGATAGGCTCTTTGAGTTTCGTGTGTAAAATTATTATATAACCTTGAAATGGAATCTTTCTAGTTCATATGTTAACTTAACACTCACGTGACGATCGTGACGTCTCACAATCCTTCTGGTCTTCACTGAAAATCAGCGCTGGACACACCAGTGTGCATCCAGCACAACGCTAAATGAAAGGCCATATCTGCCACAAACGCTGCTACGCACAAAACAAATCTATTCTGTAACAGTTTGGTAGCATGAATTAATTTAGTCCTAAGGCTAATTGTGTTTAGTATTTAGTAGTTTTTAAGTTTAATACAAATATTCTCTCTCTCTCTCTCTCTCTTTCGTGATTTGATGTGAGGAAAATTAGGTAGGTTCACTCATACAATACTCACGAAAGTATATAAACAGACTTTCGTGATATATCGTCGTCCGCATCGTTACTTTCCATCAGATGGGAATGTAGTTAAACAAAGGTATATCACACTTATATTATCAAAAAAAGCGAAAGTTTGGATGGATGGATGGATGTTTGTTACTTCTCCACGCAAAAACTACAGAACAGATTTGGCTGAAATTTTTCACAGGTACAGCTTTAGACTGAATCAAACATAGGTTTCTTTTTATCCAATAAATCAGTTCAGATGGGATGTTACAAATCTTAAAACGTTCCCATAGAAATAGCGCGTGCGAAACCACGGGCAGAAACTAGTTTACTATAAAAAATGTACAACCGTCTAAGGCGTGTTTATCTATTTTTAGAAAACCTTAGTGTCTAGGTAACCTAATTTAGGATTTAAGACACTAGGTACTAACCAGAAGACATTTCATCTTTTTAACAATATTAAACATCATCGCTATTATTTATCACCATCCCAGTGTCCTAGACACCAATCTATTCATCATCATCGTACGCTGCTGGATTTTTACTCTTCTGGGTATTTTCCCGAAGCTATGCCGACGGTTCTGCCATATCGGCATCTTTACTCGCAACCACTAAGAATTAAATAATCCATTGAATAATCAGACAACTCATCGCTGCTCTGTCTTTACGCTGTCGCCCGTCTGTCTCGCCCAAGAACTAAGAAGCCATATGAGAACTCTGATATTCAAATTTGCAATTAGTGACGTACTTAGGAGCTTTATTGACGGGCTCTTTCCTTTATTCGAGGAAATTTCCTTTGACGACAATCTCCAAGGCAGATAATAATCATAGTTAATTATTTTCATACTTAAAAGGGAGGTCTTATTATATTATTGGTGCGGGAACACAGGGAGAAGAATATTCATTTATTTACAATGAAAATGCTTTATTACAAAGAAATAATCAGTTATTGTTCCGACGGGATGCGGTCCCCTGTTTTCTACCTAAGTGAGGTACCTAGTCAATTTTATAACTAAACATCAGATTTACTGTGGCGTTTCTTACCTTCCTCTCTTCATACATATTATGTGCCCAGCAGGGTCTACGGTGGTCATTAATTAGCTAGATATAACACCTCTGTATACCAACCTCAACCTCAACAGCCTGCATCGGTCCACTGCTGGACGCAGGCCTCCTTCTGGTAAGCGCCTCATTGGCTTTTTTCTCATTCAATACCTACCCATAATCCCCACGCTGGGCATGCGGGTTGGGGATCGCAGTATAGTGGTAGAATTGTTCTGCAGGGGGCGCTGCTGCCTGCCCCCGGTGGGGCGACCCACTTACAACACCCGCGGGAAGAGTGGGGGTGGTGCAAATTCTAAGCCGGCACCACACTGCTGTACAACCATAGAACGCAATAAATGATTTGACTATTGACTACCTCCAAAAGATTACCTTTCATACATTTTATAGGTCGCGCAAAAACAAGAGATCAAAGAACCGTACGATGTTTAGTTACATAAATAAGTACTTATTCGATTGTTAAGATTCGATATTACTAATCATTCCCATTTTAAAATATACGAGAAACAAATCCCTATAGAAGAAAGTTCCTGATAAGCTCGTTTATACCGCCTTCTACATACGCTACGAATACAGAGATTGTATTTGCCTCGGGCTTGCAAAGGCTGTCGGGATACCAAGAGAGCAGTAATTATTTTTTATCTCAATAGGCGGCCTCGTGGTTAATCCCATCCGATGGTCAGACATCATCAGGGTGACAGAAAGACTATGAATGAGGCTCGCATAGGACCGATTAAACTGACCTGAAAAAGATACTGAGCTGAAATAGACTTCAATTTAAATAATTCAGGCGTTACTTTGCGGAAGTCCAGTATAATATTAGGATAAAACAATATTTAGTAACAATTCCGCGCAAAACCTTCTCTGATAAGATCCGACAAAATGCGATTCGCGTGCACCGCCCGCCCTTCCACAAATTGCTCCCACTTGCAATCAGAGAAGGTAAACAACAGACTTACGCTATATGAAATTGCCAAGTAAATTACCCTCCAACTTTAAGCACGAATACAACTTAATTTGTAAAAGAAAAGACCACACCAACTACACCATGAAAAAACTCATCAAAAGTAAGTCGTCAACTGGTTTCGACTGTCCACGAGACATGAAAACTTCTTGTACACTCATAGAAATATGAATCAGTTCCCTAAAATAGCGATAAACATAACTTTAATACCAGAAATAAACATAAACTCGCTGTGCCCACAACTAGGCTACACAAAATTAATGTATCTTATAAAGGGCAATGTATACGCTTCTACAACAAATAAATTCAAACAAATTGTTAAAACCTCGCTGTGCAAAAAGGCTTACTATAAAATATCAGATTAACTAGAAGATAAAAAAGTGTTGCTCGAAAAATAACAACTAACAGGCTAAAGGTTTCTTCGTCGCTTCTTTACTTTAGTCTACACTCTACATACATACATACATACATACATATCACTTTATTTCCGTGTCAGTGTATTGTTTTATAATTTGACCTTTTTTAAGTGTACATTTATTGTATTTATGGAAATAAAGAGTTTGATTTTGATTTTTGGTTTTGATCATCAAGATGCTATAACAATACTCGACTTTGACACTGAGACCGCCAAGCAACAACGACAGTGATGTTGCTTGTCTGAGCTCCCTGTTTACTGCGTAAACTTTGCGCATTATAATTATTAATTTTGTTTAATAAAAAAAATCTAGTACACAGATAGGTAGTTATTAATTTTATTTTATTTACTTTTTGAATTATTTGTTTTGCATTAGACGTCTCGATCATAAAATTTTAACATATTTTCTGTTATTAAATTGTAGTCACTTTAAATAATGGCATCGCTAAGTTTGGCCCATTTCTGCTCCAAGAAAAAAAGAGGACTCGAGGACGGTCTCCTTTTTAAACCGCAAAAATAGACAAAAAGTAAAATAGTCGCTTATTCCTAATAGTTTTGTCCCAGTTTTGTGCACAGAACTACTGGAAATAAGCGGAAATAGTTTACAGTCAACACAATAATGTAAACCAGCTCATTGTGCTCTCAACCTAAATTAACTCAAGTAAGAACGCAGATGTACATTGGCACAGGGTAATTGAAAACAGATTGTGTTACACAATTACCTTTATAATCAGTTGTCGTTCAACCAATGTTTCGAGGACCTATTTATTCCTATTCACGTCTTTTTGTTAACACATTAATGTGTTAGCAAAAAGACGTAGTTCAACGTGAAAGTTGAAATTGAAACTTTGAACCACTTTCTATCAAGTATTTTCTTCAGTCCCTTCCTACAAATCGAAATATTTTATTATTAACGAATCACAAATCACAAGAATCAATTTGTATTGGGCGCAGCGGTTCTGCTTTGCCATACAGCAGCGGGGCAATGCAGCCAGCGTCTTTAGGACCAGACGCTTCCGACTGGTATTGATATGGATCATTTGTGTAGGTACCTGTGGATTGTTTGCAACAGTCTACAAATAGCACAATTGTTTCTGTTGTAAACTAATTCTAATTTTGCTTTTAATATGTGATAGTAGGTAATAGTCTGTGTTAATCACAAATTATTGAGGCAAATATTATGCAGTCCTTCAAGGTGGTTTGTTTGGCCCACTTTTATTCCTACTCTACACAATGAACATAATAAATATGCAATACTCTTGAACTATTGTCAGAATATACTAGTTCAAACTCCCTTGTTTAAACTTCCGAAGTCAAAGGAATTAAAGTTCCCGAACAGAAACGGGGAATACAAAAACAAGTCGCGAACAACTCTTATTGTTTTAAATGTAAAGTTGAAAGCCAAGTTGATGTTATTTCCTTTGGGATTGAAGGGTAATTTTCCTGGAAAACTTAGAATTTAATAACTAACTGAGCTTTATGGGAGCTCGCCCGGGAAAGTGCTACCACTGTAGGGAGGTGTTTGTTTATGTCTTGCATAGACAAGTATCTCATTCTACCAGATTTCAATAATTTTATTTCTTACAAAATAACTGATAATTTTGGCTTACAAAGTAAGCAAAATATAATATAGTACAATAGCTTTATATCTATATAATGAGGTGTTATTGGTTTTCTCTTCACTAAATTTTTTTCAGTTCTGTTTTATCAATCATATGTTTTACTTTAAAGTGTAATGATTGTCAGAATTCACGTTTAGCCAAAATTTAGGAACATGTCATAAAATAAGTGCATTTTTAACCTACGCAAAAAAGAGGGGTGTTATAGGTTTAACGTGTCTGTCTGTGTATCTGTGTATCTGTCTGTGGTATTGTAGCTCCCAAACGGATGAACCGATTTTCGTTTAATTTATTTATGTCATAGATAATTTTATCCCGAGTGTTCTTAGCCATGCTTCATGAAAATCTGTCGGGGAGTTTTTAATTTTTTTTTTATTTTGTTCTTGTCAAGTATAATTAAGCGTATTAAACGCTTAACAAGATCCGTCAAGTGCGAGTGTAACTCGCGCGCCGAGGGTTTTGAACGTTTGTCAATAAATATGTACCAAAAGTACCGGTTAGAGACTTCGCAATTTAACGAATACCTAAGAATAGTAGGTACCAACCTTCTACATTTCAGATAGATCTCTCTGCATGCTTCGGATTAATGGGTGGTTCGGTTAAGGTGGGTAATGGTAAATTTTTCGACTTTTTACAAAATATTTCAAAAAGTATGAAAGCTACAGAAATTTTAAAAACTGTTTTGAAATGTCCAAACCGATACCTTTCATTTGATACCCCACTCGGTGGGGTAGCCCCCCTTTTGAAAATTATTATTTTTTGACCATTTTTCAAAAAGTGTTCTTTTTACAGACTTCTCTATATTTTTCCTGTAAAATATAGATCCATATCTACAAACGCTCAATACATTTTAAACGGATCGCTCTGCAAACTTCGGAGATAGGGGGGGGGGAATGGGTATTTTTTCGACTTTTTTCAAAATATTTCAAAAAGTATGAAATTTATAGAAATTCAAAAAACTGTTTTGAAACCTACAAACCAATACCTTTTATTTGATACCCCACTCGGTGAGGTAGCCCCCCCTTTTGAAAATTATTCCCCCCCTTTTTGACCATTTTTCAAAAAGTGTTCTTTTTTCAAACTTCTCTATATTTTTCCTGTAAAATATAGATTCATGTCTATAAACGCTCCATACATTTTACATGGATCACTCTGCAATCTTCGGAGATAGGGGGGGGGGAATGGGTATTTTTTCGACTTTTTTCGAAATATTTTAAAAAGTATGAAACCTACAAAAATTTCAAAAACTGTTCTGAAACGTACAAAATGATACCTTTCATTTGATACCCCATATGACTCTGTAGGTATCTTTTAAAATTTCGGCATCACAATTTGTATGGAAAATATTCATTTTCATTTTTCATTTATTTTCATTTTTTTTTCTCGAAATCTGTACAGGCGCACGAAATGTATTATTATTTTAAATTTCAAGTTGATAGCTGCAGTAGTTTTTGAGTTATTAAGGAGGGAAAAAAGGACAGACAAAGCGAGACCATAAGGGTTTTGAAACCGATCTTCGATCTTCAAAACCCTAAAAATGGACCAGTCTGAAAAAAAAACTTGTTAATCTTACGATCTAAAACACAAAAAAGACATAATGAAAAAAAAAGCTAACCAAAGCCGCGACTGAAGCTAATTTACAATGCATATAAATATTAATTATTCAGCAAGAAATCTAGATAGGAATGTTTGTTTAAGTTTAGTACTAAACAAAAAAATTATAATCAAATAAAAGAAAGAAATTAGAAATAATAGCTAACGACAGACTGTTTCAAACAATCTACAGGTAATTCAACTGGTCCATATCAATCCCAGTAGGAAGCGTCCCCAATACACTGGCTGCACTGCCCCGCTGTATGGCAATCCTGATGCGCTGCACCAGATACTCACCATCTTTCGGGTCTCACGTCGCTTTGCCAGACGATTAGATCATTTATTATATAATAAGAAAAATAAGTACTTAGATAAACAAACCTCCACTTACCAGTGAATAATGTTAGTAAGTCAGTTAATGTTAGATCACGATTAGATATTTACTTGACTCCGAGCTTCATTAGAGATGTACTTGAATAATAGTTCGGATTCTGAAACGGTAATTTATGACCCGAGTTGATAACAGAGTGGGGTCTTGCAGGAACTGGGTAGAGGTATTAAATGCGGTAAAATAATGCTTTTCTCTTAAATGTTTTCACTACATAGCGATATGTCCAAAATGATTGTATAAATCACCTTGGGAAGTTATTGATACACCTTGCTACCTAGGCGGCATGTGTCAAGTAATATCTCGCTTGATTCATATATCAATATCATTACGAAAACAATACCTCATTCACCACACCAAAAAGCTTTCGCATATAGTGTTGCGAATATACATAAAATGCAATTATATACGCAGTATGCTTTGTCCACTGGTCACTACACCTTATCAGGAGATCCTTTGGCGATTGCAATACCAATGTACTGCATATCTACATGTAAATGTAAACTGGGTTCACTGACCGCGTAGGTGAATCAATTGCCAGGATATAGGGGCTTGATATGACAAGGAAATAAAGGTGTTTGTGCATGTCTGGTGAATTTTGATGATGTGGGTCTTCAACGCAGAAATATTTAGTGAGTTTGTATTTTTAGTTGGGTATTGGGACTGAATTTAAGTTTTCATGTTCAATGGTAACAAAATATCAGATACTTAGTTCTAAATTTAAACTTTTTCATAAATGTCTGGTTAAGGTTTATCATAGACGTTTTTGTTGTTTTGTTAATTGTTCCTTTTTTGTGTCTTTTGCTCTCTTTTTATAAATTATTGCATTTCTGTTTTATAAAGTAGGTAAGTACCCAGTGTACCTACTTGTTTGTGACAAGAATATTTATTGCTTAATTTAATACGTCATCAATTACGCCACCGTCAGCTTCAATACGTACCGCTCCTATCCATCCAAAGGTTGCCTGGAAGAGATCGCTGTTAGCGATAAGGCCGCTGATTGTGCCACACTAAATATAGTTAGTATAAAGTTCTTATTTCATTGTTTTATTTATTGATGGAGCAATAAAGAAATAATCTGTCTATATATCTATAACCTTAAAATTACAAAAGTAACAACTTACCGCCTGGTCGGGGCACAAGTTTTTACAAAACAGGGACTCAATCCCTTGTTCAAAGTACCTGGTCGTCCAGGTACGTACCAACCAGACAAACCTTGATCAGTAAAGCACTATAAACGTTCAATAAATCTCTTTGTAAACGCTTACTGGTACACTACCAATCGGCAACTACAGTTTATTCATAAAGGCCAGTGGACGCGATGCAAAACATGATTTACTACAGAACTTTCTACACGTACCTAAAGCCTGATTTATCGATGTATATTAACTTGTCCGAAAGTTGGACGACAATATGGATTAATTGTCGATATTCGAACAGTTATAGGCACTGGACTACTTTTGAGAGATGGTTTTCGCTACCTTAGCAATCTTGTTGTATTGATGCGGCAACAAAAAATGCATTGACCCAAAACAACCAATCAACTATACATATATATATATATATAGAAAAAAATACGATACAAAATGATAGTGTAAGTCTTTATTATGCATATATTTATTTATTTATTTATTTATATATTTATTGCATTCATGTCCATTATAAGGTGTTAACATTTTTTGGTAGAATCTACATGAACCCTGTAAGGGCGTTGCAACATTCTAAGTTAGAGTTCTTAAGTATGTAAGTACAAATAAATGGTCTACAATTTTACATTATTAATTTAGTCTTCAAGCATTATGTTAGTTAAGATACAGAAGAGGATACACAATTCATCACCTATAAGCAGGTTTATCATAATTATTTTGTCAGAAATATTAAAAATTAATTAAAAATAATTAAATTATATAAAAGGTGTATTATGCACCTTGCAATACCTACAGCTTCTGCCTTTTAATAAAATCTGCTATTGCTTTTAATCTTCGTTTTTCCGCAAATTTAAATTCAAATTTACGTTCCAGACGTAAATTTCAATACCCATTCCAACATTGCTTTTGATCTTAGCAATATAGGGGGATTCACCTCACAAGTCCTACGTTATTAGTCTAGCCTTATTCCCGAAGGAGACTCAATTCCAACTAAACCTCTATGTTGCTCTAATACCTTTTCCACGTGTACCTTTGTATTGGTTTTGCTTTTATTTTGCGTCTCGATGACTTTAATTTAGCTTGCGAATTGGTTTTTGTTTGTATTCTTTTTCTTCTTAGTGGAATATCTCTTGGACTCTAGGCAAAGAATAAAATTTTCTTCAAATAATCTACACCGCAAAACTAAAATGGAATCTGGCAGTCCGTTTGTATCCCAGTATAAATTTCTTCGGGTTCTTTGATGATCCACCTAAAACACTATTGTACTGTTTATGTTTTAGATTTAGGTTTTTTTTTATCTGTATCTATGTACCCACTATAAAGTGTTCATTCATTAATCCATCAATTTTCCACAACCCAAAGCTCAATTTGTCCGCATTCAAATAAAATCACCCTGCACCTACCGTTCTAGACAAACATGCATTTAATTATAAACGTAATTAAAAGTCGAGACGGAACGTCTGCTCCCGACGACGGCTGCCCGCAGAATGCAACATAACATTTAATTTTGGAATGCGGTCACTTCACGGTCCGTTTTGACGGCCATTTTGGTTAACAACGTTGCGAAATGGCGGAATGTTTGGGATTTTTCTATTTACTCTTAGGAATGCCAAAAATGTTGTTTCATTTAGTTTGGACAAGCTTTTATACTTTCAACAGTCATCAAATTTCTGCTTTAATTTTCTGATTCAGATTTAATGCTTTAAAATTTTAAGTTCCTATCTTATTTTCTGAGTAGAAATACGGTAAAATACTTAAATTTCTACTACAATTTAACGATATTGTGCTTCACTGATATGTATTTTTTTCTTTGCAGGTAAATTTCATTTTTTTGCGATGGATTTTGGTAAGTCACTGCAATTGAAAGATCAGTACGGGGTAGGTATTTAGATTATGTATTAGGTAGGTAGTACTTAATAATATTTTTTTTTAATTAAATAGTCATGCTAAATTACGCTATTATGACACGCTGTGTTTTTGAGCAAGAGAAGTGAAAGAATTGTTTAAGCCTGTGCCATCTATCTTCTCGTTCTTAATTGGTATTCCTTCTTAAATTTATATGATATCCTTTTAATCATTATTATGTCGCTTCAATCCACCAAAGCTAATCGCTGCAGTAATAAAGGCAATGACAATATGGCGGCTATAAATTAGATGTATTAGCCCCACGGTGGGTGCCATTAAATGTTCCATCAATATGATGGACTTTCTGATGTTCGCACATAAAAGTAACAAGTTTACTTTGTTTTTAGGAGTTTGAAGTTTGTTTGTACGTTGTTAAGAAACGATGTATGGGTTTCATGAAGCAATAGCTCTTTGTCGTCTTTATTATAATATTATTTTATTGATGATGATCGTTTAAATATTAAGTAGGTAGTTAGTATTTTTTTTTCCGATAGCGGAAAAGTTTTTGAGAACGTGAAAGTTTACTGCCGGTTATTTGTCGAAGTTCGTTGTGTACTGCCAAATTACAACAAATCACTCAAAATCAACAAAGATTGATACTTCCAAGGCCACTATTTAAAGATTTAAAATCAGTTTATTTTCACTGAGTCCAGCATACCAGCATAACCCAAATTTTAGGTCGTCAAGCTGCCAGAAAATAAAATATTTTTAGCAGTGTTGGTTGTCACTATTTAAAGCAATAGCGCCAGTGGCTTTGACGTCATTTTAACCGAGTACAAATAAAGCAAAAATTACTACACTTGAAGTATCTACCTAGTACTAAAAACCAGCGCTGTTTTGTACCCCGGTACAAAACAGCATAAAGCTGAGACTGATCCGTTTTGGCTCACCTCGGCAGCACTGGCACACCTACCTGTCACGAGGAGGTTAGGTCAGTGGGCATATTGTGCGTAACTTTTAGAATATAAGCAAATTATTTGTACGTACCCACAAGTTTAATTATAGTTTTTTTTATATAGGTACCTATCTACTTGTCTATGTTTGACTGTATTTTGGACTGTCCATTTGTGAACCTAATAAAACATCTATCTATCAATCTATCTAGTAGCAAAGTAGATACCCTGACCTTAAAACAAATACCTACTTCTAAAACTCCATCAACATCGATTCATTCCTCAAAACACTAAATCACCAAAATTCCTGAACCCATACTGAATACAAACAATAGAACTGAAATTCGCAATTTGTTTTCATTCAACAGTCATTCGACCTCGACGCTTCAACAGAAACATTTATCTTAAAGTCAGTCAAAACAAATAAAGAATTTACACTTTACCAATAAAACTCTTTCAGCTCCATTCTTATTTTCCGAGTTATTTAAAATGGCGGCGGATTGTTTTTAAATCTTGAGCGATTCGTCTTTTGAAGACGTTTAAGGTGATGTGTGTTTTTGGCACAATGCCAAAAGCACACATCACCTGGACTGGTCTACCAAGATGTGTGCTTTTGGCATTGTGGAATACAGCTACTACTACTCGTACATGAGGACTTCTGTTCTTCCAATCGCTACCCTACGACATGTGGGTTCCAAAGTACGAAATCGAGTGAAAAGTCGAGTTCAGTTTGTTTCTTATAATTCTAGTCATATACCCCCAAATGCTCAAATGCAACTGAGATTTAACGTCACACGTCTCAATTTTATGACACTTCCATTAAAATTGACAAAAAAACCTTGAATTGAGACGTGCTTAAATCGGAATTACGTATGAGTATTCAGGGGTTAGGCGATTCCATATCAACTAGCCCCAATTGTGCCCTAAAAAGTGTCAAATTCTACAAAATGCAGTCTTCATCATCATCGTCATCTTCAAAAGTAACCTTCCCCATAGACCATCACAGGCTAATCCTGCGCATAATATTATGTTGCAACCTCCCTGCAATCTGTTCTCTATATCGGGAGTAAGGTTAAAATTGATAATGGACCTCTTTCCAAGCGTCCAGATCTTAAAAACTGACGTCTTAGTAAGTTCGCCGCTCTTACAAATAACAAGATAGAAGGGTCTCGAATTGTTTTCCCTGGAATTCAGAACCTTCAGATGCCATTAGTTTTACCCGGCAGCCTGCTAGGATATCATGTTATAAGGGATATAAAACGAACTTTTGTTGAGAATAAATAATACATTCTTACAATGAGAGAATGAAGGTATATTATATAAATAAAGAGATTTGAAGATAGTAAAAATTTAAAATATTATGTAGGTAGGGACCTAAATAAAACACTTCATTTATAATTTCGTACCATAGCTCGACTCGAATAATAAATGTATTCGCCTTCCTAAGTTCCTAAGTAATTTTTTAGGCGTTACTAGATTTGCTTCTACACTGAACGTTTAAACTGTTCTAAGTCAAATAGAGGAAGATTTTTTACAATCGTAATTAGACCTTATTTGACCACAATCTCATCTGAGGGCAGGTAAGCGACGATGTGGCACCTATTCACCCTTCTTCGAAGAATACGTCGGCGTCAGTTGAGGAAATGAACTCGTTTAGGTTGTTATATCCCACCTAGGGAGCGACATTAGCTAAGCTACTATTTATCCTGGAAAATCGCATGCAAGGCCGCGGGCAAAACATAAAGGGTCATAATATTCCACCAAAGTATAAACTCTAGCACACCCCTAAAAATATGTATCGTAAAAATCAGGTACCTAGATGATTCTTCATAAATCATCTAGGCACTAGATATAGATTTTATCTACTTCCTATTTCCAACCATTCTCTGTCTAAACGCCTATTTCCATTCATAAAAGTACGAAAAAACAAAACAGACGATGTATCCCAGAAAAAATATACCCCTTAATACACTTCCAGTGAAAAATGTTTGTTCAAACAGGCTAGGGTTCAGTGAAAATAGATCAAAACGATCGGGTTCTTCGGTTCTTTGGATGCGTATCACGTGCGCAAAAAGTGTTGGTCGTTACCGTCCCTGCCAACATAGAGTGTGATGCTTCAAGCTCTTTTATAAATAAGGTTTCGTGCGTGTTTTTGTTTGCATCAAATATACTATAGCCATAGATGTAAAAAAGTATATCAATGACTATAGCTCAATCTTTTGCAAAAAGTTATATTTCACGTCAAAAATACCAATGAACAGAAATTGTGAATGGAGTTTTAAGTATTTAAGTTATTTGTGTTCGAAGTAACAATCTCATCGGTGTTTTTCAACATTTACCACTCATATTCTTTTACCCACGCCTCCGTTCCGTGACTATGTTTCCATGAACTGGACACTGGCAGAAAAATGACAAACCAGACACATGTTGCCATTATCAAAGAAGCGATGTCAAGTACGTAGCGAAAAGCAAGCGGCGCCATTATAAAAGAAGTAGAAGTGAAGGTACCTGAGATCTAACTGAAGTATCCAAAGATCCTATGACTATGTTCCGGTAGCTCAGAACAAACACTAAAAGGTATCTGATAAGCCTGCAAAGCTGTGGGCGGATGCTATTTAGTTTACCTATGTGCATGACTGGTCTACCAAGATGTATATGAACTGAATAGCGTCATTCTGTTTTTAACGGAATAACCATAACGTCCCGCGTTGATGACTTTTACGCAATCATCCGCAACAGAACATCATCCCTGATGTGCCGGGTTAGGGGCGGTACCTACCTGCTGCTATATGAAACTTATAGTAGGAAGGCTGGACACGGACTGCGCTTTCAAGAAGCACTGGACGCGCACACATAGCTTCTGAAATTGTGTATCCCGTTAATTTGCGATGTTTTTAATTAATTACTTTATCTATGGCTGAAATAGGTATATCTTTGTATCTTATTAAGCTGGAATAAACGCATTGAATTGAATAACGACAACTGAGTTTAGTATGTCCATGCTTTACAAAAACTATAAAAGTTTTCGTTTCCCCCTATACTAAGCGCCTTGCAGCGTCCGTACCGGATAAAGGAACAACTCTTCGTAGTAATTCTGCCTATTAAACTGCCAGTTGGATTGTAGTTTTCGAATGATTTTAAGTGATTCGTTGCATTTTAGCAGTACAATTGACTACTCTGACGACAGCGGTAAACAGTAGTAAACGATAACTTTTTTCGTATTAGTAGTGTGCAAATCCGACTTACCACTCTGGTCATGGCACAAGAGACTCATTTAAATGTAAAGACCCTGGATTTTTGGGGTCAGAGCGGTCATAACCGTACTAAGAGTCGACCGCAGACAACACCACACAGATTTCATATATATATACTTTTTATAAATACCTACTTATATTTATTTTTTAGGTAGGTATTAATGAACTGTCGTCCATATTATTATGAGGACCAAGCCACTTCCAGTAAAACTATAACACAGGTTACCAATTGCATGATAAACATTTTAAACATAACAGTTTGCTTTCAGGCGACTGATTTTACCCATTTCTAGAGCTCTATGCCTGGTGTATAAGATCGGTTTTCGATAAACATTTATAAGTTCAATTGGTATGCGATGTATAGTGAGCTGAATGTATGATTGGATTTTGATCCTTACAAACAACAGAACAGGTGTATGTCAAATGTATTATTATTACCTACATATTTATCTACTTGCCCTATTTTAAGAAGCGTTATTGGTTGCCATTTTTTTTGCTAAAATTTCAATGTAGGTACCTGCAAATCTGTTTAGCCTTATGTATGAAAATATCCATAAGCTGCATTCAAGAACAATATGTATTTATGTCATCAACTACAGCCTACGCTTGTCCACAGCTGAACAAAGGCCACCGTTGATAAGCACCTTATGGACCTACAATTTTCTGTAAATAAGATCACCAATCATTACCTTAACAATTACCTAACAGAACGGCACATTCCTAGTTTTGAAGACCTGTAGAGCTCAGCATTTGCTAGTGATGACGGAAGGTTCCATTGAAAACATCTTTACAAACTGACGTGAAATCATATTCGACGTGCATTGAGCCATACGCTATTCAAGACCATTCCAATATGACCCAAATACACGCTGGACATTCAATGGGACACAAACGAGCGAAAATCCCGTAAAGGGAGTCCGTACCTTTGGGAGTTTATTTGACTATCCACTTCATACTTTGTGTCCTTGAAAATATGATGCAAAATTCAGTGTGGTTATTTCGTTCAAGAAAATTGTTTTGTGCTGCGTTTTTGCCGCGATATCACATGCTTGTATCCTACCGTGAGCTTTCGGGATTGAGGTTGATTTTATGAGTAGTTTAAATATTGGTCACTACAAAATGCTGTTGGGTTTGGGTTATTATTGTTTAGCAGTGCTGGCAAGGGTTTGGGTATGATTTTTCCCTTATTTATCCGTTTGGGTACCAGGAAGGTCGTGTTTATGAGTCTCGGTCATCCGCAAGCTCGTCGCAAAATACTATCGTTTGGTCAAAAAGGATTATAAAGTCATTTATAACGGGATATTTACCATGATTTGAGTTTTGAGCTTTCCAATATTTCGGCACAGTTTCATGCGCCATGCGAAACTGTGCCGAAATATTGGAAAGCTCAAAACTCAAATCATGGTAAATATCCCGTTATAAATGACTTTAGTGTTAATAACCATGATGGATTTAAAAGTTTTAAAAAGGATTATGTCTCGGTTTTCTGTACCTAATCATGTCATTATTAAGCTGTCTTTGGAAAAAAGGCATCTACTATACCTATCAAAATAAATTTAAAATCAATTATAACGGTATTATTTACCAAGATTTATGGTGCGTTTGTCTATGTAGATTAGTGTGGAAAATGTGGAAACTAATCCAATAATGGATTCTAAGTGGATCAGAGTGGAAAAAAGTGGAATCTAATTCAATAATGGATTATCTCAGTTGATCAGAATGTAATAGGGCGTTTTGGCACTATTGCCATGATCACGGAACAACTGAAGTTAACATAGTACATCTAGTATCTATTATAAACTAGCTGCTGCCCGCGGCTTCGCCTGCGTAGTTCCCGTTCCCGTGGTAATTCTGGGATAAAACATAGCCTATGTCCGTCTCCTGGTTCTAAGCTGCCTCCCCACCAATTTTCAGCCAAATCGGTTCAGCCGTTCTTAAGTTATAAATAGTGTAACTAACACGACTTTCTTTTATATATATAGATTATTAACACGTCACTGCCGAGTGCCGACTTTTTTATTGTAATTTTTTATCCCGATCTAGTATCTTCGGCTATCGTTGATGATGACAACTAATCTCCTAATTTCGGAGCTTGATGATATCGGGAAACTTCGAGCACCATTATTTTATTTTTTCTTGTCCGTTAACTGCAGGTTTCTACTTTTCCTAGGTACATAAAACTACAGTCAAGAGAAACCAACATTTATCTGAACAAACTAATGACTGAAACTTATTTGCACATTTATCACGCGGACGGCGAGAAACGTAAACATATGGTAAAAGCGACGTCTACTACAAATAATGTTGAACATAATTATTTACTGGTGGCATTTATAACATTATGAGATTGCTTTTTTTTGGGCAACGAAAAGTATACTTTATTCACAAAGAAAATTATAATCAAATACTAGAAATAAATTAGAACTAGTATTTACAATTGAAACAATTCTGCTAACTGCAGACTTTTTCAAACAATCTACAGGTAGTTCAACTGATCCATATCAATACCAGTCGGAAGCGTCCCCAAGACGCTGGCTGCATTGTCCCGCTGTATGGCAAATCTGATGCGCTGTGCCAGATACCTACTGACCAGCTCTCGGGTCACGCGTCGCTTCGACTAGACGCTCAGATATTTTCTTAAGAACTCGAAGAGCCTCGGTACCCCATGAACCTAGAGTCTCGACTCCAAGGGGAACAAGTGTGTAGGTTCTGTCGAGACCTGCATATTTGCGCCTCTTGAGATCTTCGGCCAAATCTGCCGCCGCACCCGCCCTCACGGATGTCTTCGGAAGATGCGAAGGCGCAAGTGTGTCGACGCATGTAGCGTCCCACACAATGGGCCTTCACAACTCCCATGGGGCTAGTGTCATACCATCGTCACGCAACAGACCATGCGGTTCCAGAATAGCAATAATTTTTTGGGTTAGTTTTTTATAAGTTCATATCAAATCTATACCATTTATAATTTACTAGCTTCTGCCCGCGGCTTCGCACGCGTATTTTCGGTATAATAAGTAGCCTATTGTCTAAGTTAGGCTTTGCTCTAAACGTATGCCAAATTTCATCTTGATCTGTTCAGTAGTTTTGGAGATCCTAGGCAAAAATTCAGATCTCACAAACTTTCGCATTTATAATATTAGTAGGATAGTATAGTAGGATGATATTCCTATCGCAGAGACGAATGAAATTCCGCTTTAAAAATTTCTCTATGAAAAATATATACATTTATCTGTAAAATATTCGAAATTAGAACTTTGTTTGATTTATCTTTATACAACCTCTAAAGTGCCAATTTAAAAAATAAAACCTAAAGTGCGATTCGGACTCGCGCACTAAGGGTTCTGTATAACTGTAAGACCTTGTTTCTTGCCAAATATTGTGATTCTAGGTCTATGGGAAGTACCCTACAAGTTATGTGTGCATGCGATTCCCTTGGAAATTTCAAAATATTCGCACATAAACGACTGTAACTTTTGATTGCGTTGACGTAAAAGTTTTATTTATATTGCGGCTCCAAGAAGTTACGGACTAGAGTATTTTATGTTAATTTCAGCTCGATATCTCCACGCAATAATGAGAAAAGGGGGTTGACAGACGGACATACAGACAGACAACAAAGTGATCCTATAAGGGTTCCTTTTTTTCTTTTGAGGTACGGAACCCTAAAAATCGAAGAATTTCATACAACTTGTCATGTTTCATCAAAATTGTTCTACGTAAATGTTATTTTGTACTATGCTAGCCCCGCCGATTTCATACAACTTGTCATGTTTCATCAAAATTGTTCTACGTAAATGTTATTTTGTACTATGCTAGCCCCGCCGATTGCATACACTAATCTAATACTTAGTAATTAAATAATAATTACACTGCATTAGCTTGATTAATCCAATTAGCTTAGAAAATTAAAGCCACATCCAGCTCATCTAATAACCAATACGCTAGCATAATAATCAATGCTCAGCCAACCGATCCGATGAACGATGAACCTCCAATCAAACAGTTTGCTAGCTCGAAATGAGTTTGATTAATTAATTAATTAATTAATTAATTAATTAATTAATTTATTATTTATTAATTAATTAATCATTTAATTTATCAAGCCTTGATTGAGTTTGATCAAGCTTCAATTTTGCAGTTCTGTTTTTAAAAGCTGTTTGATTGACCTGTGGCTGTTTCAAACTAGGTTGTTAACTTTACCCGACTGTGAGAAAATAACTTTACACTGAATAACGTGAAAATGCAAAATACTCACACTTTTAGAAAGGGATTGAACCTCGTCAAATCAAAATGTTCAAAATGAGAAAATGACAATTCGCATGAGAACAAAAATCTGAACATTCGATAATTTTCAGAACTGTAAGTTGTGTGTTGTTATGTACATAGATTTTATCAAAAAAAGTTTACTTTTATTTTATTTTCAAATTTTAGGAAAACTTACAGCTAGGAAAATTACAGAATATGTAACATTAATACAAATACATGAAAAGTACATGTACTTAACTGAGGGCTATTTATGAAGTTTCCACTGATATTAAAATCATTTTATTTAAAATTTTAATTTTTAATTTTTTTTTTTCTAGTTTTGCTTGCGGTATTTCATTTCTAACTTATTTTTAACTTATTTATTCTTTCATTTCTTTTAATAATTAATTAAATTAATTATTTTTTTAATTATTTCTTCTTTTATTTTTTATTATTTTTTTTTTTACTTTTTTTTTTCTAATTTTGCTTGCGGTATTTCATTTCTAACTTATTTTTAACTTATTTATTCTTTCATTTCTTTTAATAATTAATTAAATTAATTATTTTTTTAATTATTTCTTCTTTCATTTCTTTCATTACTTACTTTTTTTTCTAACTTTAATTTTTGTTTTTTTATGTTCATAGATTTTATCAAAAAAAAATATTTTTATTTTATTTTCAAATTTTAGGAAAACTTACAGCTAGGAAAATTACATAATATTTAATATTAATACAAATACATGAAAAGTACATGTACTTAACTGATGGCTATTTATTAATTTTCCACTGATATTAAAATCATTTTATTTAAAATTTTAATTTTTAATTTTTTTTTTTTCTAGTTTTGCTTGCGGTATTTCCTTTCCATTTGGACGATTTAAAGTCTATGTTCGATCTAATACCTAAAGACTGCCTAGGATTTTATAAGTCACTAAGGGGGAATGCCAGTCTCACTGATTACATAGATGGGTACGATGGACCACCAGATTTTATACTGGAAACCCAAGATGACTTTGATGTAAATGACACAGAAACCGTACAATGGTTGAACATATTTATATTAATGTGATGATGATGATAATAAAAAATTTAGTCTTTCAATAACAGTAATTGTGATCTCATAATACAAGATATATTATAATCTTGTCATAAAACGTATGTAATGTACCAAAGCTAGGTAAGATTTTTATAGTTGATTATTATGAGGGTATAGTTTGTTATCTGTCATTGCTTAAAATGATTGTTTTATTGTTAATGTATGATAAGACTTAATATATTTATTCAATATCATACTTTATTTTTACGGAATACTGAAATCATTCTTAAAATACTCCTAAAATCAAGTCATTGCCATTGAATTAAAAAAAACCTAGTGTTAATCTTTGAATAGATTTCTTGATTTTTGGCTATAAGAATATTAAGTCTTAACGTTTTAATTGAATACCTAAAGTTGAACTCATTGTAAAGATTATTAAATTGTATGTTTCATAGATAATTGTTTTATTTATTTATCAGATTTCCTTGTAAATAGCTAATAATTAATTATGTGGAACGTTATTGTGAAACTAAATTAGAGCCGGTGTCAGTCAAAATAGTATTTATTAAAAATGATCCAAACACACATTTACCAAGATATCTCGAAAAATATGAAACTAATCGTAATAATACTTTAACACCTAAAAATAACGTATAATGTTCTATATAATAACAAATGATAAAAGACCAAAGCAAGGGCAACAAACAATGAAACATCGTTTAAACTTCAATCCTTCATAACTCAAAAGTAACTTCATGTGGATTGGAACGTTTTAGTTAAACAACGTCCATATGATTGTAATGTGTTGTGTTATGTATTGTCCAAATAAATGAATTTTCTTTCTTTCTTTCTTTCACTTACCAAGGTATTGAAACGAGGCACTTGCTCTAATGAAAAACGCGTTCTGTCTATAGTTAGATTTTACAAAAGGAATATGCAACAAATTAGGTCTTCTCAATGCAGTCCTGTGGGTACGTAATCCTATGAGTTCCAACAACTCCGAACAATCAACTGTGCCATTTGCTATATTTAGGAGATACACTAAATCAGCGATATTACGTCGTTCATAGAGCATATTCCACGTATGTTATTCTACGTAGTCATGCCGCGTGCATCGTCGTCGGTCGCTTTAAGCGCGTCGGTCGGTCGTCGTCGTGTCGCGTGCAACACAGGCGCTACCGAGCGCGCGTGTTGTAAATCGAAAAGGTCCTTATAAGCTATAGGTACGCTCAGAATGGGATGAGACCTTGTACGCTACCAACCAACTAACGCGATAGGCACTCAATGTCGATGTCCATCCTACAAACCTACAACTCATTTAGAGCTACCTCAACAGGCTCACAGTGGTACAGGCGACTAAAACTGTACCTACTGATCTCAATCTAGGTACATCAGTGTCTGTGGCATAAACCCGTAGAATGTTCAAGTAGTTGTTTCTAACTGCCAACGATTGGCGCAGCACTGCAGTTGGTAAGCTTATACCAACTCGGGGTATTGTGAAATTTACGGGAAGCTTATTTGGAAGTTGTTACATTGTTTCTTGTTGATTAGTTTCATTTAAATTCACTTAGTATTTGTGGTGAGGCTAATTTATATAGCTCAGCGTAGGTAAAAATTAGTAAAAAATTGGATGACAGAGTTCAGGTAAGTACTTAACTACAGAAGTAAGTTTAGTGCAAGAAGGGTTATCGGAAGTGTCCTGCAGTCCTGCAGTTTTCGAATCCAAAAAAGATGCAAACTATCTTTTTTTTAATTTTTAAATTCGGCAAATATGTCCTTGGTTTTTCAACCAAACATTATAATAAATTTGAGTGAATTTATGAAACACTTGCTATTTTTAAGTATATTTCTGTGGAAACTTGTACTTGACCATCAGGCTAACCTAACATGATCTACATTATTGTATGTACATTTTAAACCTAGCTGTAAGTTTTTATAAATAAATAATCTTCAATAACTTCATAGACCAATAAAGAAAACCGACGTGCAATTCATGAAACGACTGAAACATTGATCGTTCTCAAACTAAACTGTCAAAACAGAGGCCCCAAACGCGGGCAGACATGCTATGTGCCATGACAAGTCTCAATACATCTGTCTATTATATTGAAAGACGTTGAGCCGACTGTTTCGGTTTCTGTGACTATGGTTACAGAATTACATTAGCTCTTCTCTAATATTTTTTGATTCAATTATTCCAAAATATACCCGTTGTCCTATTACCCGTTGTCCTATTACCCGTTTTCCCGTAGGAATGAAACATTTTCCCGCGGTAATAAGTAGCCTATGTTCATCAGGAATGATGTGGGCTTCTAATGGTAAAATAATTTTTGAAATCGGTCCAGTAATTTCGGAGCTTATTCAATACAAACAAACAAACAATCCAATCTTTCTTCTTTATAATATAAGTATAGATTGTATCATTATGGTAGGCCACAGCTTCTCAACTATTTGATTACAGTTTAAAGAAGTCTCTAAGTCATTTTATCCAGCCGGTCTTTTCAAATGTATTCGTGAGTGTTTCACTCATACCTACTATGTTTTCCTCTCATTGGCTCCATTTTATAAAAATACAAATCACACTAATATTATAATTATGCGAAAGTTTGGATGGATGGATGAATGGATGGATGTTTGTTACCTCTTCACGCCAAAACTACTGAAAAGAACGGTCTGAAATTTTGCATACAGGTAATTCTAATCCTAGAATCAAACATACTTGTTATCCCATAAATAAGTTCCCATGGGATAGAAATCACCTTTAAACGTTTCCATAGAAACAACGCGTGCGAAGCCGCCGGCATAAACTAGTACAAAAAAAAACTTTATCTTAATGTAATAAAAGTGTAACAGTGTTCGAAATTCTCTTTTAAGTAAAGAAAATACTTGTGTTAGGAAATCTTGTTTGGAGATTTTGATTGCGAAAAAAAAGCGTTAAAAATAGTATGTGTGATACACTCGCTAATATATCTGACTGAATAGACTATTTGGGCGTAATCTATTAGGCACCTACTCAATGTAATAGACCACCTATTCGATAATATATTCCTGTCTCAGCTCATGAATCGTGTCTCATGATACTGACAATTAGACGAACATTCATCTCTGAACACCATAGAGATGAGATGCACTGAAGAACGATTTGTCACTATGCTGGTAGCACAGCACCTGACGTATAGCACTTTAATAGGTTATCTTGGCATAGATGCGAAGTTGCTCTTTTTGGCCACGATGGTGAGCAAAACGAGCAACTTCGCATCTCTGCCTACACTATACAAAAAAATAACAAAATTAAAAATTTTTAAAAACCCCCGACAGATTTTCATGAAACATGGCTAAAAACACTCGGTATAAGATTATCTATGACACAAAAAAAACTAAACGAAAATCGGTTCATCCGTTTGGGAGCTACGATACCACAGACAGCATTAAAAATAAGCTTATGATAGGTATCACAAACTGCAGGTTCGACGTATGAAAATTCCTTCGTTTAACACAATAATAAGAAAAAATTGGTAGTGGCGCTGATTTGGGTCGGCTATGCACCTTAAATGCGAAAGTTTAGATGGGTCGATGTTTAAATGATTGTTCGTTACCTCTTCAAGCCAAAACTACTGAACGATTTAAGCTAAAAAAATCATACAGGTAGTTCGACATATTGGACAAAACATAAGATACTTGTTATTCCATAAATCTGTTCTCATGGGTAGAAATAACCTCTAAACGTTTTTCCCTAGAAACAACGGATGCGTAGCGACTAGTTTATCATATTTCGGTAAACGCTATACTGATTCTTCAGAGACCGCTTTTATTCTAAAAACACCATTATTCCTTCTACTTTTAGGACCAATTTACTCGTTCCTAGTTCTACCCCTAATGGTCCTTAAGAGCCCAATAATTACTTCAATATCGGGTATCTATTTCGAACATTAATTGTTCCGTATTGAATCCATTATGGAACAATGGATACTAGAGAAACCAAATAATTTGGAATTAATGGTTAAAATAAAAGCTATGGATCTTAATGGGAAAATAATTATGGTTTTCGAAAGTAAATAAAAGGGAAATTAGAACCAAGTGTGTTTTATTTGAGTAGTACATAAATAGTTTGACCAGTTTGAAGTGTGTTTTATTTGAGTAGTACATAAATAGTTTGTGCCCGCGGCTTCTCATTAGTTTTTTCGGGTTTAAAAGTAGGAAGGTATCATATTATACAAGATACGTTGGTTTAATCGGGTATTTATCATGGTTTTCGTCTCTCTTCCTCGTGGAATCCTGTCATTAATATGTGTGTGTGTCGTAATCTGACTGTACTGCAATCGGACACGGTTAGTGTAGTGTGTCGTAATGTGAACTTGAACATTCGTGATTCTGAAGACGAATTGAGGGTAGTCGTGGATACTGCCGGCAATTCTCGGCTGTAACTCCGAGTATATACTCGGAATCACGGTCATCGTGGTCACCTGTAACGCGGTAGAAACGTAGGAGAAATAATAACAAAAGGTACAAGATAAATACCCGATTAAACCATTAACTAAGATACGTTGGTCCAAGTCAAAAAACTTCATTCAACATTCTGCAATTCAATTGTAAATACTAGTTCTAATTTATTTTTATTATTTGATTGTAATTTTCTTTGTGTATAAAGATTTAATAAAAAGAAACTTCTATGTTCTAGGGAAACGTTTAAATATTATTTATATTACATTGGAACTGATTTTTGGAATAGGTAAGCCAATTAATCTGGAATAGGTAAGCCAATTAATCTGGCATAGACCAAGCATACTTTGACTTGACATCCTCCCCTCTTCGTGATAGGTAGATCTCCCGCCATCTAGTATGTATGCTTTATCTTCTTATGTAAATGAGTTTTTTTTTCTTTAAGGACGATGCCTCATTCTGCCAAATCTAATTAGCTAAACATGGAGCTCCATAATTAGTAGGTACAAGTTCGTAGAAGATTGTTTGCGCCTTTTCATTCATGAAGTTCATTCTCTTCTAGTTTCATAGACACTTATTTTCCCTAAGTTCCACCATTACGCCGCGAGATGGCGACGTTTCTCCGGATATGACGTCACACGTCAGTACTAATGAGTGCATTTTCCAGAATATTTGCCACAAGTTCTTCGTTTGACTGTGTAATGGACAAAGTAAGTTTGTGATGTGGCACTACTGTTACCTGTAAAAAACTTTTACCTACTTCCATTACCTGGCACTATCTTAACAATACCTAGTATTTACAAGCAATAATAATACAGATAATAATAAATGAACTGTTACTTTACTACAGATGGAGGGACGTCTGTCAAAAGTGTCCAGGTTAATCCCAATCTATCATCTCTACGTGCACGATCCGCATAGACAATAGACGCAATGCAGGATAAATAAGGAGGCTGTATGAGTGTACAGGACCCTTTGAGCCTTGAGAGACTATCATTGCCACTCGCAGTGAATGCGTCACTGCGAGTGGCAATGATAGTCTCTCAAGGAGAGTGGTCATAATTTTCAGTAAGATTCTTTTTATTAATAATTTATTATTACAGGGACATGCCCGAATCAAATACACAATACAATTTATTGTTTAATTTTCGTTATTTTAAATAATAATGTACGCTATTATTCATAAATTAATTTCTAATAGGTATTTGCTTACATGTAGGTAACTGCTCTTTGATCATACTGTGTGCACTTATTTAGGAATTTTTATTTTTGTGCCCTTCTGTTTGTAAAATATTTGACTGTATTCTTTTTTATGTGCCAAATAAATAAATAGGGTTAAAACATCAATTTAATTCCGACTAAAATATATGGTGGGTGTTAAATAATTTCATTTTTGAATATGATAATCTTTAATACAAAACCGTCGAAACAGAAAAACAAACAAATCCAACTTTATTTAAATCTGTCCATCATATTTAACTTACGCAATCCTGAATTCTATTAATTAGAAAGCTTTATTCACAAAAATGTTTATTTACAAAAGCCTTCACATTTCCAACTTTAATACAAAGGGAAAAATATTCCGTAAGATAAATTCACAAAGCGAGCGAATCTAATTCAGTATACAACTAAATAAAAAATATCAATTTCGGATGGGGAGGTTCTTAATAAATGTGCGTGAAATAAAAGGGTTCCGTATACAATATTTATGAAGAGATATGAATTATTGCCGGGACGTCAGAGCGATCGCGACATTGGCAGGTAGGTGGGAGGGGGCGTTACGTTTATTTTAAAGAGTTTGACATTTGTTTATCTTTTACAGATTTTCTTTACAGATTTTTTGTTTTTAGTGCTCTTGTCGGTGCATTTGGCTCGCATAAAATAATCCATAACTTATTAGTAATCGGCTTTTAAGTTATTCCAGGTAAAATAAAAAATTTCGGTAGTTTTAGAGTGAAGATGTAACAAACGTACATCCATCCATACAATAGCATTCATAATATTATAGGTAATCTGATGTGATATTTGTATTTTTAGAACACCTACCACTAGGTTTTGTTAAGCTCAACCTTAACAAAACCTAGGTACCAGACCTTTAATCACAATACACCTACGTGCCAAAAAAACTTGCATTAAACCCACTCCGTGATATATTTTATACACGACAAAAACAAAAAGATAAACCAATCAGAGAAGCAAGCATCATGTACCTACCTACCTATCATAGAATTCTTTATAAACTGAAATTAAGTCCAATTATTAAAAAAAATTGATCGTTGTCTCCTATTAAATAAAAAAATAAAATACGAAAAGCGATCGTTGTCTCCTAACCTCTCACGGAATCCTAAAAACAATATTCGCAAACAAATCGCCCAAACGGAATAAGTAATGAGGGTTCCCAGTGCAATATTTTTATCTCCCATCGTTCATTTAATAACACTTTGTGCTATGTAGGTAGGTACAGGTACCTACTAAGTGTTTTCTTTTTATATTAGCGATTTAGAAAAAAAATAGGTACAGTTTTTTTTCATCAGCATGAGTAGAGCCTGGTTAAAAAGTTAGATTGACGCTTTAATGTTTCAATTGTCACACAAAAAATTATTCGGGCATATTATGTTACCCGCAACTTCGTTAGCGTGGTAGGTAGGGTACCTACGGACACAAAAGGACACATCAGTGAACGGAAAAAACATTTACATAGAAAAAGCGAATACATCAGTGACTACTTAAACACGAAGCATTTATATTATCCATAGAATGCACCTTTAGCTATTAATTGAATTATTTCGTTTCTTTTCTGGAGATAAACATTCTGTTTATTGTTCATTCATATATTGTTCATAGATTACAAAGCAGATATGAGAACCATGACAACAACACAAATTCAATCACTATTTTGATAAAAATAGACAACATTGCATAGACGGACTTTTTATCTATATATGTTTTGGTTTCTAGTTGGACGTGATGTGTAAATTATCAAACCCTTCTTTAAATTCTTAATCGGAAGCGAAGCCCTACAAAAAGTAGCCTATTGTTTAAGTTAAGTTACATTCTAAATGTATGCCAAATTTCACTATGATCTGTTCAGTAGGTAACAAAAATTTCACATTTCACAAACTTTCGCATTTATAATATATTAGGAGGATAGGATAATACAATAAAAACATAACAATACGATAAGATCATTAGTGACTGTAACTCCCGAAAAACTTCAGTAGTAACTTTATTTCGATAGAGAAATTTAATATAGGTATTTTATTGCACAAAAGTTATACATGGTTGAGCATTATGTACCTGCTAAAGTGTAGGTAGCGTGGACAACGAATTTAGTAGGTAGTGCTAGACAATAAAAATTACAGAAAACAAAAAATTTGTACATAATTAATAACAATAATTTATAATTACGTAATTATTTTATTGGAAATACTAGTTCTAATATTTCTATTATTTGATTGTAATTTTCTTTGTAAATAAAGTTATGGTAGAGGGTAGGGTATCTGTAAAATAATACGTACTATTGATTGTTTAAACCTAAATAGCCATAATTTTCTCATAGATCTCCGACAAGCAAGATGGACTCGTTCTCAAAATCTACTAACTCCAAAAAAGTATAAAAACTTTACTTCAGTCGGAATAGCAGCGGAATATGTTAAAAATACCTAAAATCAATACACCCACGAATCTTCTATACTTATAATAAAACTGTAACAGGTCCAATTCTGTACATTGAAGATATTTTGAAAATTTTTTTTGGAGGGCACTCTATTATCGATACTGAAGCCAAAACTGTAATTTTTTTCATTCATGTCTGTCTGTCTGTCTGTCTGTTTCTTAAACGCGCATCACGTCGAAACTACTGAAGGTATTGAAATGAAACTCGGCACGATTTTAGGTCATACTACGAGGAAGGACATAGGATATTTTTTATCCCGGAATTCAGTCAGGTTTCCCTGGGAGAGGGTATGAAAGGAAAATTTCTTCACCGCGCATGACGCCGAAAGTGCTGAATGAGTTGGAATGAATTGGTACGATTTGAGTTCAAGCAAGGACATGGGATACATTTTATCCTGGAATTCAGTAAGGTTCCCCTGGGAGAGAGGAAAAAGTATCACGACGGGTCTACGCGTCGTCCGATTTCATGCATTCTTTTTGTTAGAAACAGTTTTGCAAGATCGAATTTGACTAAATCAGTAGAAAGTCGAGTAGAAAATCAGTAGATTGATGAAATAATCTGTAGATTGAAGAAAAAAATTAGTAGATAAAGGGTAGGTAAGTTCCTATCTATTTATTTTTCCAAGACGCACCCATTAGTTAGGTTCCTACCTACTAAGGTGGTGCGTCTTGGAAAAATAAGTTAGGTTCCTACCTTACATGATATATTGTGGTGGTTTAGCTGGTCCAGGCTGTACTACTGAAGTCTGGTTGGAGTAAGTGGTCTAATTAAACTAACTGGACCACAGAAAAATATATTTTTTACTGTGGTACACAGCCAACTGTACCTACCTACAATGAAAAAAAAATTACGGTGGTCCAGTCAAATGGATCAGGAGTCCAATTCTGCAATACAATTGCTTCAGTATGACAATCGTCGCAGAATCATCACGTAGAATCCTTAGATTCAAGTTTAGATTTAAGTTTTATTAAACTCCAGATAATGCGTGCGAGATAAATTAATAGTTTCAAACTTGACGTCTCTCCATCTGCATTCATCATAATTTCTTTCATCTGAGGTGGAATACCACAACATGTCATTCTGTGTCGATACCCCTGTCATAGTGAAGCGATTAGTATAGCAGAATAGGGCCCCAGCTGAACGGAACCATGAGTAACAAGTGAAACGAGTATGACACTTCTTAACACTGACGCTGGCCGAGTCGTAGCTACAAGTCGTGTGGATCTTTATCCTCCCATTCTTTAATGGGATTGAAAATGACAACATGCTATCCCCCGTAGACCTTACACGATTTTTTGCACGGCGGCGTTTCATAATATGAGACTATGGTTAAATGTGAACTTAATTAGTCGGCAGGTAAGGCAATCGCGAACGAAGTCGCGGGTACAGCTAGTGTTTATAATAAAACTCTTTTACCTTACGCAGTCAAGTAGACATCTCAACTTCACAAGAGCTATCAGAAAATGGAAATAACAGATTTTATAAGAGATACTCGGGAAATACATTCAGCAAATATTGAATAGAATAACTTGCAAATCATAACAATCGTTTATTTATCTGGAGTGAAATCAACCGGAACAGCCGTATTTTTATACAGTTGGAAGAGGTTTTTCAGAGAAACAACTTTTTTATATGTTTTACCGTCCTTATCAAGCTCTATTACCCTCTTAAGAAATTGATTTATCACATGATTTTGTAGGTTTAGTAGGTTTTGAAAGAAGTTAGTTCTGAATTTTTCACACTCTATGCTTGAAAAACGTAGTTTATACGTCATGCAACCGAAACCGAAAGCAAGTGATTATAGACTTAGGGGCTGAAAAAGGTAAAGGTTTATAGTAGTTTATGCAACTGTCATATAATGAAGGGTATTAAAACACGAGTGTGAGTTTATGAAACGAGCGCAGCGAGTTTCATAATAGTAACGAGTGTTTTAATACCCGTGTTATATGCAGTTGCATACACTACTATATCTTCACTAATGCAATTTATCAAACAACAAGAGTAAAAGCTGACAATAGTTTATTTATAATAATTGTTAAAATTTTGGATGGTACAATTTTGAAAGTAATGTTAATTATTGATCCAGCAGCTGTAGCGGCCGCGGGGCAAGCAGTAGAGCTCGTAGACGGAGTCGGAATATTTATAATTACTTCATTCGTCTTGTTTTCTATACTGTTCAAGATCGTATTTGAGACTTGAATAAGATCTTACCAAAGAGTTTTGTGTATGTAAGTTTAGTAGTTTCGACGAAGTTTTCACGTATAACCCAACTGTTTTCAAAAGCCAGCCTAATATCAAAATTTTATACAACTTGTATGAGGATTTTGACATAAGGCTCGCCAGGTTAATTGGTCGCGTTTTATTGATGTTATAATGAGATTTTACGATATCGATGTGGATATTATACCATCATGTGAAATTGCTTAAATTGAGTGTTTTGTTATCTGCGCTATAACAGTAGTAATTATAAGTCAAGTATTGGAAAAATAAGTAGAATGTTATAAAATTAGTGTAGATAAACAAATTTAAACAAATCGAATGAGATCTCTCAGTGCGGGTCTCTTTGGTCAACATTTCCATACATATTTTGGGGCTCCAAATTCAAAACACATTATAATACTCACGTGGCAGAATGAACAAGGTGCATAACTATCAATTTTAATATAATCGTTTTAACTTAAAATTTAATTTTAATTTAATCGTAAGCTTACGTAGTGATTAGTGACTACTAGCTGGATAATCCTGAGCGATAAATGATTTTGTTCGTTGAGTAGGTAAGGAAAGAACTAACGGCAATCAAAGAAAATTATTTTTCTTTTCAAATTACCATTATGACTGTGACAAACAATAATTATAACGTATCCTTTACGTCACATATAACGTATCCTTTACGTCACGTAACGTAATTAACGTAAACGTGTGCTATTATCCTGTTACGGTGTGTCGGAGGCGACTAAGCGGTTGCTGGCTGATCAGGTTACCACGTAAATAGGATACTTACATCTTGCGTAGTGTAGAAACATATCTATGTTAACGAAGGCTTTTGAAATTGTTCGTAGAATATTTTAAACAATAGGTACCATACCACCGCGTACTTACTTATAGGTTGCGAATTGAGAAGAAAAAATAAGACGGTACTATTTTACAAACGAAGAATTAATTACCTACTAAAAATATTACCTTTAAATAATTATTATGACCTTTAAAATAGTGTTTATGATTGAGATGGTGGAACTAACTGCAGATGGTTGAGAACAATCTAAAAGTTACCTAGTTTAACGAATCCATATCAATATCGTTGGTCTAGCGGTCAGCTTGTTCAACCGCTGATTATGAGGTTCTGGGTTCGAATCCCGGGTCGGGCCAATAGTTGTTGCTGGGATTTTTCTAGCAAGAAAAATTCACAGTAGCAGCCCGGAGTCAGGAAGTTGGCGGTGTTACACCCCCGTGCCTCGGAAAGCACGTTAAGCCGTTGGTCCTGCGCCTGATCTCACCCCGGTCGTGTCGATCTGTCGTCCCATCGGATTATGAGAGTGAGGGAATAATAGAGAGTGGCTGGGCTTTGCGCACACACTTGTGCACTATAATATGTCCCGCGCATCTGGCTAGTCTCCGATGAGACTGGCCGCCGTGGTCGAAATTCGGCTAGGACATTATTAATTAATCAACATCAATCGGAAGCGTCCCCAAGACGCTCTATCTGCATAGTCCCATTTCCATAGAACAATAAATAAATATTGGTTGACTTAGAATAACGTTTAATTAACTTTTTATCCTGGAAATGACGCGTACAAAATCGTGGGCAGAAACTACTTAGTAAAAACTATTTAAAATATACATGATGTATATAATGATTGAGATTCAAAATGGCCGCCTCTCTCATGCAAATATTTTCTTATCGGGACAGCATGAATTTATGCATTTTTTTGTTTATGAGGGTTTATACCTACCATCATAAACAAAAAATTCCATAAATTCTCACCTGACATCTTTACCCTGATTGTCAATGACAAAGTGACGCCCAGGTAATAACGACGGGATAATTAATGACAACAGGGGAATTTGACGCACGATTAATAAGAGCAAAGTCGCAGGTGTTTCATAAACAAATGGACCAGAGGAAAGGTTTCAGGCCTGAAAGTTATGAGACACACTGTCAAGGAATACATAATGTATTTTTCACTTACAAACCACTTCGATTAAGATGCAGGGCTGCCGTAAAAAGACCACGAGGTTTAGAAGTCTATGGAAAGACTGACAGAAAAGCAGATAAACAAATAAAATATAATAAATATGCTGGACAATCCACACAGCATCATCTAGCCCTAAGCTAAACAGAGCTTGTGTTATGGGTAATATAATTACTTAATACAATTCATTACCTAGATTTTTTTTACTACCTTACTTAGAAAAACACCCGGAACAAATATCTGCAGACCGTATCAACATTTGTCCCCAGGTGGAAATCGAACCCGCAAACTCTCGCAATGGGCCTTCGCTGCGCCACTGAGGTAATCAAAAATTTCTAACACCCCTCTTATTACACATGTAGTAACGCTTAGACGTGTGTTGTTGCAAACAACCATGATTCTTTCTAATCAGCACACGGATGTCCACTGCTGGACTCCTTCAAATAACGGGGGTTTTGTCAGAATCATCACACTTGGCAGGCGAATTGGTCATCCTCACCTCACCTCAACCTCAACAGCCATATTGGTCCACTGCTGGACGCAGGCGTCCCCCTGATAAGCGACTTATTGACTTTATCTAATGGGGGGATTGCCCATGATCTCCTTTCTGGGCATGCGGGTTGGGGATCGCAGTTCGGTGGTGGTAGAATTGTTCTGCAGGGGGCGCTGCTGCCTGCCCCCGGTGGGTATCCCTTGGTAGCCTCTTAGGATACCCGCGCGGGAAGAGTTGGGGTGGTGCAAATTCTAAGCCGGCACCACACAGCAGATTGCTGATCGCAGTAGAGATATTAAAATGCATAGAAGAAAGCTGCTTAGTGTCCTTCCTCTGATAGGTTCCTATAGACGACATCCAGGGGCTGAGTTTGGGAGTTGGATGTTACCAACGACCGGCCACTATGAACAGCAAACAAATCGTACCCCTAGAACAAGACGGAAACATGTCCAAAACTCTAAATAGTAGATTTTGAGATTTTTCATTTTTGCATATTTAAATTGGCAAAAATTTCACCGCGTGTAACCAACAACAGTCATATCGTAATTCGCAAAAATTCCTAACTTACGGCTCTCAACATCACTCTTTGTGAATGAGTGCAAGTTCATATGAAATTATAAATCCCACTAATATTATAAATGCGAAAGTTTGAATGGATGGATAGATGGATGGATGGATTTTTATTACCTCTTCACACCAAAACTACTGAACGGATCGGGCTGAAATTTTGCACACAAGTAATTCTAATCCTGGAATCAAACATAGCCTACTTTTAATCCCATAAATCAGTTCCCATGGGAAAGAAACCACGTTTTAAACATTTCCATAGAAACAACTCGTGCAAAGCCGCGGGCATAAACTAGTACTTCATAGTTCTTTGCAAAAAAAACATATTTGTTTATTTATTTGACCATAAATATATACAGGAGGATATATTACAGGAGTTTAGCCTAAGCCGTTACATCTCTCAAACAATATACACTTCTCAAAATTACAAAGCAGAACAACACTATTCATATAAAAATGGAAACACAATATAATAATAGTATACAGCAAAATGAAACATACTAACGAAAAATTAAAAAAATACCCTGTTGTCCATTCTCCCAGTCCCTGTGTCACGCTAAAGTCACGTCACGGAGCAGCGCCAATCGCTGGAACTCAAAGATGTCTATTTGTCTCGACTGCTGGACGATATTTCAAGTAATGGCCTTTAGGGAGAGCGCCCTTTATTGCTGTCTGGCTGGAGTACGGATATCGCGTATTGATTGCTGTTCTGTTTAGCTTTGTCATTTAAGTGTCTGTGAGTGGATGGAAAGGTAACGCGAAAGTTTATCATATACAGTATCTACTTTAGGGTAAAATATAGGATTGAGATGACGACCTCCGTGGCGCAGCGGGCGAAGGTCCGCCTGCGACGCAGGAGGTTGCGGGTTCGATTCCCGCCTCGGAACAAATTTGTGTACGATCTGCAGAAATTTGTTCCGTTGGTCTGGGTGTTTTCTATGTATAATAAAAATATCTATCTATGTAGTATATTGTATTAAGTATAATCAGTTATCTAGTACCCATAACACAAGCTCTGCTTAGCTTGGGGCTAGATAATGCTGTGTGAATTGTCCAGCATTATTATTATTATTCTGATTTTTTTAGATACACAATAATAATGTGAAGGTATTTAATAATTTAATTATAAATAAATAAATAAAATAAATAATGCTGGACAATTCACACAGCATTGTCTAATCTAATCTCTAATCTAATTGTTTTGAAAACCTATAAACCGACTTGAATCCCTTAAATTTACTCTTTTTCAAGTTTTGCGGGATAAATACCAATCCCTTAGGAAAAAAATATCTCGGCATCATTCTTTAGACAATAGTGAAAAGTTTTCAAAGTCGGTTGATAATTGACGGAGAAATCGACGAAAATACATAAAAAATATACATACAACAGAACATAGAACATCTCACGAGAAGTTGGTTAAAACCAGCTCCTCGTTATTGAAATGGAAATCATATCATTACATTCCCTAACAAATATTAAATAGGCGGAAATATACAGGTCTCAAAAGAGCCTACAAATTTGCTCCCCTTGGAGTCGAGACCCTAGGTCCATGGGGTACCGAGGCTCATTCGTGTTTTTAAAAAATTATCTAAGCGTCTGGTCGAAGCGACGCATGACCCCAGAGCTGGTGAGTATCTGGCGCAGCGCAACAGCATTGCCATACAGCAGGGCAACTCAGCCGGCGTCTTGGGGACGCGACGACTGGTATTGATATGGATCAGTTGAGCTAATAACACTACCTGTAGATTGTTTGCAACATTGTTTGTAATATGCTTTACCAACATTAAAAAAATGTTCATGATCATTATCCATCATTAAGGCCCACATTAGGTACCTACATTCATTGGTGAACGTGGGCCTCCCCCTCCCCCTAGATAGCGATCCTGACCCACCTCCATCCATCGACTCCCCGCAATGAAATGTTATTTAATCTGAATCCTATCAATGCTGCTATAACAGTATAAAAACTGCTATACTTACAGCTTCACCAAACAGCCACCATTCCTAATAATCATAAACCTACTCTCCCCTAATTAAGATTACATTCGCACTAAAAGGTTAATTCCTCTGAATCACCCCGAAAACTCCAATTTGTTCACCATTTCTCCCTTGTCTCCCCTTCGCCCCCTAATAGCGGAGGAACGATATAAAAATGCAGTTAAAGGGAGATACTTGGATTGGGTTTATGAATCCTACAGTTGTTCTTGAAAACAGATATTGTCTGGATTATTAAACAAGCTATTTGGAACCTTATCCCAAAGCTGTTCGTGCCTACAACAGTTCTTCTCGGTAGTTATTTTCAAGATTATTTTCACCTTTATCTTCCGTAGAAACGAATCTTGGTTATTATAGACCCTAGCTTATCAGTCCATTGAATCTTTGCAAGAACTTACCAATTTAGAAGCTCAAGTTGTACAACAACTTGAGCTAAAACCATATTATAGTTTGAGCTGTTGTGTTTTGAACAGTTTTTTGGGCACCATCTAGCTTTCTCTTTAAAAACTTACCTACATACATTGTTGATGATGATGTGCTCCTAACCAAATTTCGGCCAGTCTCAACGGAGACTGGTACCAGGTACGCAGGACATATTATAATGTCCAAGTTTATGCGCAAACACAGGTGAACTCTCTGTTGCCTCCTCTCATAATCATTACAGATGCCTCCAAATCGTTATGCCTAATACATAGAATAATTATACAATCATAAAACTACAAAATAGTTAACATTATACCAAAAAATAAAAATTAATATGTGGTACATACAAGTATAAAATTAACACAACAAAAAAAAGATCTTGTAAAACAAAGGCTAAAACTTCTAAATACAAAACATAATATATCGTTCTATTATTATAAAGCTGAAAGTTAACGTGATTTTTTTGAACATGTGAATTTTTGTTACCTAGTATCTCCAAAACTACTAAACAGTTTATAATGATTTTTGGCGTACATTTAGATCATAGCTGTACTTAGATAATAGGCTACTTATTACACCGAAAATACGCGTTCGAAGCCGCAGGCAGAAGCTAGTATTATATAGCTACCACACATTATCAAAGTAACATAAAGATAAATCAGAACTGGAACTGGAACTGGAATTGCAAAGCTGGAGTCGACAGTTCAAAACACACCTCCAACAGCTTTCAACTCGTTCAAGTCCTAACAAAATCAATAATGGCTGAAAAAGCCCAAGTTCGAGCACAAAAGCGAGGAAAACTTGCAAATTCATGCAAAGAGATGTTTTTACTTGAAAGATACGTGCGCTAAACACTGCCTGAGTGTGGGGACGTGACCGCGCATGGAAGGCCAGGGTTGGACCAGATGTGGCAACTCACCTCAACCTCAACAGCCTGTACTGGTCCACTGCTGGACGCAGGCCTCCCCCTGATAAGCGCCTTTATCACATGGGGATAATGTAAAATAAATAAATTTGACGACCTCAGTGGTGCAGCGGGCGAGAGTCCGCCTGCGACGCAAGAGGTTACGAGTTCGATTCCCGCCTCGGAACAAATTTGTGTCCGATCTGCAGAAATTGGTTCCGTTGGTCTGGGAGTTTTCTATGTATCATAAAAAAATATCTATCTTTGTATATAATGTATTAAATATATCAGTTATCTAGTACCCGTAACACAAGCTTTGAGTAGCTTACTTTGGGGCTAGATGGTGCTGTGTGGATTGTCCAGCATTATTTATTTATTTATAATGCCCATAATCCCCACGCTGGGCATGCGGGTTGGGCATCGCAGTTCGGTGGTAGAATTGTTCCGCAGGGGGCGCTGTTGCCCGCCTCCGATAGATATCCCTTAGTCGCCTCTTACGACACCCGCGGGAAGAGTTGGGGTGGTGCAAATTCTAAGTTGGCACCACACAGCTCACGCACGGCAACCCACAATGGTAATGTATACGCTTCTACACAAAACTCCAAGTGAGTTCTTCGTAAAAAGGTCCGCGGAGCGCAGATAGCATTTTATATACGACGACCTCTGTGGCGCAGCGGGCGAAGGTCCGCCTGCGACGCAGGAGGTAGCGGGTTGGAATCCCGCCTCGGAACAAATTTGTGTACGATCTGCAGAAATTTGTTCCGTTGGTCTGGGTGTTTTCTATGTATAATAAAAAAATATATCTATCTATGTAGTGTATTGTATTATGTATATCAGTTATCTAGTACCCTTAACACAAGCTCTGCTTAGCTTGGGGCTAGATAATGCTGTGTGAATTGTCCAGCATTATTTATATTTATTTATTTATTTATTTATATGCGAAAGTTTTGTATGCAAAGGATGGATGGGTGGCCAATCACACAAATATCATAAATGAGAAAATATGGAATTTTAGATATATGGATGGATGGATGTTTGTTACTTTTTCACGCCAAAACCAGTGTCTAACTAAACATCCAAACTTTCGCATTTATAATATTAGTGTGATGTGATTCGTCCCGGGAAAGTTCGGCCCAAATCAAAAAATCTGCTTTCGTCCCACATTGTATGCAGTTCACGGCTCATACTTTATTTTATTTCAAAAAATCTTATTTCGTCCTAATTTCAGCTTCACATTCGGCCCAAGTTATTTTGTATAGGCAAATTATAACTACTATATTACAGTTGAAGCAATAAGTCTTCACTTGACTTTCATATTTTTGTTTTTATTTTTTTTTTATTTATAGGGTATTTATTGCTGTTTGCTAAAATATACACCACACGCAGATGCTGATGGGTGTTAACTACTGGAGTGCAACCTTTGCCTACTTTTCAGCAACTTTTAGACCTATTTTCCATGGCTACATTTCTGCTATAGCTAACTGAAAGGTGTTTTAACGCTTCCCACGCAATGTTTATCCAACACAAAACCATTTTACGTGACCAATCGCCACTTTTATGCTGCGTTTTAAAAAACATTTTGCTTTTGTTGAAAAACACTTTCAGAAATTTGCATAGAACCTAGCTTTTCCTAAAACTTGATTAAAATATATAGGTACCTGTATCTAGAGCTATAAGGCTATATTAAATTACCACCTAGACATTCGCTACTACCTAGAACTTGTATACTTCGTAATTCACTAGAATAAAATAGAATATTTATTTATTTAGAAAGAAAAAGTGTGTTTATCAATGTTGCACCATTATACCATAGGAGGTCTATGTTAGTGCTTACACTCATCTTACACATAAATGTTAATTATATCACATATTAATAACAATGCGTTTGTTATAATTTCTTATCATCTACGAGACAAAAGATAGAAGCTCGATATTCCACAAATATTCTTATCTTTTAGGTAGGTAGGTACTTGCCAGAATCAACTAGTTCCTGAAAATTCCAAAACTACTGAAAAAGTTACAACAACACTTGTGTAAACTTTCATGAACTCTCGAACAATGAATACTTTAACCCTTCCGAACTATTTCAGAAAGGTTTTTCTTAAAACTTACCCATAAGGGCCGATTCCCACCAAAGCTTTTTGGCTGTACCCTTAGCCCATCTCTACACAGGCGGCGACTGATGTACAAATAGCTCACACCTTTGCTAGCAAAAGCAGGCACCGATTTTGTTACACTGTCGCCATCAAAACAAAATTGAATGTGATGCTGTTGACTCGCCGAAATTTATTTTCGATCGATCGTTCAGTAATAACTTTGTTTAGAAAGATGGATTGTGTTTTCATGAAATTAACACGTTTCGTAGTCGTAAGGTTTTTCGGCTTCGTCAAAAAGCTCGTCTAGAATTACTTACCTACATGCTTAAGGTAGAATCACACTAGGAACTGTTGTGTATTGTGTCGTCGTGATGCTTCAGAAGCGTATCAGTTTCATACATTTATTGTGGTCAGAAGCACACTATTTAAAACCATTTTTTTATTTGCTCAAGGTGGCTTTCTTGTCACCGCGGTCATGATAGGTCTACTTTGATCGCCATGTTCCATCTAACCATACTAAAAGTATGAAACCGATATGCTTCTTACGCGTCGCGCGAAACGACACACCACACCACAGTAGCCTTACCTACAAAAACTTGTCAAATAACAATGGAATAACGTTGACGTTATTCCATATATTTAGCCGCGTTGACACGATTAGTGTCTGCTCGGACCGAGTAGACTCGGATATCTACTCGGACGCAACTCGTATTTTTTTTTAAATAAATAATGCTGGACGATTCACACAGCATTATCTAGCCCCAAGCTAAGCAGAGCTTGTGTTATGGGTGCTATGCTAGATAACTGACATATTTAATACAATACTCTACATATACAGATATATTTTTTTTATAGATAGAAAAACACCCAGACCAACGGAACAAATTTCTGCAGATCGTCAACAAATTTGTTTCGAGGCGGGAATCGAACCCGCAACCTCCTGCGTCGCAGGCGGACCTTGGCCCGCTGCGCCACGGTCGTCGTAAATTTTATCGATGTTGACTAAGAAATTTATCCGAGTGTTAATATCAACAGATATCCTTGTACACTCGTATGATGCTACTCCTAAGAGTCCACTTGGTTCGAGCAGATTCTGTTCGTGACAACGCACCTGAACCGTAGAACCGGCTTAAACTTTCTGCCCGTAACGTTAATTCTGGTAAGCGAATACCAATTTCGCGGTAGACTACACTTCAGCCCTCAAGGGCTGTAAGAATGTATCGGCCCTTTCCGCCAAAACAAGATTTATGTGACCCACTAACAGGGTATTAAGTTCGTCCTTGGCTGCACGAGGGCTCAAGTAGCCCTTATAAAGTTCTAGAAGTTACTAATATGAAACTGAGCGATCTGAATTTATATTATCCTTAAAATTTACGATTTAAATTTAACTGAACTATTACTTTTATGGCCCACGACGCACATATTAAATAAAATAAATAATGCTGGACAATTCACACAGCATTATTAGCCCTAAGCTAAGCAGAGCTTGTGTTATGGGTACTAGATAACTGATATATTTAATACAATACACTACATAGATAAATATTTTTTATTATACATGGAAAAAACCTAGACCAACAGAACAAATTTCTGCAGATCGTTCACAAATTTGGTCCGAGGCGGGAATCGAACCCGCCTGCGTCGCAGGCGGACCTTCGCCCGCTGCGCCACGGAGGTCGTCAAATTAGGTATTCATCTGCAGGTCCTAGAAGCGGCGGCCGCGCCTTCCTTCGTGTCACACTGCCGAGTCTGGGCACTGAATGCGTTAAACGGGACTGCGCTGCTAATAGAAAGGTTCAAGTCCCGCTTGGGTCGTAAATTTTTGGGATAATATAAATTCTTATTGATAATATATAATTTTACAAAAGGGGAATTAGTTAGCTCGCGTCAGCGTCAATAAACGGATTAACAAAGAAAATTACTTTAACAGAATAAAACAATTATAACTAGTATTGCCATTTATATCTATGACCCTAAAAGCCGTCACAAGAAGGCAGAGTGTCCAGAATGCTGGCCGCATTGCCACGTTCAATGGCAATGCTAATTCGATGACCGAAATAGAAGCCAGCATTCCGATCACCTGTGGACTCTATCAAAGATTTGAACTCTATGAGAAGTTTTGTAAGATATTTATTTATTGCGTGTGCCCGAGGACCCCAAGAACCTAGGTTCCACCCCAAACGGCTCAAATGGGTAACCTCTACATTTGTTCATTAATTGTGTGGATTAACACTTTATAAACTAATGTAATGACCGATGTGTTTTGGTTAAACCACCCACTCGATTTCCTGCTAGTCTATACAGATGTATTTGTAAGTGTGGAAAACATTTTTGTTCTATTTATTTTATCCTTAATTGTGTTGGTTTTTGGTAAAACAAATTCAGTAACATCAGGTAAAGTTTTTTAAACTTTTTTAAAACGACAGGACACACTACACTTCCTGTGCAATTCGCTGTCGAACAAATTCAAAAAAATCCAATATGGCTACGGGCGCCATGTTGCATTTTTGCACGCCATTCTTTTCTACCCCTACCTTGTGTAAACTTGCAAGTAATCCTCTACCTATTGGCATTACAGCGGGCCGCAAGAGCCAGGTCATTACTTACCCGGGCGCTGGCTAGACAGCCAGCGGGTTAAGCCAGTGATTTGGGTAAGACGGATTGGGCATTGATGGGAAAATAATATATTTACCTGGATTAATGAGTGCTTTTGTAGGCATGGGTTAATTCAAGAAACCACTAGGTACTTCCCTGGCTGTTTTTCTGTTTGAGAACGGAATTTCGACAGTTTCCAAGGGCGTAAAATGTATCGGCGGAAAACGTTCAAAATTATCAGTTGGAAAAATTAAGCCGAAAATCAATCCATTCATATGTTAGCTCTATTCTTAAAAAATAAAATGTATAGAAACTTAATTAAATTGATTTAATATGCCTAAAAACTTCATTTATTATTCCTATTTCCTAGACCGTTTTTGTTTTCAAATAATTAACGTCTAGGTGTACTGTGAAGTTATGAAAAAAAGGACTTGTAGAGAATTCATAACTGTTGTGTTAATTTTTTTATTCACTGATCCTAAAATACCCAGAGCGAGTCGACCGGTTAGAAAATATATGCGCAATGCACAGTTCCCTACAAAATGGTTAGGACCATCAGGCACAGCATAGATAGCAGACGCACTCAGGTGAATACTCTTAATTACACCACTGTCTCCACTATCATTACACGGACACAGGAGGTGAAGTACAGGATATCGAATAAGTTTAATTCAGTTCAATGTATGCCTTAGAATTAATTAGTATTGTAAATAATATAGTGTTATTGTGGGCTTAGTACCTACACAGTTGATGTTCCTTAAATAACGACGTAGGACGTCGTAATAGTAGACGGGATATTTTACCATTTGCGTTGAAGCATTTCTATAATTTGGGGATCGCAGTTCAGTGGTAGAATTGTTCTGCAAGGGGCGCTGCTACCCGTTTCCGGTGGTTATTCCTTATTCACCTCTTACGACACCCGCGGGAAGAGTTCGGGTGGTGCAAATTCTAAGCCAGCACCACACACCCGCCCAGCGTAGGGATTATGGGCATTACCCCCATGCATGTGATAAAGGCCAATAAGGCGCTTATCAGGGGGAGGCCTGCGTCTAATAGTGGACTGATATATGCTGTTGAGATGAGGTGAAGATTTCTACAATTTGGCACAATAAACACTAGAAAAACTTAAAGAAAAACACAAATCATAGTAATATCTATCTCGCAAAAAGTTGATCTACCTGTAGTAGATTGGTTGCAACAGTTAGGTCAATTGTTTCAATTTTAAATACTAGTTCTAATTTCTTTGATCGTAATTTGCTAATTAATTCACTAATTCCCTAAAAGTGATTTTAATGCCTCAGGAATAATTAAAAACGATTGAGAAAATGTTAAAAGTAGAAGAGTCCTATATCATTTTGGTTAAACAAATTAATCCTACAAAAAAATCTCATCGACTGCCTTTTGTTTGCAGTTACTACATTTGCTAAATATTTTTTCTATCTCTGAACATGCATAATGCTATTGATTAGATTCTGCTATAAGTATATATAGATAGATGGAATAGAATATACTTTATTGCACAAAAGTTGTACATGGACGAGCATAATAAATAATGCTGGACAATCCACACAGCACCATCTAGCCCTAAAGTAAACTACTCAAAGCTTGTGTTATGGGTACTAGATAACTGTTATTTAATACATTATGTACATAGATATTTTTTTTTATACATAGAAAACACCCAGACCAAAAGAACGAATTTCTGCAGATAATGCTAGATAGCATTCTCTACCTGCTAAACTTTGGGTAGTGTGGACAACAATTTAGTAGGTAGTGCTAGATTACAAAATTTACAGAAAAACATAAAAATTTTAGTACCTAATAACTTAAGTGCAATTAATAATTAATGTCTTTACCATTAACATAAATAGTGTAGTTCTTCACTCTCAATGTCTCCGACTGTCCCTGCCACCGTTTAAGTTCCTCTGAGATCGAAATAATTAACGAGCATAGCTTAGTTCTGAACTAAGTCTGCCATACTGTTATTACGGCGTTTTACTACTTGCTAGAGTGTAGTGTACCTCCAATGCAGCTTATGTACTCTCCAACTTAAGAACCTCTCATAACTTAAGTAATAACTAAGGATTCTTTGTTGCCTTCTTTTGAAGACAACCTGTAATATCTTCGGTACCTTTAACAGAATGATAAAAAACACTGCTTAGTCTTGCTTCGTTGTAATTTTAGCAAGTTAGGGGGTTTCAGATACTATATCTTATTAATTTTAACAATATACTAGTTTATGCCAGCGGCTTCGCACGCGTTGTTTCTATGAAAAAGGTTGTTCCTAAAGAAACGCTTAAAGGTGATTTCTATCCCATGAGAACTGATTTATGGGATAAAAAGTAGCCTATGTTTGATTCCAAGATTAGAATTACCTTTGTGCAAAATTTCAGTCCGATCCGTTCAGTAGTTTTGGCGTGAAGAGGTAACAAACATCCATCCATCTGTCAATCCATCCATCCAAACTTTCGCATATATAATATTAGTGTGAAGTATATCATGCATACTTTGCGCCGTTGTAAAGACATACTGCCGTCCGATCACTAGAAGGTCGTTAAGTGATAAAACCAAATTTGCGGGTATGAGCCAAAACGTGGGAAATGCTGTTCCTGGATATTGGGAAGACATACAGATTTCTTTGTTAGACCAAATTATTCATCAACCTATATGCTGCTTTTTTATTCATTATTTTGTTTTAGAAGTTGAAAGTTTATTTTTTTATTTAAGATTTTGTGTTTTAGTTGTGCTTACCTGCTTTCAAATGTGACCATCTAAAATGCAAAAAAACGGCTTGCTGAAATGCAACCGTCTTTAAGAGTTGTAACAAACTGTAACTGCGAGAGTATTTTATAACGAGTAACAGTTACATACATATTCGACGGTAATTAACGGCTAAGTTACTTAGCCGTGTTCTTGAGTAGTAAGTGAATTTAAATTTAACTAACCCCAACTCTGAAAATGGCGTTATCGGACTTTAGTTGTTTAAATTATTGTTCTGAAATGCTAAAATTAAAGTGTTTCCTAAACAAAAACATAGTAGTTGGATAAGCAATCCATGTTAACTGTTTTTTAGTGCTGGAAATACTGGTCTGAATTATATTAATATAAATACAAATAAACAGCCTGGTCTGAATTTTTCTAAAATGAATAAGCTTGTTATAGAAGGAAATAAGGGTCAATTAAAATAACAGAGTAAGTTTTAACACTTTAATTAAAATTGCCTTCTTACAGTTTACCTGTAATCAATTTAAAATGAGAAAAGTACAACTATTCTAAAATAAATCTTTAAGATTGCCTTATTAAGAAAAGAGATCTGCGTTATTAATGTTACCACAAAAAAATCAACAAAGTTACATAAACATAAAAGACGTAGTTTACATGACAAGAAATATTTATACTTTTAATAACCATTCTTATGACATGATGTCATTATCAATTATAATATTCTTCCTATTAAAACAATTAAACATGCATTACGATTATGGCACAGGTAGTTATAAAATCAGTCTCAAAAATTATTATTTTAACATGCTTTATTCTAAAAACAGCCTCAATCACATGAATACAAGTTTATAACTTGAATTGTTTTATCTAGCTAGACTCTATCTACCCTCTTAATCTTAAAAACCAATTTAACGTCATAATTATAATAAGATCAGTCTTAATCAACATTACTAGCCGCTATCATGCCTCGATTTTTAATTACATTCAGGCATCTCATGCCAGAATTGCATTTTGTGCGGTGCGCTTATATCTTTTAACGCATTGATAATAGCAAATTTTCTTGTTTTCTCTATACCTTTTGGTGAACTTTTGAATTCAGGTTTTAAAACATCTGTATTTTTCAAATATCTGTCAGTCAAGAATCTCAGAACTTTATAATCATCCATATCTACTTCGGTTTTATAGAGCATGTCGTGGTTATTTCTTTGGAAACAGACTTGTATTATGTCTTTCAGGTACACTCTTGGTGTTGAAGATTGTATACGTCTATCTGACACAAAGTTTTGGAAAGTGAAAAAATCTTTTGGGGCCATAGTTTTTACATCCACCTTAGCTAGATTAGCAGAAGCGACGCACTCGGTGAAATCCTGAAAGTCGTACAGTTTGCCTTTCCTTTTCATGGCCAGCTCAACCTGATGATGAAATTGGTCGCAGCTCATGAAGCTGTGACCAGGTTCAAAATACTGGAGAGTTATTGTTTCGGTTGCTATCAAGTCACTGTTAATCAAATATATCATTAGAGAAAACAATAGCCAGTTCTTGTTTTGGGCACTACAGTTATCCATCCAAATAGTTATATTCTTCACCTCGCGGAATTGAATAATGAAATGATAATAGCAACTCATTATGTCTTCCTGCTTACGTCCTGAGATGCCGTCATGCCATATACATGCCAGGGGCTTATGCTGATTTGTAATTTTACCTACAGGTGCAAATGTTAGGTTAAACGTTGTTAATCTAGGACAAAATATAATGCTTTTAAAACTATCTAGTCTAGGTAGCATTATAACCTTTTGGAGGTCAACACTGTAATGTATGTTCTCAAGTGTTTGTCCTATTTTTTTGTGGGCTTCGTACAGATCGCGTGCTTTTTTGTATTTTTCTCTATGACACACATATGCGGTGCAAATTTCACAGTTTTCAGGAACAACGTTCTTTGCATCGTGATGTGTATTTTTGGCATGTAACTCATACGCTTCACAAAGTTCGCATTCCTCATTACCAAGCTTGGCAAATGATATATTCATGCTTTTGACAAGCTTCCTGTAAAATTCATAAGATACCTTCTGCGATGGGTACTTCTCGCAAAAATCTTTGTGCATCAAAGTTACTGTTACATCGCATGATATATACCGCCTTAGTGGTGCGTGTTCTCGCCGATAATGGGGCTCAAGGGGGTGAAATGATTCCACGTGGTCAATGAGCAACTTTCTGTCATAAGGAGCGGTCTTGGTGTGCAATCCCCGCTTGTCAACTAGATTTTTATTAAGCGAATTGTATAATACTGTATCATTATTTTTATGGAAACCTAGCGTGGTTAAAAAAAAGGTTTTGCAGACTTCTTCATTTGCCCCATTATCATTTTTTAAATAAAATGTACTTCTTGGCGCTCTTTTGGGTTCAGACGTTGTTTTACGTTTAGGTATTGCCACTGCGGTACTATTTTGCACAAACAATCTTCTTTCTTTCCAAGTTAAGGCCCAGTACTCTTTGTTGATTGCTGTACGCCGATCAGATGGTAACTTAGACGAACATTTTTTTAAACATTTTTCATCATCACAACCAACCTTTACATTGTAACTCAGCAATTTTTCTTCCTTTTTCTTCAAATTTCTTTCTCGCGCGCTGATTCGGTTTTCATTGGTAGAATTGTTTTCCGCAGTGGCACTAGCAGACAAAAACGAGCCAGCTTCCGCCAGTAAGGTAGAGTTTTCTTGGAGAGGCTCTAAGTTCAAAGATCTTTCTTGGAGAGGCTCTAAGTTCAAAGATCTTTCTTGGAGAGGCTCTAAGTTCAACGAGTTTTCTTGGAGAGGCTCTAAGTTAAATGTGTTTCCTTGGCGAGGTTCTAGTATGGCGAGGTTACCAGCGTCATCAATGAGCCGGCGTTTTTGTTTGGCACTTGACTGGTTCTCGTCATCGTCGTCGTCGGTTGAGGATTCATCACTCGGATAGTAGTTTTTATCTTTCACCGAATCATCTGAAGAAAAATCTTCTGGCTCTGAACGAATTGCTGACAACATTGGGTTTAGGTCATTGTTTGCATTTGATATGTTTACCTCCATGGAGCAACAAGGTGATGACGGTGGCATAATCTCGGTGCAGATCAAAGACGTTTCTTTGCTCATCATTGACAACATTGGGTTTAGGTCATTGTTTGCATTTGATATGTTTACCTCCATGGAGCAACAAGGTGATGACGGTTGCATAATCTCGGTGCAGATCAAAGACGTTTCTTTGCTCATCGAGGGTAGGCCTGCACTTATCCTTGTAATCAAATCAGAAAAGTTTTTTTCTGAATCCCATGTTGTTTTTGTTTCATCAAAAGTTTGAAAAACACTTGATACCATTGAATATTCGACTGCATGTAGGGAGTTAACAAGCTCTTCCGAGGTTACGTTTTTTGCAAAGTGTTTTGTACTAAAACCATATGAAATATTTTCCTTGCATACCTCGGCGGAAGATTGCAGTCGATGGCTGGTTGAATGGTTTTCTTTGTTGCTGTGCAAGTCCGATTGCGATCCATAACTGCATCGTTCTAACATCGCTTTGATCCTTGGGTTTTGAAACCTAAAAATAATTAATCATTTTAGAATAAATAAATAAACCATCACTGACAAACACATAATCCTAACACCACACAAGGATTATTTCCTGTGTCGTAAGGATCAGGAACAACGAATACTTTGCTAGTAGAACACCCGGACCCAGAAGAAATATTTGCGTCATAACCAAAAATTTCTACCGCCGCGGGGATCTAACCCGCCACTTTGCTTCTCAGCTGGTTATTCGCTCGCTGAGTCACCGAGGTAGTCTAATAATAGGGAATAAGTACTAACTTGTTTAATTAAGTTGTATTATTATAATTGAACAGTCTGATAAAAACAAATACCTAACGTGAGTTTTAAAAAATAATAAAATATAACTTACCTCGCTTTTGAACTCATTTCTGGCGGGAATTCGCACTAATCGTGCGCACGTCCTGCCTCCGCAACGTCCCTAGCGACACTGTGCAGGAGTACGGGGCGTGCGGAAAGGTTCGCAGTTAACCTTTTTCTAGCGTTGCATTGTCACTAAACTGTTTTCTAGTTTTGTTATTATTCACATGAATGTAATAGTTTCACAGCTAAAAAACGATCACCGTCTTTTAGTACTGTAAATGTTTCAATCTTACATTGGTTTTCCAATGACTACCCAGCTAAATATATCTAGCGCTTTTATAGAGTAGGACTTGTTAAAAAACTGTGATTTAGACATCGTAAGTACAAGTTTGACATGCAGTACTAAAACGTACTAAAACACATGTAAAGTCAGCTAACGGTTTATTTTTATTGTCATTACAAGTAACCGTTGTATAAGCTTGCATAAAACGTAAAAATTTAGACTAAAATACTTTGCTAAGCTGGTTTAACCGTATTTTAGTGTTTTAAAGTGAGGTAACCGTATTCTAGTAATGGAGAACCACAAAAATGATGTAGATAGTGGTTTAGGTGGTCTCTGTATCTCAGCACTGACAAAAGATAGAATTTTTTTAACCAGATAGGACGATAGAGCAAAAGCTGCGTTATGGTGTGGTACACAAAAGTCGAATTTGACGAAATGTCACTTAACGGCCTTTTAGTGATCGGACGGCAGCATAGGCCAAAGACAACTTTTAAGATTCGATATCGGAAGCTTTTTACGAAGAAAAACGTTTCCGATATCGAATCCGACGGCCTTTCCGACGAATCAGAATACCCCTGCTAGACTTGGAATAACATAATTTAGGCTACTATTTATTCTGCAAAAATGCGTTTTAAACTGGGCAGAAGCTAGTATATCAATAGTATATAATAGCTATTTAACGAAAGGTAAAAAAAGGTTGTACCGTGTAAACCTCATGCGGTTTTCAAACTGTCAAACTAAATTTATCCCTAACAATGTGCATACCCAAAATATTAAAATCAATTTTCCCACCGCGACCACGATAGGTTATTAGACTGTCTGGCCCATCCATTAAAGGATTAAGGGGCGAACACACTGTAGGTTTGTTACTGTACTCTGTCTGAGCCGGATTTGTGCACTAGGGCTTACGAATATGGTTTGATGGGATTTGGCTTGATGGAATATTGATAGTGCATGGCGGTTCAAATAGAGTACTTTGAGGGTAGACAAAAGGCAGGCGGAATACACAAAAAGTCAGAAATCTATTTCATTATCCTGGTAATTTCAGACGATTTTACATGTTTAGTAATCCAAGTTTCATTTTACTTTTCAAGTGTTCAGGAACGGGTAAAGTGGCATCCAAAAAGTGTTAATTTAATATGTACTATCAACCGGTTTTCGAAAATTGCTTAACAAAGCAATTTTCAAAATGTTTATTTACAAAAGGTTTATTAAAAAGTAACTAACAATTAGTAAACTTTGTAGTATAAACATTAGTATGAAACCTATCATGGTCAAAGATAGTGACACCTCGCTCTAACTAAGTTTACAATAAAATTGTGTATAGACACGGGGGCTCAAACCTCCGACTACGTGAGTTCACAGATGCTTAAAACTATAATTTTTACAACGAATAAAAAAGAAAATGGGACAAAAAGCGGGGAGGGGTTTCAGGATACTACTACCACAGAGATAAAAGGGATATGGTGTTAGCAGCTAGAGCAGTTCGGGGTCGAGCACCCGGAACAAATCCAACCAGCTATCGGATTGATACCGATAGTTAGGTGTTGTTATTACATTTCCTGCTTATTTCTTAATTTAATTTAGGAACCATGTGTAGAGGGAAATACTAGTTCTCTGTTAAATATATTAAATAAAAACAAAAACCAGGGACACCTGCCTTTTGTTTTGTATTAATTTTGATATAAACAAAGAAAATTACAATCAAATAATAGAAACAAATTAGAACTAGTACCTATTCACAATTGAAACAATTTAGCTAACTGCAGACTCTTGCAAACAATCTACCTACAGGTAGCTCAACTGATCCATATCAATATCAGTCGGAAGCGTCCCCAAGACGCTGGCTGCATTGCCCCGCTGTATGGCAATGCTGATGCGCTGTGCCAGATACTGACCAGTTCTCGGCTCACGCGTTGCTGAATTAAATGTTTTGTATACCTTCCGGTTAGATTCACCTTCTGAACTAAAACGAAGGTTCAATACTAAAGTTATGCTTTTTAGGCGCTTTTCAATTTATAACCAGGAGCCGAGACAGCTAAAGCCTCCGAATCTATATCCATGGCCCAATGACACAGGTGTGGTATACAATTGGTCGTAAAGTAGGGAACTCATGTACTTCCTCTCACTCCCTCTTTAATAATTTCGTGTAAATTTCATAGTCTTTAGGGTTCCGCGGGCCAAAGTTGATACGAAACGTGCATAAAATCAAATCATTTTATACTATGTACCAACAGCGAGCTGCATCAATAGGTTGGCCCCTGACAGATTTAATTTCAAGTCTCGTGATTTAATTACATTGGGTTTTGTCTCTAAATACTAACAATACTCTTTTTTTGTAGATCATACTAGTTCTACAAAAAAAAGAGATTTTTTTTCTATTTTGCAATAAGATTCTTGTTTTAAAATATTTATCTATAATAGAAATTGGCTTCAAACTTCTGTATACATCGATGCAGCTCATTGTACCGATAACGTAATTCAACTTCTCACCCTTGTAAAATAAGGTGAGCCGATTTTAATACACATAAAAGCTTTACATAATCATCAAATGCTACCTATACCTACGTGACTTTAAAGTGCAATGCGCTTCAGAAATATGATCGAGTGATTGAATTTCACCGGAACCCTTGCTTGGGTATATTTTCTTACGCTTGGCAAATTTGCCTCTTAAGAGATTCTGCAAAATAATATCTACCTACATTGTATATTTTCCTTAAATTAAGGTAATGCTCCCGATTCAATTTGAATTATGGCTCAGGGGAATTAGGCCTTATGAAATATGGATTATTTTTATGGATTGGATAAGATTATGGGAATTTGCTGATGATCGATGGATTTCAAAAGATTTTATCTCATTTTCCTTATAGAATTAAGAACATTTATAATAATTATTTCTTAATCTTTTAACACTTTTTCCCCAAAGACGGGCGAGTATATTGATCGATGTTTTTCCCAAAAGAAAGCATTTTTATGTTACTTTGTTTTGTAAGATACTTACCTAACTACCTAAAAATATATTTATGTTTGTTTTCCTCAGTTATTTCAGTTCCTTTCCTACTGTGTTTTGATTATAAACACAGTAGGAAAGTAACAATAAAAAATAGAATGGATATAAATCCCTGAATTATGGGAATTGAAAGCTTTTACAAAGTTCCATTTTAATTTCCCATAAACATTAAATTACCCAAATCCATTTACAGCTTCAAATCAAATTCAAAATGATGTTGTAAATCATCGGAACTAGGCGGGACGTCTGGCGCTCCCCTTAAGGCTTTTTATTTTTTACATGTAGCGATACGACAATGTGCTTTTTAGGGTAGATATTATCAACGCGGAAACCAATCGGCATCGAAAAGAAGCTAGGTAATTTTACCTACTAAGATACCCATGACACAAGCTCTGCTTACTTTGATGATGCTGTGACCAGCATTAAAATAATTGTATGCTTTGAGAGGCGAGGAGTTTGTAAAAGGCTATTTCCAACTCGTAAAATCGCATGAGTAGCCGCTGGCAGAAGCGTCTTGAGGACGCTTCTGCCAGCAGCGGCAGCGGACGTCTGGTATAGATATGGATCAGTTGAGCTACCTGTAGATTGCTTGCAACAGTCTGCACCTCTGCAGTTAGCTCAATTGTTTCAAATGTAAATACCAGTTCTAATTCAAAGTTTATTTTATTTTGTGCTTGTAATTTTCTTTGTTATGAGTATTTACTTCCACGAAATATACAAAAGAATAACATAAAAAAAGCCAAACGAATCGTAAGCGTTCTAAGCTCCTTCGATAATCGTATCGGATAGTGTAAAAGGGGTTCCTATTCGGAAGTGAACTGTGACACCCCTCGTGGGCATATGGGCATCGATTTCTGTTTGTTTGTCCTAAATGGATCTTGATGAAGGGTTCCGTACCGAGGTGGGTTACTAAACAAACTAAAATTAGGTTATTATTGCACAATTTGACGACCTCTGTGCCGCAGCGGGCGAAGGTCCGTCTGCGACGCAGGAGGTTGCGGGTTCGATTCACGCCTCGGTACAAATGTTTGTACGATCTGCAGATATTGGTTCAAGGTGTTCTGGATGTTTTCTATGTATAATAAGTATGTATGTATGTAGTGTATTGTATTAAGTATATCAGTTCAGTCCAACATTATTTATTTAATTATTATTTATTTAATTTTTTAATAAAAAAAATATCTTGCTTCAAAACTCGATTGCAGAGAATACCATCATAACATTAGAGCATTTAGAATGGTTGCAGTTTATTGCAACATGGCTTAGAAAACTCCCCCAACTCTTCCCGCGGGTGTCGTAAGAAGCGACTAAGGGATATCCACCAGGGGCGGGCAGCAGTACCCCCTGCAGAACAATTCTACCACCAAACTGCGATCCCCAACGCGCACGCTCAGTGTAGGGATTATGGGCACTACCCCCATGTGATAAAAGCCAATAAGGCACTTATCAGGGGGAGGCCTGCGTCCAGCAGTGGACCAATACAAGCTGTTGAGGTTGTCGTCACCTATACGTCTATGGTGTCTTGAAAACAAATACTGATGACAATTGAAGACAACGGTTAAATCAATTGTCATGTGGCTCTATAGAAATTAGGACACCTATGTTATGCAATGGACTTTTAAATGCACTAAAACAAAACAAAACCAACCCGCCGTTTTCAATTAGTGCAGACTTTTATTCAGGGTTCAGCAATCAACTGTCAAAACCATGACACGCTCGGTCGCCAACGAGGGAATTCAATTATCGATACATGGACATACGGACTTGGGGCTGTTAGTTCCTGGACTCGAAATAAACCGGTAAAATAATTACTGGGTAACTGTCGGGTGTATTTGTGAAGCGGTAATCCGGTATACGTAGTATAGCTGGACTCGCTTATTGATTATTTTTATAATCATCAATTAAATCAAATCGAATCGTTTATTTCTGACACACTAAAATGTTTACAATATTATTATGTTGAGTCCGCAAAAAAATTGCCTAGGCAACGATTTATTAACCTTTTTAATAAAATTAGATTTTTACCCATTTCTTTTTTATTCAGGCTCTTTAGTCAACTGAGGCCGCTCGAACTTATCCCGCGGGATCAGTTGACCTTATGAATATTTTGAATCGGGCAACTGATCCCATTTTTACTTTTTATGATTTAAATATTAAATTTATAATCTTTTGGATGACAAGCCCATTTTGCATTAAAAAAAATATTTTATTTCAAAACTCGATTGCAGAGAATTATTATGATAATATTTAAGCATTTAAAATGGCTGCAGCTTATTGCAACATGGCTTAGAAAACGCCCCTTTCAAATTAAATCAAAATTAGTTCATCGGTTTGGGAGCCATGCTGGGAGTGGGACATACTCGTACCAATCAACATATTACATAGTTAATGGTTTAATCGGGTATTTATCGCGTACCTTTTGTTTTGATATCCCCACGATCGCAGTAACGCGGTAGAAACGTAAGGGATATAAAAACAAAAGGTACGCGATAAATACCCGATTAAACCATTAACTATGTTAACAAATCGCGAAAGTTTAAAACAAACAACATACAGTTAAAATACAGCTTACTTTTTGCACTTTACCAAAACAATATCTTAATTATCACACATAGGTAGGTAAATCTGCTGGACATGCCAATGTACCAGACAATAGTTTTGTCAGAACCACCCCGCTTGGCAGGTGGATTGGTGATCGCGGCGGGGGTGTTAACACCCCCAAACACTCCCAAGCCGCCCTGTAGGTTCCCTTCGTCGGCTCTTGCGATATTCGCAGGCTGAGTCGGGTTCGATTCTTACGCCGTCAACGCCACAGCTCATGCATTGTATATTGCCCGAAATAATATTCTCGACCTTAATAAAATTAACAAATCTCATAGCAAGTTGATCGCAAATAGAGCCCAGAACCTGAATTGCTCTCAGCCGTCCCAGCACCGTTGCAGTCGATAAACAAGCAATATGCATTTTTTGCTCCCTTTAAAATTACGTTTAGAGGTGTTTGAATTGTTTTAAAAAGCGAACCTAATGGGTTTGCTAAAAAAACTAGGCCTAGATATCAGTAATCACAGGATCCCCGAGGTAAAAACCAAGAAGTACAAAAAATTCTTTATTTTTATTGAATGTGAAAACACAATTAAAAAAAAACGATAAGTATAACGTCATAAAAGTGCACTGTTTCGCACATAATTTGGTCGAGATCTCAAGAACCCTGCCTGCGGTCTAATGACATTTCTTATATTTTGATCTGAAGGTTATTAATAAATTTTAATCGCAATTACACACCTTCAACGACTGCATTAAAATATAATTGCCGGGTCTTTCTCATGTGGGTTTCTTCGGTTTTTACAGAAGAAAATGTTCTCCTTTAGGCAGCTGGGTGTTGCACCTTTAGAACGTATAATACCTACTTCATTAGATATCTGTCAAAATTCTGCTCCAGCCACTGAAAATACATACATACCCTTATCAACCTCAATCAGCAATTTCCGATTGGACATAGGCAAGCCCAATCGGAAATTGCTCAAATTGATGATGCTTGTCCAGTGCTCCCCTAATAAGCGCATCTATCGTTTGCCCTATTAGCATCTGCCCCACCTGGCTATATGGCGTCCTACACTACGTTTACCCAGTCGCCGTCTCTTTACTCTCGCGGTTTCGCACGCGTTGTTTCTATGGAAAATTAAAAAAATAAAGGCTATTTTTATGCCACAAATAAAAAGAAGTAACTTATGTTGTATTCCAGATCAAGACCTACATCTAAGCAAAATTTCAGCCCGATTCGTACAATAGTTTTGACGTGAAGAAGTAAGAAACTTACATCCATCCATCCAAACTTTCGCATTTACATTAGTGTGAAAATGTGATTAAAATAGGTTCAGTTCACCAATTCACTGCCGCACTACCTGGATTAAACATACCATAATATCTGAGATCATGTAGTAGGTAGTTTTACAAATTACCCCCTAGCCCTACTCACAAACAAACTCTTAATCAAACAAACAAATTTTACCTCTTTCTAACATAAGTTTTGATCTCTGTCCAAAACAATAAGCCCTTGCAACCCCTAATCCCACTGAGACAACAAACGATGCCAACAAACAAAACAACAGACGAGGGGAGAGAGGGGACAACCTCATTACCGGACATTCGGACGTTTTCTTCACAAAGAGATTACCAGTTTGCGTTTGATTTCTATGAGACTGGTTGTTATCCGGATCTCTGTGGTTGATATCTACTTTATTTGTATCTATAGAGCACAGATTATATAAAGAATCTGTATTACCTATAAAAACATGATTTTTAAATCAAAGGAAAATAAGCTGTGGATATTGTTTCATAAAAATAAAAAAAACGGAAATTTCAAAACTGAAAAGAAATTCTTTGAGATATTCTAAAATAAATAAACACGATTAATGCCTACCCGTGTTATTCGTTATATTAAATAAATAAATAATGCTGGACAATTCACACAGCATCTAGCCCCAAGCTAAGCAGAGCTTGTGTTATGGGTACTAGATGACTGATATACGTAATACAATACACTACATAGATACCTAGATATTTTTTATTATACACAGAAAAACATCTAGACACCCTGAACAAATATCTGCAGATAGTACAAAATTTGTCCCGACGCGGGAATCGAACCTGCAACCTCCTGCGTCGCAGGCGGACCTTCGCCCGCTGCGCCACTGAGGTCTTCAGTAGATAGTTTAGTTACATATATCAGATCGCGTAAGTAAGTTTATGAACTATTATGATACCAAATATTAAGTAAAAAGTAAAGCTGCAAGTCCATTTCCATTTATTCGCTTATCACTCATACTATTTTGGTATTTCAAGTTTCATTTTCTTTTCTTTTTATTCGTAATCAATGAGTGGCGAAAATATTGTGACTATTTTTATATCATCGTTTGAGTGATATACTGACGAGTGAATCTGAATCGACCAGCTGAGCGCCGGAGCTTTGTGCTAAATAGTTTCTTGTACCAAATCGAATCAAACAAGCTAAGCTTTTTAAGCTTAAAAAAAACTGCAAAAATCCATACGTTCTACATGAAGTACTAAACAAACGACTTGATACCTACGTTACTTGCTGTTATATTACTTACCATCATCATCTTCATCATCATCGTCTTGAATCCTGACGCTACAGCTCCAGGTGGTTCTTGATCTGGGATTGTGGCTTTCTTCATTCAATCCTATTCTTTTAGCTGCGGTCACTCGAATTGCCTTTAGGTCTTGTTAGATTCCATCGAGCCTTCTGAGTCTCGGTCTTTCCGAGAGTCTTCGCTTTGCCACGCAGAAGACGACGCTTTGGTCCTCTGCCATCTTGCATTCTAACAAAAGCTCTGCTTAGCTTGGGGCTAGATAATGCTGTGTGAATTATCCAGTATTATTATTATTATTATTTACAAGACTGTTTTTCTCGGAATATTCCGGTGATTAATGAAGCTCACGGGCCTAAGCCAAGTGAGTAACACTTTATTATTGTATTGTATTTTGGTCGTCCTGCAAGAATTTTCGGACTGTTCTACAGGTATTAAGTATTGCAGCTTTCTGCATCGTTATGAAAATGTTTTGTTGAAGTCCAAGAACATTCAGGTAGTGAGCGAGGTTTTTAGGAATAACGCCAGTACTGGAGAGCACCAGCGGCACAATGTAAACTTTGTTCATTTTCCACATTCTAATTATTTCTTCTTTAAGTTCAGTATATTTATGTATTTTTTCAGTTACAGTTTTTTGAATGTTATGTGTATTTGGTATTGCAATATCTATTAAATATGTAGTTTTATTGGATTTATCAATTAGTGTTATATCCGGTCTGTTGTTATGCACAGTTTTGTCCGTGAGTATGGCTCTATCAAAGTATATCCTGAAGTCACCACTCTCCAACACAGGTTTAGGAGTATATTGGTAATAGGGCAAAAGTTTTCCAGAAATGAGGTGATGTTTTATAGCAAGTTTTTGGTGTACAATATGAACTACTTGATTGTGTCTGTGTGTATAATCGGTTTGTGTGAGACTTGGACAAGCGCTAGTAATATGTTGGATGGTTTCGGATTGACGGTGACATTTCCTGCATTTATCGTTCTGGCTATTAGGGCTCTTCAATATGAACTTCTTGTAATTTCGTGTGTTTATTACTTGATCTTGTATTGCTACCATAAAGCCCTCTGTTTCAGGGAAGAGCGAACCAAACTTAAGCCAGCTGTTTGAGGCTTGAAGGTCAATATGTGGTAGCTCCAAGTCCTTTAAATGCCGACCGTGAAGCTCTTTGCTACGCCATCTATCAATCTTTTCTTTGAAATTATCGTTGGAGTTTATGAATTGCAAGTTTTTATTGTTAAGGTTTAAGGGTGTAAAGTTTTTATCTGACTCGACGGTTGCAAAATGTATTTGACTGGTATTAGCTTTATCGTAGAAAAAGTTTCTAAGATTTTGAATCTGACCTACCCATAAGTTTTTTAGATCTATTAGGCCCCTTCCTCCTTTTGTTCTATCTAATGAAGTTCTTTCAATTGCTGATTTAGGATGTAAATAGTTATTTTTAGTTAATGTTGATCTTGTTTTTACTTCGAGTTTTTTAATGTCTGTTTTTGACCATTTTACAATCCCAAACGAGTAAGTAAGCACGGGGATGGCGTAGGTATTAATAGCTTTAAAAAGATTCTTTGAGTTCAGAGGTTTCTTGCATAAAAGATTTATTCTATGGAAATATTCCTTTTTTATATCTGTTTTAATTTTAAAATGGTCAATTGTTCTACCTTGATGAAGTCCTAAATATTTATATGTTTCGTTTTCATTCATGACGTCAAAAATATATTCTTCATTATTACCGCTAGTCGATATTTTGCCTCTGTGTAAATTTAATGTTTTGCATTTTTCCAGCCCAAAGTTCATATTTATATCCTTACTGAATTCTGATGTTATATTTATCAATTTGTTCATCTCCATTTTATTTTTAGCAAACAGCTTAATATCGTCCATGTACATGAGATGGGTAACTGTGGTGTTTGTGGTAAGTTTGTATCCAAATTTAGATTTATTTAGCAAATGTGATAGTGGGTTTAATGCAAGACAAAACCACAGGGGACTCAGTGAATCTCCCTGGAAAATACCATTTTGAATGGGAATCTCCTCTGTGGTGAGCGAGGTAGTATCATTTCTCAGAGATAGTGTTGTCCGCCAAGTACTCATGGTATTTTCCAGGAAGGTGATAATATCCGGATTAACTTTATAAATCTGTAAAACGCGAATTAACCAGGAGTGTGGTACACTATCAAAAGCCTTTTTATAGTCAATATATGACAAATGTAAGTTACGGCTATTGGATGTTGCATGTTTGAGTATAGTTGAATCGATGACAAGTTGTTCTTTACACCCTCTGTGATTTTGTCTGCATCCTTTTTGTTCTTCGGAGAGTACATTATTGTTCGTTAAATGGCTGTTAATTTTATTGGTAATACAGGATGTTATGAGTTTGTAAATGGTTGGTAGACATGTGATTGGGCGGTACTGAGAAGGATTGGCCGTGTCGTTGCTTTTAGGTATCATGAAAGTCATTCCCTTAGTAGCAAACGGTGGTAGTTCTTCATTTCCTCTAATGATGTTCGAAACGCTTTTTGCTAGGAATTCGTGAAGTTTACTAAATTTTTTGTACCAAAAATTATGAATCCCATCAACTCCTGCAGCCTTCCAGTTCTTCATCCTTCTCGTTACTGTTTCTATATCCATCTTTGACACCTCCTCATATTCCATCTCTTCAATATCATCTGCTTTCTCTTCCTCTACTTTGATCCAATTGGCCTGCTCATTGTGGTCTCTATCCTTTTTCCATATACCTGCCCAGTAGTCTTTTAGTTCTTCTTCTGTAGGCATTTCTTTCGCAATATTTTTATCCGGGCTTTCTTTCAGGGTTCTATAAAATATTTTCTCGTTTGTACTAAAAAGTTTATTATCAATTTTTCTCTGAAATGCTTTCTTGTATCGAGCTAATCTTTGTGATTTTAATGTTAGTTTTTGTTTTAGTGTGTCTAAAAACTCCTCAGGTTTATTATTATCCTTTTCATGAATTGAATGAACTTTGTATTTATCAAATATTACTTTAACCTTTTTTACTAATTTTTCGTGCCTATTATTATTTATAAACTGTGTTAATCTACCGATATCAGCCCGGATATTTACAATATCTCTTTCTAACCTAATTTGCCACGCCGGTTTTCCATTTATTCTCTTTTTGAATTGATGGTTTTGTAGGGATGAGATTTTATATCCCAAGTGTGTGGAAATCACTAAAGCGCTGCAATATACCAACGTATGTATATCTATTAAGTTTGAGTCACTATTACAGAACCTTCCTAAAATCTCGTGGTTAAAGGCATGCACAATTTCGTACAACTTCTTATTTTCTCGTAAACGAGGAAGTCTAGGCCTAGAGGTCGGATCAATTTCAGTGTATATGTCCAGTGTTTGTTTAAGCTCATCTATCAGTTCCTGAAGCGCGATGTTTGATGTTTGTGTAGGAGGTGGATCAACAGATGTTTCTAGGCCTGAAATGAGCTGTATAGGTGGTGTTTCATTGCTTTGAAGAGTAAGATTTGTGTCTAAGGATTGAGAAAAGCAAGGTGTCAGTGTAAATGTATCCTCTGCCTGACATGCTGTTACTAAAGGTGTTGCATCCTCATTTATTTCTTGTGCGCATCGCAGTTTTTCAGAAACTTCTAGTTTAAGTTTGTTAATTTGTTCGTCTGTTAATCGTTTGTTGCGGATAATTACTCTCAACTGATCCGCGACTCTTTGAGATGTTACATTTAGGGTTGGGTATTTTATTTTGAATTGATCGAAAAGTTTCTTACAGTACATCGTCTTATCGGTCTCTAAGTTGGTTACGTACAAATATGTGCGCATGATGAAAGTATTAATTTCGTCATTCCACTTCATGCGCACTCTGTTTTTGCCAGCCTTGGTGGTCGCGGGTTGGATGGCCGAAGCCTCCTGCGAAACATCCTCAACCGGAGTTACTGTTCTACTTCTAAGGTTGTGTGTGAGAGGTGCAACTATTAGTTGTTCTAATAGTCGTCTGTCAGAGACCGAAGATTTCGGTGAAGAAGAAAGTGAAGAAGTTGTAGAGTTAAAGTTTAAGTAAGATTGTGGAGAAGAAGGAAGTGAGGGAACGAGAGAAGAAGGTGAGGACAAAGATGATAGGGCTTCTTGTACCTCTTCAGCCCCATCTTTGTGGCTGCAATGGTCCCTTTTAAATAGACGGTTTCACTCGCTTTGTTTAATAATTCAAGGGGTATTTGAAGAGGAATTAACAGAATTCAAAATACGGAAGCGTTTTATGTTTTTTTGGTTTGTTTTTGGAGTTACAAGTATTGTATCTATTTCCAAGCCTGGTGAAGCCCACATGGAGCACATCACATGTCGTATCTACACACCAAATTCGGCGGGCCACTGCTACCGACAAGTTGACGCAACACAGTCGGCTGGCTACAATCCTCATACACTGAAATGTGGCACCAACCCGTCGGACTGTGTCGCCGACTTTGTTGTGTAGACTAGTGTAGACTCCATTACGTTGAGAAAAACCAACCCTTGTTATTATAAATATTATTAAACGGGTATTTGCCTGCGACGCAGGAGGTTGCGGGTTCGATTCCCGCCTCGGAACAAATTTGTGTACGATCTGCAAAAAATTGTTCCGTTGGTCTGGGTGTTTTCTAGGTATAGTAAAAATATCTATTTATGTAGTGTATTGTATTAAGTATATCAGTTATCTAGTACCCATAACACAAGCTCTGCTTAGCTTGGGGCTAGATAATGCTGTGTGGATTGTCCAGCATTATTTATTTATTTATTTATCGCGTTTATTTACCTATTTTTCCCGACGTTTCAACAGGTTTACACACTTTCGTGGTCACGGGATGACTGAGACTGCAGAAAAATAGGTAAATAAACGCGATAAATACCCGTTTAATAATACTAATAATAATGTGTTCAGATCGCGTAAGTTTTAAAATATTTATTGCCAACCCTTGTTTTTGTCGGGATGTGTCGCCGGATTTGGTGTGTAGACTCCATTAGGTATACTAAATAGTTCGTTCTAATCTCATCATGTTTTCTTTGTTTTCAGGTAAACATTCAATGCACAACATTAAAAACGAGAGGTTCTACATATTTCGAAACGTAAGTTCTAAATACCTAGGTACTTTAAGCAGTGTTTTGGTGGAATGTAGTTTGGTACTAGTGGTGAGGTAAAGAAATTAATTAGGAAAAAAAACTTAATCCCTTCCTTAATTATGATAGATTTAATTGTTTCTTTGTGGCAGATAATATTGTGCATTTTTAAAGATCATTCACTAGGTACGTATACAGGTAATAGGTAATTCACTTACATTGCTTCTTGAATTACAGGTTATGCCCATCATCACAAACACGTTCGTGAAGACGCCAGGTCTTATTTCTTTTTTTTTTCTTAAATCACCTACAAAATGAAAAAAAAAATACTTTTTTCCGGAACCCAATGAATTACTAATGACCGGTCTCCCACCCCCACGCCTACTGTTAATTCAGGGCAGAGCCATTTTTAAGTTTATTTTCAAAGAAAGCCTCCCTCATACTATTGTGCCATTAATTGACTCTACCTACATTGAAAAATTTATTATTTTGGATTTGTATAACCTTAGCTTATTTATTTTAATTTTTCTATTTCTCATTTTGCATGTTAATGCTATAAATGTTAGATTAGAGATAAGATTGGCATAAAACCACATTACCACACAGCAATGAATTTCATTGATCATTTGCCTAAACAACGATTTTTTATGGAGGGAAATATCTACGTACTAACCTAATTTGAGAATTAATACCTGGTGTCTTCACAAACGTATTCGTGATGATGGGCAGAACTTACCGTTAACACAGTATCAGCTATTTACCAATAACCCTGTATAGCTTTTTTTGCTAGAGTGTCACCGCTACGACTTACTAGTTTACAGAAAAAATACTTACCCGATATTTTTCGCTCATTCACCAGTGCCTAGCTAATATCCTGAAAAGCCCCTGCTTATTCATAAATCAAATAGGAAACACCTGTGCTTCCCTCGCAGGGAACGGAACGAGGCTATTGGCCATCACGCAATCTTATCTTCTCTGTCGCCAAAAGCATCATGTACGAAGCTTAGGCGGCGGTCCAAGTTACAGACCACTATTATTTTAATTTCATGTTTTACATTGCAAATATCTGAATACATATTCATTTGTTTTTTTGTGTATAAATTTTGTAATTTCGCTTTTTATATAGTATCCTACTATTTTAATGTTTTTAAGTCGTGTAAATGGACTCTAGTCGTATAAAATATAACAACGTGTACCTAAAATTAATAAAAATTCCGACACAATGTAATTATTGTTTGAGAATAAATAAATGAAATGAAATTAAAAACAGAAGAAATCAAACTAATATTATAAATGCGAAGTATTGGATGGATGGATGAATTTAATGATTTATGTACGACAAAAAGTAAACATAGGTATCTACTTAAAATAATAATGGATTTTTGTTTGTAACTACTGAAGGAATCGCGCTGACATTTTGCATCGGAACCGGCGGATGGGCAGCATGACCTAGCCTCAAAAAGACAGACGCTATAGGTACTTAGGCTTAACACCAGATAAAAAATGTATTTTGGTCTATTGTAGAATGTTTTTTGTGCAGAAATTTCTGTAACACTACTTAGGTTGTTCCATTCATAGAAGATCAAAGAATGAAGTGAGGAGTTTACGATTTCTAGTTTGGCTATAATGGAACACCATTTTCAGACTAATTTAGAATAGAATAGAATAGAATTTATTTCGACACACACAATATAAAACAACCAAACAAACGATTAGGAGCTAAATAAGGTACATGCAAATATTGGCCGTCAAATCGAGCTTTGCCCCCATGACCCTGTGCCGAAATAGGCATTGGCTCAGCATGTGTTGAGCGGTTGCCGCTCAGCGCTGTTTTTCAGCCAAAAACCTTTATGTTGGCGTTACGGACTAGTCGGTGACAATTAAGCTTTTAAAACAAACAAAACAATTTTAAAAAGGTAGGTTTGTAAACATAGGTAATAAAAGAGGTTTACCTCTTTTATTTTTACACCCCGCTGTTGGTAGGTAGGTCTCGGGTAATATTGGTACAAATAATTATATATTATATGGGTAAACAGTAATAAATATAATAAAAGAACGGAAAATAAGTGTGGTTATAAATTATTTAAAATATATTTGAAAGGTTAGTCGTAATTTGTTATAGGTACCTACTTAGATGACGCACCTACAACTTATTTTTTAGGTAAGTAATAAATGTGCATGCAGGTAATAAATGTGCATCTTTAAGATCCTATGTACAACATGTTTGCAATAGAAGTATTGAGTAAGTAAAATAAATAAATAAATAAATAAATAAATAATGCTGGACAATTCACACAGCATTATCTAGCCCCAAACTAAGTAAAAATACTTACATGCGCTTTTGAAGACCAAAGAAGGTTTATTTTATGTAAGTTAGCTAGATAATCGAGCTATTTATATTTAAGTTGCCAAGATTCCTCTGTTCATCAACAAGAAACGCTTTGAGTTTTTTTCTGAAATTAAATCTATTACCGAGGTTTCTAATCGGTGGCGGTATATTATTCCAGCACTTGGAGGCTGCGTATCTGAAGCTACCACGAAAAGCTGCGGATCTGTGCTGCGGGGTTGCAAGCTGCTTTGAGCATTGCCTAAATTTGATATGTAACTAAAATAAAAAAGCTATAAAATTGTAAAGCGACAAAAACCGATTTATTATTGCAATGAGTCACAAAAAGGCCCCACTCACATGAGTGTGTTGTAAAAAAAAACCTTTTAACTACCGCTAAATAGTTTTGTTTTAGATAATTATAGCTATTTATTTATCATCTGATAATTAAAGAAAAACAGCTGCACTATCTAGTGCAGCTGTTTTTCTTTAATTAATGTTCGGAAGATGTTCATGTTCGCTTAGCTTATAACTCAATTCCCCCGACTTCCCTCGCCGCTGTCTAACGGACAATAGGCAGGAGCGACTGGCGCATTATACCCGAAGAAAACTTGAGGGCTGTCTATACGGGAGGCCAGGATTTGTGAATGGACTGACTGTCATCTTTAGAGTTTACTTTATAATCTAGATTCTGCTTGAAAATTGTGTTTGGTGATAATATTATTAAAGTCTTCAGTCCGCTTCAGCTTATAACTCAACATCCCCCGGCTTCCCTCGCCGTCCTAGGCAGGTCTGACGGACAATAGGCAGGAGGGACGGGCGCATTGTATCCGTGGAAAACTTGAAAGCTGTCTATACGGGAGGCAAGGCTTTGTGAATAGTCTCTATCTTTACAGTTTAGTTTAGAATCATTTAAGAATTTTAGAAAGTGCTTAAACGTTAAATTTATTTTGAATGGCTATCAACGGTTTAATCATCGGTTTAAAGAATCTTTATTTTCTCAAAGAACATAAATACAGTTCACTTATATGAGAAAAACAAATCTCACACATTATATTTAAGTATCTACTTAGGTTTATATTTAAGTTCGAGTGTTTTTATCTACCCATTAACATAATGTACAAACTACTTGGTACAAAACAGGAGAAAAAAAAGCTATGGTAGAAAATAAAACAACTTAATCAAATTAACAATACAAGTTAAGGAACAAAACCTATTTGGTATTCGTCCCTGCACATGAAATCCATAATTTTCTATAGACCTAGGTACCTTTTATCAAGTTTTTATTAGTAGGTAGTATAGGAACTACTAAACGGAGCTTTTTATTTACTTAACTTATAATAATGAACAAAAGAGATTAAGTATTCATGAGACCTTTCTGCTTTTTCTAAATGTCCGTAGTGAATTCGATCAGTTGTCCACCATCTAAATATCTCCGTCTGAAATTTTTTAGTTAACCTCTAGAATCTTGTGGAGATTCTTGTCCTAATATGAACCATTCGCTATAATGAACCATTCGCTCCACTTCCTAGATATTCAAAACGTCAAGGGATTCCAGGCTTCATGCCTTCAATAAATGCAAAGCCAGCGGAGCGGGTAGCGAGGCAATCAGGGGGTTCCCACGGGGCGGCAGGAACTAGGATCTTACTAACGAAGCATCGATCGAGGCTTTGGACCTGTTCATAAACATGATTGATCAGTATTCTTCAGAGGAAAATGGGGCAAAAGCCTTTATTCACAAAGAAAATTATAATATAATTAATATTTACAATTGAAACAATTGAGCTAACTGCAAACAATCTACAGGTAGCTCAACTGATCCATATCAATACCAGTCGGAAGCGTCCCCAAGACCCTGGCTGCATTGCCCCGCTGTATGGCAATGCTGATGCGCTGTGCCAGATACTGACCAGCTCTCGGGTCACGCGTCGCTTCGACCAGACGCTCAGATAATTTTTTGAAAACCCGAAGACCCCACGGACCTAGGGTCTCGACTCCAAGAGGAGCAAATGTGTAGGCTCTGTCGAAACCTGCATATTTGCGCCTCTTGAGATCTTCGGCCAAATCTGCCGCCGCGCCTGCCCTCACGGATGTCCTCGGAAGATCGGAAGATGGAAAGGCGCAAGTGTGTCGACGCATGTAGCGTTCCACACAATGGGCCAATAATAATGTATCCTTCAGTATCCTAGTTCAACGATAATTATGCCTGCATTTTTTGACTTTAGTAACGGAAGAGGCGACAAAAACATGAGCGAAAACAGAGTAAAACTTGGCCGTTGCTTATTGCCCTAGAATGGACACATTTTATCGGCCAGTTGTTTGGCTCTTCTACAAGTTTTTCTACAACTTCGTTATAATAGGTAATCATTGAAACTGCGTGAATTACCAATAACCCAGTATAAGTGTCTTCTCAAGAGTAGGTATTGCTATCATTTTCCAAGAGATCTCTCGAGTTGCTGTCTCCCTCTCCTCTGTCGTTAGTCGGGTAAAAAACAACTCCGCTTCTGTTCCCGCTCCACTCTCCCGTCCAGTGAAACACAGCACGACCTTATTCCACTTTAATTAGTTTTATATGTTTTATTCCTAACCTTACGTGACTTAGCAAAAGTAAGGCTTTAATTCCCCTTTCTTAATGTACATAAGTAGCCCATTAATGAGAATAAATAGCACATTTAGCGGCCCATACATCGCGCCGAATGACTTCCTACTTCGTACTTTTAAAGTATAAATCGTCACATTCGTTCTAAAATGCAATTTCGCAGAAAGCACTAGCATTTTAAAAGAATTACCTTTCCCGACTGCTGTTGGAAGGCTGTTTTAGAAGATGTACCTAGCATGGTCTTGCACATTAACAAAACGAAAAAAGTTTTCGTTTAGGTAATATTACTGATGACCAATGTGGCGTGGCGGGTGAAGGTCCGCCTGCGATGCAGCAGGTTACGGGTTCGATTCCCGCCTTATTACAAATTTTTGTACGATCAACAAATGTTTGTTCCTGGTTGGATGTTGGTTCCTAGAAAATACCCAGAAGGGTATTTTTTATACATAAAACAATCTAATAAAATCTAATAATTCTAGGTGTCCGCGAAATTTCTAGTGTTTCACTCCCAGCTTTTTTGTCATCAGTACATGGTACTAAAGATCTTGTTCATAGCATTTTAGCTAAGTGTCAAAATTTAGAAATTACAGGTTTTGATGAAGCTTTACACGCATGGAAAATAGCCTGTCCTGACACGAATCTGCCCAAAGTCCTTTCTTCTCAGAGACTGTGGGATGAGCCAATATGTGAGCTGGTACGGAAAAATCTTAGTTATACGTCAACCAGCTCATCAGAACGTGCTCGTCTACTCGCCGTTTCCGAGTGGGAATCAGGACTTTGGCTACATATTCTGCCTTCGAAAAATCTAGGTACCCTTTTAGATAATAACTCATTTCGGGTGGCCACCTCTTTGCGTTTAGGTTCTCCTTGCCTAGTTGCACACCGTTGTCAGTGTGGTGAAACCGTCGACAAGTTTGGTCACCATGCATTGGCATGTGTCTCTAGTGCAGGACGTGTGTCCCGTCATGGTTCAATTAATGACATAATCCGTCGGGCTTTTACCAGCGTCAGTGTCGCAGCTACACTTGAACCACGTGGCCTTATGCGAGATGATGGTAAAAGGCCTGACGGTATGACTCTGATTCCCTGGAAGATGGGTCGGCCTTTAGTTTGGGATGCCACGTGTGTAGATACCCTAGCGCCTTCACATCTTGCAGGGACATCGGTAAGGGCCGGTTCTGCAGCAACATCAGCGGAGTCCCTTAAACGGCGAAAATACGCTAACCTTGACCGAGGTTACCTATTTGAGCCGTTTGGGGTAGAAACCCTTGGTCCTTGGGGTCCTGGGGCGCACGCAATTTATAAAGATCTTACCAAACTTCTTAAAGAGTCCACAGGTGATCGGAATGCTGGCTTCTATTTCGGTCAACGAATTAGCATTGCCATTCAACGTGGCAATGCTGCCAGCATTCTGGGCACTCTGCCTTCTGGTGACGGCTTAGATTTTTAAGAAATAGATATAAGTGTATATATTAGTTGTAATTGTTTTATTCTGTTACTGTTATTTTCTATAGTTATTCAAGTAAAAGCTTTATTAAACAATCTATCTATTAAATGTATTGTATTATGTATATCAGTCATCTAGTATCTTTAACATCATACATATTGAGGCTAGATGGTGATGTGTGGACTGTCCAGCATGATGTATTTATTTATTTAGGTACCTGTTTACCTGTCCAAGTTGTACTACTACAATGCAACGAATCACTCAAAATCATTCATTCAATAGAAAACTACAACCCAAAGCAGGCAGTAAGTTGCAATTGTAACAAAAATAAAAATAAATAAATACTCGTTTCATAAATTCTCTTTAGATCCCTAAGTTTAATGTAAGAAAACTCTTTTAGAGTTAATCTCGCCTTTGTACATGACCATTATTTGCTAACTTTTATAAATGTTTTAACGTATGTGTACACTAAAGAATTTCGGAAAACAAATATAAAATCATATTTTCGTGTACTGTGCACAACCCATACTAAGGACTCTGTATACAGCTGTTTTTGGTTTATTCAAGTTATAATCTCCAGCTCCCAGCTTTACTCGGGTGGTTCATAGATTAAAATAGCCTCGAGCACTCTGAAATACTTTATTAGATAAATAAATGTTTATTTTGGGACCACTTAGTTCTAGAGAAAATCAGAATTACTTTATTATATAACTTAGTTTATCTTTCCTCTCCGCCTCGCACCGTGGTATCTCACCATAGCGAGCCCGTGCGAAACGTTAACCATACGACGACGACCTCCGTGGCGCAGCGGGCGAAGGTCCGCCTGCGACGCAGAAGGTTGCGGGTTCGATTCCCGCCTCGGAACAAATTTGTGTACGATCTGCAGAAATTTGTTCCGTTGTTTTGGGTGTTTTCTATGTCTTATAAAAAATATCTATATATGTAGTGTATTGTAAGTATATCAGTTATCTAGTACCCATAACACAAGCTCTGCTTAGCTTGGGGCTAGATAATGCTGTGTGAATTGTCCAGCATTATTATTATTATTATTATTATACTCCAGCCAAACTTGATGTGAAGTTTTGGTATAAACAAACCGCCAATACTTAACCTTAAATTCACTTACGGCTTACGGGGTTCCAAAAATATATGCTCCGTCCCACTCTTATGAACGCGAAATCCTGCATAACCTTTTCAAAAAACGTTGGTATTCTTCCAACACAAACTAGGTTTGTAGTAAACCCGCTTACATTCATAATGGATCCCATACTTGATTTTACCCAAAAAAATATTTTGCTATTAAGGCCAGGTAGTCCTGCAGCAGTAGGCGTAAGGGAAAATGCGCGATTGATTTTTGTAGTTATTTAAACATGGTGATTAAGAAAATCATTTTATCAAGTCAAACTCTGCGAATTTGTTTAGAAATATTAAGTGTCCTTAGTTGAGCACAAAAAAAAATGTGATATCAGGAGTTCGCTAGTCATAGTATGGATATGGATTGGAGTGCGGGGTGCGGCAGGGGGGGCTAACTTCTCCTAAGCTCTTCAATTTGTACGTCAATGACCTCATAGCCGAGCTCAGCAGCATGCGGGTCGGGTGCCGCGTGGATGGTGTTAGTGTAAACAACATCAGCTACGCGGACGACATGGTGCTGCTGGGCCCGACTGCGGGGTCTACCGAGGAGATGTTGAAGGTTTGCGGAACATACGCTGCATCGCACGGCCTCACCTACAACGTGAAAAAATGTGAATACATTGTCTTTAAGACCGCCGGTAGGACCCCCAAGAACACTCGTGACTTAACCCTAAATGGTGCCAACATTAAGCGAGTCACTCAATTTAAATACCTAGGGCATTTCCTTACCGACGATCTTAGGGATAATGTAGACATAGAAAGGGAACGTAGGGCTTTGGCGGTTCGAGGCAACATGTTGACCCGTAGATTTGCCCGTTGCTCTGACGAAGTGAAAGTTACTCTATTTAAAGCTTACTGTCAGAGCCTGTACACGGGTAATCTATGGGTTAGCTATACCAAAAAATCGTTGGAGGCCCTACGTGTCCAGTATAATAATACTTTTAGGATGCTGCTGAGACTCCCCCGTTTTTGTAGCGCCTCAGAGATGTTTGCTCAATATCGAACTGATGGTTTCCACGCCATCATTCGGAAGAAAACAGCATCACTGATGAGCAGGACGAAGGCCAGTCACAACAGCATCCTAAAAACCGTGGCGGAACATTGTCTGTCTCCCATGTGGAAACATTTTGCAAAATGTGTTGCTCCAGTCTGTGGATATGATGTCTGATTGCGATGATTAAATTAAAATTAATAAATTATAATTAAATTGAATTTTACCTAATAATTTGAAATTGTAAGCTTATTATCTAATCTTAATTTTTATTTTTATTTATTGACAGTGTTATTTTGAATTTTATTTAATTATGTGTGTGTGTGTACTATGGATTATTTTATCTGAAATAAATGAAATACAATACAATACAAATACAATAGTATTGAAAAAACGTTAGAAAAAGGGGTAAATTTGAGATTATTTGCTATCGAGTGAAGTTCATTAGATCTTGTAACTGAATGCGACTTTGACTAGACTAGATAGGTAATATATATCTTTGTGTCAGTATTTTAAACACTATTTTCTAAGTCTCAGATGGTTTTAAAAATCACAATAACGCGGCCTCTGCTGGCCTACCAAGCCTTAAAGAAAATTACCATTTAAAAAAATAATAGAAATAAATTAGAACTAAGAAATCAAATAATGGGTATCCCAAATTTTTTTCGACTTCAACTTGATTTCTTAGAAATTACCCTGAACAAAACCCTCACAGTTTTGCCTTAAATAAGAAATAGTATTTACAATTGAAAGAATTGAGCTTACTGCAGACTGTTGCAAACAATCTGCAGATAGCTCAACTGATACATATCAATACCAGTCAGAAGCGTCCCTTAGACGCTGACTTCCTTGCCTTTTGCCTTCAAGAGTTACGTAAGCACCTAATTTACTCAATTTTAGTTCCTAAGCAGCAAATGCACTAAGCACTAAGCACTAAGCACTAGTGCCCTACAGTGCCCTTACGTCGAGCACTCTCCGGTCTCTCGAGTCTAGTGTCTCGAAGCTCGTTAGAAAGTCACTTCTCTGTGGAAAGTATTGGAAAATACGGTAGTAGATTTTCTTAGGTTTTCTACCTGGTTTGAGGTTTGATTAAAAAAAATAACTGTACAGAATGGATCAGAAGCCGGAGCTTTTTTAGGTCAGCCGCCAACTCTTACAGGAATGTCTAAAGGGCCAATATTTAGATTTATGAGTACCATGTGCCAAACACCCTATACCGAAAATACGCGTGCGAAGTCGCGGGCAGAAGCCAGTTCCCTATATGTACCTATGTAATATATTTCCTACTAGCTGCTGCCCGCGGCTTCGCCTGCGTAGTTCCCGTTCCCGTGGTAATTCCGGGATAAAACATAGCCTATGTCCGTCTCCTGGTTCTAAGCTGCCTCCCCACCAATTTTCAGCCAAATCGGTTCAGCCGTTCTTGAGTTATAAATGGTGTAACTAACACGACTTTCTTTTATATATATAGATTAAAAAGCAGTGCCGGTGCGCCCTGCGAGCCGTGAAGCCAACAAACAATAGCTGTTTGACAATCATGCTCTGGTGGTCATTTGAAATTGCAACCATTTTTAACCTACCTCGAAAAAATTAGGTTCTATGTTCAGCTATAGGTATGTATGTTTTTTATGTATATTCGACGATTTATTTGTCAACTAGTTTCTGCCCGCGGCTTCGCACGCTTTGTTTCTATGGAAACGTTTAAAGGTGATTGTCTATCCCATGGGAACTGATTTATGGGATAAAAAGTAGCCTATGTTTGATTCCAGGATTCGAATTACCTGTATGCAAAATTTCAGTCCGATCGGTCCAGTTTTTGCGTGAAGAGGTAACAAACATCCTTCCATCCATCCAAACTTTCGCATTTATAATATTAGTGTGTTTAACAAATATCTGTTCAATTCGATCACACAGTTCTACCACCACTTTCCTCGGCTTAAGGTGAATCTGGGTATCCATTAACTACCCCTTTCGAAACACTATTTAATAAATAATATTCATCCAGCCCGTCCCTTCCCGAGGGAAATTACAGAGGAAATGCACAGATACAATTTGCATGGCCAGCTTATTGCAAATTATGTTTTCACACCATTTTCTGATATCAAATTGTTATGAAAGAGAAACTAAGGATAAAAAGAAAAACTATTTAGTTTTATCTCCCTACCTATATAGCGCTTATTTTTTTTTTTTTATTTAACACACACATTACAACGAGCTATTTGCAGGCTGTTATCTTATATATCTATATACATAAAACATAGTTAGTTACACCATTCACACAAGAACGAAGACGATTTTAATAATCTTTGAGTTGTTGGATTTGTCTCCGCCCGGAATAGCAGAATAACTACCAAATAATTAGGGTTCCGTGCAAAAACAAAATAATACACGCATGAACCGCGGGCACAGCTAGTATTATTATAAATTGTTATTGTTAATACCTAAAACATTATCTTTAAAGGAACATTTTCTTGCAATCCTACCAATAAGGTTGGTACCACTTTTTTATTAATTTATTTACCGCAAGGAAAACCAACAGCACATACACACAAATTACATAAAAGAAGTCGAAGCAGGAGGCTCTAAAGAAGTTTTTACGGTTAAAACCTAGGGTTTGTTTAGTTTAGTAAGAAGATCTAAGGCCCTGATTATGAAAGCTTGAAGTCAATCTATGCTTTCGAGACGTTTATTCCATAGTAAAGCGTTACTCAAGCATAGATGGATGACTGAGCAAGCTTTCATAACAAGGGCTTCGGGTATTTAGGGGCTAACTAAAAGAATTGAAACCCATGCTTGAAATTAGCTAGTAATATTTTCACCTAAAAGTTGCAAGTAAAGATGTTTAAATGCTTATTTTAATATCATAAAATTTATTTCGACCGCTTTTAGCCCACTTTGCAGTTGGCTTCCTTCAACTGCAAAGTGGGCTAAAAGCGGTCGAAATACCTAGGTTGGCTAAGAATAAAGGCTGCTGGGATGTTTTGACCCGGAATTGGGTTATTACATTTATAATTAGAGCCCGTTCCGGTCTGAAGGCGGGAAGGGAAGGTAGAACTTGAGGTGTTTTTTTTATTTCTGGATTATATTAAAGTGATTTTTCATCAGATCATACTTATTTCTTGCGGACTTAGTGCAAACAAATGTACTTATGTCGGTGTAAAACAAATTCCATTTTTTTTATTTACAATTTCAAATAAGCCGAATAGTTGATCTCTGTCATGTTCCAGGATAGCCCCCTTTCGGCTTAGGCTTTTTATTGTACTTTGATCGTGTAAAAACTTAAAAAGCCTCAAAAATCGACTCTTCTTCTAGCTATGCATCATCTTCTAGATATCAAGTCGTACAATTCAAACATAAGGCAACCCCAGAAGAACGTAGAGTTATCAAAACCCAATATGACCGGGGTTGCCCGATATTGAATAAATTTCCCCAAATCGCTCTGAGCCAGGTGTACATATTCAGTCAAAGATTGATTCGTATCCTTTAACCTATTGCTTATTTTTTCATCGAATATTTTATTTACCCAAACAATTGCCGTTATCTATTTTATTTTTCCCATTTTTGTTACGATACGGTTGAGTAAATCAGTAAATCCAAGGGTTTTGTTATGGTTTAACTTAGATATGACTTTCGATCTTTACTTTCCAACTCGCACCGTCTATTTTTATGAGGTCTATCAAGGAGTTCACGTCAGAGGTATGCTTAAAACTTTTAAATCCATCATGGTTATTAACACTAAAGTTATTTACAACGGGATACTAACCATGATTTGAGTTTTGAGTTTTGGCTTGATTTCAGTTATTCCATGATCATGGCACATGAAACTGTGTCGAAATATTGGAAAGCTCAAAAATCAAATCAAGGTAAATATCCCGTTGAAAATGACTTTAGAGGTATGCTTGTGTATAATTCAATGCAAGAAATAAAAACTTTCTTAAAGGCAAGCTTTTGTATCATCTATGATCAAACTGCTTAAAATACAAATCCAACGAACCCAAGCTCGACGAGTTACTTCGTTTCGTTTAAGAGTTCCTATGGTCACCTTCTGTCTCCATCATACCAGCTCGATGGTGCCTTAACATTGCATTATCACCGAACTTAAATAAAGTAGGTATGCCAAATTGTTGCTCTATCTATTTATTGGCCTAAAATGCAGTTGCAAGATTTGTCACACACATCATACTGCATAGTTACTAACTAAAAAGGCAAGTTAAATAAAAGTGATATTTTATTTAATCATAAAAAGGCCTCAAGTTCTCAGTGGGAAGTTTCTCAGTGGGAAGTAACTGATAAGATCCTTCGTCTCTATATCACCTACAAAAACTCAGTAGATTCATCCAATACTACCTGAGCCTAGGAGTCCATTATTTGTCGATAGATAAAGCCCCTTCGAGGGTTTCATTCACGGGAGAGCCCGGGACGTTATCATTATCCTGTTTTATGCCCTGCGTAAAAATACGACGTATCTAAGAACTTTTGGTGATGTTCTGGGTATTTTATGACCCAGATGTTATGTGCCTAGAATTATGGTAAGTGCGGTTATGAATTACCAATTGATGACATTTTAGTTCTGGCAACATAAACTTGTAAAGGACCATGGACAGTTTTCTTCGAACTCAGGGCCTACTTATCAAAATTTGTCCAACAGTGAAGAAACATGTCATTTGAAAGCTCTTGGGATAAAAATTTATGATTGCAGTCAATGGCAAAAATATATTCTTTAGTAAAGTTTATTTTAGCATCAATCACATACCTTATCGAAACTAAATAAGCCCTATGCCCAATAATGATAAGTTTATGGTATGTTTCTTCAAATTCGTTGTTGTTGAGATAACCATAACAGTGGAACTAAGTACCTACAAACAATAATGCCGGACCACATTTATTATCATAGCTAAATTTTTGAATACGCGGCAAACTCAAGAAAAGTATTTCATGACAGGCATTCTAGCCAAAACCTGGCTGAAATCGCTTTCAGTGATAAGGTCATCTATTACGCTATTTACTTCATGACTCATGCATGAGTTATAAAATATTTTTTTATTTTGTTAGTGCAGACAACGTTGAGATAAACTATTCTAAAAATGCACGCCAAAATGCACGGCCCTTCCAATAAACGTCATACAATCGGCGTTCATTTTTAGAATGCCTTATCTCAACCTACCTATTAATTTATTCGCGTATCTATTTAGAAAACTTTGTCGTGTACAACCAAATCTTATAAAAATTTAGCAGACTTTTAGCTCAGTCCTAATCTAAACATGCTTAAATTTTACTACATCGTTCAGTGCGTCCCAAAAGTCTCCTCACGTAAAACCAAGATTGGTCTCGCATTGGCCGGAAAATCACCTAATTTTCTGTTTAGGAAACAATTTTCCCATTCGCAAAATTTACCTTATGCTCAAATATTCCGATTGCTGTAGGTAATGTAAGTATCTTTTTTAGGGGAAATCTGAGATTGTTTTTTTGGGTGCGAGGCGCGTGTTTATTCGGGTATTTCGAATTAAATATGTTTTCTACAATTTCTCCGCGGTAGGTAGGTATACCAATTTTGCTTTATCGTGTGTAGTACCTACCGAACTCAATTCGTTATTCGACGCCTCGATCAATTCGTACAGGCATTAGTAATTACTAATTAGTAGTTGTCATTCGACTTAGAAGATTAGTATACTTATTACTAATACCTATTCAAGTCGAATGAGTAAATTAGTAGTCGTAGATCATTCGACTAGCCAGATCATTCGCAGTCGCGCATCATTATTTTCAATCTGTTGGATAGGGTTTGATCACACCTGTCCCAAACAAGACGGGGACAGGCGTGATCAAATCACATTTCCTACAACTTACATAAACTAAATACACCGTAGTTCGTAGTTAACCCGCTTCCGTCCGTGATCAATTCGCCAAACTACGATTGTAAAACTACCTACCTACACCTTTACAACTGCCATTCATAAATTCCGTAGCTTGCGATTTTTCCAAGCACTTTAACAAACACAAACCAAATAAAACAAAACAAGTTAATTGATGAATCATGAAATTAAGAAAGATAATTTTATTTATAGTGGACCGTATTACGGTTTACTTCGAAGTTGCCAATGTAACGCCATCTAGCTTTCTAGTTTAGCACCGTAGCACCTTATGCGATAGCAGCGCTCTCTAGTGTGGAGTAGTGGAACTACATTGTAATGCTACGACGTAGCAGCGCATCGCTACGAACCGTCTACAAACTGTTGAACAGTAACACAATTTCTCGTGAGATGGCGCTACAGGGAAACGTAACGGTTTTTGGAAGCAAAATAAAAATACTGGCGTATAGGTCTTTCAACAGACGATAGGGTTTAGCAGAAGAATTACCACAAATAAATTTTTGGAATAAAAATTTTAAGAAATCAAAATTTTACAAATCAGCCTTTTTAAATATTCTTATTTATTCTTATTTATTGCGAAATATCATACAAAATCAAAACTATTAAAAGTTAATAAAAACAAAACCCGAGAAAAATGCAAAAAGAATGCTCCGCCGCGACAGTTTTCACTGCCGTGACCAGGATTCGAACCTGGGTTACTACGGCCACAACGTAGGGTCCTAACCACTAGACGATCACGGCTATCGGAGCGATGAGCGTGTGGTCGAATTTAGTAGTAATACTCAGATCATGAGTGTTGAATACAAATCTGGGCCCCGACTTCGATTTGATTGCGGGTGCACAGTTGGTTAATAATAGCTTTGATAAGGTATTACATACTTCATTTGTAATAATGCATAATGCTGAATGAGTAATACATAAGTACAGAAGCCTGGACATAAGGCGGAAAGTTTATAAAATTCCCGCCTTATGTACTTACCTACTATGAACTGATATTATAATATCTATTTATTTCAGGAAATATCAACAGCAGAGGCAGGCAGTATTCTTATAGTTACCTAATATTCAGACACAGATAATACTTACAGTGAACTTACTAAGAAAAAAAAAATTTGATCAATAAGAATTTTAGATTACTGAGGTAGGTACAACATCTGAGGCTGACGATTAAATTCCATAAATGAGTCGGTTTATTAACAAAGAAAGTTAGCAATAACAGAATAAAGCAATAACGATTACTATATTTGCGTATTTACACTTTTCGGTATCAATACCTTTTTATATATGGCTGACGGCTACGCTGTAGGTAGATATTACCTACCTAATCGTAAGTTCATAAGGCAGGTACCGAAAAGTATTTTTATTATGATAAAAATGCGAGACAGTAGGTATGTCTGCAAATAACAAAACACGGACCCGACAATTTTACAGTTGACTTAAAATTTCAAAAACAGAATCAAGCTCCCCTAACATTCCCATAAAACATGTCGAATTCGCAATGCAAATTACCAACCAAAATGGGTCCAAAATGGATTCAAAGTGACCAGCTCCTTCCAAACCAGTTCGAAATTCAAAAGATCCCCAGATCTCCATAGGGATCATAATATGAATTATACAAAGATAAATCTCTTATCAAGCCATTCGTGGCAAGCGTAAACCCCTCAAGATGTTAACATACGTAGAATAAACAATATGTTGGTTCCTAGTGAATTCGCAACTGCGGGATGGTCAAACATGATTCGCACATTATGTGGTAGAATTATGAAGGTTTAGAATAGGCACTTATTAAATAATAATAATGTTAGATTTCTCTCAGCATCGACTGGCTATGCATGATGCATGTATTCCTTGAAATAATTATCGGAAAATTACAACTCAAGTGACGTTTTTACAGAAGTGTCCGTAAAATTTTTTTTTTGTGTGTTAACTATGCGTGGAAAAAAAGTTATGTTGGATTATTCACACAGCATCAATAATACAAACAAATAAAATTGAGTGGCTACTTGTAACGGCTACATTTTGACAGAACTTTCACTGGTAGTTAGCTGATTAAAGAGCGGGTAAAATACATATTTAGTCTATTTTTATTTTTATTTTTTAAAAAGATTAGCATTCTCCGCAAAAAAGACGCTGAAATTGTGAATTCTACGCAAAGATCATAAAGCTGACTAAATTTTAGAAATGGCACTTTCAAATTATTAGCCCTAAATAAAAGTGTTATTCGGGTCTAATTAATTGAATGTGCCATTTCTAAAATTTAGTCAGCTCTATGATCATTGCGCCGAGTATCTCTACAGGGTGATTCACATTACTGACCCCTGCGTTTCGAGTACAGGTCGCGTCGGTCTGATCACCCCTCTTGTTCTTAACTAGCTGGATTGCTTTGGAGATGTTTTATTGAGTGTACCTTACCAAGAAGTTATGAGAAGGTTTATTTATAGTTAAAATAACTTACCTAAGTGTATTTCTACCAAAATTACATCCCGTAACCACGACAGAGTGTAAACCTGTCGAAACGTCGGAAAAAATAGTTTACACTTAAGTCATCTATCTCTACAAGGGGATATTTACCATGATTTGAGTTTTGAGCTTTCCAATCTTTCGTCTCAGTTTCATTCGCCATGATTACGGTATAACTGAAGGCACTGCGAGTGAGTTATTATTGGCAGATAAATCGATCTACCCTTATTTTTTATCCTTTATGATAAAAATGAGGGTAGATCGATATTGCATAAATGGCTTTAGTGTTAGTAACCATGATGGATTTAAAAGTTTTATTATGTATAGTTAAATAAACGCGGTAAATACCTAACCGTTATATTGTTAAAATGTGTTTTGATCGAATTTCGATTGAAAATATTTACTCAGTTATTGCGAAGTCCGTTTGTTACTAAGTATTTTAGTTACAAATAACTAGTCCAGGCTGGGAGCAAATTCGTAACTGGCTTCATATGCAATTCCTATTTTTCTTCAGTGTCATCCATACGGAAGACCAGCGCTATGGTAAGATCTGCTCTACCATAGCAAATGCTCAGTGGAGACCGATTTTGTTAGTTTTCTTGTAAATTTAAGGTTCTTATTATATTCTTTTTTTTTCTCTATAATCTGGCCAAAAAAAATCTATTTACTTGAAAGTTGAAAAGTGTGATATTTTCACACTTTTCAACCTTCAAGTAAATAAACGCTCGCAGTATAAACGGTTACCTGTTACCTTTTCACCACCAAACGGGTGAATTGATCTTTATGAATTTTGCGAGGAGATAGATTGTATACTAGGGAAGAACAGGCAGAAACTGTAGCTATTATCTGGACCACGCTTCCCATACGCCACATAAGTACAATAATTAACGTGGAAATAACCTTGAAACTTCCATCTATTGTACGAAACCCTGTTTCTAACAATAGAGGCGTCCCTTACGGTTCATCGCGTCCTTGGTTATACCTTGGCCCTTAGGCCAAATTAGACAATTACCTATAGACAAAATTTAAACAACTGTATCTAAATGTTGATAATCCTTTACATCCGTAGTAAAGTAAACTTTTTATTTTATTGTGAGAGTTTGAACAATTAATAAAATTGTTGACGGTAAGTCGTTGGGTAAACATCCTGTTTGATTTTTTTTTACCCTTTCTATTTGATGTGTCTTCATTATTTTTATAAGGTGAAAAAAAATTCAGTGCCACCACTTACGACTCTACATTATTTTGAGGGATTTTTTTCTCAAAATTGGTCCCACAACGCACTGTATTAGCAAAAAGACCGTAAGTACAAAATATTGTAAAATTAAGTTCTCACTAAATAAATATTTTTCGTTTGCTGTTAGCTGGGCATAAAATTTTCGATAATCCGGTAAACCCAAACGATTTCGTTAAATATTCACAATTTCGGCAATTTTTCTTCACGTGGGGATCATAATAGAACCAGAACCCCTAGTTTATCTTCAATATTTAGTAGATCAAGCCGAACCAAAATTATTTTTATTTATCTTGTAGTACACAAAGTTAAGTAAACTCAATTTTAATCCATCGATATAGAGTCCTTTCATAGCATTAGCTTTTTCAAAATTTGACTATACGTTCTTGATAAAATTCTACTTTTAATATAGGGCGTCTGTGAATAAAAGTAATATTTTTGAAAACATACGACGGTATTTGTGTGATGAGTTGACAGAAATACGCATAGATTCTTTTCAAATATAAAATTATTCTACTATTGGAAAGTTATTGTTTATTCTGGAAGCTTTTCTGAGAATATAAATAAGGTATTCAATATTTCTTTTGTAAAATGTAATCGTATATCTTGGGTTTTAATACATAAAATTTGCGGTTGACCTTTAGTCTATACATTTTACAATTTATTGACAAAAATCTGACCCTCAAGCAAGATTACTATTTTATTGATCTTTTCTATGATTGGTCAGAGACCCGCTGACGGTCTGAAAAAAATACTGTAGCTCCATAATCGGATAATAATGGATTAGTTATGATCTAACGGAATAAATCTATAACCAATGTAATAATATCAAATATCAAAGTGTTTTTTTTCTTTAGACCTTACAGGACTCCTGGAATGCCTAAAAGATGAGGCTTGGTCCATTTTGCTCGTATGTATTTTTTTTTAATTTTGACTTGGTTCGTTACTTTCCGATAATAGGAGATATTGATAACATTGTAATTGTCAATAAAATACAATAAAATCTACTTGAATCTACCTGTCAATCATTCAATCATTGATATAAAGGATTTTAATTATTATTTTCGTAACCTACCAGTGTTTCGTGTGAAATATCACCCTTTTAACCCCTTACTTCACACCCCATTCGTTCTTCATTAGAAAGGTATTCTCAATTTTGACTGACATCTGACATCTTATCATGTTAAAAGTTTGATCTTTTGTTCTATTTAGAAAGGGTGTGACCCTAAGGTGAAATTCATTATTATAAGGTCAAAGTATTTAGTTTACGAACTTATCTATTGTAAAATTTAATCTTGTTTGATCTGATGTTAGATTATGATTTCGTGCGCATTATGGATAATTCTATTGTAATACTGTTTGTAATCCTTTGTTAAAATTTGGCTTTGATGTCTAATTTCGGAGATAATTATTTCAGTCAAAGGGACAACGAAAATTGGGTAAAATGCAGACTAGAGTTGATAGATCGAGGTTCCATGTTTACAGAATTACTATACTTCGTCATTTTTCGTTAGATTAGACGATCGAATTCTGAGACCCACGTCGTCTTAGAATCAACAGAAAAATGTTTTAATCCACCTGAGAATCACCCAAACATCTTATGAATAAATACCCCAATATAATAATAAAGTAACGCAAGTTTACAACAATACTGGAAACATACTCGTATCTCACAAAAACACAAAAAAAGAATAAAGGTAAAATTGAATTTACTTCGGGAGTTTGGGATCCCATCAGAAATTCGTACGGTACCCTCCATGTATTTTTTGTTGGAGACGTTTCGGTGGGGTTGCGAATAAAGTTGCAATTTTAAGACGTTGCTATTGGGTGGCCGTGTGAGGGGTTAAACAGGGCGGGTTCTCAAGAACCGGAATATTATATTAACATTAGTACTTTGGTAAGTTTATTAATTTCTTGAAATAACAACTCATTTTGGCCTGTTGACTGTAACTGCCTTGCAATGTAGTCCAGTTAACAAGTTATAAAAGTACATGCAATAGCTCATTCGATTCGAGCTTGATCAAGAATAAACACCATTTTGAACTTGTTGACTGGACTAATGAACAAGGATTGCAATCGCAAACCTAGAGTTCAATGAAAAAACTTTTTTTAACTGCCGCTTATATTTCTGCCGCTAGGTGTGTTACCTTTGATTTGTTATGTTCTCACTATAATAGCTTCTTGAAGAACTTTCTGTCTTGGCATAGGTTTGACCCCATGTCGGACCGATTTTAATAGGTAATGTATTATGGTAATGTATGACGACCTCCGTGGCGCAGCGGGCGAAGGTCCGCCTGCGACGCAGGAGGTTGCGGGTTCGATTCCCGCCTCGGAACAAATTTGTGTACGATCTGCAGAAATTTGTTCCGTTGGTCTGGGTGTTTTCTATGTATAATAAAAATATCTATCTATGTAGTATAATGTATTAAGTATATCAGTTATCTAGTACCCATAACACAAGCTCTGCTTAGCTTGGGGCTAGATAATGCTGTGTGAATTGTCCAGCATTATTTATTTATTTATTAAAATCGGTCTATGATGTACAGTGGCGGTCGGTGGTGACCTTGATTACATTCTAAAGACATTATCTTGCAGCCATTCGTGGTGCTTACGACCTTCTTAAAATTTATTATCATTTGGGTCCTAGGTAGGTTCAAACCCACAAAGTCATACTTAATACTTGTAATTACCATAATTTTGAGGCCTTATCCCTTTCCTCCTATTTTAAGAATTGAGTCCTGGCGTCTTCACGGACGTGTTCATGATGGTGGGCAGAACCTGCAGTTAACATAGTGTCAGTGAATTACCAATAACCCTGTATAATTATCTATTTAATTAGGAAATAAAACAGCAAAAAAAACATTGGTAATTTTAACACCATAATAAATTATAATAATAAAACAATTTGTCATAAGTATTCTATAAAATTTCGCTTATGCATATCGTATAGCATCCAGTAATAATATAATAATATATGTATTGAGCTGAAATTTTCATTTAGATGTATTATTTTCTAGTCGTAGTAACCTTCAAGCGAGTATAATCTTTAAGGTCTCCAATTATGACCGCAACTGTACCTACGCAAGTTTCATAAAAAATTGTCTTGCATTTTTTTTACAAAATATGCTCGTTATTTAGATCAAGATGATGACGATGTAAATCAAGTAGCGTATCATCACCCTACCCAAAAAAAACAAGCAATAAAACACCATAAAAATCTCTAAACAATACCTCACCCGCTTTTAACATTAGCATAACACCTTTCGATCGAAAGCTGACAATAAATCAACGCAACAAGCGAATTCTGCGCGTACGCCGATACAATGGTATCTATCGTTGACATAACTGTATTTAGGTCGGGATTACAAAGGCTTGAACTAATTTAAGATGCGTAACACCATGTGACGTAAATCATGATGTCTTGTCTGTTGTCTTGTACAGTTGACAGCCAGCAAAAGTAGGCCATTTTAATGCTAAGAAACATTTGAAACTAGCCAAAATCAACATTTTTTCATGTTGTCCTGTAAAGTTGACAGACAGCAAAAGTAAGGCATTTTAATGCTAAGAAACATTTGAAACTAGCCAATATAAACACTTTTTCATGCACTTTTGGTTGCTAAGTACCTACTAAAATCCTCCGCCGATACAAGAGTTCTTCATGCATGGAGATGATTGAGTCTGGTTTTGAGCTTTATCTCATAATGCTAAATAGAAATACAACATTAAAATTCAATTTAAGATAGAGACCATGAGCATTTTTGTGTCAATCGCCAAACAATTCTTTTTATCAATATTTTGTAAATATTTTTTGTTGGTAGTCAACTGTACCTACACACTAGACCAAATCCAAAGGTAACCCTAGTTAAGTTATTGTAATTTCGCGCATCTAAGATATATCTACGCCCCGTTTAACACACAATAAATAAGCAAGAACACAATGGGTGAAAGTATTACGAATTAGCGTGGAACCAATCTTTTCACCCAGTTTTGGGTCTTGTAAAAGGACAGGGAAGACAAAATAATTTCTGTCGCCATGTCGAATAAGTATAATCTTTGCCAATAGGAGCAACGCCGTTTGCTTCTTTATCAGCTGGTAAATTCAGATGTATTCGTGAGTGTATCACTCATACTATGAAGTGAGAGTGGAAAGAGTGAGAGGTGAGACTAACCCTCTGAATGAAATGAAATGAAACATTTTATTTACCTTACGAACTAATACACAATAAGTTGAACCTTAATAATGGTTAATGCTACGTAATTTAAATTTTGTGCGTAGCAGAGCTCAAGGCAAACATGGTATTCACTCAGCATTGCGCTGGGTACAAACTGATGTATGCACATGCACCCAGCGCTGGTTTTCAGCGGAAACCATAATAATCGTGCACGTCACGACCCTCTAGAGGTGCCTAAAATAACAGAATAGACACATTTATTTATATTTGACGACCTCCGTGGCGCAGCGGGCGAAGGTCCGCCTGCGACGCAGGAGGTTGCGGGTTCGATTCCCGTCTCGGAACAAATTTGTGTACGGTCTGCAGAAATTTGTTCCGTTGGTCTGGGTGTTTTCTATGTATACTAAAAAAATATATATCTATGTAGTGTATTGTTTTAAGTATATCAGTTATCTAGTACCCATAACACAAACCTTGCTTAGCTTGGGGCTAGATAATGCTGTGTGAATTGTCCAGCATTATTTATTTATTTATTATTCATATGCTAAGTTTTAAATATCGACCAGCTGGACTACACAAATATTAAAAACAAAGTGATTTATTTCCTTTAGACCTTACAGGACTTTTGGACACGTCGCAAAATAAAATTAACGTATAAATTAGGAAATATAGTGACACAGATACAATTGTAAGGTACTCAGAGTTTATGAGTCCATGAAAAAAAAGTGCAAAATGAAACAGCCAAATAATATTCCATCAAAATTCTTGCATTATTCGTTTCACCCCCTCGTTAGTAGAAATCCGTCGCAAATATTAGAGAAATCCATCATAAGACAAGGGTGCAAACAATGAAGTCGTCAGATTGCAACCCTCTGCCCTATGCACTTAGAGGGAGCGAACCCTCTCTCTTGTTTGAGTACAAGTGCATTGGGTTACCATGCTGCAGATAGTTTATGAAGTTACTAGCTTCCGCCCCCGTCTTTGTCAAATGTTGAAATAGCATAATTTGTTATTCCGTATCATAAACTACGCAAAAGAAAATTTACCCCGCTTCAGTCAACAGTTTTAGATAGATAGATTGAAAATTCTTTATTGCACACTTAACAAGATAATTCACAAACAACAGCAAAAATTTACAATATATGTTACTAAGTACTTTCTTAATTACAAGACACTTTAATCACAGAAGGTTTGTTTAGAGCTGGTGCTTACAGCACATTGCCACATATTATTTGACAAGAAGTTATAAATAAATATGTTATCTATCATAAACCAAATAAAATAAATGGGAATGAGTTCTATTCAACCGTGGATGGATAGGATCGTTGGATAAAAGATGGGGATCTGTGTGCATTATTACCTAATACAAATTTTACAAAAAAATACACACAAAATTACAAATATACCTTAATATAGTATATACCTACAATATACGTACTTAAGTTTTAGCTTCGTCTTCGTCCAAAAACTTCACTGTTCTCAAACTTTCTGTAAAGAATATTGCTACGAGGGAACTTGGACATTATTATATTAGGTACTCTCCTTGCAATTTCATTTGAAAATAACGTGATAAATCACCCACATATCAAAATCAAAATCAAATCATTTATTAGCAAACATTATGTAGGTCACATGTAGGTTATTATGATTGGTAGGCGATCAGACATGTTTTGTCTAAACCTAGGGCATGCAAAATGGGTGCTATGGAGTCAGCAGTACGCTTCTATAAATAAATATAACAAAAATATGTACATTTTAAGTTACACAGTCATAAAAATAAAACGTTAAGTGCGAGTCGGGCTCGCGCACTAAGGGTCAGACCTTGCTTCTCACCAAATTTCATAATTCTAGGTCTACGGGAAGTACCCTGTAGGTTTTGTGTGAATGTGATTCTCTTGGAAATTTCAAAACATTCGGACATAAACGGCTGTAACTTTTGAGCGCGTTGACTTAGAAGTTTTAATATATTGCAGCTCCAAGAGGTTACGGAGTATTTGACATTAATTTCAACTCGTTACGTCCACGTGTCCCTTAGAAAAGGGGGTTAACAGACGGACAGACAGACAGACGGACAACAAAGTGATGCTATAAGGGTTCTTTTTTTCCTTTTAGGATACGGAACCATAAAAAGTAATTAAATTAGTAGGTACCTTAAAAATCAAGTCAAAATCCATTCATAAATTACACAAAACGAACATTCTAAATTAAACTACAGGCATAAAAAAATTGTCTTAAGTCCTTAACGCGTTCACTGCCAAGCATCAACGATGCGACCCGAAGGGAGGGGCGCTGAGGCGCGTCGTTGTCGTCGCTGCCTCTGCAAGCACCGGAATGCGAGTACGTCGGATACAGTCGAAGTGTTTGGCCTTCTTGTCTGTCGTGACGGCGATAGACTCGTGTCTCCCCTGATTGTCCCCCTCGGGGAGACATCAGGATTTTTCAGTCACGGTGTCTCCCTTAGACCGGGGGAGATATTAGTACTTATTTTAAAATTGTATTTTAAGTATTCATGTATCCCCCTGTCAAGCATCATCGAAGTGTCGGTGAATTCCCATGTATTCGTGAGATACCTACACTCACGTATACATCTGAAATATAAAAAATAATAATAATAATAATGCTGGACAATTCACACAACATTATCTAGCCCCAGAGCTTGTGTTATGGGTAGGGTACTAGATAACTGATATAAGTACTTAATACAATATTTAAAATAGATAGATATTTTTATTACACATATTATAGAAAGCACCCAGACCAACGGAACAAATTTCTGCAGATCGTACACAAATTTGTTCCGAGGCGGGGATCGAACCCGCAACCTCCTGCGTCGCAGGCGGACCTTCGCCCGCTGCGCCACGGAAGTATATATAGTTTTATTCCTCCAGGTGTGCCCGGCGACTTTGTAAAATCCCGTGTCTGTGTGGAAAATCCCAAAGGTTTTATTTAATAGTTTCTCTCCATCAGTCTACGTCTGCTGTAATTAAAAATAATAGTATGTAAACGTAGGGGTGGTAACTCACGTGTGGTAATCAAGTTGTGTCGCGTGCGGGGGTGTGTCTGCAGCTTTATCGATCACGACACTTTTAGATTTTTTATCTGCCTGGGGGCGTTCGTGTGTCATTGACCGACTCGGGTGGAGTTTTGATGAAGTTTTTTAGAATTGTATACAATGAAGTAATGTGTAAAAAGAATGCGAGCAATGACTATTTTAGCCGCTCATTTAATTGGTTGGATTTTTAATTACGAATAACCAACCACAAATGAACCAATAAACGGTGAAAATAGTATGAGATACAGATGAATACATCTGAATAGACCTGCTGATAAATAAAAAACAAATATCAGGATACTTACGTCAGTTTTAGATGCTTATCAGTATATATTTGAGTACAACTGTTTTTCTAAACCTATTCTTAGAAAAACGCAAAAATAGAGTTAAGAACACAAAGTTGGCTTTAATAAAAAAAACATAAAAAAGAGATAAAGTCAGAGATTTGACTAGTTTGCAAAACATGAATGCACGCTTGAAGACTATCCCTCATAAGGCCTGTTTAGATCAACACGGTATTCGCTACCCAGAGCGGTAGCGGTTTCGCTACGATGATTGCCCGCTCGGTTATGCGCGGTCCTTACAAGTTTTCCGTCGAGTATTATAGTGACGATGGTAGGATTACTTCCCGCATACCGCCCAATGAACCTATTAATATTATAAAGCCGAAAGCTTGTGAAATCTGAATTTTTGTTACCTACCTATCTCCAAAACTACTGAACAGATCAAGATGAAATTTGTCGTAGGTTTAGAGCAAAGCCTAACTTAGATAATAGGCTACTTAGTATTTCGAAAATAGCCGTGCGAAGCCGCGGGCAGAAGCTAGTGTTTTATATAAAAACCTCATTGATACCGCCCATTTGGCATTCGCTACCGTTCTGGGTAGCGAATACCGCGATGCGCGTCGGTATGAACAGGTATGAACATAAAGAGGCATAGACCTGGTTTAATTGGACATGACTTCTCATTGAGAACCTAAGCTCCTCTCTGTTAAAAATCCACGCCAAATATTAGTTCTATGGTAAATAGGGTTTGTTTTAAGGAAAAAAACCTCGTTTCTCGCCCCTCTACCTACGAACCAGTTACATAATCATCGAACATACAACATACAATAGCAGTCAGCTTGTGTTTGTTTGACAAGGCGTGCCATAATAGAGCAAGTATGCAAATCCACAACTATGTCAAGGACGTAAAGGACGTAGAACACCCGAAATAGCCAGGTAGAGCTCAAGATATAATGATGGTAGGTAATGTGAGCGAAAACAAACCAACCTTCACCTTAAAATACTTCTGCGTTCCTGAAAAGAGTTCCTATGGATACTAAACCTCCAGACTTTATAGGTAGAAGATCCGGGTTGGTAAGTACACGCAAATTCAAAGAAAGAACGAGCTTTGAATCGACTGTTTATGGTCTTGTGATCTCATGACTACGTTCCGGTTCTTGTCCTTAAGGGTTCCTTTTTCAAAACATATTTCATCTCTTTTTTCTGTCCGGTATTTTTGAAAAAAGGAACAACGCATAAATATCACTTCAAGTGTGAAGATGAAAAATAGAGGCAAATAATGACTCAGCTCAAATTGCTACCGTTATATTGTGAAGTCAGATAATGACCTTTTATTGATTTAATGAATACACATTATGGCCTATTTTAGAGAAAAAGTAGCGCAAAATGTACAAAATTAATGATAAAAGTTCAACACAATTAGACAAATTCAATGTAAACGCCGCGCCGTTGAATGTTCGGTGTTGTGCCGATCTGATTAATGATAACTGTGATGTTTGAAATGGTTTAAAAATAAATATTTTTTGCAATAGCAAATTTTTTTCTCGGGAAAAGGTAATACACAATTGGTAATTTTTTCAATGTTAACGTTTTATGCTGGTTTAAGGAGTTATAATGCAAAAAAGTACTTGTTAGACCGATAATACATTTACAGACCTACCTACCTACTTACCTACTTGTTTATTATTTTAACGCATTCACTGCCTAGCCTTGGTGGTGCAGGTGCTGCGACTCGCAGGGGCGCGCCGCCGCCGCCACGTGGTTCTGCAGAAGAACATGTGCGTCTTGGGCCATGTAGTAAGTTATAAACCCCCAAATAGCTATTACCTCCAATGGATTAAGTATTCGTGTCAAAATTTTACGCTCTTAATTAAAAACTAAAAAAATGTTTAAATAAACTATTCAAAATAATTTAAGTACCACAAAACCGACCATGCTCTACAAATCCGCCATAATCCGCCGCCGAGCTGTCAAAATTCACACCATCATTCTTAATGATGCATCGAACTTGACATTGAAAATGACAGACCATGACAGCAGGGGTGCTTGTTATATCATCTAATCCTGGTTTGAATATACTCCTCATTAAAATGATAAAAAAAAAAAAACAAATACATGTTTCTTTTAATATCTAAGAATGCTGGCGTCAACCGTAACGTGCCTACCGTGGATAATTTTCAATCTTTGTACATAAAATTGAATTAAAGTAACATAAAATGGTAATAACGTAGATTTATGGTAGATAAAAATGTGGAAGTCTGACCTTTTGTTTAAAAAAAACAGTGTGTTTTTTGTTACATTTTTGAGCCTCTCATTTACCTACAGACAGCGACAATTTAACACTTTTACCCATACGAACTTAGCTCATACGAGCTTGATTTGACGTGACATTTTCAATCTGAGTTAAAAAACAGAAAGGGTTGTATTCAAAACTATTTAGTGTAATTGTCACACCGTCTATGAATATTTTAAACAAACAAAAATAGGACACGCAGAAAAAACAATACTTTTATAAAAAGGAACGTCAAAAGATTCTTAATTTAAAAATAATTAATAAAGACGGTTTTTGCGGTGTTCGACTATGAAAACTACTTGGTTTTAAAATGCGTGTGAGAATAAAAAAAAACAATGGAATAACACTTACAACTTCCTATGTGTTTTTTCTTCATTTACTCTACTTTTATGAAGCTATTGTCTATTATTTAGTACAGGATCGTAGGTTTTTGAATAATAATTTACTCACGGAAGCTAATTTTGAGTATTATTTTAATGGATAAGTAATAATTTTAATTAAATTCTCACAAAATGTTAGCCTGCCTACTAAGTAGGTACAGGTACATAAGACCTGAAAGTAAAATAAGTATTTCGACTACAATATTATTTTAAAAAGAAAAAGTTTCACAGAGGAAATATTCTTTAAAATGATCGGTAGAACGTTCCCATGAACTTAGGCCATGCACTCATTGTCGACAACTTTATTTTCATTCACAAAAACCGGTCCTGCACACGGAAGCGCGAGATTCCTGTTTCCTTCAAAATTACGACAACTGTCAGAATTTGAACTTGAACTGTGTGCTGTGCACCGAGGGTTAAATTAAAATCTGGTTCATCTTTGAGACTTTTTCTTTGGTCTTTTTTTAATATTTCTTGGTCATTGCATTTTGTGAATATCTTTTGTGTTTCGCCTTGCATGCATTGGTCATTGTTTCCCTTGTCAGAATCCTGACGAGTTCTGATGTAAGGTCTTCACCTTTATATTCAATGAAAGCATCTTTTGTATCTGTTTTTGATGCTGCTTTGACAGGAGCAAACTTTTTTTCATTCTACGATTATGTCTTTCCTTCTCCGTTGATTTCGTGTAACCTTTATCTATGCAGTAATATAATGATGCAGACGTAAAGGAATCGTGTATAAATAAATTCATAATAAGTAAATAAATAATGCTGGACAATACACACAGCATTATCTAGTCCCAAGCTAAGCAGAGCTTTTGTTATGGGTACTAGATAACTGATATACTTAATACAATACACTACATAAATAGATATTTTTTATAATACATAGAAAACACCCAGACCAACGGAACAAATTTCTGCAATTCATACACAAATTTGTTCCGAGGCGGGAATCGAACCCGCAACCTCCTGTGTCGCAGGCGGACCTTCGCCCGCTGCGCCACGGATGTCGTCAAATATATACGTCATGTATAATAATATTATAGACTAAGTAGACAATTCTAGGCTCAGCAAATACATGACAGGCATAAAGGAATTGTTTATATGCTGTAGTTGAGCTGTTAGAAGATATTTATAAATGGTAACATCAAATGAACTATCTATCTATTGTTTAGTCTCTGGTTCCTGTTTTGTATTATGAACTTGTCTTGTCTTTGAATAAATTACTTGTCTGTGTAATGAAGGAAAAATGCAGTTATCAGGTTGCATGCAGTTATGTTTTCATCTGTAAATATCTCCGAAACCTGATGCTATAGGAAATTATTACCTAAGACATTTTTAGTTTGTTTTAGTGTCCTCTATCCGAATACCTATATAATGTTTATTGTGCGCGGCGATATTGGAAAAAAATCAAATTTTTGTCACCCTCCAAATACAAAAATCTTCAAATCCAAATACTAATGTTTTTCATTATTACGTATAATTAACATTTCACTCATTTTTGCATAACATGTGAGTGGCTATGAGTAAATTGTTTATTCTTTACATCCACCCACGGGGGGTCCATTCTTACGCCACGACCGCCACGGCTTTCCATGTAACCAGTAATGCACCTGTGTTTGCGCAGATACCTGTAGGTACACTAAATATATCCTGCTCATCTTTCTAGTCTCCGATTAGAATGGCCGCTGTGGTCGAAATTTAGCTAGTGTCCTCCATATATTGCAACCAAAATAAATTCGCACTTACTTGCGTGACAAACTTAGTGCTAACATAAACGAACACTAAACTAACATAAAGTTAAATTACACTATGAGAGCACTTTAATGCACCGAACTTGCTTAATTGCCACTCATAAGTTGATATTAAGTTGGAACTTTGGTAACTTACTCGTGAAGTTAACGTTTGCCTACAATTTTCCATTTTCGCCGCTAAATGATATTTTACAAAGTTTTAACATAGTTATCAAAGGAATATAGGACCTCGTCCGTAAAAATGTAGAAAAATAACTTTTAAGCACAAAAGACAAGAAATGACACAATATTTTAACTCAGAAAACTATTGGTTCAAACTACAAACAATTTACTAACAAAGAAAGATATAGGAATGTAGCAACAGTTAACGAAAAAAATATCCCTAAAATCAATGCCTGAAATAATTAAATAGTCCACATCCCACAATATAAAACATTTAGGTCGATATCGTTTTTAAAGTTTGGAAAATATGAAAATCTAAATCAAATCAAAATTTCTAATCAAAATTTACAACGGGATATTTACCATGATTTGAGTTTTGAGCTTTCCAATATTTCGGCACAGTTTCAGTTTGACTTTAGTGTTGATAGCCATGATAGATTTCAAGTTTTTTTATCTAGCCTGATTCGTCCCACCGTTTAAAAGTTTTATTATAAAAATCAAATTTATTTTTGTGATATCACTTAGATTCATAGACGATTTAAGAGTAGTTAGAGTTAGGAACTCTAACTACTCTTAAATCTTCTATAGAGCGTGACCTGCAAGGTTAGTAAGGTTACCATCAACGTGGTAAACAAAACACCAAGGTGACTACGAAACGTTTATTTCGATATCGCTAATCGACCGTCGTCGATTCGGTGGTCGTTCACCGTGACAGTTTCCTTGCTCCAATGATTACGGAACGATGGAATAATGGAATTATGGAATCGGTCCAATTTATGAACTTTGTGACGAACTGTGAGAATTTGAATTTCTTGAAGTCCTGTAAGGCCTAGAGGAAGACCTTGAAAATTGATAATTATATAACTTTGACTGACGTCTAAGATGTTAGCCGTGACGATCGCAGCGTAAGAATTGATCCCTCCAACTCAACTCGTGGATGTCGTAAGAGCGGCTAAGGAAATCTACCCGAGCGGCAACAGCTTTCTTCTGTGTATTTTTAACCCTTAACTGCGATCACCAATCAAAAATAAGCTAATCTCAATAAATTAAATCAAATAAATAAAGAAAAAAAAGGAGGTGGGTCTCAATTTTTCTGTATGTTGTTTTTTTTTCATTTTGAAGCATTACCTAATGCTAAGGCCATAATTCCACTAAATTAATCATTTCACCATATCAATGGTATCAACATAATAACACATTTTGGTTGTAACCATTTTATCAATATCTCCGTTCAAATAGCACCGCACGCGTTATCTAAAGTTTCTTTCATTTATGGACGATTCTGCGACGTTACCATCGTCATAGTAAAGCGATTGGTTACCAGAATTCGGTACCTGTTCGCAGTTATTGACAAAATAAATTGATCTCAACTGACACATAACGGTTATCAGATCCCAAGATGCAAAACATTGTAAAATTTCACTTTTTCTCCAATCGTTTTTAACTTAAATCGGTTACTAAAACAGCCAGATGTCATTTCATATCAAAATTTTAAGTAATTCACCCCCTGACTTAAACCCCTAATTTGTATTTAATTGATTTTGATATTGTTTTACAGTAGAAGCTAACGATCAAAACACAATATAGTTTTATGACATGAGTTTTCAACTCGGTTAATTTTATGGCATGTATTTTGTACATTTAATACCTACCTACTAATAATAATAGTTTTATGTGTAAATGCAAACTTTAAATAAATAAATTATTTATTTATTTATTATTTGTGGCCCCTACTCAGCCCGTGGATATGTAGTAAGAGTCCAACCTATGTTAGTCCATTGCTGGACATAGGCCTCCCATAACGAGCGCCATAGCGCCCTGTCTTCAGCTTGCCGCATCCGGCATCTGCCTGCAGTCTTTCGCAGGTCGTCATCTTACCTTGCCGGAGGGCGTCCTACACTACGTTTACCGAGTCGTGTTCTCCACTCAAGAACGCGTTTACGAGACTAATTTATCGCAATTTATTGGCTATACCTCGTGTCTATTATAATTTTAAGCCTTCTTATAGAAGCTATAAAATAACTGATAATACGGTTATTAATGTAAACTATCTCCTTTAATTACAATTGGCAAGAGAACCATACAGAAAATCGTGAGAAAAAAACCTCACAAAAAGATTTCAATCTACTCATACGCCCGAACGATTTTAACCAATAAATAACGAATCGTTTACCTCAAGTGACTCGTGTCTAATTCGGGTAAAATCGGGCATCATCGTAAATTGCATTCGTTTTGGCTCGTAAAGAATTCGGGCCCAGAAATACCCAGTAGTTTGCATTGTGGTTGAGTATTTATGGGCTCAATATGCGGATCGGTGAAGCATGAACGAGCTTCCGTTAGGAATTATTTTGGGGATGGTTGAGCTGGTTATCGACACTTCGCATTTATAATGCGTTCTAGAGAAAAATTCCCCAACTCTTCCCGCGGATGTCGTAAGAGGCGACTAAGGGATATCCACCGGGGGCGGGCGGGTGCCCTCTTCAGAATAACTCTACCACCGAACTGCCAGTAAGGCGCTTATCAGGGAGAGGCCTGGGTCCAGCAGTGGAGCAGCATAGGCTTGATGAGGAGGTGAGATGAGAGCAAAATTAGGACGAGATAATTTGATCGTTTTTAAAAAATATGAAAAACCGGGCTAGTTTATTTGAAACAGTCTGCAGTTAGCTTCTTATTCCGTGAGTTCGCTCAATTGCTTCAATTGTAAATAGGTACTAGGTTTTATTTCTATTATTTGATTGTAATTTTCTTTGCACGAAACTGACGTCAAATTACTATATATTTACAGTTTTTTTAAGTTAAGTATACCGGATGAACAGAAGCTAATCTTTCGCGATTAAAAATTTTATGGGAGCATTTCGGGATAATTCTCTATAACTACATTAGCAAAATATTCATTAAATTACCAGTTTTTAAATTCGACGGAGAAATCGGAAGACACACGTAAAAACTATGCATAAAAACACATGCTAGATCAAACCCTTCTGAGTTCGTTACCCAAGCGCAATGCATTTGTGCGTTTGTGGCTGCGTCGTTGTTTTCGTAAATCTAATGTCGAAACATTTTTTTACGTGTCTTTACAAAATCATAAAATCATGGGATCAGTTGCCCGATTCAAAATATCCATTAGGTCAACTGATCCCGCGGGATAAGTTCAAGCCTCAGTAGCCTAACGAACCATGTACATACAACCGAACGGTATAGTCTTATCTCGTGTCTAAAGATTTTCGAGTAAAGAACTGTCTAATTGCTAATGACGGAAAAAAATACCTACTCAAACGGTTGCACCTCTTGTCCACAAAATAAAAGATTTGGAATCAATGGATTGTTATTGTTCCTTCTCCTTTTTTCGAAGTCGGTAATAAATACAATTACCTAATTATACAAAATATTTACTTTATAATCTTTCCTTGTGAAGGTCGCTGAAAACCGCTGGATGCTGGCCGCGCAAGACTGCTTTTTTAACCATCTTTGGAAGACGCCTAGGTATGTCCAACAGTGGACGTCGGTGGCTGATGATGATGGCTTGATGAAGCTATGTTAATGAAGATAAGAGTTAGCTATTGTCTGTCATTCAAACAATAACAGATAAAATGTGTGGGTACATATAATTGTAACTTTCCATTTGTTAGCTGTTGCGGAAGACATCGTGTCTTTTCTCTGTTTCTGCGGAAGTTATGGGAACCCTTTTATTGCCTGACAGGTTTCTTTGCGTAGTTTTCTTACTAAATGAATATAGATTTTAATTGTTTTATCTATAAAGAAGTAAAAAGAGAGTTTCCCGAGATGAGAACTAAAAACCTATCTCGAATGCCTTAATTTTACACTGGTTTTAAGTTTTTCCGGACAAATACTAATTCCTCGTAAGTAGGTATTTATATATTTATTCAGTGCCACCGTTTATTTTGTTCTTTCATATCCAGATCCCAAGGTTCGTGGAAGAGATCGCTCTCAGCGATAAGGCCGCCCTTTATACTTCCTTTTTTTCGTCTTAAAGTGTTTTCTATCTATCTATTTTCTTATGATACCATCCCACAATTCACGGAGAAATTTCTAACATACATAATGTATGTTCGCCAATTTCTCCGTATATTTGGATGTATTTTCGGATGTAGGTACCTTATCATAAGGTACCTACATCCAAAAAATGGATGGAGGATGGATGGATGGATGGATGGATGTTTGTTACCTCTTCACGCCAAAACTACTGATCGGACCGGGCTGAAATTTTGCACACAGGTAATTCTAATCCTGGAATGAAACATAGGCTACTTTTTATCCCATAAATCTGTTCCCATGGGATAGACATCACCTTTGATCGTTTCCATAGAAACAACGCGTGCGAATCCGTGGGCATAAACTAGTTGATTATAAAACTTACGAGGAAACAAGGGACAGGGGAGTTTATGTATGCAAGTAGGTTTACATACATGAAGTTACGTTATGTCTTTTATTTTGTCGTGTACCCTGGACTGCCCCCTTAAGGGTACAGAAAAGTGTCTATAGAGATGTCTATAGAGAATTTTATTTGAATGATGATTCATCTCTCTAGGGTATGTAGATACTCAATTATCCTATTTTATGAATCTGTTTCCTCTTATATAAACAAATATCTAAATTCCGTGCTGGTTCTTATCCGTCGTCCAGAAACCCAGAATGTGGGATGACGTCATACTATTAAACCAATTCCAAGATACTTGTTTACGCAAAATCTGCGAAAAATGTGGAGTACGTTGAATCTTTTGGTTGGCTAATATTTTAATATGCTACTAATTCAAATGTTTTGGGTTGAACGGAGCAAAATACCTATTGGGTAGAAAAATCTTGTGTCGAACGGGGAACCACTCATATTTTAGAGTTAAAATAGGGTGCAGAAGCGGGTAACTCTACTATGTAACAAGAACAAAAAAAAAAATTATAAACCTCCTGACAGATTTTTATGAAACATGACTAAGAACACTCGGGATAAAATTATCTATGACACAAAAAAAACTAAACGAAAATCGGTTCATCCGTTTGTGAGCTACGATACCACAGACAGATACACAGATACACAGACAGACACGTTAAACTTATAACACTAACACCCCTGTCTTTTTACGTCGTCGGGGGAAGTAATATGTTTATTTGTTATGTTATTGAGCTTCAGAAATGAACCTATCTAAAAGTGATATAATCTATCTATCTATATTTTATTTCAGTAGTTCAGATAATGCGAAGCTAGTCCTCACATGTAGGCGTTAATTTCTCATTACACAATTATTTGTGCAAAAGGTAGCCATGTGGAACTCCCCTTAGTAATTAACAGTGAAGTATTGGGCAAAAGCTGTTAAATGTGTGGTATGACCTTTTTAGGGAACTAGGCATGTCCTATACGCCTACACGGTATAAAATATGGACCCTAGGGAAATTAGGAACGAGATTTATTAGCACTAGGCTGGCCTGTAGATATTTATCTATCGATCGATAAATTATCGAATGTATTCATCGATATAATACCCTCAAATTTGCACCAAGTAGGTGGTAGGCCTTTGTGACCCTAGCGAGAATATTAGATATTAGTATATTAGTTTAATACATTTTTTTTGTAATAATGTTGGACAATTCACGAAACATTATCTAGCCCCAAGCTAAGCAGAGCTTGTTTTGCTCAACTGATCCTTAACAATACCAGTCAGAAGCGTCCCCAAGATGCTGGCTGCATAGCCCCGCTGTATGGCAATGTTGATGCGCCGACAAAAAAAAGATGGCTCTAGACTAGACTAGACCATATATAATTTAAATATTTTTAATCACACATTATTATTGGTACTATTAAACGGGTATCATCCCTTGACCTCAACAGTATGTAAACCTATTGAAACGCCTGAAAAATAGGTGAAAATATGTATCATATGTTTTGTTGTCGAAAATGGATTTGTATTATAGAATGGAATAGAACACAATCGGTGCTGATTTGATCAGCTCTAAGTATTTTGGTTTTGAGTAAGAGTGTACGAAAGTGCGCAAATTTATAATAACTTACGTGATAAAATTAAAAACTGCTTATCAATGCACATATATTAAAGAAAAAATTAAAACAATATATTTATGACATAATTTGCTATACAAACGGTACTAAACGTAAACATGACTGTAAAAAAAGTTACTACTTATTAGTTGTAACTTTTTTTACTTGCAAACTTACTACTACTAGATCTACCTTTGTATTACATTGTAGCATAATATATTAATTAATTAAGATAGCAAGTTTAAAAATATTGTTTATACATTCTCATTTAAGTGAACTTTTTGATAAATAAAAATTATTTAAACTGAACTGAATTACACAGACAATACAGGGCTTGATAGTTAATTTAATACCAATATTCTCTAAAACCGTTTTCACTATTCCCAGCCTTTCTGCCCTTCAAACAACATTAGGAAAGTATCCACAACTTTCTCATTCGACTTCGAAAACGACAATTACAAACATTTACAATTCAGACATTTCAGACACGTGAAATTAAATTCAAGGATTGTCTGAATTGTTCAAAAAGCCAACCTTTTCGAAGTACAAATTCATGTTCAAACCAATCCACCCTGCTCAAAGCCTTGTAAATAAATAATGTTCATAGGGGTGAGTCTATTTGACTTTAGTAACGAGCTAACGAGACATAATCGTGACGTCTCGTTTTTCCATACAAATTGGCACAGCGCCTGTATTGTGCGGACTGAGAACTACGCAAATCCTACTAATAATAAAAACGCGAAAGCTTGTAAGTGTGGATGGATGGATGGATGTTTGTTCCTCTTTCACGTTAAAACTACTGAACGGATCTGGATGAAATTTGGCACAGAGATAGATTATAGTCTGGAATAGCACATAGGCTATTATTTTATCTCGGATTTCTCACGGGAATGGGAACTACGCGGGTGAAACCGTGAGGCACTGCTACGCAAAAACTGCTTAACGGATCTGGATGAAACTTAGCACAGAGATAGATTATAGTCTGGAATAGCACATAGGCTATTATTTTATCTCTGATTTCTCTCGGGAATGGGAACTACGTGGGTGAAATCGCGTGCCGCTGCTAGTCCCATATAAAAAGAAGACTTCACGATCATGTCTCGTTACCAACTTCAAATAGACTCGCCCCGACACTCTGGTAACTGAGAGTCAGAATGCGAAAAGGCGAAAATCAGACGATTTCTCTCAGTCGTTTTTAGCACGAGTTAAATTCTTTTGCACTAATGTAATTTTAAAGAATCGAAATAAATATAAGTAAGCTGGTACTTGAATTCGGAGAAGTAAATCCTAATAATGACGATTGACGACCTGGGGCGCAGGGGGCGAAGGTCTGCCTCCCCAGGAGATGCTGCTGCTGAACAATATACAGGTTGCCATGGAAAGGGGGTTATTCTGGGCCCCGAGGGGATCAACTTGTGATTATTTTTTATTTTTTGCAAAGTATACAGAATTTCTTCTTCCAATTCGTGTTCCTTTACATGCACTCTTGCTTTATTTAACATTACAAACTATTTCACAAAAGTTTTGTGCTTGTTTTTTCAGCAAAACCAGTGTTTTATCATGAAATTATTACAAAAAAAATATCTAAGTTCTTTGAAATCTCAAAACAATAATATTTTATGTTAATATCTGAATTGAAGAATAAATAATAAAAAGAATAAAATAAATTTATGTGTGCATTCAGACCTACAACATTTCTACAGTTTAGAACAAAACAAAAAAAACTTATAGTAATCCCGAAAGCACAAAATTGAATTGACCTGCATCATATGATTAAATTTTTCCAATGCCAATCTATATTTCTAAATTTCCTATCTATATCTTTCTATATTTCCAACGCTATCGATACATTCGCCCGTGTAAGTGGTCCCTAATCCGACCAAATAATAGTCTGTTCACAAAGTAAAAGTGTAATACGATAATAAATGGGGCTTGTAGAGGCAAAAATAAAAGGGGTAATCAAGTGTCCTTAGTTTCCCTACCTACCAGGTTTAAAACCAATTTGAAGTAGGAAGAGGAAACCAACAATAATAAATTACATAAGAACAGTAAGATTACAGGTGCTGGTACTGGTTTAGCCAATAGAGACAAGACAGTTTTGTATAGCAAACTGAGATAATATCTTATCTTAGCTACTATATTGATATGTATAGATATGTAGATAAAATTACGCGCAAGAAAATGAAAGTATGAGAATATTGATGGCCTCTGTGGCGCAGCGGGTGATGATCCGCCTGCGAAACAAAAGGATACGGATTCAATTTCCGCCTTGGGACAAATATTTGTGTGATTGGCAAATATTTGTTCCGGGTGTTTTGGGAATTTTCTATGTATGATAAAAATATATATATTTAGAAGTCAATGTATTGTATCAAGTATATCAGTCATCTAGCAGCCATAACTCAAGCTCTGCTTAGCTTGGGGATGCTGTGTGGATTTTACAGCGTTATTCATTTATTTATTGTATAAGGTAAGTTTATGCGCAAAAAAGTGAATGTTTAAGACTATTAATGGTTCATCATCATTATAAATTCGGATGATGATGAACGGAAAATAATCCCTGAGAAATGTTTTCTGTAATAAACACTATGATTAGAATGATGATGATGGTCCACTACTGGACGCAGGGCTGCCCCTGATAAGCACCTTATTGACTTTTATCCCATGGGGGGTAGTGCCCATAATCCCCACGCTGGGCATGCGGGTTGGGGATCGCAGTTCGGTGGTAGAATTGTTCTGCAGGGAGTGCTGCTGCCCGCCCCCGGTGGATATCTAAGTCGCCTCTTACGGCACCCGCGGGAAGAGTTGGGGTGGTGCAAATTTTAAGCCGGCACCACACAGTTAGAAGAAACCACGATAAAGTAAAAAAAGTAAAGAGGTATTTATTTTGCCAGAACATAAGGCAAGAAAGAAAGAATATAAACCTTAAAGTAAGAAGAATACTGTCAAAAATCGGTCACCACTCATGAGCTATGGTAGAGCAGATGATACATACCGAAGCGACAGTAATAAAAAATATCACTTTATTTCCGTGTCAGTGTTTATTTTTATAATAATAAACCTTTTCTAAGTGTACTTTTATTGTATTTATGGAAATAACAGATTTGATTTGATACCAAAGCGCTGGTCTTCCGAGAAGACCGTGACCGCGGAAGATGGCTAGATTTCTATTCAATATCCGGCTTGAAGGCCTAAACAACGAATAAATAGACCAACCCAGTCTACTAGCGACCAGCTTAATTCCAAAAACGTAACAAATGAGAACGAGCTTCAAGTATAATTTATACATATTAACTGGCTCGTTGGCGAGGCAATGTCATTATCATATTCAAACCTGTGAATCTGCATTAACGACTACACTTTGCATGTTTTATATCATTCACTGTGTACGTACTTGTAGACTACCTAGTTTGTGTTTGAATTGTATCAGGAAGTTAACACAAAATATACATGTAGCGATTCCACATTTTGATGAAGTCATATCGACCCCTGACTCTCGTAAGCTTGTACAGGCTGTCAAATCAAAGGAAGCAAACGATATAGATCATCTCTAGTCTCGAACAACAGAAGTTGGAACACGTTTTTTCATATTCTTTAATTTTTTATTGTACACAATGAATACAAAAATGAACTTATAAAATAGGATATGTACATAGGCGAGCTAAAACCTGAAAAAGAGTTTTGTTCCAGCAAACCTTAGAGTTATAGGAGAGGCGATGCAATAGGTAGAAGAAGTGTACAAATCTACAAAAGGTACATACATTATACTTATAATAAACATACTTATATTAAAATAATAATGATTAAATAAACCTAATAAATACCTTTATTGAAATATAATATAAATATATATTATAAAATACAATACTAAGATACATAATACTTTATGATAGTAGAAAATGCTCTTTTACCTTTGTCTTAAATATGTTAAGCGATGGACTGGGTTGAATTTCGTGGGGGATAGAGTTCCACAATCTGGCTGCTTGCGCGGCGAAAGAACCTCATATTCCATGAAAAACAAGTTTGGCGGGTTGGTGATCACAGTGCAGGTGTTAAAAATAATCTCCTTCCTCTGACAGCTCCCTTCGTCTCAAAAGACATAGGTACATGGGCTGAGTTGGAGCCACGGCCAAAACTTATGACTAGTCAATATTTTTAAACCCTTCCAATCTCCCAAATTCTTCAAATTCTTGAGGACCTATAAAGCCATAAGTTTTATATGAAAAAAACGAAAATACTCAACAAATCGTCTTATGTGAAATAAGTTTACGTTCCAGCAGTCTGTTTTACAGGCCCGTTTTATCGTGTACCTTTTTTATTCGGCGATGGTGGATGTAGTTGTATTGTATGAGCGAGTACACATATATTACTGGATCTGGAAATATGTCATGATGTGTGTGAACTCCTTTATACAACAACATTCACCATCGCTGAATAAAAACGTATACGTTAAAATGGGCCTGTAAAACGACTGCTTAACGGAACCTTACATGAAGAGGTAGAGAAAACGGAACTGGCTAGAGATGTGAAAAACCGTGACATATTATGTAGGACAGGAAAATAGTAATAGTGAGTTGCTAGAGAGATACTTTGTTGTCATTCAGGCTAATGCTTGATGCACAAAAGACAATAATAGATCTCTGATCATCAAGCGTAGTCGACACTTTTACTTTAATAGTCATGGGTTTTCTAATGTGATTGTGATTTCCATCATTTGGTTCTGACTGTAGGTCTGTATGATTTGATAACTTGCAATCAACTTTCAACTTTCAGTTGGAAGATGTCATTAAGTAGGTATATTAAAGATGTCAAAAATGAAAATGTTTGTCGATTTCTTAACTATTGACTCTTTTAAGTAGCAGTCTACTGTGTGTAACCCTTCCCGAATTTCTTTATGCTTGTTTTTTTACAAGTTTTAAGGCAACGATCATTATGAATATATCATCTATCATAGCACTAAAGCCACAAGTTACACCTCAAGTCATTTACAACGGGATATATGATTTGAGTTTTGAGCTTTCCAATATTTCTGCACAGTTTCATGCGCCATGAGTGATCATGATCATGATCATTAAATGACTTTAGTTTTAATAACAAACATGGATTTAAAAGTTTTATAAGTTACATGTCTTTCTCTTCTTTCATTTGAATGTGTCACTACATTATCGTTTGTTTTGTACCTACACATCAAAATTTAATTCATTAATTAATTCCCACATGAAGTCGTGAAATATCCACCTACCTACACATTAACATGTTCTCCTGGAGTTTGACTCTACAATACCATGTCAATTTCTTCAATCCTCAATACCTTGTCAGTTTTACCACCGTCCCACTCCAGTTTTTTATCCCGGTACGATGAATCACACTAATGTGCGACCAGAATCGTAAAACTTTACAAAAGCTCTGGTTTGATTCCTTTACAGCTTTTTAAATGTCGTATTCCTTTATTCCGTTTTACGATGCTGTAAATTTTATCTTGAGGTTATTAGAGCTAGATTCTTTTTTGATTTGGAACTTGTCAGTGTTTAATGGGATTTTTTTTTTCAGGTAATGATCCAGCATCCTGTTTCATCTCAAGTAAGGGTTTCTAGGACCAATTTAAGATAAACGGACACTTTTCCGAACATGCGGAGGGAGTCGAAAGATTAGAATTTGAGAATTCAATGTAATTAATGCTAGGAAACCGCACATAGCATAGCCCACACCGATTCCTACAAATAATCAGGACTCAGTTTCTAAGTATTAGATTTTTTGGTGCGTTCATTAACCCGCGTTTCCACCGCGAAAGGGTAAAGAGCGGGAACTAGTAGACGGGACGGACTCCTTTTAAATGAAGTAGGCTTACATTTTCACCAAAAAAGAGTGTCTCTTGATTTCCACTGCAAAAGGAAAATAAGAAATCTCTTTTATCTCTCACTCATTTGCGTGAGCGGAGCGTCATTTCTACGCTTTCTGTTCGCTCAGTCATTTCCGCTCGAATATTTGTACATGGAAATACGAGTATGCAGTTTACTCTTGCGAGTTGAACGGTTTGAACGGAGTCCTTAATGGGTCCACTCTGCTCGCGGTGGAAACCGGGCTTCAGGCTCATATGAGATGTGCAATTACTTACGATTTAAGTTTTCCTTTATTGCAGCAGTCTTTTTTTCGCTACAAAAAAGGGCCTAAAGAATGTCTAGACAACATTAGCATTAACTGCCTACACGGCATACCACAAGGCTCTATTCTCGGCCCTGCTCTATATAATTTAGACATAGAGTATATACCTACGTCCCACTCATTTCAAACAAGATAGATAAGGACACCCGTAGGCAGGTGCGTAGGCCAGGAATAATCCTTGGGCTACAAGAACTCGTTATTACTTAGGAATTGTAATTCTCTTGATTTATGAAAGGTCAAGCTAAGCCTACGTCTTTTCGTAAATGATAAAAGAATTTCATAATTTTTTAGAAACGTTAATACAAAGGCATTCTTTTCATTTAACTAGTAGTTGCCCGCAGCTGTGCTCGCTAAACGAGAGCTACTGCCGAAAACTTGATAACGTAATGTACTTCTAATTTGAAAATAAATAAAATACAAATACATCATTCAGGATACTAACTTCAAGACGAGAGTGAATAAGTGTCTTCTAGACCTTCGTCATCGTCGACCTCATCGTCACTTATCATCTGGGTAAGATTGTAGTCGAACGAATATTTATTTACGATAAAAATGTACAAGCGATTTTACTATATAAACTTTCGAAGTTTGACGAATTCATTATGAACGTAAACGGGCAAACTAGCAACCTAGCTTATGTTGAAAGAACACCAACGTTTCATACCTTAAGGAGGGACTTTGTCAGTTTGAAAATAGGTTCGTAGTTAACCTGTTAACATTCATAATAATGCTGGACCATCCACACAGCACCATCTAACCCCAAAGTAAGCTAGATAACTGATATATTTAATACATTATATACATAGATAGATATATTTTTATTACACCGAGAACCTTCTTTTTTGAAGTCGTTTAAAAAAGACTAGGCCAGTTTGAAAAACTAACTGTGATTGCATAAGACAGAACCACGTCTGTGATTGTATAATATTCTGTTTCGCTCTAAAATTCTAAAGTTACACTCGCTCTTAGCTATTTGCGATCCTTTTCTATTCGCTTCTACGTGAATTTTGCCTTTGTTACCCTCAGACCATTTCTTGGCCTTTGACCACAGTTTGAATAATAGCATCTATGGCCTTTTCGCCAAAAGGTTGTAAGAGAATAAATTATGGATTTAGTTCTGAAAATTGAATGGAAGTCTGAAATATTCGAGGGCAAAGTTTATCGTGAGGGTAAATTGGCAACGTGGGATGGCTTTGCCCTTTAAAATGTTAGTTTTGTGCATAAGTTAGATGTAAGCTGAAGTTTGGCTCATGATCTGAAATCTAATACAAAATATTTTGTTTTTATTTTCCATCTAGAATAGACCTTCGTTTTATCATAACCTCTTCGCACGCGCTGTTTCTAAGTGTTCTAAACGATTTATGATTATTTTTATCCCATAGGAACTGATTTATGGGATAATTTTTTTATCCCAAAAATCAGTTCCCAGCCTAAGTATGTTTTATTTCAGACCTAAAACTAACTATTTGCAAAATTTCAGCCCGATCCGTTGTGTGCATCAGAATAGCGAGTGTAATGTAGCGAATTAGGATAGAATAAATGTGGGTCGAATCTACCTTAATTCTACCTAAATCTACCAATAATGAAAAAAAAATACCTCTTTGAATACAGAGATATTACAAAAATAAAGTGAGCCGCCAACCAAGTTCAGTAGTTTTGGCGTGAAGAGGTAACAAACATCCATCCATACATCCAAACTTTCGCATTTATAATATTAGTGTGATTTGACGTAAGTAACGAGACGTGATCGCGAGGTCTCCTGTTCCAATATAATATGGTACAGCGCTTCTATCATACCTCAACCTCAACCTCAACAGCCTGTATTGGTCCACTGCTGGACGCAGGCCTCCCCCTAATAAGCGCCTTAATGGCTTTTATCACATGGGGGGTAATGCCCATAATCCCCACGCTGGGCATGCGGGTTGAGGATCGCAGTTCGGTGGTAGAATTGTTCTGTAGGGGGCGCTGCTACCCGCCCCCGGTGGATATCCCTTAGTCGCGTCTTACGACACCCGCGGGAAGAGTTGGGGTGGTGCAAATTCTATGTCAGCACCACACAGCGAGCTTCTATCGTGCGGACTGGGAACTACGCAAATCTCATATAAAAAGGAGACGTCACGATCACGTCTCGTTACTAACGTCAAATAGACTCATCCCTAGTCTAGTCTAGATAGGGCTGCCATACGTCCGGGTTTCCCCGGATTTGTCCTAGTTTAGGTGGCGTCCGGGGAGCGTCCTTGCGGGATTTCATTTGTAGTCCGGATTTAAAAATTTCAAGTCTTGGGCCGCCGCCGCCGGGCGACGCAATATATTTCTAAGTTAACAAGTAGCTTAGAAGAAAATGGACTAGTTTTTTGAATACTTTTCTACTTTTGTGAAAACGGGCAAAATCGTATCTTGATTATTTTAAACTAGCTGCTGCCCGCGGCTTCGCCTGCTTAGTTCCCGTTCCCGTGGTAATTCCGGGATAAAACATAGCCTATGTCCGTCTCCTGGTTCTAAGCTGCCTCCCCACCAATTTTCAGCCAAATCGGTTCAGCCGTTCTTGAGTTATAAATAGTGTAACTAACACGACTTTCTTTTATATATATAGATAACTAGCTGCTGCCCGCGGCTTCGCCTGCGTAGTTCCCGTTCCCGTGGTAATTTCGGGATAAAACATAGCCTATGTCCGTGTCCTGGTTCTAAGCTGCCTCCCCACCCATTTTCAGCCAAATCGGTTCAGCCGTTCTTAAGTTATAAATAGTGTAACTAACACGACTTTCTTTTATATATATAGATTAAGATACGACTGCCCGTTTTCATCAAATCTTTTTAAACGCGATCAACACTCTTAAACTTAGTTAAGCCCATGACTTTAGGAAGTAGGTACTGACAGCTATGAAAATCATATCATAAACTGAGACTTCCAACTGACTTAAGGCAAGATAGGTCAATGACTTGATTGTTTCCAAAACATCCTCACTTATCCCGATGACAAATGTAACCGGTTCGGTTCCCGGCCCGACCCACTTGGTCACGTGGGCGAGACAACATTCTCTGGACTATCATTGCATGTTACATTGGACAAGGAGGTTTTTAATAAGAGCTTTGATGGCATAGTGACCAAAAAGCTAAGTTTCAGAAATTCGTTAAAAGACGTCATTAGAAAAATTATGATAAGCACAGTATCAAATAACGGTTTTCATAGCATAGTAGGTGGTTAGTTTGAGTTTAACTAAACTAACCAGTTTGAGTTTTGGATTCGATTCCCACTGATGGGAATGCAAATTTACCTAATTTATTTGATTATTTATTTATATAAATCAGTCAAGGCATCTTCTTAGCTTCTTCCATAAATATAAGGATCTCAACGGATCTGGCTGAAATTTTGCATACATGTAGTTCAAGGCCTGGAATAAAACACAGGCTACTTTTTATCCCATAAATCAGTTCCATGGGATCCATAGAAACAATGCGTGCGAAGCCGCGGGCAGAAACTAGTGCTTTATAAGGCTATGTAATCAAGGAATATTTTTACATAATTTTTATTTTTACATATCCAGCCTGGTACAATTACTGAACTGTTATGAACTATTTTTGAATTATTTCGAGTATACAGCGTGCCCCGGAAAGGATTTACTAAGCCGAAAGGGGGTGATTCTGGACCCCGAGGGGTTCAACTTGTGAATAACGAGTTTTTTTTTTATTTCGCTTTGTTTTATGCATGAAATATACTTAGTGTTTTTTGTTCCTATTTGTGTTTTCGTTATACTGACTCTTGCATTATTTAACATTACAAAATATTTTACAAATGTTTTTTGCTTCTTTTTTCAGCAAAACCACTTGTTTTGCCATGAAATTATTACAAAAAATATGTAAATACTTTGAAACTTCATAACAGTAATAATAAATGTAAGAATACATCGTCAAAGAATACGAATATGAAGAAAAAACGTCTCAACTTTAAAAAAAAAATATTCGAAATCAAAAAAATCGTAGAACAAACGTTGACCCCTTCGATGTCCAGAATCACCCCCTTTTGGCTTTCGTGGCACCTGCATGTATATAAAAAAAAATTGTCGCAAATAAGTGACTTCTTCATCTCCAGCCGTGACCACCTTACTATCCCACGTTTTCGCAAAAAGGTCATCGGAAAATGAGCAAAAACCAATTCAGCAAGATCTGCTTGCCATCTTCTAGTTCTTTGTAAGGATTAGCTAGGAAAGGTCTAAGCAGAGTGGTTTTGATAGATCGTGCTGATTTACGATAGGGCCACACGATTCTCTGATGGTACAGCAAAAAGGTTTAATCAAAGTCTTAAGAAAACTAGCTAATAATATTTAAATGGGAAAGTTTGACTGATTGCTTCTACATTTGTAAAATAAAAAAATAAGAGTGTATATTATACTAGCGACTCGCCCCGGCTTCGCACGGGTACAATGCTGATACGAAATACTATAAATCGGCCCCTGGCTAATGTCCCTGCATTCTAAATCTGTAATATCTTCGAAAACATTAATTTAAATTACATGCTGTAAAGGGCCATATTGATCTATATTAATTGCACAATGTATTTAAGGTACATAACTGGATAAGAATTAATGTACTGTACTGTATTGCTTAAAATCGCTTCCTAGATATGCCATTATTTCTCGTACAAAGTAAAAGATAAAAAAATGGTTATTGTGGGTTATCCCTAAAAGATAGACATACATATACCATCGCGGACTTTCTTGTAGACCTTTTTAAGGTGTACAATACTGTAGTACATTATTTTGATCTATCTCATAGGGTTCAGCCAGCTTTGCATGTAAGCGCAAAAAATGTGCTTATTAACGACATCACATTAGAAACAATCTAAAGTTAACAGTGTTTCTCTACTATATTATGCATGTAATATACATATAAACCTTTCTTTTGAATCACTTTATTTAATAAAAAACAACGCATCAAAATCCGTTGCTTAGTTTTAAAGATCTAAGCATACATAAGGACAGACAGACAGGAAGCGACTTTATTTTATTCTTTGTAGTGATGTGATATATGCTGTGTGGTACCGGCTTAGAATTTGCACCACCCCAGCTCATTCCGGGGGAGCTTCCAGCAGAACAATTCTACCACCGAGCTGCGATCCCCAACCTGCATGTCCAGCGTGGGGACCATGGGCAGTACCCCCATGAGATAAAAGCCAATAAGGCGCTTCTCAGGGGGAGGCAGTTGACCAATCTAAGCTGATAAAATAGTGCGTCAGTCCTAAACACTCAGGGCAGGACCTACCTAATTTCTAACAAATCAAATAATATTAAAAAATAAATAAATACATCGACTTCGATCTTTCCCTCAGTATTGATTGAGAGAAGGATGCGGGTTCAAGTCCCGTCGAAGTTGAAAATTTTTGGGATATTATTTGATTTCTTAGGATTAAAGTAGAGTACCTACCTACCTAGATGTTGCCTTTGAAGATTTACGGGATTTTCGACATGAACTGTACTTACCTACCTTACTTGAATAATGACGGCCCATAAATTTACTGATAAAAAATTTCATTTCTAATTTTTAAATTGAATACCTACAAAGTTGAAGTTAATTTACATAGAGCTTAGAAAATTAGGCCGAATTTCTTAGTGCAAAACCTTCATTTCCAAAATAAGATAGGTTTAATAACAATTTGCATAAACTATTCGACCCGCAAAGCGTAGAAGCGTCTAACTCGGAATTCCACGAAATGAAAATTCACAGAATTATTATGAGCCTGCATGATCTCGGGGCAATCTCAGGGTCACTGCTTTGTAAGCCTTCAGTGAGGTGGAAATGGAAATGGGGCTTTGTACAGAATATTAAGTTACACAATGCTTCCTTTACAAGAAGATAGGTACCTGTGTACTCTAATGTTTTAGAATGCCTATGTTTATGTATAATTACAAAAATCATTTCCGAAAAATCATTCTTTTTGCGACGATGGTGAGCAAAAAGAGCAACTTCGCATCTCTGCCCACACTATACAAAATAAAACTTTTACAGAGTCATTAAAAATAAGCTTATAATAAGTATCACAAACTACAAAATCCATTTTTGAAAATTCCTTCGTATAACATAATAATAAGATAAAACCGGTGGTGGCGCAGATTTGGGTCGGGTATGGGCCTTAGGAGCCAACGCGTATATTAACTAACTAGCTACCTACCTACCAAATTAAAACGCGTTTATAATGACGACATTGCAAATTATGTAAAGCGACAGCAAATAAAATAAACAATAGAACTATTTCTCACGCCGCAAACAGCCAAAGGTATCTCTTAAAATTACCAACGCTCTCGAAAACAGCCATTTTCCCAAACATAACCCAAAAGAAACGGTCCATTGAAAATGAAACTAATTTCCATACTCGCGGTGTCACGGCTATCAATGGAGCAAACGGCCTCCATAGGTAAAATGTGATAACAGATTGGCATACAATACACCCGCCGGCCGCCCCCTGCAGAACGAAGTTAGTCGTCATTCAGTCGTCGCGGAGAACGCACGTCCGTCGACTCCAACAATCCCCCAATATGCCAGGAGCACATATACGCGCGGAATAGTGATGAGCCAAGACAATAGTGATAATCAGTGACACAATTCAAATAAGGAACAATAGTGACCGATAAAACGAACCAGTTTCTAGTGCTCTATGGATTTGAAAATGGAACTTGTGTTTTGTTTTTGAATAGAGAATTATAAATATGACAATGTTGGCGGTAAAAAACTTTTTCATGCCGGAAAAGAGGGTGGACTCTCCGAGGTTCTCGAGGATGCCCGAGGCTCTGATGAGGTCCATCCGGAGACGGTCCCTGAGGGTGAAGAGGACCAAGTCATTGGTCCTCGTGAACGAGAAAAGGAAGTCTGGTGAGTGGTGGTAGTGTACCAGATTTTTTATTTTGTTTAGTAGGTTAACTATAATTTACCTTTTTATTTTGACTTTTTACTTTTTTACTCTACGAACGTAAGGATTTTTATTTGTATTTTATACTTCGATATGTTCGATATGTTTTTATTTATTTATTTATTTAAGGAAACATACAAAAAAATTAAATATTAAGAAAATAGAAACAGAAGGCTAATATGAGGTTTTCACGAATAAGTTTAGTAAAGGTTAAGTTCCTTTTTGAATATTTTACATAGATAATGAAGTAGTATACTTGCATTTTTTTTTCCTATATAAAATTTTACTCACGTTTTTTTCAAACTCTACAAAGGTTACTTCGTTACTCAAGACAATCTTATCAAAGCATCTACCAATTAGCTAATGCGTTTAATACCTCATACGGAATAAATAAATACTTCATTCCAGAGATAAAAGAATTGGAATTATTATTTAATTAGAGCTTGGAGCCGTCTTTGTAAATAGCACTAATTGTCTAAGGATTTTACCCCAGAGAGATTTTAATTACAGGAAAATTCTTCAATGACTGAAGAAAATTATCTTCTCTAGAAATAGCTTACGGTAAATAAGTATACCAGTTGCACAATATCGCCTTGCTAACAAAACCGCTCAAGTCTACATTTGACGGTTTTGAAGGAAAAATATGTAAATGGAAGTATTTTCGAGTGCGATGTGTGTGCGAGTTTGTTCAATAATAGCAGATGTTTTTGATAACAAATGGAAAACATGCCTCAAAAGTTCTTGCACGTTATTTACTTGACTACACATACTGAACAAATGTTTAAACAAGACCTGTGTAGGTCTATAATATTTTTTACAACGTGGGGTTAATTTAATTAGAATTAAGAACATGACATGTAACTCCGTCCTTAACAGAATCTGGGTATAAAACAAATCTATCAGATCCCGAATCTGTCCGTTGTTCTGTTGTTTTAACAGAATCTGAATTGTCTTTCACAGAATCTGAATTTAATCGAACATGGGATTATTACAAGCTTTTATTCAACTTGCAATGTATGTAACTATGTTTGTACGGGTGAAATCTTGCAACTCAATTTTAAAGCAGATATCTTCAACCGATTGAGCTGAATTTTTGTATAGGTTCACGTTTAGTTTGGATGAAAATGGATTAAAAGCTAGGTTTTAAAGACGATTTTTAAAATATTAAAACTTACTTTTAGCAGTGATCTCACTAATCAAAAAATGATTTAAGATGGTTTGTACGCGTAATGGAATAAACACAACTTGACTATAATTACTCAAACAGTAACAATTTGATGATGATGGTCTGATTGCCCAACCAAACTACGTCACAGTTGATGTTAAGGTAATACGGAATTATAACATAAACATATCGCAATAGACATAAATACAAACCTGATAAATAAGGATAGGAGGAACTTGGCACCTTTATGATGACAGCTTGTTTACGAAGTCATCAACCAAAATATGTGCGAAATGTGAACATATATTTGCAATGCAGCCAACGTCTTGGGGACGCTTCTGACTGGTATTGATATGGATCAGTTGAGCCTGTAATTTTTTTGCAAGTCTGCAGTAAGCTTAATTGTTTCAATTGTAAATACTAGTTCTAATTGTTGGTTCTATTATTTGAACATATATTGAGGTAGTTACTTATATAAAAGAAGAATGATAAGAATAGGAAAATATAAAAAGCTAAAGAGGTAGCTGCTTTTAAAAATTAGAAACAAATAAATAAAGAATAGAAGAAATTAGAAGTAGTACTTACAACTGAAACAGTTGAGTCAACTGCAGACTGTTGCAAGCAATCTATAGGTAGCTAAACTAATCCATCTCCATACTAATCGGAAGTGTCCCCAAGATGCTGGCTGCATTGCCCCGCCTGTATAGCAATGCTGATGTGCTGCGATACTCACCAGCTCTCGGGTCACGCGTCGCTTCGACCAACATTACCCAACTGACCCAGGGTCTCGACTGCGTATATGAACGATAGGCTTATTCCACTAATCCCCGTTGATAATCCCCGTCAACGGGGAAAAGTGAACTTTTTGTTGATAGGTACTATTAAGAAAACGAGTCTGTTTCACACAGTGTTTGTGGTGGGACAACTGCTACCAAATTACAAGTTAATGAGAAAACAGTCATAAATATTTATTAACACGAAGAATGCAATATCACTCGTGTCGTGACAATTGTTCCGTGATATCTTTTATGTAATTACAAATTCTATTGCATTACACAATAGAAATAGTAAAATTGTAGACACAAATAGGGAACCAATTGTATTAAACATAATAAAATGCTCAGTGATGAATAATGAGGTAAGTAATATAATTGTCATTAAATAAGTTATTATAAAGTGAGTAAGAGAAAATTTTCGTTTTATTCTCATGTCTTGTATAAAACTTTTAGACCTGTCATGGTTATTAACACTTAAGTTATATAATTTTGGTTTTTTGACTTTATTGTCTTGTATAACTTTGTCTTTATGTAAAATATGGGAATACTAACTAATAAAGGTAACTTGCCTTATTTTTTACATTTCACTTTATGCAAAAAAACGGTTTTCAGAAAGACGTAAAGAAACCATCGTCCAATATTTATTTTTGCATGCATCATAAGGTAAAAAGTTTATGGAGGCATTAATCCCATAGGAACCTAATAAGCTCATTGAGATCACACAAAAGTACCTACAAAGCAACATCTATGTCCCATAAATTTTACATACGACGTTGTAAATAATAATTTTAATACTTAGGTACTTACCTATACTTGAGTATTTTTTACTGCCATCACAAACTGAGCAAATATTTTTCAAGCTGAGGTACATACTTCAATGTATGTTTATTCCCATTGTTGATGTCTGTTTTTATCACTAACGTGCCATAAAATTACCATATAGTAGCGTCATATACAATATTGTGTGTACATAATGTATGTCTGTGTATGATGTACAAAGTCAGGTCACACATGTTAATGCTTTTATATTTATGTTACAGGCTTGCAAGTATAAAAACAGATCTGACATAATTCCCACTGACATAACACCCCAGACCCACTTCTATAAAATGATGAAGAGTCAATTTGACCCAGTTTAAAATATAAGGTTATGTGTGATTCTTGAACCATATTTTTTGCAGTTGTAGCATTTGCTGTATGCACTCTACCTTTTTTTTCGATGGGAAAATATAGGAACTCTTCATAACATAACTACTAGTATAGTATTATAATATCTGTGACATAACTTACCGACTAATGTTTTCAGGGTTCATGTTTATGTCAGTTTCGTCATTCCACCATAACTTTAAATGGGTGAATAGAATGGATTAGATCACCCCAAGGAACCCTGGTTATATTCTTCTTTCATTTTCTAAAATCAGTTTGCATTCCATTCTAATTCGTCAGTTCCTTCGGCTTGAATAGAATAAATATTCTGGCCATTTTCACTTTCACACAGCATCATCTATTCATAAATTAAGCAGAGCTTTGCTATTGGTACCTACCTACCTATTAAACTGACTGCTATCTAGCAGTGGCCATCACCGCGGTTCTCAAAAAAGCACCCTGTACAATACAGGGTCGTTTTTTGAGAACGGCGGTGATGGCAAAGTCCGAAACCACGAGAGTTAGAGCAAAGTCATGCCCTGGATTTATAAGAAAACAATAACTTATAATTTATAAGAAAAAGAAACTAAATATGCAGTTACTGTTTTCTTATAAATCGAGGGTATGACTTCTTTCACGACTTTTCTCTAACTCTCGTGGTTTCCGACTTAGCTGTAAAAGCTAGGTTTACTATTTTTGTAGATGCACGGTCAGCTGGCTCTCGTTCGATCAACTGTAGATCAACGGCCCGATAGATTCATATCACCGTTCATTATCATAAGCCTATCTTAAATTAATTAGTGGTTAGTATAATTAGATTAAGTGCAACGACCGAGGTGACAAATTAGTTCCTTTGAATGATTTATTGTTCATTGGTCTCGATTAATTTGTGAGACATGAATTAAAGTGAAGTATGTATATAAAAGCCTTCTTAATAGAAATGCTTTTAACGTTTGGTATAACCGCTGATGGAACGAAGACCTTAGAGAAGTAGCTGGAAATCTTTGGCAAAGAACAGCAAAAGACAGAACGATGTAGAAAAACTTGGAGGAGGCTTTTACCGCCCTAGGCATAGAATTAGATAGAACATACTTAAACAAGCTACCTATTCAAAGTTAATTTTATTTAGTTTAACTTATAAGTAAGAATTTTATATGTAGTTTAATTTTCTCTACTGTATTGTGTATTTAGGATAATAAAGTTGTTTTTATTTATTTTATTATAACCGCCGATACTTAATTTGTAATAAGACTGAATTTTAACATTTCAAAAATAGGTGAAATATGAATAGAATGTAGTACTACTAGTACTACTTCAGTACTAGCCTCTGCCCGCTGCTTCGCACTCATTATTCCTGGATAAAAAGTAGCCTATATGTTATCCAGGCCTGGAACTCCATCTATGCAAAATTTCAGCTTGATCCGTTCAGTAGTTTTGATGTGAAGAACTAAAAAACATCCAAACGTACGCATCGTGATTTTCCCAATCGCAAAAAGTATACAAGAAATATTAAAACTAAACGACAGAATGTTTGCATTAAAAAAAGTTAAATGGATTGTGTTCTGAAATATTATAATAGTAGATACTAAAAAAATTAAAAGCCAACATATTCGTTAAAATAAGTGTAGTATGAAAGCATTAAACCGATTAATTGAAAAAAACCCATATAATAAACCTTTTCAACCGAATCGACCTAACATTGACACTAATTAATAAATAATTGAACCTCCGACCGGATACACCTGGTTGGCGTGTGCCGGTAAATGTCACAATATACGTTAGAACCACCATTCTAACTAGAACGAATATAACCACCACTACGCTTTGAATTGGAGATCAAGTAAAATGGTTAATGTAGTTTTCTTTTAATCGATTTTTGGCATTGGCATTCGGTATGCAAAACTTTTTGTGTAAATTCCTGGCTTCCTTTTATGGTTTTAACGGTTACGTCATGTCACGTCACATGTAATGTACATTAACAGCTTCTAAGTAATGGTCAATAGTTTTCGTGGTTATAGGTTACGGAGGCGGTTTCCCTACGCGTCAGTTTACGTGACGTCACATGGTGACGTTGCGAAACGTCACAAAAGTAATGTTTTATCATCAATCATTAGGTCCACTTTAAATGGATCGCAATTATGATATTGCTATGTCATTCATTTTATGACTAATTCATCGATGTAAGTAGAATTCGGGAGGTTGGGTAGCGAGTAGGTGGTTAGTAGCTTCTCGAAAGTGGAACGATCAAATTAGGTCCTATTCGGTCCACCTAGGTACCTCAGTCATAGTCGGACCAGCACCGCCGGCGTTCGTGTTTCGTGACCGAGACGACCGTATTGTTGTCTCGGTCGCACTTCGGTCTAGGCACGTGTTTCTATTTTTGTTGTTCATTAGGTAGGTATATAGCAAAAGATTGGAAATAGCGTGTCTTTGCGTTTAGTCGTAACACAACACAGACCATTTTTTTTAATAGCGCTTGGAGAACGTGCTATATCTATAAAATTTTACTTATATCTATGGACTTATCCGGTTTTTAAGAACTAAAACCTTGTTCACACTAGACTAGTATAATTTAGTCGAGTACCTAGGTAACTATTCGACTATATCACTAGCTTCTTCAAACTAATCTGTGTAACAAGATAGGGATGCAATGCAATCACAATAAGACGCCTAACTCATACTTTTCCGCATGAGAAATTGCTCAACACAACAGGAAGGAAAACTATTAAAATCAAGGAAAACTATTATTAAGTTACCTATATTATTTGTAACAGCTACATTCACTAGTTATCTCATCCTCAGTTATATCTAAAGAAAACTAACCAACACCCAATAGCTTAGTGCTAATCCAATATGTCGGCTGACCGAGTCGCACGTTTCATATTACCTAATGCATCCGGAACATTCGATCCCGCCATTTCTCAAAGAGATTAATTTCATTGAGTAAGTGGAACAGAAGTATTTCAAAGCAAAATCTAGTTTCCTGGGTACCTAATTTCTGCACAAGTTATTTGTTTTTTTTTTTTATCATAGAAAAAAAGGTGTTCTTGTCAATGTTTCTCGAACACAAATCAAATTAATGCGACATTTTGAAAAGAAAAATCAATCGATAAACGATCTGATTTCAAAATTCCAACCAAGTTTGGAACACTCTTCAGGATCATAGCTAGAATGACTTGCAATCGTAATAAATTGAGATGATTACTTTAAATACAGCAAATGTAATTCTAGAATTTCCCGCGCTTTCTCGGAAACTGCCAGTTTATTTTACAAAATGCAAGTCTAATGACCTCGCGAGAACATCTGCGAGTGTTACGCTGGCCGAATGCTAATGACGGCGTTGCGTTCCATTTTTGAAATACATTTCATGTGACTTTTTTCAGAGTTTCAAAATTTTTTATTCGATCTCAAAGAGCGCCCAGGAACTCGAATTTTTAAATTTGAATTTCGCATTCAACTTTTTCGTAAGGAAACGTCACACGATCTCATTTTTGTTTTTGCTAATCCAAAGTCTAGCGTGGGTCTGGCGTTTCGCCCAATGTTGTACTATTTGGAACTGGTCCAAATGTCATGAACCGATAAACTTGATGGAAATCATTATGATGACGCTTTTTAGCGCCAATGTGTTATCATTTGCCAAAATAATTGTATCAACTGTGATCATAACTGTAATTGATGATTTTGAATAAATATTGATGAAATAGGACAGAAATTTCTCCGTTCTAAAACAGCTGAGTCCAGGTGACGATAGTATCGAGACGTGATCGTCACGTCTCATTTTTGAATGAGATTTGAGTTCTCTTTCCGCACGATAAAGGCGCTGTACCAAATCCAAGTACGACGACCTCATGACGAATGTTTGTACGATCTGCAGATATTTGTTCAGGGTGTTCTGGATGTTTTCTATGACGTATAATTAAAAATATCTATCTATGTAGTGTATTGTATTAAGTATATCAGTTATCTAGTATCCATAACACAAGCTCTGCTGAGCTTGGGGCTAGATAACGCTGTGTGAATTGTCCAGCATTATTTATTTATATATTTGATCCCATAGAAATAGGAGACATCACGATCACGTCTCGATACTATCGTCAACCGGACTCAGGGCGCAGAGTTTTCGTTGCCTCGACCTGTCACTCTATTTTCTTTTCTACGAAACGAAAAACCTGTAAATTAAAAAAAAATGAGAAAAATTTGCTCTAGATAATGCAAAATCACAACCAATCAGTCTGAACGTTGGAATGCGTCCAATGTGACCCCATTGTCTGCCAGGTCACAGCAGCCTAGTTGTGCAATGACCTGATGTAGATGCATCAGCTATTAGGTCATTTTTAGATTAAGTTTTTTTTTTTTTTTCGGTCAAACGAAGGTCTATTGACATTAAAAACAGTTTTCTATATTACAGAAATGCAAATGAAATATTATTTTACTTACGCGATCTAAACACATGATTACCCATTAAATAGTACTCCATCATCATCAGCCTATATTAGTCCACTGCTGGACATAGGCCTCCCCTAATGAGCGCCATAGCGCCTTGTCTCCTTGTCAGCTTGCCGGATCCAGCATCTGCCTACAGTCTTTCGCGGATCGTCATCCCACCGTTTGCCAAGTCGTGGTCTCTACTCAAGAATACGTGTTGTAGGTTCTTTGTGAGATATGGCCGGCCCATTGCCACTTCAGCTTACTTATTCTTTGAGCTACATTATTTAGATAACTTTGGTTCTCTGTCGGATGTATTCGTTACGAATCCTATCTTTCAGTGAGACTCCGAGCATAGCTCTTTCCATAGCTCGCTGAGAGACTTTAAACTGGTGGACCAGCCCTACCGTGAGTGTCCACGTCTCAGCTCCGTAGGTCATGACGGGTAGGACGCACTGATTGAAAACTTTAGTTTTCAAGCATTGCGGTATGGATGACGAGAAGACTCGACGTAGTTTCCCAAACGCGGCCCAACCTAGCTGGATCCTCCTCTTGGCCTCCTTCTCAAAATTATTTTTACCTAACTGCAAAATTTGCCCAAGGTAAGTATACTTGCAAACAATTTCGAGAAGGTTGCCATGTACGACGACCGGTCCCGGATCAATGAGGCCATTAAATAGTACTTACTAATAATAAATTAATATTGCTGGAAACAAGAAGAACTAAAATTTCTGATGACTAAGTAAAGTTAAATTTTAAATACCATCTGATTGGTGCTACAAAATTTCAAACTCCCATCATAGTCATGCAGAAATAAATAAAAAAAATGCTCTACCTACAAGCAAAAACTCTACCAAAAGACGTAAATTGATATAGCATTAACATTAAAAAAATATCACCATGACCAAACTTCACCCAACAAAACAATTTCCATCCAGAGCAGTTTACCACGAACCCATAACAAAGAAGAACAAACCATAACATAAAGCAGCACTGTCGAAACAGCAAAAGTTCAGTTCTGAAGTCATAATAAATTCATTTAACGTGGCTTCGGCTCTATTTAGAACTAGGTGTGGTTTCGTTGAAAAGCGCTCGCGAAGAACTCTGTATAAGACTTAGAGTTCTTCGCGAACGCTTTTCAGATCTCCTCTCAGATCGCCTCGGGACAAATGTTTGTATGATCTGCAAATATTTGTTCAGGGTGTTCTGGATGTTTTTTATGTTTAATAAAAAATATTATTTAAGTAGTATATTGTATTAAGTATACCAGTTATTTAGTACCCATAACACAAGCTCTGCTTAGCTTGGGGCTAGATAACGCTGTGTGAATTGTCCAGCATTATTTATTTATTATTTATTTATGTTCTGACATCGAGGTCAACAACGGAGGCATAACAGGGCCGGTACTCGTAAGAACGAGAATCTAAGTTTCTCATTCGTTTTTGTGAAAACGTTATCCTATGCAAGTGGCAAAAAAGTTGATTTTACTTGAAAACGAATCACGCAATTTCATACTTAGATATATTTGTAAACATTGTTCCAAATTGACTCTAGTTTTTAACCATTAAAACCTCTTTTCCCCACAACTTGTGCCAAAAACCACAGATAGCATCAAAGTTGGCACGAAGGCTCTTACTCCCAAGCCACGGCTTTTTCCCAATTTATAGGGGTCCGAGGGCCAAGGGTTGTTATTGAAAAGGTTCTCTGGCTGTTATTCCTGAACATCTCAGGGGATGAGGGTGAACCGAAATGAAGATGGAATAAATATAATTCTAATTAGATTTATCTGTTTCCTTCGTGGCGCAATGGGTAAGGTCCGATGAGACGTGGCGAGTTCGATTCCCGCCTAGGGACAAATGCTTGTGCTGTGGCGAAAGCGACTGTTAAATCGGTATGGAGCTCTTCCACGCACACATTACCGATGGTTTAGTCGGCCGAGTGGGCCGGATAGTTTAAAAAAAAATAATGCTGGACAATCCACACAGCTTCTGTTATGGGTACTAAATAGCTGATATATTTAATACATTTTAAACATACATACCTATATAGATTTATATTTTTTTATTATACATAGAAAACACCCAGACCAACGGAACAAATTTCTGCAGATCGTACACAAATTTGTTCCGAGGCGGGAATTGAACCCGCAACCTCTTGCGTCGCAGGCGGACTCTCGCCCGCTGCGCCACTGAGGTCGTCAAGGTTTAGTTTGCTCAGAGCTTTGGCGCCGTCTGATAATGCCATAAAAGGCAAAAAAATTGTTTGGATAGGTAATCTAGTAATTTGGAATGTATCGTGTATAATTTTAAATTCAACATCTGTCTCTGTGAATGGGATGCAGCCAATGGTTTCTCTTCTTGATCCTTCTCCTCCGTTGTGTATAATGTAGGTTTCATATTAAAATTCCACCTAGATTACCTAGCATCTCAGCATAAGATTTATTCTCCATTCGATCCTCACGAACGAACTCTGGTCAAGATACTGTTACTGTGGATATTTCTATTTCTGAAGAACAAGTGAGGGTAGTTGCAAATAATGCTGCCCCCGTTTCGCAGAGGCGGTAGCTCCAGTACTCCAGTCATCCCGTGACCACGACAGAGTGTAAACCTGTTGAAACGTCGGGAAAAATTGGTAAATAAAGGCGATAAATACCCGTGAATAATTATAATTATAAGATATTGTTATGTCAAGACTCTGTAAATCGTATAATGCATACAAAAAAGTGATCTTGGCTTAGGTGAATCATTAAATATGTATAGAAAAAAAGTTTAATTTTTTTCCTCCTTAGAAGATTGGGGGGACTCTCCCAACGGTTATCGGTTCTGCAAGCATTAATAGCCTTCCCATCGACTCGATGATGTGCTATGTAAAAATATTCAGTACCTAACCTATTATTCGTAATGTTATATTTTGTTTGAGTTTATTTCCATTATAACGTGAATTACGACATGGCAATGCAATGAATACCCATGAATTGTTAAATTACAATGGTAAATCGAATTCCGAATGCAAGGAAAAACACGTTTTTGCGCTTTGTTAAGTTTTACCATACAGATAGTGATTTCATAGGAATTAATTGTATAAATCTGATGACTGCATCGCTAAATGTGTTGATGCAGTCAATGATTGTAATCACTTAAGGGACAAAAAAGAAGGGTGACTCGTTGATCAAATAATTTAATCTTATAGGTACCTTCGAAAATCATATAGTAGGTAGAGGTAAGCCTCTACCTACTATATGATTTTCGATTTTATAGGTCCATCATCATCATCATCCAAAGCCGGATTTTACCCACTGCTAGGTATAGGCACAGAATATCTATTGGTTAAACTAATACTTTCATGGCCCGCAGATGGTCACCTCCTAGAGGACATTGCATCATCCACCACGATGATCTTGTGTTAACCGCCTTCTACGGGTTAATGGAATGATAAATATGATACAGAAGCAAATTATATGAAAATTATTTAATCTAATGATGATTTTCGATTCTACTAGTTAATGCAATGGTAAAATAATACAGAAGCAAAGACAAGTTAGATTATTTTTAAGGCTAATTCTATGAAAATTATGCAATCTTGATGATTTTCGATTCTACAGGTTAATGCAATGGTAAAAATAGTACAGAAGCAGAGACTAATTTGATTATTTATGAAATAAATTATTTAATCTAATGATGATTTTCGATTCTACGGCTTAATGCAATGGTAAAAGTAATACCGAAGCAAAGACAAGTTAAATTATGTATGTATCAATTTATTTAAAAAATAAAATATTAGCTTAAAGCAACATCAGAGAAGAAGGTATAAGTTTACTAACCTACTTACTGTTTACTGGTGTTGATATGGATCAGTTGAGCTACCTGTAGATTGTTTGCAACAGTCTGCAGTTAGCTCAATTGTTTCAATTGTAAATACTAATTATTATAATTTTCTTTGTGAATAAAGGCTACCTACTTACTAATTTATATATTGATTATTAAAAAACATAAAACACCAAAGACAAATAGATCATCCCACGTCTACTTATGACTTAGTCATGTAGTTCGCCAATTGTTTCGAGTTGTTGTTGATGCGAAGTTAGAATAACCAGCATTTAAAAAAAAATCTACTACATTTATATTTATTTTACGACTAGCCCAACAAAACTATTTACAAAATATTAAAATAAGATTTCCCTTTATGTAAATGTTAATTCTTTAGAGTAATAAATGATCTTAAACCCGACTTACGTCACTAATCTACATTCTCCTTAACCTAACCTTTACCTTAACAGCCTATATTGTCCACTGCTGGACGCAGGCCTCCCCCTGATAAGCGCCTTATTGGCTTTTATCACATGGGGGTAATGCGCATAATCCCCACGCTAGGCATGCGGGTTGAAGATCGCAGTTCGGTGGTAGAATTGTTCTGCAGAGGGCGCTGCTGCCCGCCCCCGGCGGATATCCCTTAGTTGCTTCTTACGACACCCGCGGGAAGAGTTGGGTTGGTGCAAATTCTAAGCCGGTACTACACAGTGAACTAAATTCTCCACCTTACTGAAAATCTGCGGTCTACAATCACAAAATCATACAAAACACACTGATTGTCCGATTGCAAGTACCTACGATGTTGTCATCGTCAGTGCGAGACGTTTTCTGACTCATCTGTCATTTGACATTGACTTTTATGGTCTCGCGGTCGACAGCACGAATTGACCTTTTAAAGTTTAATGAGTTTTGACTCGCTCTGGTGCATGGTTAGCCAAAAGTTGAAAATTGAAGGAATACCTAATTTGAAACTCAGTTCCTTTGCATCAGAAGATGCCATGCTGTGTGGAAAATTATAGTAGAAATACGAATCTATTTTATGTCGACATAACTACGTACGTCGCGTCGTACGATCATAAATTTTCTTAACGTTCATTATTTAGTACCTACCGTACTAAATAATGAAGTAGAGATAAACCATTCTAAAAATGCACGCCGAGTTTTGCACCCATGAAGTTTTGTGGAGGGGGCGTGCATTCATTTCGGATGTAAGCGGGTTAACTACGAACCTTATTTGTGTTGGTAGAACACCAACATTTCATCCCCTACATCCATAATGAATTCGTCAAACTACGATAGTTTTTATAGTAATAGGGGCGTGCATTTTTAGAATGGTTTATCTCTACCAACGTTGGTCTTTTGTCGATGGCTTCAATTATTGAAATCATCGACAAAAGACCTTGCTGTGATGATAATGATGTCCTCCTAGCCGAATTTTGGCCACGGCGGTCAATCTCAACAGTAACTAGCCATGTTGTTGGGATTTACCTATCAGCAAGACTATTTACTTTTACAAACACAACAAAATTATAAGAATTTAAATGTCTTTTCTTTCACGAACAATTCCAATATCGACTCAAAATTGTTACGTGTTCCCAATGAATATTGTAAAACAAGGCCTCTTTCTGTAAAGACAAAACAAAAGAATATAACTTCTTACGTAAGTTACAATAGACTAGCTGCATTCTTACTACGCGTTGTCCTATTACCCGTTTTCCCGTAGGAATTAAGAATTTTCCCGCGGTAAAAAGTAGCCTATGTTCATCAAGATTAATGTGGGCTTCTAATGGTAAAAGAATTTTTCAAATAGGTCCAGTAGTTTCGGAGCCTATTCAATACAAGCAAACAAACAATCAAATCTTTCCTCTTTATAATATTAGTATAGATATAGATTCCTACAACCACTAAGTACATACCTACTCACAAGTAGAACCACAGAGCGTACCTACCTACACAATATGCCAATATAACTACTAAAAGTAAATATAACTTCTAAAAGCGGATTGGACCCTGCAACGGACAGCGGAAGCGAGTCAGATTGAAAACTTCGAAGCAAAAGCTGTTCTCTATGCGCATCAAGCGGACTTTAAAATCCGCTCATTTTCATTTGAATATAAGTACCTAGTTGAAAACTTTGCGTAGAAGCTCTTCCTTCTTCATGCACCTTTAGGAGTGAACCTAAAAAAATGTAGGTAATAGTAGGTATATTCATATATTTTCGTGTCAAATAAGTATTCGAAAATCGATCACCTATAATTGGAAATCGGTTCAGGAAGATTCTGAATAACTACCTTAAAATCCTTCACACCATTTTGGATAAAAATAGTGCCCTCAGTAGGTAATACATATATCGATGGCCGTCAACGTAAAAAAAGGTGACTGAATTGTAACATAATATGTAACACATTGTCTAATTGTGTGTTTCCTTTACCTACCTACCTATTATTTTGTAAAGTGTCGTGTTAGCTGTTCAAATCAATTCATTTTCTTTCTTTTCTTCTAATATTGCAATCTTTCTTTTATTTGCAAATGTTTTCTGCCAGTTGTCCGAAACATTGATGAAGTTAAAAACTGTGGAACGAAACGTAAACAGTTTTTTTCAAAACATCCGCTGCATATACCACCAGCAAGAACCTTTTAAAAAGAAAATGGCTGAAAATAGGTCGCGCGGTGCAATAGGAAAAGCCATTTGCTCGCAGCCTGATGCCACTAAGAGGTGACCTATTTTGAACCTTTTTACAGTGGCATACAATGCAAACTCGTTAGTTGAAGACGACCAATTTATTTTCATATTAAGGTTGACAGCTTTTAAAAAATCCACGGGCATTGGGAAAGTAGGTTTTGATCAAATAGGTTTAAATGAAACTGTACCTACATATTTGTATTAAAACTAGATTCTTTCTGCGACTTCTGATGCGTTTTTTTTGGATAAAAGTAGCTTTATGTTATAAATGTTATAATCCAGGTTAGGAACTATGTACAAAGTATTATTAATTCACATTAATTTCAGCTAAATCCGTTCAGTAGTTTCTGCGTGAAAGAGGTAACAAACACTTAAACATCCAAACTTTCTCATTTAATATTATTGTCATGTGTTCTGTTGTGATAAGTAAGATACTATTTAGGTGCCTCAACCTCAACAGCCTATATTGGTCCACTGCTGGACGCAGGAGGCTTGCGTCCACCAGTGGACCTGACAGGCTGATTGGCGCCTTATTTTACTTATGTAGAGAGAGGAGTCGATGCATTTCAGCAGGGCAAGCAAGGTTAAGGGTAGATTATTCACTATATATTATTGACTATTAGGTTATATTTAAAGATTAACCAATTGGTTTTAAGTACTCTGTTTTATTATTATTTATTATCTTTTATCTTAGGTGGGATAGTACCAAGTATCCCCACGCTGGGCATGCGGGTTGGGAATGCCTGTTTAGGTAAGTAAAATACAATTTAATTGTATTGTATGACAGTAACGTTACGACCTCTCATGAAGTAAGTTACTCATTAATTACGTTCCAGTCTCATCTCTTTGATAGATAAATAAACCAAAAACTCCAATTAATTCAAAACAAACAACTTAATTTTATTATCTTGGCAATACAATTTAAATCCGATGCCAAAAAGTAATAAAATCTTCCAAGTAGGTAGGTTATTTTTAATACCGTAACGTAGTAGCATTTTATCTAAAAAAAAACATCGGATGATCCATTGACTGCGCCAAAGCTTCGAGTTCAATCAAATTCAAAGTTGGAACGCACGTGGGACTTTGACGGCGCGCGACAGGAAACGGAAGCGATTGTTTAGTGACTTGAATCGTAAATCGAAGATCGAACGCGTGCTCTCGATAATGATACGTGCTATTTTCCCAACTCTATTTAGGGTTTATGAAAGAAAGCTATAATTTAACATCCGTTTGAATTTATTTTGGCAATGTGGAACGTGAATCAGTTTCGAGTAATTGAATGAATCAGCTTCTGAAATGTAATGTAGAGCGTGTTTTGAATATTTATGTGCTGAAAGAATATGGCCTGTAAAATGAGCTTTTATTGTTGGGAAGTATTTGTTCTTTTTTTACTTCTTTTGTAAAAATCTTTTGTAAAAAAACCAATGCGAAGTCAGCTTAGGTAGAAACGGCTAAGAGTTACAAAAAAAAATCTGAACATAAGCATTAAAAAATATATAGGAGTTGGTGTTTTTAGGCTCTTTCGCAATTAAAAACACCTATCAACAAACCACACTTTGTAGCAACTATTTTGCAGACAACATAATTTTATAGGTATAACAGAGAGTTAGACAAATGTGAAAAAAAATACAGCTTGGCTTCAATATCGATAATAGAGTGCCCTCCAAAAAAAATATCATCAATACTTATAAGTAAGTATAAATGAAAAATAATTATATCTTCAATGTTCAGAATTGGACTTCAGTTTTATTAGAATAAAACTTAAAATATATACAAAATAATTATATCTTCAATGTTCAGAATTGGACTTCAGTTTTATCATAATAAAACTTATAATTTAGGTATACTCTAAGTATATATGAAAAATAATTACAGTTTTGGCTTCAGCATCGATAGAGTGCCCTCCCAAAAACAATCAAAATATCTTCAGTGCACAGAATTGAACCTGTTAAGTACAATTCGATTATAAGTATAGATAGCTTAATTTTTTTGATGTATAACCGACTAATTTTATACTATACAATATATTACTTGTTTAAGATTGTGTCTGAAATAACAGTAAATTATTATTATGACTCTTGTAGATGACTATTACGGTGGTGGCTAGTAAGGTGAATAACACCATTCTCCACATCCTCACTACACTGCAATCTCTACCATCACAAGTGTCGTGAATGTCACGATCTAGAGTCGCGTCGTTATGGGTCGCAGATGCTTTTTACGCGTGTGGGAAGCACTGATGTTCGAGCTGGCAACATTCGCACGTGATAACAGTTTGTGCGAGATGAGTTTCTAGTGTTTCCGATTTACAAAGTATGTACAGACAGCTCTAAGTATGTTCTGGTAATTATGAAATAAATTCCTATCAATATTTACAGCTAAAAACTATCAAATTCTGTGGAATTCTGCACCTATGGAAATCTGCACCTTATGAACTTTTAAAGAATCTATACTAATATTATAAAGAGGAAAGATTTGATTCGTTTGTTTGTTTGTTTGTATTGAATAGGCTCCGAAACTACTGGACCGATTTGAAAAATTATTTTACCATTAGAAGCCCACATTATTCCTGATGAACATAGGCTACATTTTACCGCGGGAAAATGCTTCATTCCTACGTGAAAACGGGTAGTAAAAATGCAGCTAGTACTTTGATAAAATTCTTCGTTACACCTATTCTATGTTTGTCAAAAAAATGTTGTGTATATCCTGGGTCTATTATTCCCATGTTGCTAATTGAATTTGTACAAAAACATTCATGTCATCTGTCACAATTCAAAATTAATTAAGAACGCATCCGCCATTAGCATAACATATAATTCCCAGAGTTGACAAAACAAAACTCAAAACATATCATTAAAGCGTGCGAAACGCACCCCGCTGTTTGTAAAAAAATAATAAAAAGATTAGTGGGTGTGTCCCTTAACCGAGGATAAATGACTCAATAATGATCCGTCAAACCGAAATTCACGTATCGGAAAACATGTGATTATGGTTTTTTGAATTGAGAATGTGGAGTGAGGGGGTATAGAGTGTTGTGAACTTGTGATATTATTTTATCGATAAAATGCGTGTATCTATTGAGTTCAAACGTAAATGAAGCTTTTCTTTTTAGAAAACACCTCATTGATAAAGTTACTGCCAAAGCGACACCAGTTTTTTTTTTATACAAATAGATTAAAGGAAGGAACTCTTCGATCACTGAACCAATTGAATACAAGTTAATATAGTAGCTTAAAATAAAGGAATATTTTGTCTGTACAAAATAATTTAAGTACCTACCCAAATCAAAATAGTAGATTAAATTTCATACATAGCTTGAAGTGACGTGCTTTTCCAAACGTCATTTGATATTTACATATTTATATTCTAATCAGTTCGCTGGTATTGCTATCAGTTGACGGCTGATAACAAATTCAATAATTGCATTGATGTTACAATCTGATTGATAACAAATCAATTGAATTTAGTGGACCGGTATGCTTTCACTCTTTGTTTTGCTATCAATAATCAATTTTCTTTTGTTTTATCATATTAAACAGATTGAATGATAAAAGTATGAACGTCTATTATTTTTAAATAACATGATGAAAATCAAAAACATTGTGAAGCAAAATTATGAATCATAGGTTACATTCAAGAGCACTTACTTATTATTCAGTCTAGTCAATCGATTAGGTATTTTGTTTTGAATCAAATCACGTTTCGCAGAGTTCCATTTCTAGACATGAGTAAACCATAAACATTTCCAACTAGTAACATCTTTTTAGAACTTTAGTAGAAACTTTACAACCACAGTTCTAGTAGTACCTAAGCATTATTTCTTACTATACTTTCGTGATATTCGTAAACATGATATAATTTAATAAAAAACTTTTTTTACAGGAATTTTTTTACCGTATGTAACTTTAAGTAAACTAGTGCTCATTTGAGTTCAAGCTCAACCATCGACATCGATGACCTAACTGTCACACCAGTCCCACCACTACCCAAGATTAGGGTTGCACCTCACAAAGATTCCGAAAGTAATCTATTCGCGAGGGTCTCACAATGCGAGCAGATGTTCAGGTAAACTGGAGCAAGTTGGCAGATGCTGGAACTAACTGATGCCTCTATTGTTGGCGATTGTAATTTCATTATTTGCCGTTTTTTGAGATTTGAAGTTAAGTGAAATTAAAAACCTTAAAAGTGGATTTGCGGAAATTCATAATGAAAGAAAAATTTGTAGTTGCCTATTATTCTGATCTTTGGGCGTTGCACAGTAGGTACTTAGATAACACAATAGGTAGATAGAGTCAGTTCTAAAAGTAATGTATGAGTGAAGTAAGTTTTTATACAAGATTTTGAACAATTGGTTGACAGTGTAGCTTTGTATTCACAGATATACCTACTAAGTGGATTTACGAGACAAAACAAGATAATCGACTGATGTAGAGCATTCTTTGTGGGTAGGTGTTACTGATACAGTTCATTTCGCTACAGGCTACTGAAAATACCTAGTTGCAAGTTTTGTCTCGAAATACACACCATTCAACTCAACTATCATTGGAATTCCATTCAAAAGAAATCAATTTGACCCAAAGACCCTAAATTATTTTTTGTTGGCAACCCTACGCACGACTTGGCAGTTTCATTTCACGGTCCGCGAAGTATTGCGCAAAATATCGTTTCTGTGAGTACAACCCTATCCGTCCGCTATTCAAAAACTATATGTAATTTGATTTTTTTTTAGAAATTGCTGGCTGAAAACACACTTCTCTTAAAAAGTTTTTACTTTGGAGATGGTAGTAGTGTGATTGAATGCATTTTTTCTGGTCTTTAGTTACGTAAGGAGAGTTGGTAGTATAGAAACATTACCTACTTATTTTGTTGAAGCTCTGAAAGCAACAACTACCATCAATTTTCGCTCTACAAAATGAAATTTTCCTGCAACACGAAATCAGGTTCAATCATCGTTAATAATAATTAAAATCAACGTTAATTGGAAAGGCTGGGGAGGCTTTAAAAAATCCTGTATGTAAGTAATAAACAAAACATGACAACATGAAAAGTCAAGGCCAGCGTGACCGTCACTGTCTGGCAGCAAAACTGAAAAATACACAAACCAAGGTTAGAACCGCCTAGTCGTGCCTCAAGTCCATTTTGTTTCAGGGGCGAGGCCCGTGATTCGTAGGTAATTAAATCATTATTTTAAATTGTGTAGTAAGTAGGTTTTATTGCTACTTCGGTATTCTGTGGTTTTGTTGTTACGTATAATAACCGCGTTCCAATTCCAAATGTGGACAAACCTTTATACAGGCTGTGTTTTTTAAAGAGATACAAGTTACAAGACATGTCTTTAAAGGATCTAATTAGTAGTTTCCTACATACAATCTTGACAAATACCTAAACAGATAAGGAAGTGTTCTTCTTTTAAAATAAAAATGCAAACGGAAGGTAGAGTCCGTCGACTATTTTTACCTGAAAGGTTTTGTTGACTCTATAATAAGGACTTTGAATTCACAAAAGTTCGTAACTCGCTCCAAAAGGTGGATGGTTAAGCTAAAGTGTAGGTAAACAAAGTTTTTAATTGTTACTCCACCAAGTTGAGATTACTAAGGATCAAGTTGCAAGCTAATTACAAGGCTTGGCTCTGTCTGGATAATTAACTCGTTTAAGATCGTTAGACTATAAACATTGTTTTAAAAAATACAGGATAATTTATTTGCAAGAAGTTTTTCTTGCGTTTTTATTGAATATATGGTAATTTGTTTGAAAGAAGTTTTTCTTACTTTTTTTTATCAAAACCTGTTTTATACAGGGTTATAGGTAATTCACTGTCACTGCATGAACTGGAGGTTCTGCCCATCATCACGAACACGTTAGTGAAGACACCAAGTGTTAATTCTTAAACTTCGTACTTATAATAAACTTAAAAACAGCTCTGCCCTCAATTAACAGTGGGTGCAGGGGTGGAAGATCGGTCTTTAGTATTGCATTGGCTTCTGGACAAACGTGTTTTTACATTTTGTACGAAAGGTGATTTACATAAAATTTTAGGATTTAAGAATTTGCGTCTTCATGAACGTGTTCGTGATGATAGTCGTCATGAAGTGTCAGTAAATTAATTACCAGCAACCCTGTATAGTTTAGATACTTCCTCTTTCTTTCATCATCAGACTAATATTATAAATGCGAAAGTTTGGATGGATGGATGGTTCTTTTTCACCTCTTCACGCCAAAACTACTGAACGGATTGGGCTGAAATTTTGCATACAGGTAATTCTAATCCTGGAATCAAACATAGGCTACTTTTTATCCCATAAATCAGTTCATTCAAGAAGCCGCGGGCATGAACTAGTTTTAAATATTATCCAATATGGTGTTTTTAACTATTATAATATTATGTTGTCTGTCCAATATCTGTAATAACACAGCTTGTTCACATTTATAAACACAACCTGCCATACGAAAAGAGTACCTAAATTCTTCCTGCTTATAACAAACCTTTCAACCAACTTTACAGACAGCAAATATCTGTCTGTCCATTAATAATTTCTTATGACTATAAATAGCCAATTAAACAAGCAATAAATCTTTTGCAAATAAGTGCATCGCTAAAAGCTCGTTCAATTCAATCGATCACTGCCAATGTCAATTTGACAGCCAACATGTGGCGCCATGAGATTGCATTATCATATCATTGAGACTTGTGTGATGCTGTTCAATCACGAATGAATATTCAAATTATACATTAATTGAATTATTTATCGCTTACTTGATTGCACGACTTCGCTTGTGATTTTTCTGGATTAAAGGTAGCCTATGCCCGTTGCCAAGGGGAAATTATTGTTATATTATACATATGTATTATTATTGCGAGGAGTCAAAGTAGAAAAGAGAGCCCTTTGCCCAGCAGTGGGATAGTAACGGCTGTAAATGAAATAATAAATAATATGCCCTTTGCCAATAATCAGGACAGATGCCCTCTGCCAAGTTTAATTAATAATCGTTAAGCCATTTAGTCGTTAAAATGTAACTGACAGACTTGCACATTAATTAGCATGAATGGATTGGAGTTTATTAAAATGAATACTACTTACTTTTAGATACTACTTACCTTTATGCCGTTAAATGACAATAAATAAAGTAAGTACAGTAAATACTTACGTAATGCACTTTACCAAGAAACTGCACTCGTTACGGCGCCAGAATATTTTAAGAACAAGCACTGTTATGTAATTAGCTTTAATGCACTCGTAATTAGGTTTATTTTTGTGTGACGGCGCAGTATGTCGTACTGCTTTGAGCCTAGGGTTGTCATACTTAAGTAATATTAAAATCAGGTACCTGTTACTTAGGTACCTTACTAAAATTAGGGATCTACTACTTTATTAGGTTATAAACTCAACAGTAGGTACCTAACCTTCTGATGAATTTAAGTCAGAATTTGTAGGAAAGTTAAATTAACGTCTTAATGTCTTTTTTTACAAAACTAAGACTCATATAAAAGCATTTTCTTCTCTTAATATTATTCCTCCTTCCTGTATTTAATTTAAAAAATGACAAGTTGAAGCACAATTTTGTTTAATGGCAAGTTGTAATTGTATATGGATAAAACTCGCTACTTAAACTACTCTCTTCCATAAATAGGCAGTTAGGTACTTAATGTGAATTCTTAAATTTTTATGCATACAATCCATTTAAGTAATGGGGAAAAAGAAGTCATAAGTCGTTAAGTGACAACCCTGTATTACATAGCACCCTGTAGGTTACTGCTACAACACGGAACATTGGCACCAATTGTAGAGGCGACGATTGTAGAAAGGTATCTTGGCGTACTTACTTGATTACTTAATACAATTAAATATGTTTTCTCGAGTTTTTTCAATAAAATGTTGTACCAAAATGTTTTACCAACAACTTTTATTAATGGTAATAAAATAAGTGACTCTGCTCAAGTGTTCTTAGTAGCTAGCTATAGCTGTTAATTTCGCGTGTAATGTTATTCGTGCCTTACATTATTATTACTAATATTAGTAGAGGAAAAAAAATATCTTTTTAAATATTCGCTACGGAAGTAGATCTCATCCAATTCATCTTTAAATTTTTATTCACATCCTGTATAGGTGATTAGATACGAATTATGGCATTTTTTCTTTCCATTCTATTTTTGAACTTCCGAGAAACTAACAAAACTCCCACAATATCCTTCTGCTTTATACAAGCATGGTCTAATAATTCTTGTACTGACCTTTGGCCACTTTGGCATTGTAAACCTCTTTTCAAGTGAGCTTTGTGTAGCCTTTTGTTAAACGCAGCCTTTTGTCTGAGTGAAATATTGTGAGACTAGTTTGAAAATCGAATATTATGTTATTTGAATTTCAGCAAAGAGGTTTTTGTCTGAGGTTGAGACTACAGTCGAGAAGAGCAAAGACCTCATTTCGATGATATTGACAATGGTTTCACTTCAAATTCCAAAGAGATTTTATTATTTTGCTTTGGAAGATTTTGAATATTGATATTTTTAGGTAGGTTCCGTCTTACACAATATCATTATTAGCCGTTAGAGATGCGGGTTCGATTCCTACTTCAGGACCAAAATGTTTCCTTTCAACAGCAGCCTTAACGACATTGTAGGTGTAAATTATCTCTTGGAACAATTCGGTTCCCACAATTTTCATGTCTTTTGCGCTATCAAGTTCTATTTCAAAAGAAACTGTTACATAATGATAATCATTAGCTATTAAGTTTGTCATTGAATTGGCAAGGTTGAGTCAGTCATGCGTAGGTACCTTTTGTTTATCTTGAGGATAATCTATTGTTTAGTTTTAAATCTTAGCCTTGCCTATGAAAGTACCTAGGTTCATAATCTCATCTTAACCAGTTCAGCCACAAAGTCCTTACTATAGAAAATAAAAAAAAAAGACGGGTTGCACTCCGGGAGTGCCGGCAGAAGTGAAAACTTGATTATTAACGTTGAGCATGTTTGATATTTTGGAATGGTTAGGGAATAATTTTGCACCAATTGCTTTATCAGTATAAAAGTACTATCATTTATGTGGTAGAATACAATATTCATTTATTACGCTATCGTACACAAACATGACAATTTTATATTACATTAAAAATTTAACACTTTAAACTATTACAATTATTTTACATTAAAAAGTTTATCTCTCCGAAAAATCAACTTTCATCCATAATTTCAACGACTTTTTCACGATCATCATTACCAGAACTATCATCGCCAATCTTTAAAACTGATACGATAGGTTTATGGTAGCTGAAGTAAGAAACGAACAGTTTTGATTCGAACCTATTTAAATGTCTAATAAAGACCGCATCAATAGTAGTTTTGTATTTCGTTGTGCTAAGATTGCGATCATTCGACATAGTTAAACCAAATTCATTATTTAAAAATTCAATTAATAGTTGATTTTTATCGTCTGCGAAGTTTATGTTAAAATCTCCACTCAAAATCATTGGCAATTTTTTCGCCGCGCCGCGCGCCGTAGAGAGGGATAGCTGTCTACTCTCCATCCGTCTTACGCTTTTTCGATCAGGTCACGTGTCCTGACGCGAGTTTAAGATTTTATACCCATACAGAAAAAGTGCTCAACGCCGCTAAAGAAGTTTTCACTTCAAAAAAAATAGCTGAGATTTATATCCATAACCTACATAATACTTTTACATACTTGGGACTTACAAATGCGGAAGTAACTATAAATAAATCTGTCTATCTTCCTGTCTGTCTGTACCTAATACTTGTTGACGACGATGACTAAACGGCTTAACGGATCTTGGTAAAAAGCATAACTCCCTTCCTTGCGCAGTCGGGTAAAATGGCAAGGTAATAGATTCAAATTGATTGTAAGAAATCAAATAATATCGCTCCCAAAAAAAAATCTTGACTTCGACGGGACTTGAACCCGCTTCCTTCCTATAGATTGTAACCTGAGAAATTATACATCAAAAACGTGTCCGTGACAATTGGCAGAACCTGCAGTTCAAGCAGTATCAGTAAATTACTAATAACCCTGTATAGACTTATTCTAGTAGGTAAGTAGGTAGGTATATCCAGAAAAAATGTTTTGACGGGCAAAAGCTTTGAAAAATATAAACGATCTCCCCATAGAAGTCTTAATAAATGTTCTAAAACTTAACTACTAATAACTTGACTAATAATTCTTGCTAATACAGCGCTAATTCAACAGTCAATTACTTTAGGTACCTTACCTACTCTTGAACCTATAACAAACAAAATAGCTTCAAAAGCAATAATGGCAATTATTTGCAACTTTACCTCCAACTGTGCTACAAAGCTGCAATCTACAAGAAAAATACTAATACTACAAAAAATACGAATAATACAGAAACGCACGTGTCCGAAACACAATACAGTGCAACAAACATATCTGTTCTCTTTACAGCGGCGCCATTGGTCACTCTTCCATCAAAATCAGAGACAAATTTCTTACAATATCTTTAGTTCCAAATTTGACCACCCGTAGACATAAACTAGTACAGAAAAACTAATATAAAACACCTTTTGTGATATTTGTCTGTCGGCAGATGCTGTCGTGTTCAATCTTTGCAAATAGAGGGCAATGTCCGATTGAGTTTTTATATCTGTCAGTGACGTGTCCGTTACGAATTGGGTTCTTGAAGATGGATGTCTTATCTTTTCATATTAGGCAAAAATCTACCTACCATCAAATAGATAAGACATTTTTAGACGGTGTACGATCGAACCCAATCCCATTCTGAATGCCAATTTGAACTACAGTATCTACTATACCTACGTATTGTAATCTAATTGGCATTTGATTCTGAAAGAAATATATTAGATTGCATTAATGCCGGGGTGCGTTGTAACATTTGCAACCCTAAAATCGCACCTGACTGACTGACTTTTTCTGAGTTTCAGATAAATCTAAGAAATCATTAGCTTATTCATTCATCAGCTTAAGAACATTCTACCTAAATTCAGTCCTTTCTTAGATTGAATTAAATGCGCAATTCATTTTTGAATGAGGTTTGATACGTCTTTGGAACAACTTTTAATTCAAAAATTCAAAAATAGAACAGTTGCGTGTCGTTCCGTTAACGTTACTGAAGTAGCCAACTTTTTATTATTCGAACCTCAAGCTTACTAAACGCGAAACAATTTGATCTCTATTATTCATCACTGAAGGTCCAAAAACTTGCGTAAGATTTTTTGTGATCAAACAGTGATCTAATTTTTTTGGGTGATTGTCGATTGTGAACGTGTTTGAATGGTTTTGAAGAAGGTAGGAAACGTGACGAAACGAACCAGATCGTTTTTTGCTGAAAACGTTTCGACGGTTTCTAACGCTGAACTCGTCGCATTGACTTTTTGCGATTCAGAGATCGACAAAAACAACTAAATTTCTTCAATTTAGCAGGAAATAAGGATGAATGCATAATGAAATATTCACGAAGAAAATTACAACTAATAGGTACAGCAAAGTATTTACGTACCTAGGTAACTATCACACTACTTATAAATGCGAAAGTTTGGATGGATGGATGGATGGATGTTACTTTTTATCCTAAAAATCAGTTCCCATGGGATAGAAATTACCTTTAAACGTTTCCATAGAAACAACGCGTGCGAAGCCGCGGGCATAAACTAGTCTAATATAAAATCATTTATCTTTTTAACCCCCGACGCAAAAAGAGAGGGGTGTTATAAGTTTAACGTGTCTGTGTATCTGTGTATCTGTCTGTTTTGGTATCGTAGCTCCCAAACGGATGAACCGATTTTCGTTTAGTTTTTATTGTGAATTTTATCCCGAGTGTTCTTAACCATGTTTCATGAACATCTGTCGGGGATTTTTTTAAATTTTTATTTTCGTTCTTGTTATTATTTTTCTCCAAATAACATCCAAACCAAACATTCACTTTACGATGCTCGGGCCGGGCGGCGCTGCATCCTTGCCGGAAGGAAGCCATTTTGTTGCTTCCCGAATGACACATACGCAATCCCATCGACACGTCGTCGCCTTAATACCAACAGGGGCCATATTCCGCTAAACTAATAGCTTAGAAAATTCTAATCGCTTCAATGCCAAGCGTGCCCAGCGTGGGGATTATGGGCCCATGAGATAAAAGCCAATAAGGCACTTATCAGGGAGAGGCCACTATAATAACAAAAACCCAGAAAATTACAATCAAATAATAGAAATTAATTAGAACTAGTATTAACAATTGAAACAATTGAGCTAACTGCAGACTGTTGCAAACAATCGACAGGTAGCTCAACTGATCCATATCAATACTAGTCGGAAGCGTCCCCAACACGCCCCGCTGTATGGCAATGCTGATGCGCTGCAAACCTTAAACTTAATGTATGTAAAACTTTTTAAACTTTCGCGATTTGTAAACATAGTTAATGGTTTAATCGGGTATTTATCGCGTACCTTTTGTTTTTATATCCCCTACGTTTCTACCGCGTCACAGCGATCGTGGTCACGGGGCGACTGGACAAAAGGTACGCGATAAATACCCGATTAAACCATTAATGTATGTATGTAAGTACAATACATTACATAAATAGATATATCTTAGCAGTGACCTCAACCTCCACAGCCTGTATTGGTCCACTGCTGGACGCAAGCCTCCCCCTGATAAGCGCCTTATTGGCTTTTACCTGCATATTTTTTATGCGGGCTGGGAATCGCAGTTCGGTGGTAGAATTGTTCTGCAGGAGGCGCTGCTGACCGCCCCCGGTGGATAGGTATCTCTTAGTCGCTTCTTACGACACCCTCGGGAAGAGTTGGGGTGGTACAAATTCTAAGCCGGCACCACACAGCACATTTTATTTGTCCTCATAAAATCTATGTTTGTAGGTATCTAACCCTCTATAATTTGCTCTATCTACTAAACTGCACCTTAGTTACTCAAGATAAAGTTAAAATACCCTAACTAATAAGCAGCTCAATAAATTAAAAGCCCAATTTAACACCTTACACAAATTTACCCCAAATTACATCAAAACATATTCAAAGACTCGTTCCAGTTTTACGAGGTAATAAAATGTACCTACCCATGACTTTAGAATAAGTAGGGTACCTACTTACGTTTAATTTATGTGGTTTCTATTTTATTAACCGACTTCGAACTAAGTACGAGGTTCTATGTTCGGCTGTATGAGTTTTTTATGTATGTTCGTCTATTTCTCCCTTAATTACGGACCGATTTTGAAAATTCTTTTTCTATTGTATAGAAAATGATTCTGAAGTAGTCTCATAAAAATTATTTCCAAGGGATTAGTATATGTCCCGCAAAACGTAAAAACAAAGTAAAATAACACATTCGAAGTCATCTTTTTTAATTTTTTTGTAAACATTCAAATTATTCTTATGAGATTTAATTTAGACTACCTGTTTTGCTTCAAAAGGATCACGCTATATTTTAGCCTGTAGGTTCTTCTTGGTCGGCCACTCTTGGCAGAGTGGTCGTGGTTATGATGTGGTCCTGATAAACGGTTCCTCTTGCAATGCGTTCCGCCATCGCCATCGTTCCCTGTTGGTTGCGTTGTATCACAACGCAACCAACAGGGAACGATGGCGAGGCAGTCGGTGTTGTAGACTGTGTCAGAGATATGATGAGGTCCGACCATCTGGTTGGAGAGCGACCACGACCGCTTCGACGCACCATCGAGTCTTCATTCAGTGCCACGTGCCCAAAGAACTTCAATCAATTAGCCTATTAGTTTTTTAGTTTGCAAAACAAGTATCTTTATTCTCAAAGAAAGCTGGCCTAGTAATATGTACCTATTAAGTTCGGAACGAATACAATATCCAAAAGTACCTAAACATTTTTTGTTAAACAAATAAACAATTTTCAATCAATTTTCATTTTCATTCATACTGGGGCCCAATTCTATTAATACAATTGTGTCAAAGTATTATGGTTTCGCGACCTAAATTGCCGTCATTGATAACTTTGGTATTTTAGTAGAATACCAAATGGCACAATCTTTTTCACGTGTCAGCCGTAGCTTTGACGGTTATGATTAATACAAGTTTACGTATTTTACTCAGCATTGGCTCTCCAATCGTTAGGGACAGAAAGCAAACAAAGAAATTCTACTAGTGGGCTCAATTTCAACTTTTTCAAAGAAAAATGTTACAGCGGTGTCTTAGGATTAAGATTGCTATCTTGACTGTCATTAATTTGGTATTCTACTAACAATTCTACGATTTATATCAGTATGTCAATTATATTATTATTCAGTATTAATATCAGTGGTACGTTATGTGTGGCCATATGCAACATAAAATAAGTCTATGAACGAACGCCGGGCGGACGAAATATTTTTTGAATTCTGCACTCATAATTAAGGGGTTCTAGGTATCTTATATTTAAAATTATTGTTGTAATGGCGTAAAAGTCTATTTACATCGCTGCCAAACACTTAAAACACAAGCAAATCACAAATTCAAAAACATTCGTGCGTGGCAGCGCTTACATAAGGACTAATTACAGCTTGGCAAAAAAATATAGAAAATAATGGAGGCGCCACTGTGCAGGGTATATGGCAATCCGAAAATATTATGATAAATGGTTTTGATACTTGATAACGTTGCTAGAATCTACTCAAGTTTGAAATGGCATCCTGTCTAACATGGGTGTTTTTCAAAGGCATGCCTTTTTATTTGCTTGTATGTATAATGAAATAATGTAATTTTTTTAAATACATACTTTTATTTTAATAAACATATTTTATACTTTTTAATCTAATAGGTCATCCTCCAAATATTCAACGCCTGAGAATTGTCAGAATTCCATATCACAGCTTGAGCTATGAGCAACATTGGGCATGTCATTTTCCGAGTCGGATTCCGAGGTGTCAGCGCTGCTGCTGTCATCTTCCATTAAATTCAAATCTTCTCTGACTACTGGAAGTAGGTTACGCAGAGTTGGTACCTAAAAAAACAACATTATAAGTAAACAAGGTGTACTACATAACATGTTTGTGTCAAAATGAAAATAGTAGAAATTAATTAATTCATTTTATAAAAACAATATAATTGATATGGTTACCTACCTGCTTTCTAACAGTATAGAAATGTTGAATTTTCTGCCTTATAGCACACAAATCAAAGTTATCCAAATCCTGTTTTGTGTTTTCCTGGTGTGGAAAACTTGCCATTGTTATTTGCACCTTCATTTACAATTCTTCTCACTGTACTGACAGATTTACCTGAAAGAAAAAACAATTTATTTGGTACCTTTTCTTGAAGTTGGTTAAAAGTATCAAAATTTCCGTGTTACACTATTTTGTTTTGTAAACATAACCTTCAAATGATAGTTTCAATATTTATCAATTTTATTAGACGAGACGGTTTTTAACCAGTAAAATATACTAAAATAACCGTATCTGATTAGAAAAATGATTTCAACATAGTTGAATACCTGTCATTTCTGCGGTTCTCTGAAAAACTTTATCGAGATCAGACAACTTGTTCCTGCTTCTTTTTCCAACAAACACCGCTTGTAAACTTTATAAATTACTTCTCTGGCACTCCTCCGGAGAGTTTTATTCATTTTGAAACACTCCTAGTCACAATAAACTCGCGAAATTTATAGATTCAATAATAAATTCAAAATATTTACGACTATCTGACGTTACTTGTACCTCTGCTTGACACCACAGAACAAATATATCCTAACCTTGACAATGAACGGGGTTGCCAGTAAGTATCGTGTAATTTTAGTTCTGATTCTAAACATTTTTGCCAAGCTGTATCTAGCTCTATGGGCCTTACACGACACAGACAAGACGTCAATAAGTTTATGCTGTCAAAGTCGAATCAACGTTTTCTAAATAAATATTTTCTTAACGGAATTGCGATTGAAAAGCATATAAATAATATTAGAAATAGCTGTTACTCAACAAGTTAAGGCCCTCTATAATATACCTTGAGTGCCACAAAGCATTGACGCTCGGCTAAGAATAATGAAATCATTCAAAAAGTCTGCCAGCATTTTGCGTCGCATATGCCCACAAAAGGCCATATCTTCCCAAGAAGTAAGGGCCAAGCAAGATTCGAGACTGGTAAGAACTTCAACAAACTTTTTATGTACCTTCACAAAGCTATCATTTTGTAAGCACCAATTAAATCTACCGTTCCTTTTTGCAGTTCTAAGAAAGCTCACGAAAAGTCGACATATGTAACAGTAGACTTCTAAGATGATGATATTTAATAGATGTTTACTAATACAAGTTTACAAACTCTTCAGTACTACAGCGGCAGCATGAGGCCGCTAAGATTCAAGAGTCTGGAAAAACATTCATCAACAGAAACTCGATATTTGAAGAAAGGCGAGTACTTCGAAGAAGAAGCTAGTTTTACCCGATGGTTTTACCTAAGATGTAGTAGTTATTTTGTGAAAGAAGATTTCTATTGTATATTGATATTATGAGGATTTAGTTGTACTATAAGTGAATTATAGCAGAAATATATACAGTAAAAAAGCATTTATTTAGCTGCCGTTCTACAATGACTTTGAATATTGTTATTAAAATAAAAATAGTCTATATTAAGCTGCCTTTTACAGTGAAGTTGAATACTGTTGTGCCCCACGCTGTGTGGTGCCGGCTAGGCTGTGTGGTGCCGGCTACGCTGTTTGGTACCGGCTTAGAATTTGCACCACCCCAACTCTTTCCGCAGGTGTCGTAAGAGGCGAATGAGAGAAATCCACCGGTGTTGGGCAGCACCTCCTGCAGTACTTCCACACCGAACTGTGATCCTCAACCCGCATGCCCAGCGTGGGGATTATGGGCACTTCCTCCCATGAGATAAAAACCAATATGACGCCTATGTGGGGGAGGCCTGCGTCCAGCAGTGGAGAATGTTGAGGTTGAGGTATGCCCCACAAGGGCTCATGTATAAACTGTTGGTACCGTAACATAAAATCTACTTATGTACAACAAAGACAGTTAAAAATCTTAAACGGTTTATTTATTTAATCAGCAAGTACCTACTTACATAACCATAGTATTGTACACAGTATTTAACATGGGTAATTTATCTACAAATCTTGGTGCAACGTGTTGGTTGACACAAGGCCTCCTTTAGCTTTTAGAGGATGTCCCTCAGTAGGTACCGTGTGCTTCTGGAAAAGGCTAGTTCCTGTCGTTTACACTCCGCTCAATCCCTGGCTATTCTTCTTCTGTGAGACATTGTGTAGAGCACTCTTGCCAACCAACGTTTGGTAGGATCATGTGGCGAGAAAAGCCAGTGCAGTCAATATCTGCAAAATAAATATGTAGTTTTTATTTGTAGGTAGGTACTACCTAGTTACCATCAATATTAAAAAACTTAGGAAGAGGGAATATCATCAACAAATATTTTTTTACTAACCTTTGTCATCACTACGGCGGCGGCGTTCCTTACGAGGAGTGAGCGCTTCCGCTACTAATTTTGCCCCCTTGCCAAGGATAGGTTTTTATAAGTGAATTTATAAAAACCGCTTTCGGCAAGATCCTGCAAGGGGTCCAGCGTATCTCGCAGGAGAGCTTAGCTTCGGCGGTTTTGGCGCTCGACAAGGCGATGATCGGTCATTAATATTTGTAGGCGCACAATGCATTTTTTTACAAAAAGTCATTTTTGTCACTTTGTCGGCTTTCGAATTCAACAAGAATCACTACAAAATCAACACAAAAGCTATGTTTGCTCAATGACACGTCAATCACCAACCATAGACTAAATTACATTTGGAAGAGCTGTCAGAAAATTAGTAGAATACCTATAATTGCTCTGTGTCCCCAGCGATTGGACAGCAATTGCACAGTGGAATACGAAAATTTGTTCTAATCTTAACTGTCAAACCTACACTCTGACTCCAACTTAACACGTTCTATGCCAAAGGAAAAACTAAGATTTTCCGTTCGAACCGCGACGCCCACAGTGACCCCACAAATTAATTTGCCCAGACATCAGAAGAATTTTAGATCTGTCCTAGCAGGCCGGCGGATATTACCAGCGTACTAGTTTATATGAAAGGTGACCCGCCTGGCCCTCTATCGCCATGCAATAATATGGTTCTTACCTACCATTACTAGTCCTTGAAAAATATTTATCTAAGCAAAAATTACCTATAAAACCCATAAATCGAAAGTACCTAAGCTTTAGTGAAATTGAATTTTTGTCAATAAAATACATTCAATACTTGAATTATTTTAATGTAGCAGATTTTTTTCATTGTTTTGAACAGTTTAAATTTTTTTTTTGCGCGCGAATTGTAAGACCCGCGGTTTGGGCTACTTTGTGGCCGCGTGGCCCCCCCGTAACGGAAAACCACTTTTACGTCCGCAGAGGCCGTGACGTTCACTAATTTTACCGTATCTATCATTACAACTACAACAAAAGATCGATAAAATTTTGAAAAATTATGTTTTTCATATGGCTCCGTGAAAAATTACTGAAGACGGACACCGTTGATCGACAGGGCGCAGAACGTGTTAAACTCTTTTGTCTGTGTCATTTAAGGCCTACCACACATAATGTTTTATTAAAATTGTGATTTTATTGCGTATTAAGTATTGGAGTACGATGTAAATAGACTTTTAGGCCAGTATAGTAATCATTTAAAATATTAGAGATACCTAAAACCTCTTATAATTATGAGTGAAGAGTTTCAAAATTATTTTGGTCTGTCCAGAGATTTATTTGATGATTTATATGGCCACACTGCAATAATGACGCTATAATGCATCGGAGGGATTGTCGTGAAATGTTAGTAGAATACCAAATCAATCAAAGTGATCGACAATCGACAAGGCCGATCTTAATCAAACGGCGCAACTGAAGATTTTGTTTTGAAATTAGTGGAATTGAGGCCCTGATGACAGTCAGCTCGCGTATCACACGTTTGAAGCTTATAGAATCCCATTTTGTCACAGTAAAATGTATCTAAACATAACTAGTTTAAGCCTTAATTGGAATGCACATTTTTGTGCTGCAAATCCCAGATGTCTATAATAAAGCGACATAGAATGTAAGATGGACAGAAATGATATAGTTACCTACTAAGTTTAGTACTGGTTGATGTCCGAATGTCCATGGAGTGAGCCAGAGTGCTCCCACCCCTAGAGTACTTACCCTCCTAAACAAGTTCATCTCCTCAACTGACGCCGACGTATTCTTTGACAGCATCGCCAAATTACACCATTTGATGCTCTCATTTTTAAATTGTACTTTTTGACCTGGCTATTATTTCTATTATTTTGACTATTGCTATTATTTTGAACTTGCCATTATTTCTATTATTTTGACTATTGCTATTATTTTGACATTGCTATTATTTTGACCATTAGATAAAATATATTTTTTAATTGTGACATTTCCATAAGTATTATTTTATATAATTTAACGTACCTACGCTAGATTTTATAATAATGTTTGACGTTTTGGAATGTATTCTGTAAGTCAAGTTTGAGTAAACAATAAATAAATAAATAAATAAATGGATCATTAGGCCTATTGTGCCCAGATGTAGAATATTGGGCCTGATTCGCGATGGTCTGAAGATGTCCAAGGCTATGCAAGACGCGGTTTCTTTTTTCTTTAAAACATATTTTAAAGGTTTCCGTACATTCCACGGCAATAATTTGATGTTATGTATAGTTAAAAAACCTTGTTTGGAGCTAAAAACGGTTTTGAATTCTGAAACTAATAACGAAAAATTATCTTATTAACCTCAAAGCAATCCTAAACAGAAATCACTTATTCTCATGGTATTCGCGAAAAGTAGAAAAAGTAAAGACCTAACTTTCAGAGGCGGTTCAGCTTCGATCAAGGAACAGAGGAATAATATAAAAAAATCCCGACTGATTCATTGAAAAAATAAATTTTAATGAGAACATTTTCGTGTTGGTTTTGTATTTAGTCAGTCCGTTAAGTACCAGAGGAATTTTGAAATCCATTTGTGGTACAATTACCTACTATTTTTATTTTTATTTTGTGTATTTACCTTTGTGGTAAATATAAAAATGGAAAATAGGAACCTTGTGCGAAGCAGTTTTCCGCTTTTTAATATGGGCTTCACTGGAAGAGGCCTTGGAATCAGGCTTGGGCTGAACTGTGACTAAAATATAGATTCCTGGAACAAAACGCTTTCAATCCGTCTAAACCCGCCCCTTCCGTGACCACACTGCAATGGACTGTGACAAATAACCACTCTTGCGCAATTCCAAGCACGCGCTGTTTTGTAGCAACTTAGTCGTTTTCAACTTGATTGCTTCGTAATAGAGTTACATGACGATGCGATTTTATCACGACTATTCTCCTTCCACTCATTTATTTTCCTTGACTTATTGAAAGAATAGAATACACACGGAATCTATCAGCTCGATAAATACCGATCTCGTTAGTACCGATATGTTTAGAGTCGGGAGGGAGATTCACATAACTATTTTTAAAAAGCTAAAAAGTATTAAATATTGCATGCTTTCATTCATTCAAAGAAAATAAACGCGTGGACGAAGTAAATAAGTAAACTATTAGCGATTCTTGTAGAAGGAAATTAGGTACTGTGTCGCTATTAAAACTTTGAAAACTAATTATGTTAATATGAATATTATCGCTATTAAATCTTGGAAATTATTTTATGTTAATACCTATGAACATTATAATACTTTTTTATAATATATTTAGCTTTATCTCTCTTCGATTATCTCTACCATAACTTTGGCTAAAACGAAACTGTAGCTCTACATCATGTGCTCTACCTAAACCAAGATCGAACAAACGAAAGTACCTACTGCAGCGCCATTTACTATATCCAATAGCGACTCTTGTTGAAGGAAATTACTGTGTCTCGTATTTAAAACTTTGAAATCTTTTTATGATAGTAATGAACATTATAATAAATCTTCTCAGGTCTATCTTTCTTAGATTATCTTTACCATAACTTTAGCGAAAACCAAACTGTTGCTCTACCTACATTTTAAAAACCAAGCTTGACCAAACGTCTGCGTCTGCGTCTGTTTTCCCGTTAGAGTATAATCTTGGAGTCTTCAAGTGTAGGGTAAATAAGTTCCTTCTGGGAAAGCGTGCTCCATCTTAGGCCACATCTTCACTTACTTTAAGTGAGTTGGTGGCCATACGCTTGACCATTATCAATAATAAAAAAAAAAAAAAAACGAGCATGGTTTAAAAGAGACCTAGTCTACTGCAGCGCCATCTACTGCCTCCAATAGAAATTCTTTTGTTGCTTTATGGCGCCAGACAGCGCTGATTAGACTTTTTCAAGTTAATTTAACCAATAATAGGTATTACTTTTTCAAGTCAGAATAAATATTGGGAAAAATATATCAACTTATTAAACTCCACTTTTCTCTCTCAACTTTGGCTAAATTGAATGTGCTGCAGTGCCATCTATCGCCGGTAGAAATGAAAATAATTAATTGCGGTTCAGTCTGGCAAAAATTGTTTAAGTTTGCATCGTCCTGTTTGCACGAGCTCACTTTGCACGCGTGGCCACTGTTAAATCTTTTTTACAGTTATTCATGACATGACTGCACAAATTGTACCCTGCAGGCAAGACGTAGCTTTTACGGAATGAAAGTCCTGCAGCGCCATCTATCTCCAATAGAACTCGTTAGCTGGTTTTTGGCGTTGCGCGCTGGCTGCAGTTCCAGCGATGTCACTAGTCTTGCTACTCACTTCTAGATGGCGCTGATTAGCGGAACATAACACATTGCCACACATTAAAATAAAATACTACTTACTAAACTTACTTAATTCAATTAAAAGATGTTATACTATTTATGTAATTTTAATCTGTTTTTTCTTTGTTACAGATTCATTCGTAAACAGTCAAGAATGGACGGCAGCCAGAGGGGTCACAGAACTAAGAGTAGGAGTTTTAGGTTCCCCAGATAGCGGAAAATCAGCGCTCGTGCATCGGTACTTAACTGGATCCTACATGCAAGAAGAAAGTCCTGAAGGTAAGCATCTTTGTATAACTATACTCTATTTAACTATAAAACTATTTCAAAGTAATTAACTAATTTCACATGATTAGATATTCTGCCATCTAGTGACATTAACAAGTAATTAGTGGTTCTATCCTCACTTCAGTACAAAGTAAAACCTTCCTAAAAATTTTGGAAGATGGCGCTACAAAACTTATTGGGCTTGTCAACAGAGGGCAGCTCGCACTCATCACTCGACTTACTATAAGATTTGGATTTTGTATGCAACACACAACACATTTTGATTTTTTTTTCCAGGTGGTCGTTTCAAAAAAGAAGTAATCATCGATGGCCATAGTTACTTATTACTAATACGTGATGAAGGGGGATCTCCAGAAATGCAAGTAAGTGCCTAGGAACCTAGGGTTACTCCGCTTAGAATTTTAAAAGACTTTTGTTTTTATGTCGGTGAAGTAAACTTTTCATTTAATTTACATTTCGGTAATTAAATTTAAGTATATCAATTGAACGGAAACCGCGTAAGTGACACCAAAGCGACTTGCGTTTCCGTTCGTTCGGGTAGGTAGTTTCGTTTTACTAGGGTTGTCACCCGATCCCCAAATTAGGTTAAACACGATTTAAAAATCAATAAACCCCAAATTCAAATGATTTATTTGATTGTAACATCGCGTGTGTGCTGACAATGAATATTAATACAATATTGTGTATGGAAGATGAGTCGATAGAAGTTCATGTATTTCGAAATAGCTCGAGTGACCTACTGGGGCGGATAACTGTTTCCATTGTTATTTGTACAAGATTTCCTAATGTTTTGTTTTGGGTTCATTTAAAAAACCTTATCGAAACTCTACCTACTTCTTTTCTGTGTTACTATTTTATTTCTTGCTTAGGGCATTTCTATTTCTGTAAATAGGCACGAGCTTAACCTTATCTTCGAATTAATTTAGGTAGGTATGGTAAATTTTCAAAGCTGGCGCGATTGTCTTGTTTTTCGTACAATTATCCACGGTGTCGGGCTGGCGTGGCACAAATCCTTGCCTCCAGTAGGTATACCATAAACAAAAGGGGATCACACGAGCTTTTAAAAATTTATCTACTATTACATAAGTATCGTATTTCTGTTTGTCCGATAATATCTCATTTTTGGCTTAAAATTCTCCGACAAATTAGGACCGACTTTACTGATTCTTTTACTATTTACCTAGAGAGAGAGAGAAAAATCTTGAAATAGTTCCATTTTTTTTATTCCCGGGGATTAAAAATTGTTTTTCCCGCAAAACAAAACAGAAATAAATTTTAAATTTGTCGGTCATAGTAAAAGTAGGTTTTTAGTTTTATTCAAAAAACTTTAAGCTTATTAAATAAGCATAACTGACCATGAATATTGAATATTTAAGAAGTATACCGAGTATAGGTATGCTTATTATATAAGCAAGCGTACCTCGTAAATGCTACTAATTTGTGGATGTCGATAATTTTTTTTACGATAAAATATTATATTCTTACCGTACAAACAAAACAAATTAAGCATAAAACTCGTATCGCATGCTCCAACGTCCACGCGCTCGCCAGGATGCTCTATCGATTCGTGCTATAAAGGGACCGTTTGCATCCAGCTATTCACGCCGAAGCCTCGGTTTTACGACCGTGTCTCCATTTACAATCGGCTTAGTGGTTTACGATGTTTACATGACATTTACTATCGCCAATGGTAATTTCATGTTTTAGGGAAAGTAGCTTGGTTTTTTCGCTGTTTGTTTTTTCTTGCCACTAACCTAGTGCCCATGCAGTACTGACTCCCTGGGGGTTTTCCGAAGTAGGGCAGAATTTTGTTTTTCATAATTTAAACCTCTTTTTGTAGTATTTTTTCGTTGTCTGTCATCTACTTTGTTGGGATGACAGATGAACCTAAGAGACTCCTGCGACTTCTTTGTGTTATTTCTAAAATGTCTTAGCCATTATATTGTGTGGTCTATTTGAGTAACTTAAGTGACGCATTGGTTAATTTTCACATTATTTCATCCGATTGATGTTACTGCATAGAAAATGAGGAAGGAAGCAATTCCCTTAACTTGTATGCCCTAATTTATAATGTGGCCACAGGATAACATGTACGCGATTGTGAAAGAATGTGTTACCTAATCATTTCCACCATCCTGTTACTTGTAAGTGAACTGATATTTTGGTAGGTAGGTTAGGTACCTCATATTATAGTACTCAAATAACTTAAGTTTAAGATAGTAATTTGTCATCGTAAAAAGGCGAATTGTTTTACTTTTAGGATTATTTTTGGATTTGCAATATATAGCAAGAAAAATGTTTGATCCGTAAATAGGTAGGAATAAAAGAACCCAACAGTATTATAATAATAATTATCTTACTCTTCTAAAGTTTCATTGAACTCATCTCTCGTGGGCGGGCGGTATCGCTAACAAACTCAAACAATCCACTTGTACTTAAAAGGTTTGTTCTATTTTTCTGCTATTCATGTATTTTTTTATTAATTTACCTTTTAACAGATTTTTCTCTCTTGCTTTTGTTTGAGAGAATTCAACCTATTATCCCTTTGTTGCGTGGGTGAATAGATAGAAAGATACCCGTAATAGGTACTACGGGTATTTAATTCGCCCACTTGTTTTAGATTTCGAACTCGTCAACAACATCTTTCTCTATCGTGCTTAGCAGGTGTACCTACTAGCTTTCGTTATGATTAGAATTTGAGTTTTCCCATCAAGTTTAGGTCATCCGCTTTGACTCTGTTCATCTCTTTTTTTCCTAATTAACCACTTGCTACTTCGATGCATAACGAATTGTTCATCGTTTCGAGAATCCACTCAGTCGAACATCCTGCACATTAATTGAGCTGGTAATCGATGCCTGACAAATAGTTTGCCGAGTAAACAACGCCGGGCGCCTGCCTTGTTCTGATTTCGAGTAGATTCGAGGGGGAAATCCAATTTAAAACGATAGGGAAATTTTGAACCCACAGAAAATTAAGTGGTAGAGACTGCAGGTAATTATTGGAGAAATTCAGAGGCTTTTTCCAATAGCTTACCGTTTTTGGTGCAACTAAACCTATTATACGACTAATAGGATTTGTTGGTTTTGATTTGGGATAAACAAGGAGACCTTGGCGTTATAGTAGGGGAGGAGTATATTAGGAAGAAGCGTTTAGTATACATAAGAAATAGCTTTATTATTTTATTACCTACTATAGGTACTTCTTTATTTAGTATTTTAGTTTAAGTTAAGTTGAGAAAGATGTGTGGTTTGACCTGTAAAGTTGTTAAAATAAATAAATACTTATATAGTCTTTCTATATAGCAAAAATTATCAGCTACAAAGTGATTGAAACGGCTGTCCCCCAGTCCTATTATTAGGACAAATAAATGAAGTTTTTAAATTAAGTACAATAATAATAATAATAATAATAATAAAACTTGTCAGAAAGCTACCAGCATCTCTGCCTCGACCACTTCCGTTCTCTACTTTACCTACAGACTAATCGTATTTCAATTATCTATGTCCTGGTTATTGGAAACTTGCCAATTAATAATAGGTACATGAAATAATCCCTCGCTCAAGAGCAAATTAACTGCTCATCAGACCCTAAATCCATGAAGATCGTGCTAAATCCTGCTAAATCCAAACTCGTGACATAATCTCACCTAACCCTTTCCGCATACTGGTGTGACGTCATCGCATTAGTCGGGATTGACCTGCGACCCGCAAAGTGATTGTCTGATATCGCACGCTCTGAAAATAGACATGGTTGTGATGACAGAATGAAAGGGAAAGGCTAACTGTCTGCAAAATCAGGGGTTTTTGGCCCTGTTTCGTCTAACAAAATATCGAGCAGTACCTCACCTACCTAGACAGTACCAACCATGGCACCAGGTACGTGACCTGGTGCTATGGTTTCCTAGTAGATGAAAAGTAGACTTATTTTACGTAGTTTTTAATCGATCCGTGTGATAGTTACCAATCTACCCACCAGATAGGGACCTATTTTCATCGATTACAAGAAAAGAAACTAATCTACCTAAGAAGCAAATACCTACCTAAGATTACAAATACACTTCGATCCATTTATACCTAAAAGCTATGTTTTTCATGTGACCTTGGGTAGAATAATAAAAGCTTGTTTTCACCGAAGTTTTAAAATTTGTTTACTCTAAGTAGTTCTAAAGCACCCAGACTTCATTGTAGAAATTTGGTGCCAGATAACCTTGCCCGGTAATATTTGTTTCAAGAAAATCCCTGGAAATTACGGGCCATGTTAGCTAGATACTTTCCGTTCTGGCATTTCGTTTGAGGCTTGTAGTTTGCCGTAGGCGGCACGTGGCTGCTACTGACATTTTCATTAGAATGTTAGGTACAAGGTGATTATTTCGGTGAATTCCTTGTTGTTAGATAATAATAATAGCTCTTCTGAGAAATATTTCTGGGATGAAGTGATATCAGGTTAGGTTAGGTACCGTACAACTAACCTGTTAGTGTTTTACCTTTTGTTTTATTTTGCTGTTCATGATAGTTATTATATCACAAATAGAAACATAGACCTTTTGACATTATTCACCACTACTTTATAAAGCCTTACTACTTAATAAGGAAACACAATCGGCCACGAGAGTTTTCTCAAAAATAAAAAAAACTACCTTAATCGGATTCTCAAGATAACAGCAGCTATCGGCAGAAGTGACCATGCACATAATTGCGACCATTTGCGACATTGCCGGACGATAAAACAATAATGACAGCCAACATGACCACCATTTGAGCCTTCTATTGCCGACATAACCATTACCAACAGAAACGGTCACGTAGAGAACTGCCAATCTTACAACCTACCTACTGAGCCCATCACATCAGGCCTTTTGGGCAGATCAAGGCTAACTACTAACACGATGAAAATGTGAACTTTTCACTTTAAACCAAACCCAATAAAGGAAAAACATACCTACCTATTCGTGAGGGTATCGTTATTTGGGTTAGGGTAATCTCGCTGTTCGTTGGTTCGTTTACTTTTAGTTTTTACTCGTCATCAAAATACAGGCGATGAGCGCCGAAAACCGTACCGAGACCGTACCGTAAACTCATGAATACTTACATTGGCCAGCAGGATTTGGAGCCAAGGTTAATTTTCTTTCAAAATGTTGCTCGATTCAGCTGTAAAAATGACTGTAACCTGTAACTATGAAGTGATTTTATACGCTGTGGGTGGCTGGAGATTTTTTTTTCCCACCATATCCGCCCTGGTGACCTTTGTTTGGTGACCCTCGATAAAGCTGTGTCCGCACTTCACCACATGAATTTGGAAACCCCAGCAAATTGGGGTTGGAACGCGAAGCGGTGCAAGCACGCAAATACAGATTGGATTTTTTTATCGTGTTGCGGTTTTCTGTGTGACAAACCACGTCACTGTACTTTTTTTTATACATTTTGTATAACACTATTGACTGAAGGACGTTGTTCACAATAATGATCCCCAAAACTTCTGGCTTTCATTGCTGATTTTACAGCTGAGCTGGTAACTTAGTTTTCATTTATTTTAGAAAAATAGGTAATTTATGTTATCTACGCGCTAAAAATTCTAACCCATGAAATTGTGAATTTTACGCGGGCGCAGCTGCGGGCACAGCTAATATTTATTCAAACTCATTCATGGTACCAATAAACAACAACATGAAAGTGAAGTGAATTGGGTCTACTTAATGCTATGAATTCAAAATGAAAAATATCAGTCTAGCTTTCAGATTATAATACACAGTTATACCTAGGTAGGTAGGTACTTACACGCAACATAAAGTGCCACTAGTTGTGCTTGGTTTAATAAATTATTAATAAACTTGTCTAACTACCTGCCTAGGTAAGTATAGAAACCCTTTGAAGTTGCATGCAATTAATATTTCATATCTCAAACCAGACTAGGGGCAAATTACACGGAGCGGTTATACTAACGACAGCGCATTCGGCAGGTCAGACAGTCTATAACAGTTGAACAAAAATGGTAAAAGAGATGTAGGTACTTAATTTTTCTCAGCTTTTTAGATTTGGAAACAGAGCGATAGATAGGGATTGCGGTGGTGGTTTGGTACGGATCTAGGATGCGATGACAACCCTAGGTTTCATGTATTACGTCCGAGAGCAGGATGTAACACCGTTCATTCTTTAGTTATTACAGTACTTATTAATTTTGTATTACATACTATCTAAAAATGCTACGCTATAAAATCAGATAATTGTATTTAAATTATCGGTTTAGTTTTTTTCTGTTCTAACCAGCAGCTCTGAAAAATGAAAACAAAAATATTCAGAAATAATTAGCTAATGGAAATAGTCCTACCAACACAGATTAAATACCTACCAATTTGCCACATACATTCTTTGAAGTCCCTAATTCTAGGGTAAAAGCTATGGTTACGTTGGCCAGCCGGTACGCGCCGCCCGCCGCCGCCGCCGCCGCCTAGTTGTCGATGACGCCGTTGCGTTGTCTAAACTCGAATGGGCGTTTTTACACTGGCTGGTCCGGCTCGGCACCGATACCGACACCGACGCCGTCTTCGGTAGACACATAATTGTATGGCATACTGTCTCATTGGCACGGCCCGACGACACCGATATGCCGGCGCCGACATGTCGTCGCATCAAGACTTGTGTCGGGCTGGCATCGTTACTATGATTTGTGTGCCTAAGCAAGCTTCTATGCAAGCGTGTGTACGAGTTCTCTGTGGCAACATTACAAATCCGTCGTGTCGTGTTGGTCAAATGAAGAATGTAGCTGTCGGTGCAGTGTCGTTGAGTACTGTCGCGTCGTCGGTTCGGTATCGGTGCCGGGCCGGGCCGGCCAATGAAAAAACGCTCTATATCGGGTTTTCAGAATAGGGTTGAGGTACATACTAGTACATCGCGTCACTTTTGTATTCTTTGCGAGGGTGATTGCGTGTGGCGCCGTCCTGTCGAATAGGCACTATGCACCTACGTACAAATTACAATACAACAACGAAATTACAATAGCGACGGCTCTAAGTAGGTATTTATTTATTTATTAGCTGTCTGTTCAATCTTGATTTATGGTTCTATGGAAATTTTAGGGCTGTAAAAATAAAAAGGTTTTGTTACCTTTACAATTCATACATTAGGAACCTACACCATTGTTGGTCGACTAAGTTCAAAATGCTATAGTTAAGTTGCCTACATTATGGTGTAGGTTAGGTACTTATTGGTTTATTTAATTTCTCTAATTTTACTCGTACTAGGTTCTACTTACTAAGTCGTTGGTCGCTAGCGAGGTTATGACCAAAAAGTATAGGAGCTGTTGGCCTATCAGTGATTGAGATCGATTCCTCACTAACGTAATAGTACTTATACCTACCTACCTAATAGCCTCGAACAAGAGACCGTTATTTCACATTGAAAGTGCGTTGCTCTCGTAGGTCACTGAGCATTCTTCAGTTGACTTGCAAAGCTGCGCATCGAAGGTCAAATATTCGAACGACTAGGTATGCCACCAGCCCTCGGATCATGCTCTGAATTTGAATGAAGCTGGGTAAAAGCCTCCTCAAAAACTTTTTAATTTGAGAAATAGTACATTTGGGTATTTAGAAAGGAAATCGATGCCTTTATGGCATTTGTAATGTTAACTACCTAGATGGTCGATAAATGTGCGTGTGGGTATGATACACTACCAGTAGTGTTCGCATCTCATAAGCGACGTAACGAAATCCTGTTTTTAATATATTCAACGGTTTGTGATCAATAAAATGGTACGTTTCCTAATCTTGACATAACACGTATAACTTAGTGTGCATATACAGGGTACCACGTAACATGTGTAGGTGCTAAGCTAAGCTGAAAGGCAAATAAATATGTGCGTAGATGAGTGAAGCACAATTGGTGTTAATTTTAAAGTATCTTACGTACCTACCTCTAAAAATAATGTTAAATAATTTGAAAGAATTTTGGCACCTTGTTGAAATAATACCTACAAAGTAGAAAAGAAAACTAATACGGTAAGTAAGTAAGTAAAGGAAATAAGTAGGACCTTGTTACTTTATGGTTCATTGCATTGTACGAATAATTTTGACAGCCATGTTCTGTTCAACTAGATTCACGAAATGAGCTAAGCGCTCAGTCACGTTTTACTTTTGAATAATGGCTGGCTGTAAGACACGGTTTTCTATTCAATTGTACCGGTCCGAGATAAATATGGCATGTAATACTAATGCGCTTCAAACAAAAGCTTTGTTTTTTAATGTTTGATTTTATTTGTGTACATTACGATGACTTATATTATTATGTTCTGTCTTTATTTTTTAATCCGAGCTCTATGGATCAAATGAAGGATTAAACTTATCATGTTATTAGAACTTTACATAAATTTTAAAAATAAAATGTTATTAAATCCATTCAGAAATCTGAACTATCAAGGTGGAACTATATTTGATCGTTTATTTTTAAATCCAGATTACAAGAGCAAAGCAAGTCTCAAACAGGTAACTAATACACTTTCCTAGGCCTAGGGGCCTAGTTTGATGTGACCAAATTTATCCTACAAAAGAACGAGCAAACATTGTAATTGAAACGTATTATTAGGTAAGGTCAAAGACAGGAAAGAGAATTAGGTGGAGTCGTTTTCATGAGATTTACGATATCCATGCCTAATGCCTACCGCAAAGTATCACGTCGCACGAAATATGTCAGCTGGATAACCGCAAGGTTCACGTCTGGGGATCGGGTTACCTGCCTCAATATTATTCTCTCCTATTCATGCCTCGTAAAAAAACTGTACGACACGAACAGCACGTAGATAAGTAGCTGTACCGCGCATTGTTTGAAGCACCCCAGCCTTTGTGGGGGCACGGAAACCTGTTTTAAGATCATCCGAGAGCAACAATGGGCCAAAATTGTGTAGTGGATGCACTGTCAGCGCTACATTTTATGAGCTCAAATGAACGTAGACAGCGTTTTTGTTGTTTTTGCAGTTTACATGCTCTATAAACGCAGTGTTCTCTCTCACCGGAACTAGTAGGTGGGATACCTACGTTATCACTGTCATTCGCAGGCGAATACTCGGTTTCTGGTGCATTGGCCTCAAAAGATAAATAAAGCATGAGCGGAATTTGTAGTGTAATAGGTATCTCTAAACGAAATGGTAGGTACCTATGCTCGATATACTTCTTTTTTGTTGATCCGTAGTTTGGCTTTTATTATTTTCTTGCTTTTGTGCGTGAATAACTTACCTACATAATTATGTTTATATTAAACATGTCACAGAACAACATCTTAAGTTAGTAGAAAACATAAATTCTCCCTAACACCAGGTTAAGTCAATGTGAAACTATCGGCGGCGGTCACCGCAGCAGCGCACGCTTGAGTGCAACGCGCGATTACTTCCTCATAATTCCGCTTCCCCATGTCTACGTTGATCGAAGATGAAAGTGCGTTATCTACATAGTTTTCTTACTAACTAACTACCTATAACTTATATTATTAAAACTTCACAAATTCTATTTTATCATCTACCACTTCTTCGCCGGCCCAGCATCATCGCAATGGCTAAAAAATTAAATAGGTACCTACTTAACATCATTTTATTTTAGCATAATTTACTGTCGTTTTGAATTAAAGCACAATGAAAATGAAAATTACTCTTTACCAAGATAGTTAGGTTAGGTAGGTACTACTTTAACACCGTGTGACCTTTCAGGCTATTCAACCGATAAGGTTCGTAGGCTGTCTGCTCAAGGTCTGAGAAAGCTTTCAAAAGAGCATTACACTTGGATCCACTCTCGAGACTTTGGCCAATGCCCTATCTAAGATATCTGGGCTTATGTAGCAAATAACCTATTGATCGGCTAATCAGTCTTGTGGTAAATTAAATACTATACCTACTACTACTACCCAGTTCAAAATCTGTTGTAGGTACTCTGAGTGAAGTTAGAGTATTTGGTTAATCTTTATAACGAAATCGAACGTTATTTGTTAACGTAACTCAATAAAAAATGTTTCGAAAGCACTTACACGCAAGAATTTCAGGCTATTGCAACTTGCATGGTCTGTATTTAAAGTCTATGCAATGATTGTCTATCCTTTTCAACTCTGGGAAAATGCCATGCGTGAAAGAAATAGATATACGCAAGACTTTGCCGCCTACGTAGAACCTCCCGCCCGCCCAGTCATCAGGGGTACGCCGCCCTGGTTACACAGTTACGTTTCGCGCTATTGTTATCAGATTTTAATGTCTATTTTCATAATAAATCTGAAGAAGTGCCAGTTAAAAATCTTTGTTAAACTATTATTGATTTGAAATGGCTAGACAAGGTGAAATACTTAATGGGTAAGGTATTTTGATACCTGTTAATGTTACAATAAGATGCTTTTTGTAAAGTTTTATTTAAAATAATTTGTTTGTGGCTTTCACATAGAAAATATTTTAGTTTATTTTATACCTATACTTTAGATCGCTCTTCCATTATCTATTTATGAGAACTTTTTATTATTGTTTTCTATCACCAGCATTCTTTATGGAACTTAATAATCTTTGTTTTTTTTAACAATTGAGTTGAAAACCCAGTCATTGTTGATAAAATCTGGCCCTGGCGAATCATTTGGTATTCAAAGACTCATCGCATCACATACGTTTCATACGTCTGTATTATTTTGAGTTTTGCCTTCGTTCTTTTGTCACGCAATTTCCAAGGTTTCCCCGCCGTTTCTGTCTGTGTCTACGTGCCCTGTTGGCTGACGGATGACGCTCCTCGTGTCGTCAATTGTTCAGAGGAAAAGGGTTGACACCCTCCTACGCATCTTCATTCAAGTGGAAGCTGAGTCAGGCTACACTTTGTCCTCTCCAGATAATAAAAATAGACGTGCAAAGTATTTTGTTGACATTCAAAGTTCATCCAAGTACCTTAATAATGTTGGAAATACTCTTGATTTGATAGAGAAATGAAACTTTCCCATGATGGTTAATTTACTCGCAGATAAAGAAGAGAGCAATGCCATAACTTTAATGGTCAAACTATTCGTTTCGGTTGCTTCTATAATTAATTCATCAAAATGTCGTTTCATGCATTAAATTAGATAATAATTTAGATTCACGATTAATTTAAAAGAAGTTTTGCTACAATAATAATTGGTTGTGTTAGTTATTGGAAACATTATGGTAAGAGTATCGTGTGTCAGAAAACCCTTCTGTTTTGAACCCTTTCAACTGCATGAAATTACCCCACATAATTACTTTAGGCATGAGAAGGGTGCGGTTTTTACTTGAGACTCGATTTTGCAATAGGTATAAGAGTTACAGCTACTACTGTTTGGAGTTTTATGTAAATATGTTGGACAGTAAAACCTGGACAGCAATAAAGACAAGCATACGGACCCAAGTTTTTGCATGGGTTTTATTTGTATTATTTGAATATTTTTATGGAGGACCATGATTGCCTGCTTGCATACATAGTTATGGTTTGTTTTGATTCTGCAATAAAAGTTTCTAGCGTAAAAATATACATATTATTTTATCGATTTTATCTATTTCATCGTTTTGATAACATATTCTGGAATTAATCAAATTCTATAAAATCAAAATCTTAACTGTTTTATAGTAATAAATTATCTGTGACTGTATTTTTAATTCACGCAATTATTTGTTTTGTTGCAGTTTACGGCTTGGGTGGACGCGGTAATTTTCGTATTCAGTCTTGAAAACGAAATCAGCTATAACACCGTTTCCAATTACTTCAACAAAATGTCCCACTACCGTAATTCCGCAGAGATTCCTATCATATTGGTCGGGACCCAAGGTAAGTTTATAGTGCTTTTTAACTATTTTAACTTACTTTTTAATAAGTAGATACCTACGTAGAAGTCTTACTTATATTATCAGTGTGCTTTCATAGCCAGTTAACCTTTCGAGTTCAAAGAGTTCATTATTACGGCTTTTATTCGAACAGCTTTGAAAAGGAGTCACGACCTTCTATAAACGTTTCGGTTCAACACTTCTGTTTTACGAAGAAACGAATACCAACTCAATTTTATTGTACATTTTTATTCAAGGTTGCAAAAGTAATCGACAGCGATTAACATGTTTTCAATTGAGTATTTCCTATCAAATGATCGGTTGTTATTCCAGATGCCATAAGTGAAAGTAGTCCACGTGTAGTGGATGATAACCGTGCTCGCAAGCTGACAAATGAGCTCCGAAGATGCTCCTACTACGAAACTTGCGCTACGTACGGCCTGAACGTGGAACGAGTCTTTCAAGACGGTAAGGAAATAAGTAATCAAACTAAATAAACGTAACCAGAATTTCTAAATCATGATGTCAGTGACGTACCTATGTTTTTTTCATGCTATGGCGCGGCTTAGGAATCTTTGTTACCGTTTCATATTAGCATTCCTTGTACAAGATAGATACCTACCAACCATCAGATTTTTATAGGAATAAAATGCGGATGGGGTTTATTGTTGTCCTTTATTTAGTTATCTAAGATAGGTTTATAACAGAACTTCACTCAATTCACACAGCTTCGGTCACACATCGGATAGGTTTTTACTAGAGCTTTTACCCATCACACAAACAAGCTTTGATCTTTACATTTAATTCATTGATGTTTAGAGAGTTATAAAGTTGCGTAACCGATTTTTTACGACTAGGTATCTCGATCTCGCGTGATTTAACGGCCTGATGGATGAGCTAGCTAGAGATATGGACGAATCTCGTTTCGCCCGTGCAGGCAGGCAGTGGGGATCTATGTCTCGTGCAGTGGCAACACCGACCCCCTGCCGCGCGGTCGTCTTGTTTGTCCTTTTCGTTCCCGTTCATTCGCTCGCTCAGCACGGCTGTCGCGTATTGTTTACATAAATTCTACGCCAACAAACTCATTGTTTTGGCTGGTTTTTGTCGTAATTTACTGGCATTCTGAATGGAATTATGGAAAGAACGCTCATATTTAAGTCAAACATGTCGCCGATATCCAGTTTGAGGCGTAGGAGTTCGTGTTATAACATACAAAGAGCTGAGGAACGCGACCGCAGGAAATCTTCGAAGTTTGAATGTGCGTGAAAACTTGGAATTTCTAAATAAAATTACTAGTGAATGTTTGGTGAATTTAGTGAAAGTATAGCGTGGTGATTGTTTTTCAGCATGCCAGAAGATTGTCGGGACGAGGCTGTCTGCTTCGTCGCAGTGCCTGGCAGGGGGATCTCGGCCTGTGACGCCTCAGCCTCTCGCGAACTCTCCCAGTCACACGCATTCTTCATTTCTGTACAAGGTGAGTAAAACAATTATCTAGGCATGTTCCAAAAGTTCAGAAATCTGTCCGAAGTGGCCTTTCCTCTAGTGTAAGTATTTATAGCTTATGTTACTCCACAACCATAAATCATAATGTGTGCAAAATTTCAGCTCAGTCTATTCAGTAGTTTTAGTGTTGTCTTCGCACAAACATCTTTACAATGGTACAAACTTTCGCCTTTTTATTATTAGTAGGAATATGGCTAAATTCCATCTATATCTGATGCCTGGATATTGTAAAAAGTCAGAAGCAACAGCAGTGGGTCTTTTAGATAAACGCTGAGTATTTACTCATAAGATTTGTCACACAATCCGGAAGCATAATAAAACTGCACGTGAAACCTGGCACAAAGTTGTTTTCATTTGAATTTCAAATAGACACCTGTTTTAGTTGGCATTTATGTTTTGTAAGGCACTCAAATGCATCTGACTGTTACATATTCATGACAAAATCACTCTAGGAATGTTATGTAACAAAGCATGGTGTTTTTGAATTTATGTGGTAAATATTTTGTAATACATGCCTAATGCTATGCCTGTACTCGGCATGTTGTGGTGATTATAAGAATAATAAGCATGTTATTATTAATCTTGGTACAAGGTACTTAGAAAATTTCTCTCTAATATGTGTAAGGTAATCTGCCTTCTAAAATAAATTGATAAATTTGTTGTTATTAATGGAAACCTAAGACTTGAGATTGGATTTCTAGCAAATAATCTTATCTTTATTATTGTTACCTTGCTTGATAATCCCTATCATGTTTAGTTACAGTTGTTGATTCAGATAAGTAGAGAAAATAAGATGTGTGTGAAAATAAATAGTGCTATCAGGCATTGGCTGTTTCTCAATCACTTTTTTTTCTTAATTAGAATAATTAATAAATAATATTCACACACCAATCCAAAGTTAGTATTGTATTGATACCACTGATACTACAACAGCATTGTAATATTTGACATGTTTTCTGTGAATAAATGATTCTATTCTATTCTACAAGATAGTTCTGTAGGTTTTGAGAATTTAATGCAATTTATACTAATATAATAAAGCATTCATTAGTGTTAATTCTGTTGGCACCAAAACTTAAACTAACTAAAATGTTTCTGCCTGAAAATGTTTCTATCGCTTTTTTATTGTTAAAAATGGAACAGAAACGTTTTTAGTTTTTGTTGTCATCAGAATCAACACCTCATAATAGGCAATGTCTATGAAATTGTTCTTCCTTATAAATATTGCCTTTTCATTAATCACATAAAAAAGTCATATCACTTGCTGGTCTATATTTTCTTATCTAGTAACATTATCCATATTTCAAAATCATATCCTCCATTTACATGCCAATGTTATTACAGCATCAAATGTGTTTTTAATTCATGAATGTGAGCATAGTATTTCAATGTGCCCATTCCGCCAATTACTATCATAGATTCAATTGTGGACCTTTGGATGGCCATGGGCCTAGTTTGTTCACTTCCATGTTGATCCCACTAATAACTACTCTAACTATATTTATTTTTGTTGGTAATGGTCAAGCATTTGGCCACCATCTCGCACTGAAGATGTGGCTTAAGATGGAGCATGCTTTCCCTGAAAGTACCTACTTATTTACCCTGGATTTGAAGACTCTAAGATTTTACTGTAACAGGAAACATCTTTGGCCATGCGTATTATGAATGTAGAGTAGAATTTTTGTTTTGACACTCTTAAACTGCATTTCACAGGGTCAATCGGTGTAAAATGCAGTTTAACGAACTATTTAGCACAAACAAGACTGTTGTTGTGAGTTGTACTTGTAACAGAAAGCACAATATTGATTTTATTACAACACAATATTATCTCAAAGATTTGATAATCTGAGTACATTCAGTCCAACTAGGTACTTGACTTTTTATGAGTTATGCTTAAAATGACTCAGTCATTTTAATGATGCAAAAAGAAGTAAATATTAACCCAGACCCAACCCATGACCATTATGTAAATGTAAGAATCAATATTATGCAATAAACAAACAAAACTTTCCTGTATAGCAGTGTGTTAAAGAAATTGACACAGTTTTGAATTAGTATGAGTAAATAATTCCGCGATAAATTGAATAGTAAACTGATAACATTATTATATTGACACAGATATTCATGCAAATTAATTTCTCAGGTCGTAAAATTTAATTTGGAATTTATCTAAAGTTCTGATACTTATTTTATCACCTGTGAATTTCCATTATTCTTGCTGGGATCTACCAGCAAGAATAATGGAAATTCACAGGAATTCGAATGTTTTCGTTAAGTATTCTATGAAACCATGTAATTTTTATCCAAAATAATTTAATTTGAACGTTAAATAGTTATTAATAGTTAAAAATAAAAAGGGCAGAAGCCTTTATTCACAAAGAAAAGTTACAATCAAATAATAGAAATAGATTAGAACTAGTATTTAAAATTGAGCGAAATGCAGACTGTTACAAACAATCTACAGGTAGCTCAACTGATCCATATCAATACCAGTCGGAAGCATCCCCAAAACGCTGGCTGCATTGCCCCGCTGTGTGGCAAATCTGATGCGCTGTGCCAGATACTGACCAGCTCTCGCTCGGGTCACGCGTCGCTTTGACCAGACGCTCAGATATTTTTTTAAAAACCCGAAGAGTCTCGGTACCCCACGGATCTAGGGTCTCGACTCCAACGGGAGCAAATGTGTCGGCTCTGTCCAGACCTGCATATTTGCGCATCTTGAGATGGCCAAATCTGCCGCCGCACCAATTTGTTTGGCTATCTGTACTTGAATTTTGTCATTTCTGGTAGATGAAAGAGAAAATGTGTCAAAATTCGACTTGATATTATAGCCAAAATCTCAGGCCTAAACCATGCCAAAATAATTGATACATAGCATAATATTGAGACAAGCCCTTTCTTAATAAACGCATGATATTGGGTTTGTTTCCACTCAGCAACATCTATTTTAAGCTTACCTACTTATGTTTTTGTTATTCATTTTACAATAATTTGAAATACCTCCAGGACTCTCTACCACGAAGCCAGCACACACTCTCAGCATCATCACACCACCTCCATCGAGGCGCGCAGTCCTTCGATGCTTCTTCTAACAGCAGCGGCATTTCATCGACCCATGTTGTCGAGATTCACAGCACTAACGGATCTGATACGTCGTCGAGATGGGGGAACTCGCTAGGTAAGATTTAGAGTGCAAAAAGTTGAGCGAGGAGAGCGCAAAAAGTAGGCACTCTGATGGGATTGAACCCGCTTCCTTCTTCCGCTCGCTATCGACAACTTAATCGAGAACGGGCGGATGTCCCTAGTAACTTCCCTTTCTATAATCGGAAGGATGCTGGTTCAAGTCCCATCAACTTCACAACTTTTTGCACTCCGCAATTATGCTTCTCTATCAGGTTAGGTTGAAACTTTGATAAGTTGATTTTAATGGTCAGGTCAAGCACTTATCAGGTAATTTACTTCATAATGCACTTTGAAAATTATTAACTACAGATATCATTAAATTAGAGACCGTTTTGTGGTACACCTCCAAAGTAGACGTTATGTTGTGTAGTACCTATCCAACGATAAAGCTCAACAAAAATGTGAGCGGGTTAACTACGAACCTTGTTTGTGTTGGAAGAACACTGACATTTCATCCCTTAACGAGAGACTTCTTCAGGGTCGAAGTACCATAGTTTTGAAAAATAACGACAAAGCTTTTGAAAGTTTTGTTGCTATTTCTGTATTTTTATTTATATATTCCATCATAGTTACACTTGATGATACACTTGACACGCAAAAATAAAATAAAAATAATAAGTAAGAGTGAAATAAATTAAAAGGTATGTCTCAATGATTTTACTCTTTGACGACCTCTGTGGCGTGGTGGGCGAGGGTCTTCCTTCGACGCAAAAGGTTGCAGGTTCGATTCCTGCCTCGGGAAAAATGTTTGTACTATCTGCAGATATATGTTCCGGGTGTTCTGGTCGTTTTCTATGTATATAAAAATATCTATCTATGTAATGCATTGTATTTAGTATATCAGTTATCTGGCACCCATAACACAAGCTATGCTTAGCTTGGGGCTAGATAATGCTGTGTGAATTGTCCAGCATTATTTATTTTTTATTTATGTATCTATTCTTATTCCAGAATATTCCAGTCAATTCGATTTTATTATAGAATAACTCTTATTAACAAAGAAAATTCCAATTAAGTAAAGAAAATACATTTCTCTTCTTTAACTGGAATTGTTCGGCATTAGTTTATTTTTATTACATAGTTCATTATCCTATCAGGAAGCCACGGCTCATCATCAGGCCTAGTCTCCATAACAACAGAGAACAACAACGTCAAATTCACCGCGCCCCACTGTCTTGACAACCTTCAGAAGGACAAAGACCTCCCCACCCCACTATCGACTCCCACAACATCCAGAAAATCCAGGAGAAGATCAAACCTCTTCACTCCTTCGAAGAAAGATGACAGATTGAAGAATGGAGAGCTCGGTTCCGGTAGAGCGATACCTTTGAAGCAAGGATATCTTTATAAAAAGAGTAGTAAGGCCCTGAATAAGGAGTGGAAGAAGAAATATGTTACGCTCTGTGATGATGGGAGACTGACTTATCATCCAAGTTTGCATGTGAGTATGAGTATTCTTTTAGGAATTTGAACTTTGATATAGACCTTCGAACATAGGGAAGGAAATGCGGGAAAGAGGGGAAAAATAATCCAAGATATAGAGGAATATATATCAGTTCTATTAATTACATTAAGTAATTAATAGAACAGAAATATATTCCATGAATTTTACTGTAAATCCACAAAAAAACAGTCCTTACCTTGAGATAAAAGAATTAAATAAGTTACTTATTGAATTTGAAGATATATTTAAGACACATGGAAACCTAAGTCGCTTTCAGTCAGCAAAATACAAACGTTCTGCACAGTGCTGTGAACTATAACATTGGAACTCCATTTTGTTGCGACTCTGAGCGATTTTGTATACTGGTTCCCTCCTTTCTTTTGGAAGAAATGAACAGACAGCTTTTTATCGAATACAGTATGCATAAATCAACCTTCAGTTTATTGATTCTTATGATTGGCCCTTCTTCAGTTGATTTATTATTCAGGTCAGCATAGTGCTACTGGATCAATAAAAGTTCCTAACATGACGATATTATGGATTTTAAAAGGTGTACGTCTATTAAACCAAGTAACCTTCAGACGGGAGTTTTTATAACCTAACCCAATTCATTTTGAATGTAAGCGGGTTAACTATTGCCCTTGTTTGTATTGATTAAAAAAAATACAAAATTAATTTATTTACCGTTACAAAAAGCTTACACAGTTTACTGGTGGTCCCCGCACTAGGTTCAGAACCTGTATCGCGGGAGGCCGAATTACAAACAGAATTACTAATATTAGGTCCTTACATATGAAATTGGCGTTTTGTATGGGAGGAACAAAAAGTCGAATATTTTTTAATATAATATATTTAATTAATCAAAGTATGAACCATTATTTTCTATGCACTTTTGCCATCTTATAGGTAGTTCATTGATCCCTTTACTAAAAAAACCAGTCGGACGGGAATCAATAAAATCTTTGAAGGCGATTTGGACTGCCCCATCGGAGTTGAATTTTTTCCCTTGTAAGAAGTTATCCAAATTTCGAAAAAAATGGTAATCTGTTGGAGCAAGGTCCGGGGAGTACGGAGGATGTCTTAGACTTTCCAATTGAAGTAATGTAACGCAGCAGTCGACGCGCGTTTGCCGGTTTGCTTCAGTCAATTCGTGAGGTACCCACCTTTCAAGCTTTTTAATCTTCCCAATTTGCTTCAAGTGAATTAAAACAGTTTTATCACTAACACCGCAGCCTGCAGCTAACTCGGACGTGGTTTGCGATGGATCCGCTTCCACAATAGCCTTCAACTCTTCATTATCAACTTGAGTCTCAGGCCGTCCACGGGGCTTGTTCTGCAAGTCGAAATTTCCAGAACGAAAACGTTGGAACCAAAAACGAACTGTGTTTTCTTTTGCAACACGACCGCCATACACATCATTCACCCTTCGAGTTGTTTCCGCAGCACTAGTGCCACGGCGGAACTCGTACTCGTAAATAATGCGATATTTTAAGTTTTCCATTTTGTAAAATGAGTGACGCAAACAGAAAAAAACAGAAGAAAAAAAACAAATGAATGACGATCATCGAAGCACAAATACACGAGTCTATAGCTGTACAAATTTGAATTTGGAATTCCTTACCAAAGAGGAGAAATTTGTGATTAAAGTGGCCAGTACGAAAAACGCCAATTTCATATGTAAGGACCTAATATAAATTCAAGACTGTATAAACAGAGCAGGAGTTCACTCTAGAAAAGAAACATTATAAAAACATACTACTGATAACAAAAATATATAATCTATAACAAAAAGATAACATAAATTGAAGGCCGTAAGAAAATAATAAAGAAGTATTAGTATGGTAGATAAGTATGGTATTGGAAGAACAACAATGTTTCATCCCGTTACTAGGGAGGGACATTACTAGTGTGGGATCATGGATCATCAGGGGATCTTGCGAGTATTTGAAATTGAGCACGGACCTGTCTTGTAATTACTACCTTTACCTTCCCATTGGAATGAGAAGTTAAAGCTTAAAATTCCGAAAAAATATTCCTCATTCTTTTTGTCAGGATTTTCCAGTGAGACATTTATCCCTAATCAATCATGTTAGCATATTTTTAAATAAATCCGGCTCATTTAGAATTTTCCAGTGACACTTCATATACCTAATCTAACAGCTCTTCATTTATTATTCTAATAATAAGTGTGGGAACTGAGATCTGCACTGACATCTAACAAAGTTATACTCATTCCAGGATTACATGGAAGATGTGAACGGCAAAGAGATCTCACTACAGTACGTCACAGTGAAGGTGCCAGGGCAGAAGCCAAGAGGGTCCAAATCCATCATCACAACTGTGCCAGGGTACAACGGACACTCGCAGAGTCTGGATATACATGACAGCATTGGGGGATTGTCTATTGGTAAGAATTAACTTATTATTAGGTTTGGAAGGAAGGACTTGTTACTTATTTTTAATTATTAATCATTATCTGACCCTTGTCTGCGAAAGACTGCAGACAGATGCTGGATTCGGCAAGCTGCAGACAGGGCGCTATAGCACTCTTTAGGAAGGCCTTTGTTGTGTCCAGCTGTGGACTAATATAGACTAATGATGATATTGATGATGATCTGACCCTTTGAGGCAGATAATATTGTTATTCCCGAAATATAACACTGAATTATCTGCAATGGAACTGCCGTATAATTTTATACATACATTATTTATTCCTCACTCAACTATCTATATTATCTATATATTCTATCCTAAAGTCTATTTGGTAGACCAACACAACAAAACATCATCTTGTAGACAAGATGATGTTTACCATTAGTGCATCTATATTGATAAACATCTCAACACAAACAATAAATACACGCTAGTTCCAATGACTGTATTTTCATCAATGAACACAATGCTATTTAGAGACGTTAAAATATAGCCACAGGGTTTGATACTGTGTCAAATGCTAACATAGTAAAACTGCCGAAATATCGCTTAAAATTCATTTAAAAAGCTAAGCAAATAACGGCCATAGGTAAACAGGTTTTAAAACATCAATGGCACAAGTCTATCTAAAACAGCCATTCGTATTTTCTACACTACATCTAACTATATCTACCAATTAACTGTAAGCAGATCTTTTGAGAAAAGAAAAATATTTTTTATACATTTCACTAAGTGAATGTCAGCAGAATCAGCGTAAAGCGAGGCCTTCGCTAACATGAACGATTTTCCTCTAAATTTGGATATCAAAATAGCACAAAATATGATTTATATTCATTTTATATATTGCAGTCATAACTTGTGACGGAGTTAGTTAGGTAAGGTGAGATACAATTATAGTAATAAAATGTACCCATTTAAAGTAACGTAGGGTAGGGCAATTTACGCCATTTAATAATAGCAGGGTTTTAATTATTAAAAATATCGCAGGATCTGTACATCGACCTATCTCTTTACAAAAGTTATTGTCAATCTAATGTTTCAAAACGTTTCCCTGTAAAGTCTTTTTGCAGTTTTGTAAGTTTACCATAAAGGTGACGTGATATCCTTAACTTACTACGTTTTAAAGATGAAGCATGTAGATTAGTCACATCATGTTCATAGGCTTTTTCATTATACTATTCCACCACTTATCCATGAAAACCTTCAATAAGATTTCTGGTATTTATCAATTTGTGATTCTATTAATTCTAAGCCTTTGGTTTTCCCTTAATAAATATAAAAAAAAATAGTTAATAAATATTCGGCTAAGTAGTAACTATTCTTACCAATCTAACCTAAACATCTTCCCTCCAGGCTACAAAGAGAAACCCCAGCGAGCGACAGACAAAGCTCTCCTCTCAGCGTTCGATACAATGAAGGAACCCGCCTCTAGTCGACAGTCATTAGCATCGGAGACTGAAGTCGGCTCTACGAACGGAGCTGATAAAGACACGCCGCATGTGAAGAAACGGCATCGCAGGATGAAGAGCAGCGGGGTTAAGAATGGAGAGGAAGGTAAATACTATACTAGTTTACACGGCATCATGGATACTTATACCACAGCCTGCCTATATGCATACAGTCGTTCGACGAAGGCGTTTTGACAGGGCAATCGTGCGGGGGCCAAGGGACGGGTCGGGGGGGGGGGGGCGGGACGCTCCCGAGTAACAAAGGCGGTGATGTATTCTACTCGGGAGCGTCCCTCCCCCGTCCCGTCCCTTGCCCCCGTAAGATTTCTCTGTCAAAACCACGTCAAAATGCTTTCGTCGAATGACTGTGTGCATATAATTAGGCTGTGCTTATACACTAAGACCCGGAAGAAATACCTGCAGACCTTATATAATTAAGAATAATAACAATGAATCTTTATTCAGAACTTTTTTAAATAAAGGATCTTAAATACCTTTTGAAACGATGACACTACCGAAGCTCTACAAACAGTTTGGTAGTTTCAACGCCCATCTAGATTTCTGAATAATAAAATTACATGAATAAATAATATTAAAAGCTACTTATTTATTACTCTACTTATGGTTTTTGTTACTGGAGAGGAAGTTAAGGTTACAAAACTTAAAAATTAACTGAAAAAGCTCCGAAATCCTGAGATTTGTATAGATTAGCGCCATCTAGTGAAAGGTTAATGACCTTTGAAAATGTCAGTAAAATAAGGATGGAGCTTTTTAAGCGTGGTTGAGATTTATAGATTAGTGCCATCTGGCCGAAAGTTTGCGTACTTCTTCGTACAGAGAATAAAATGAGGGCTGTGTATTAGCTAGGTACATAGTTACGTCACGGAATCATAGGTGTCGCTACAAAAAAATTTTCAAAATAGGCAAATCAAATCAAAAACTCTTTATTTCCATAAATACAATAAATGTACACTTAGAAAAGGTCAAATCATAAAACTAAACACTGACACGGAAATAAAGTGATATTTTTGATTTCTGTCGCTTCGGTATGTAGACTAAAGTAAAGAAGCGACGAAGAAACCTTTAGCCTGTTAGTTGTTATTTTTAGAGCTGGAGCAAAACTCGTCCCAAGCTTTTTTATCCTCTAGATAATCAGATATTTTGTAGTAAGCCTTTTTACAAAGGATATGTTTGACAATTTGTTTGAATTTATTTATTGATAACTTTTGCAACTCGAGACACTCTCTCAATTAATGCCACTAGTATATTATGTCACGACGAGTATCAGAAGAAAGAAATAAATTACGGAGCTAGCAGTAGCTATGTCAATGTTGAATAAGCAACTATTTATCATTATTCCAGAAGGAGAATACACATCATGCGAGTTCACAATAGTGAGCTTGGACGGCAAGAGATGGCGCTGGGAAGTGTGCGGGGTGGGAGGCGCGGGGGGCGCCGCCGCCGCCGCCGAGCGGGACGCTTGGGTCTGTGCGGTGGAGGCGCAGATACTAGCCTCGCTACAGGGACGGGTATGTACCATACTCGTACTGTGGAAGGTTCTATAAGTCGCTATAGAGAGATAAGAAATGGCGCTGGGAGGGGTGCGGATTGGGCAGCGCGGGGGTCATGGTGCCGACGTCCAGTGCTGGTCTCTTCCAATGATCGCCACCTCGACCGGGCCTACGCTACCATCCAACAGTATCCTGCGACCATAAGTCCATGTGATTGGCGACCACTTTGCCTTCCTTGGCCGTGGTCGTCAACCAAGAAATTCATGGCCCGTACTACCAATGGTTCTGCGAGCTATGTGCCCTGCACACTGCCACTTAATTATGGTGAAAGTTTCTGGCGCAGCCGTGCAGATATCTATTGCGATCCAACCCGATTGTGCTAGGATTTGGCTGGACGGCAAGGGACGGCGGGTAATCGATGCAGTTAGCATTCTGAAAGGTAATATTTTACCGACAGATACTCTGTTCTGCCTAAACAATATAAAGAGAAAAGCATGCCAAGTCTCTAAATATCTTGTACTTATTTCCTTTTTCTATTCCAGACCTCCCGCCTACCCGCCCCGACGGGTGCTAACTCGACGGGCGATGTCCGAGCCACGTACTACATTCGACGGGTGCATGGGAACGCAGAGTGCTGTGATTGTGGCGCCGCGGGTGAGTTTTTATCTTATTCGCTTGTAAATACATATTTGTTTTATTATTTTTAGGAGACCTTGAAAGGGTTTAAGCAAAGGATTATCGCAGAAAGACCGCTGTTAGCCAAATAGCGTTGTTGCCAAAGTTGATTTCAGCATGTATCATCTTCTCCGACAGAGGTCGGAGAAGGATTTTGCGTAGCAGTTAGAATATATTATGTACTCCAGTTTCCAGGCCCAGATAGGCCAGTAAACGTAATGTATAGGGCCAACTCTGACGCTGGAGAATAAAAAGCCGAAACTCCCACTCACAGTCGCATGCGCAGGCAAAATGGCGGAAAATGGCGACGAAAAATGCCTGATCAGGCCCTACAAGAAAAGAGAGAGATTAACATTGATGAGCTTCTCACAAGACATTGATGATTCACCCCTAATTCAAAAAGCTGACCTTTTTCTCCCGTTTCAGACCCAGACTGGGCGAGCCTTAACCTCGGCGTGCTGATATGCATAGAGTGTTCCGGCGTGCACCGGAATCTCGGCTCGCACATATCGCGGGTTCGATCGCTGGATCTCGATGAATGGCCGTAAGTACACGTTTATTTTGTTTTCCCTTGATTATGATTAAAATCAAATCAAAACTCTTTATTTCCATAAATACAATAAATGTACACTAGCTTATTTTAAGAATGAATGAATGAATGAATGAACACTTTATTGCACAAAATTAATAAAATAACTTATATCTAAATAAAGTAAAAACGTACAATAGGCGGCCTTATTGCTTAAAGTAATTTCTTCCAGGCAACCTTATTTGGTACTTTTAAGGTGTCAGAAGGAATTAATGATGCGCAGTTTCGCATGCGCTGCTATATTCACAGAATTCATAAAGATTTGCGCGACCAATACTATGGTATTTTACATATTTTGATTGAATGATACATTACTTTTAGTTTTAGGGTTCCGTACCTCAAAAGAAAGAAGGAACCCTTATAGGATCACTTTTTTGTCCGTAAGTCTGTCTGTATGTCCGTCTGTCAACCCTCCCCCGTTTCTCAGGAACGCGTGGAATATCGAGGTGAAATTAACATCAAATACTCAAATCCGTAACCTCAATTTCAAATTCAAATTCATTTATTTTGCGAAACATGGGTTACAGGGGTGTTAAATTAAAATAGAATGAGCACAGCCATGATCAGCTTTACAGCATGCAAAGTCACGACAAAAATATAAAAATAAATACAATGTCAATCTCTAAATTAATTAACAATCAATGAACTGTCTTATTCTAGAATTTATCCATCAGATATTCATTAACATTGTAATAGGCCTTCTCAATTAACAATTGTTTTAATTTATGTTTAAAAATATTAATAGTATTGCTTTCTTTAATGCTTGTAGGTAGGTGATTATAGATACGAGGTGCCATACAAAATATGCTCTTATTAAAAAGTGCCGACTTATTTGGAGGGCAACAAATTTTCTTGTCAAGGCATTTGAGACATTTGAGTTTGTCAAAGAAATTCATATTACTTTTCTCTCTTGAAGCCTCAATTTAATTATTAGAACTTCAAGGTCAACGAAAGTTAAAGCCGTTTATGTCCCAATATATTGAAATTTCCAAGGGAATCACATGCACACAAAACCTATAGGGTACTTCCCGTAGATCTAGAATCATGAAATTCGGCAAGTAGCAAGGTCATAAAGCACAAATAAAGGTAAAAATCCGAAAACCGTAAATTTGTAGTTAATTCGCTACAAAAATTACTTATGATTCTCGCCTTTGACCAAAACCTATAGGGTAGGTACTGCCCGTTGACCTAGAAGCATAAAAAACGATTATTTTTTTCCTTTTGAGGCACGGAACCCTAATAAAATAACTTATCATTATCACAGACGGCGCGTCGCCAGACTGTCGGTGTTCTACAAGTACCACTTTGGTGATTGTGCGCAGGCATTGCACGACCTTATCCCATCTTCTCCCTTCTACCATAGGACCAGCAGACGCACAGAAAAATACCACCCGTACCTGGTCGACATACCACAGTGTCGAACCAAAAAATTCTCCTCTACTTTTTTAATATGCACCGCCAAAGAGTGGAATGAGCTTCCTGCGTCTGTTTTCCCGTTAGAGTATAATCTTGGAGTCTTCAAGTCTAGGGTGAATAAGTTCCTTCTGGGAAAGCGTGCTCCATCTTAGGCCACATCTTCACTTACTTTAAGTGAGTTGGTGGCCAAACGCTTGACCATTTTCAATAAAAAAAAAAAAAAAAAAAAAAACTTATACCTTGAGTAGTAATTCATTTCTTTTCCATCACAGATACATGTTAATTAACATTTTAAGCACTCTAAAACAATTAACTTAACACATCGGTTTCTTACATATAAGCAGTTAACAGCAAATCCGGCTAGTTACTATTTAGTTGCTATTAATCAGGGGGGGAGGGGGGGGGGAAGAATCTTCTCGATAAAAAGCTTTACATCTTTTACTGATAAATCCCTCTTTCTCCACAGTTTGGGTCACGTGAGCGTGATGGTGTCCATCGGCAACGCGCTCGCCAACTCGATATGGGAGGCGGATCTCCGCGGACACATCAAACCCATAGCCACTTCCAGTCGGGAGGAGAAGGAAAGGTAACTTAGTGACTGCTTCATCTTCTTCAACACCGTATACTATCCGCAACCTCAACAGCCTATAATGGTACTGCTGGACCCTCTGATAAGCGCCTTATTGGCTTTTATCTTATGGGGGGTAATACCCATAATCCCCACGCTGGGTTGGAGATCGCAGTCTGGTGGTAGAATGCATCTGCAGTGGGCGCTGCTGCGCGCCCCCCGATGGATGATATCCCTCAGGCGCCTATTACGACAACCGCGGGAAGAGTTGGGGTGGTGCAAAATCTAGGTCACAAAGCCATCGACAGTTTACTTCTAGGACTCCCTTAAGAGGGCGCATAGCGCGCCATTTTGTGGAAAAGATAGGCTTTGGATTTCGCGTTCAAAGGAGCGGGACGGAGCATACGTTTTTGGAACGGCTTAAACGCAAAATGATGTTTTTGCTTATTTAAGAAGAAATCTACACAACTTATGAAGAAACTGTACCAAATAATTAGTAATAACCTACGAATCAATACAAAAATCTTTTCTATAGACCGAAGGGTTCCTGAGATCTCGACCAAATTAGGTGCAAAACAGTGCATTTTCACGATTTTTTCTATCGTATTTTTTTCGCAATATTGTTTTCCAATAAGAAACCGAAGAAAACATTTTGAATTTTATGTAATTCTAGTTTTTTACCACGGGTATCCCGTGAGTACTGAGATCTAAGCCTAGTTCGACAAGCAAATCCGCTAGGTTCGCCCCTAATTAAATCTTGTTCGACTCCATAATAAATAAATAAATAATAAATAATGCTTGACAATTCACACAGCATTATCTAGCCCCAAACTAAGCAGAGCTTGTGTTATGGGTACTAGATAACTGATATACTTAATACAATACACTACATAGATAGATAGGTATTTTTTTATTATACATAGATGGACCGACAGTTAACTTTAGTCACCCACCATCATTATACCCATCATCTTTATAAATAGTCTTATACTGATCCGGATGAGTTCTACTAGAATACTCCTCGTATTCTAATTCGATCGAAATTTGATTTCGTTACTCGAAAACTGTTGGACTCTGACACGGATTCAATAATTGTTGTTGTTGTTATTTTCTGCGTTCAACAAGTCAAAGTAGCGGAAAACCACACTAGCGAAAAAGCCACTTGCGCCACAAATCGTAAACCATTTTCTTAGATCCCATGTGAATTGTTGCGCCAGGAGTGACATATTCGAAATACATAAAATTGTTCCGTTCCCGTCACCGTTTACGCCAGATATTAATTTTAATTTTATTTTTTTATTTTTAACTGTTGTAAAGTTTAAATTAGTTCAGGTTATTTGTACAGACTGAGTGGAAACTGTCTTTAGCTCCATTTGTTCTAGTTTAAGAATTTTTTGTTACCTAAACATAAGCCTTTTGTTTCCCAAATAAATAAAATTAAAAATAAAATAAATATTTTACCCACAAACCTCTGTTCTTCAGATGGATACGCCTCAAATACGAGCGTCGCGCCTTCCTCTCCGCCACGGACAGCAGCACGTCGTGCGAGGCGCTGCGCGCGGCCGGCGCGCGCGGGCACGTGGGCGTGCTGGCGCGCGCGCTGGCCGCGCCGCCGCCGCGTGCGCCCGCGCCGCACGAGCGCGCGCTCGCGCTCCGAGCCGCCGCCGCCGCCGGACATCTGGCCTCGGCGCAGCTCCTCATATGGGTATGTATTAAAATCGATATGTATAAAACCAGTAAACTGCCACAAAACTATTTCGCAAAAGAAACCCTAAAAATTTAATATTTTGATGGATCGAAAAAAGGAAACAGCCAACATGACGCGGTCACCTTTCTAATTACTGACAGCGCCATACGGACATATAGACTGCGGAGGCTTAGTATTATATAAAACGAAACCCGTTTTCACTGTTCGGGCACGGAACCCTAAAAAGTGGTTCGCTGTATATACACAAGCCGGCTCGCTTCGATCGCCACGCTGTGTGGCACTCGTTTGTATACTTGTCTAATTCATTTCGATGCCCGCCTTGGGACAAATGTTTGTATGATCTGCAAATGTTGTTCCGGGTGTTCTGGGTATTTTCTAAATACAATAAAAAAACTATGTATATTGAGTATATCATTCATCTAGTAGGTACCCATAACACAAACTCTGCTTAGCTTGGGGCTAGATGATGTTGTGTGGATTGTCCAGCATTATTTCTTTATTTTATACGTGCGGCTCACTTTGCTCGCCCCGCCAAGGGAAAGTGTCTGGCTCACTTCGCTCGGCGCACTGGTACAACGTGATATACACACAAGCCGGCTCGCTTCGATCGCCACGCTGTGTTTTGTATACTAACCTTATTCATTCCTTCTTTCGCAGCACAACGGCAATCCAAATTTCCCGGACAACGACGGTCACAGCTGCGTGTTCTACGCGCGCGCCGCCGCCAACCACCTATCAGGCATTCCTCCGCAGTACCCGCGCAACTTGCAGCTAACCTGCCCACTGCACCCCAACCCGCCTGCCTTACAGCCTAGCTCAGGTAGATATATATACTACAAGATACATGTCATGATCATTGGCCTATGCTAGCAAACTACAGAGCCGCGATCACGGTGTAGTAAGTGTAGTTACCTATTGACGACCATTTACGAGGATTTACGAGTTTCTTTGAATAAATTTTATTTTATTTATTTTTTATTTGACCATTTGACGACCCCCGTGGCTCAGCGGGCGCAGGTCCGCCTGCGGCGCAGGAGGTCGCGGGTTCGATTCCCGCCTCGGAAAAAATTGTGTACGATATGCAGAAATTTGTTCCGTTGGTCTGGGTGTTTTCTATGTATAATAAAAAATATCTATCTATGTAGTGTATTGTATTAAGTATAACAGTTATCTAGTACCCATAACACAAGCTCTTCTTAGCTTGGGGCTAGATAATGCTGTGTGAATTGTCCAGCATTAAAAAAAAAATTGGCATTACTCAACGGCTCAAACGTTTGTAGTTGAAACGTTAGGGTGCGCGTTCACAGGCCGGCATCGGACAATCCGCACTGGGGCCTCATCAATGATTTGCCATAAAGGATCCAAACGCCTCGATCGGACTGTCAGCAATGCCGGCGAGGATTCTTGAAGGCAACTTTTCCGGTTAGTGCGATTGATGTCATTCGGATTGCCGATTGCCGATCAGTGCACTTGTCAGTGGATTGTCCGATACCCGCCTGCGAACGCGCACCCTAACGTTTGAGCCGTAATGCCAATAGATAACTACTTTTATACTACATCTGCTCGGAAAGTTGCCTATTCCTTTTCCATTTATAAGGTTTAAGGTTTAAAGAACTTTATTCTCATAAAGACAATTACGTCACTTACATGAGAACTAAATTTATAAGTAGGTACTTAATTATAATGTAACAGTCGTTCTTAATAAATACTGAGTAATAAACTACGAATATAACAAACAGCTAATTATAAAATATCCACACTTCACGTATTTGTTTAGTTAGGTTTTTGTTGTTTTAAGTTGATTGAACTAAAGTAGATAGGTAGGTACCGAGAATATTTCATACATTTAGTTTGATTGCTTGATTTATAGAATAGAAAGTATGTCTTTGCAGGCCTATAGGAAACCGGGAGGAAAAACTCTATGGAATTTCATTTCTCACGTGTTTTAGCGGGAGGAAAAGTGTATGGAAATCCATTTCTAACGTGTTATTTTTTTTTTAATTTCCTAAAAGATCGGCCGGTAGCTATGGTTATTTTCGTTCGGTCAAACGACAAAAAGTTTTTACTCCAAGTCCATTAGGCCTCCTCCGATATCCGAACAATATTTTGAAAAAAGAACCCAAAGGCTGGCGCGGTCAATGAGGTTTTACCAACATCATTGGGCGCGGTAAGTTCTTCTAAATTTCAATTAATAATTAATTCTGCTTTTTATTTTCCTCGAAGGTGTAGTATAAAGCACTATTTATCACTCGGCAGAAAGTGCGATTCCTACCTCGTGTGTTTTAACACTCGGTAGGAATAGATCACTTTCTCGCCTAGGTGTGAAATGTACTATTACCACATCGTGATCGCGGCCCTGGACGTAACAACGACGTCACAGCTGTGTTTTCTACGAATGGAGAAATCTTGCTTTTGAGCTTGGCGCATGATCGAAAAAATTCACTGAATGAGCTGCTGGGCCTCCAGCCAGTGGCGAAAAATCATCATACGAATAGAAAGTACTTTCTCGCCTTCCGTTTGTGTAAATGCGTAAAAATCAACATACATTTTGCGGTTTCTTTTTATACCACGATTTACGTAATCTGTTCACTACAACCCGACCACAAGCACTCAACTCTGTTTCTTCGACAGGCACAAACTCAACCAGCTCTAGTTCAAGCGCCAAATCCATCAAGAACCCAGAACCGGAATGCAACTGCATAATCTTCGAGCTTCTCAACGCGCAAGCCGCTGCCAACGCCCTGGTCGATATACTCATCGGCCTCCAAAACAACCAGTATATGAACGGATACGACACCAACGGGTTGAATTCCTTCGGCCACGCTACGTTAGGGAGGCCGAACTTATCCTTGACCAATGGGAAGTGCGGGAGCATAGTCTAGGATCTTTCGATGGTTTTACGGATTCGTCTGTGTTCTTTTTTACGGCTATTTATTGGTACAATACATGCGAAAGAATAATTTATTAGACATTTTATTTGAGCAAAGGTAAATGGAAGGATTGCTGAATTAGGAACGTTTATTTACTGGTGTAATTTGAATTTTATTCAGCTTGTACTATACGCGCAAATTTTTATGAATCATCGGAACTACGCGCGAGTGGCTGCGCAGTAGTTTATTTTAAGGTGATTAATTGATTACGCACTCTAGTGTACCATGCGCAGTTTCGCATTCGCGGCTATGTTCACAGAGTTCATAAAAATTTGCGCGAGCTATACTAGAGTCAAACTAATGAATGTATTTATTTATATTTATTTATTTGAAATAATGTTTCGACTGAAATGTAATCAGAAATTCTTGTTGTAGTTACCACTTTCAAACAGAGCTCAAACTTGCGTACACTGCAAAATGTACCTTGTTATAACAACATCAAAACTTACAGCTGGTTGTCAGATCCGTGGATCAAAGAAAAAAGTACGAAAGTGTCTCTAGTGTACGAGGGAATGAGCACTGTAGTTTACTTAGTGATATATACGTACTTATACGTAAATGTTTAATAGACGGTATGTTATTCGTAAATATCCAAAATTTTGAAATTAGTAAAGTTTGTGTCTGTCAATTTGAAAGTTAATTAAACTAGAAAATTATATGATTAGCGAATCCCCCGTCACATATCCGGCTTCATAGTTCAAATGTAATTTATTTGGTAGTTTAGAGGAAATTTAGGGTCAAATTTACGTTGTAGTGTCCCCCATTCAGATAATGCACATTAAATTTAAGATGTTTTAAACCTATGGTGATTTTGAAGTTCACCCAATCATAGATTTGTATTGTTACGAGTTGGGTGTTATATCTAGACGAAACATGAATATATTGAACCTGTAAAAATTCATAATACAGAGTTTTCCATAATATCAAAAGATATGTCATCAAAATATTTACAGTAAAAGGTCTAAGTACCTTTTTAAAATTCATACGAATATAGTATGAATTTTAAAAAGGTTCTATTCATAATAATTTTTATGCAGTATTCATGTTTCATGTATAGGGTATATCATAGGGTATAAACTTAAATTATTTAGGGTGCAAGATCTCAGCTCAATGCTACTGTAGGGTAATTTAGGATAATTGTATTTTAGAGGTAAATTATTATCGCTTTACCCTAGCACCTTGGGTGGTCACCTACCTTTCTCACCATTTTCACTCTTTGTTTCTTATCAAACTATCTTCGTTAGGTCGTAGGATTTCGTTTTAGCCTATTTTTATCTGTCTTTGAGCACATAGTGGCAGCTTATTGTAGATTTGTTAGATATTGGTGTCAATTCAGAAGTCGCCAAAACTAAACTAATTTAGTATATCGCATTCACTGCCCAGCCCCGCTACACGGTTGCGGAGAAGGGCATCAGTGTCTTGGGCCATAGATGTGTTAGTATATGATGTCCCTATCATAACATAACGATTGAAATAAAAAGGTTGGCATTATTTATGTGTTCTCAAATTCCTTTAGTTTTGGGGACATCTGGTGGCTAACTCGGAAAAAGAAAATCGAAGTTTCTAATCCGTTTTCGTGCAAAACCAACTCTTCTTGCATAAGATTAACGTTTGCACGAAAACGTATCAGAAACTTTGGTTTCGTTTTTACGAGTAGTATTGACACCATTTTGTAGGAAAGTACGTATTTCACTTACATTGACATTCCATTATTTATTCGCAATCACCCAAGGTTTAATAGTTGATGTGATACCTAAGGTTTTCCCATTTAAGCCAAATGTACTGACCCCTTCGTGCCTACTTACTAGTTAGTTATGCGTGGCTAGCTCTCATCCTAAATATAACGTATTTCGAACGATTATTTTTATTTACGAAAACCAGTACCTAAAACCTTTTCGAAGTTGGCGCTGGTATATTCCGTTATAATAACTATTCACGGGTATTTAGCATTTAGAATGCAGAAATTACAAAACCGCGAAGATAACGTAACGTACCCCTTTAACAGCTCGGCCTCGGGTTAAAGGCACTAACAGACTGGTCCCACATGCATCGTATGCGACGCATGATGAGATCTGAGGGGAGGGGCGAGTCTTATTGACGTTAGTAACGAGATATGATCGCGACGTCTCCTTTTTCCATACTTTTTGGTACATCAGCGCCTCTATGGTGCGGATAGGGAACTACCCAAATCCCATACGAAGAGGAGATCTCACGATCACGTCTCGTTTCCAATGTCAAATCTCTCACTCGAGACTTCCCTGGTCGCTTGAATTTAGGGCTGCCATCCGTCCGGGTTTCCCCGGATTTGTCCGAGTTTAGAGGGCGTCCGGGGAGCGTCCGGACGGGGTTTCATTTGTAGTCCGGGTTTAAAAATTTCAAGTCTTGGGCGGCCACCGGGCGACGCGATATATTTCTAAGTCAACGCAATCAAAAAATACAGCCAATTGTGTCCGAATATTTTGAAATTTCAAAGGGAACCATGCACATGAAACCTATAGGGTACTTCCCGTTGACCTAGAATCATGAAATTTGGCAAGAAGCAAGGTCTTATAGCAAAATTTATGAGAAAAATTCGAAAATGGCACGGACGGTTGACCTTCGATACGGAATCCTCGGTGTGTGAGTCCAACTCGCACTTGACATTTATTTATTATATAGGTACTGACTATGTTTGAAAAAAAAACCTGTTGATATGTCCGGGTTCTGGGCTTCAAAATCCGGGGTTTTCACGCGTCTTGTCCTGGTTGCCAAATGTTAGAGATGGCAGCCCTACTTGAATTGGTATGTAAACAGATGACGTATAGACCAACCAGTCTGTCTCTAGCTTGACGGGCGTTTGACCTCGACCTCAACCTCACCTCAACCTCAACAGCCTATAATGGTCCACTGCTGGACGCAAGCCTTCCCCTGATAAGCGTCATAATGGCTTTCATCTCATGAGGGGGTACTGCCTATAATCTAAAATTGGCTTTCATCTCATGAGGGGGTACTGCCCATAATCTAAAATGTTGGAGATCGCAGTTCGGTGGTAGAATAGTTCTGCAGGAGGCGCTGCTGCCCGCCCCCGGTGGATATCCCTTAGTCGCCTCTTACGACACCCGCGGGAAGAGTTGGTGTGGTGTAAATTCTAAGCCGGCACCACAGAAAACTATAACACAGACTATAATTGCTTGGTCCAATTAAGTTTAAAGAATGAAGGAAATTTGCTCAGTCGCCGATGTATGCTTAAGTAATGATTTTCTTTAACATCACCCAAGCATTATTACTTTCATAATACGGGCCTTACAGTTACAAATTAAATCGGAATATTTGGATGAGACTAGCTTATATCTAATAATACGACAGGATTAATGTAAACTTTTCGATACTGTTAAATCCAAACATCCTGGACTATTATTGGGTATTTCCAATTTGATAATAATTAAGTGGTATTTCTTAGTAGTTTACTAGATTGGAGCATAATGGATCTGTGTAGATGCGGTATTAATTATTTGTATTACAAAATTACATTTTAAAATAACCAAATTAGAAATGCTGAGTACATGAAAACAATTCTCTCAAAATTTCACTTATTGGTAGAATAATTTAAATAGTTTGTGCAATTTTTTGATTTTTTTCTATTTGTGTGTAAATTTTTCGTCTGTAGTTTTGTTTAATCCGTATTGTTTAGATTACGGAAATCGCGCCAACAACGCTTACAATTTGATTTAATATATTTTTTTTCTAATTGTTTAATGTTTTAATAGTGTACAGGGTGCCAAGTAACATGTGTACTATGCCGTAAGGGGTTCGTGATTTTGGAACCCCAGTGGAACAAGTTGTGAATAACGATGTTTTGATTTTCGAATGTTTTTTTTTATTTAAAAAAGTTTTTTTATCATCCTGGTCGTGTTCTTTTGTACGCACTTTTGCATTATTTAACATTATTAAATATTTGACTTGAGTTTTTTTTGCTTGTTTTTTCAGCAAAACCAGTGTTTTGTTATAGAATTAATCCTTTGGAATTTCAAAACAATAATAATGATGTAAGAATACACGTAAATGAACACGAATATGAAGAAAAAAGTACTATGCAGTTAAAACAATAATAAAAAAAGTAAGAAATTCAAAAAATCCTAGAATAAAGTTGGGGTCCAGAATCACCCCCTTTCGGCTTAGTAGGTACACATGTTTCGTGGCACACTGTTTATACCATTATTTTTTGCAAATCGTAAAGACATTGTCGTAAAAATAGAATCTATTTTGAGCGTCCGTAAAAAGCACCAATTTCAATTTTATCTTTCGAAAATTATAAATTAATTAAGAATTTTTGTACATTTTAGCAATAAATCGTTTTACCGTTCAGTATTCCGATTTATATCTGTATAAACGCACGTTAGCATTATTTCCTGCACGTTTTTGATTTGTATAATTTTATTTGAAACGCTGTTGAAAATTTATAGTTTTAAATCACGTTACCTTTGACTTTGGTTAGCTATTTTTTTTTTGTTTTTTTGTATATATTTTTTTTGTACAGGCCAAAGAGCTTTTTTGTAAATAACAGTTGCAGCGTTAGCATAGCTGGTACACTTAAGTTTCGTTATTGTAATTTCTAAGAGATTTGTTGATGTTCTTAATCTTGTCGAAATAAAGTGTAATTGAACACGATGTTGCTTTTTGAAACCTCCTAAAGTTTACCTGTTACCATCGATCTAGGTAAAAAGGGGAGCTTCTCGAAAGTGGAAGGCTCAAATTAGGTGCAATTAGGTCCACCCACCTTAGTCATAGTTGGACCGGGCGGCGGCATTCACGTTACGCGTGCTTGCTACGACGTACTTTAGTTTGATTTATTACTAAAAAAATAAAGCAACGCCCTCGTCTTTGTTCATTAAAATTATTGCACAAGGTTGGAAATGTAACTGTGAGCAAGTGTTTGCGTCTACACAGACCAGTTGTTGAGTGTGCTGGAAGAACGTACCATATCTACAAATTTTACTTAGATCTATTCCTGTAACACGTTTTAATTCATAATTTACTTAGTAACAATAATTAATCGCGAAGTCGAAGTACCGCCTATTTTCGAAGTCATTAAAAATACTCGGAATTAGCCAGAACAAACGAGTACAAACAAGGATGTAGGTACTAGGGATTCCAAAATCGGGTCCTTTTCGAGGAACCGGGAATTCCCGGGAAGTTTCAAAGTCGGAACCGGGAATTCCCGGGAAATTTCGAAAAAATATTTTTACTGTTATACCACTATCGAAATAAGTTAATTTAATATACTTCAAGTCCTTTTTAGGCATTTCGCTGATATCAGGTACCTATGCGGTATTAGGTTAGTTACTTAAAGCTGTATTTTTTTTGAAATGTTAATAAAATGAATAACAAATTCTTAGGTCCATGTCTTTTGTCCCCTCGTTCGACAACAAGCCTGAAGGCTTTTTGTTGTTTCTGTCATGTCAAACACGGAAACTAACACAACTCCTCGCTATACTCACACGCCGCCGCCGCCCCGCGACGGTAGGTAGAACAATACAGTGCGCCGAGCTACGTCACAACACAACCGTAAACACAACCAACAACAAATATAACCTACCCCTACCCTCTTTTATGGTTTGAGATTTGTTTTTTGTAAAAATAATAACTTTGCTCGCATTCTATTTTAATTATAAAGTTAAAGATTTATTTGCATGTCATCTTAGCGTTAATAAAATTGTAATATTGAAATAATAAAGCTTGAGCGCTAGCCATAAAGAAACTAGAAATAAGTAATCTTAAGTAATCTCATTGTAAGTAAACTGTTCAAGTTTTAATGAGAATAAATTCTTTAAACCGATGTTGCGCAGCAAAGTGCTTTGCTGATACTCCATGAGGCCGGACTTGAGCTATCCTTGTGTGAAATATCGCCTGATCTCGTAGAGTATGAGACGCTTAGCTTCGTGGCCACTGTTTTAGCTTTGATTCGTTTCTTCATTTTAATCCAGTGAAAGTACAGAAGTTCAGAGTTGTTGTAAGAGTGACACCGAGGAGCTCCCGTTGTTTTTTGAGCCCTCTAAGCGAAAACATCAATCTAAAAATACCTTATTACGTACCCACATAATAAACAATATAATGTTCTTCTATCCAAATACTAGGCCATGGTGGCCAGGCCCAACGGAGACAAATATAAAATTGGACTAAGTTTTCTTTGTTAGCCAACGGTATTAAAAAAATTAATTAAATTGGATTGTCCTTCCATTCGTGTCGGTCGTCATTGATGGATGACTGTTCGTCTAATCAATTGGCAATTCCTACTATGCATTTATTTCTGCCTGCCGTAAACGGTCGATTCGTTGTGTTTAAAGAAGTGTTCGAATACATTTGAATTCTCTACCTGATACCAGATGCTGGTATTTTTACCTAACAATACCCACGCAGGCGATATCATCGCGCTTTATAGGTTCAGAAGTCAGAGCCGATCAGAATAACATGCACAAAGAGGATAATAAATTGCAGCAATGCATTTGACTCTGGTACTTTCTCTTTGCCAAGCTCAAGTCCAGCTTCATGGAGTATTGCTGACATGTTGCTCAGCAAGGTACTTTGCTGAGCAAGATGGCAGAATCGACTATGTAGAGCTGGCTTCAGTCACGGCTCTATAGCAAGAAAAGCCTTAAGGCTTATTGTCGAACGAGGGGACAATAGACATGGACCTAAAAATTTATATTAATTACAGATAAAAAGTAATATAGCTATAACTAACATTTCTTATACCAGAGGTTTGATAAAAATCATGGTTAAAAAAAAATACGATTAATTTGATTTCAATCGGAATTATTTAATTTAATATTTTATTCTATCAAAATCGCTTTGGTCTATCCAGTTTAAAGGTATTTATAGGTTGGTAGGAAAGGTAGGTTCAAAGGTTTAATCACACGAAGTACTAGCAGAAAAGAAAGACACCAAGATTTAAACATTTTCATTTCTGTCTTATATGTTTGGTTCAAGTTTTTTTTTTCGGTGTCTAAGTCCGTTTATCACACTTCCTACTAATATTATAAATGCATAAGTTTGTGTGAATGTTTGTTTCCACGTATCTCAGTAACTAGTTAACCGACTTGGTTGAAATTTGGTGTGTAGATAGTTTAAGTTCTGAAATAACACATAGGTTAATCTAATTTGCAGAAAATAATCTCAGGTGGTTAAAAAGGGTGGTTAAGTTTATATGGATAATATTATTCCTTGGTTAGATTCACTCAAAACTCGGTATAAATAAACTATAAAGTATATAATGAATTACGTATTTCTTATTTTTACAAAACGACCCCTAAAGTTATTTTTTGCACACCCCCTGTTGTGCAATACATAACTGAAATTTAGACGCGGGCGAAGCCGCGGGCCGCAGCTAATAATATTAAAATATATTATAAATATGTAAGTTTGTACCGTTCCTTCTTCACGCCAAAACTACTCAACGGATCGGGCTGAAATTTTGCATGTTTCCAAAAATAAATTTTAAACGTTTCGAATAGCGCGTGCGAAGGTGCGGGCAGAACGTTACCGGAGTACTAGTTCTTTATACAAATTGTAAAACAGATATGACTTGCCGCAAATACGTTGGCTAAGCATCTTTTTTTCGACAACTCGCATTATTAGAATTTTATGGAATTATTAATTTCGGAGAATTTCCTGAATCCTCAACCAATAAAGCAGGTATAGGTACACTGTGCATGTGTACACGGAAGTTCAATTTTGGGCACTCTCATACATTTTTGACTGCTCTCTGTTTTCATTGCAGGGAAAATAACAATTGATTTATATCAAGTGATGCAAATCATGTCAACCCTGCCTAATACCGCGTAGGTTAGGTACCTGATAATGGGAAATGCTATAAGAGGAAGTGAAATATGTTGAGTTACGTTATTTCGGTAATGCTATAAAAGTTAAAATATTTTTCCCGAAATTCCCGAAATTTCCCGGGAAATGATTTTGGATTTCCCGGTTCTTAAATCAGCAAAAAATTTCGGGAATTCCCGGCAATTTCGGGAACGGGAATTCCCGGGACTAATCCCTAGTAGGTACCTATTTAAGATAAAGTGCAGAAGGTAATTTAATACAATAAATAAAATAAATGTATACAACTCGGATTTTAAAATAATAAGAATGTAATGAACTGTACAGATTTGAAAAATAAATGAAAAATGAAAATGAATATTTTCCATACAAATTGTGATGCCGAAATTTTAAAAGATATTTCAGGGTCATGTGGGGGTATCAAATGAAAGGAAATATGTAGATCTCTATTAAAATTTCGGCATCACAATTTGCCGAGATATTAAGGATAAAAAGGACAGACAAAGCGAGTGCATAAGGGTTTCGAAACCGATCCCCGATCTCGAAACCCTAAAAATAAAGGACAAAAACACAAAAAGCAATGACGTCGCGGAATTGACGACTTACCCGGCCCGTTGTGGTAGTCGGTACCTACCTACTAGGCGTTATCATTTCCACTATCAACTAAGTACCTACCATACCAACATGATTTCCAATTCATTATGTGGTGCGTTATTTAATTTTAAATTCCTTATGGTTTCCTGTAGGTAGGTAGGTACATTTCAAACAACAGAGCTGTAGATGGCTGTATTACTCAGTACATCTCTAGCTACCTACTGAATCAGTGATACTGCTAAACGCTTATGAAGAAATGTTGTTTCAAGACTCGATTTCTACCACACTAGCAAATAGTCAAGGATTGGAGACAACCACGGAAATTTACTACGATTACTACGACGACTTTGTAGATGAAGATGAAATGGTATTTCGGAAGATAGTCGATGTTACCCATATCGTCGCTGCACATTTCTCTACGGTGACTCTCATTTACGGCATTGCAACTTGGGCTGTTATCCCCAAATCACGGACGTTTCAGAACTATGTTTACATCAACGTTATCCTAACAGTGACTTTCGATTTAAACACAATTTATTTAAAAGGAATTGAAGTGCCATTTCTAAAATATCCCCTCTGGTTGTATGGTGTTGTTATGTTTTCTACAGCCTTCCATTGTTGGTTATTTGTAGCTACTGTGTTGATCTACAGGAATATCGTTGTAGTTTTTAACAGTGGTTTGCCGAGAAAGTACTTGATAAGTAATGCTTTTGCTTGGGGAGTGCCAATTTTTTGGATAATAGCCCTAAGTGTTTTAAGTTGGGCTAATTTCAAGGAGTGTTATAAAGTGTTTACACTTATCATGTTAATTGTGGAAATACTTATTTATGTGTCGGTTTTATATAATTTGTTTAAAGGGTTTAGCACAAGGCGTGATTCGAGAAAATGTAGAAATTTTCAAGTAGCTACCGTTGTGTTTTTTATGGGAGGTGCTCCTATACTTTTAGCTGCAAAAGTGTCTGAACCCCTTGAAAGCGCTATAGCTAACCATTCTATCTCAATGGTATTGATTGTACTGACTTATGTTATAGATTTGTTGTATTTGACTTTGAAAACAAACAGAGATTTGTGGTGTAAATTGATTTTCAAACGAAATGAAAAGTTTTAGGGACCTAGGGTGACGAAATACGCAAAGAGCTTGCGTAATGTACCTACCGTCAAGCAACAGTAGGGTTTTATCACGGGTTTTATGCTCATATTGCTAATAAACAAAATTACAACTCACACTCGACATACTTTATGTTTATGGATAAAGCTTGCCGCACACCTGGAAAATATCGTTGCAGTAGGTACAATTCATCTAAATGTTACAAGTTAAAGCCCATAATTTAAAGTCGTCCTTCCGAAATAATAAAGCTTGAGCGCTAGCCATAAAGAAACTAGAAATAAGTAATCTTAAGTAATCTCATTGTAAGTAAACTGTTCAAGTTTTAATGAGAATAAATTCTTTAAACCGATGTTGCGCAGCAAAGTGCTTTGCTGATACTCCATGAGGCCGGACTTGAGCTATCCTTGTGTGAAATATCGCCTGATCTCGTAGAGTATGAGACGCTTAGCTTCGTGGCCACTGTTTTAGCTTTGATTCGTTTCTTCATTTTAATCCAGTGAAAGTACAGAAGTTCAGAGTTGTTGTAAGAGTGACACCGAGGAGCTCCCGTTGTTTTTTGAGCCCTCTAAGCGAAAACATCAATCTAAAAATACCTTATTACGTACCCACATAATAAACAATATAATGTTCTTCTATCCAAATACTAGGCCATGGTGGCCAGGCCCAACGGAGACAAATATAAAATTGGACTAAGTTTTCTTTGTTAGCCAACGGTATTAAAAAAATTAATTAAATTGGATTGTCCTTCCATTCGTGTCGGTCGTCATTGATGGATGACTGTTCGTCTAATCAATTGGCAATTCCTACTATGCATTTATTTCTGCCTGCCGTAAACGGTCGATTCGTTGTGTTTAAAGAAGTGTTCGAATACATTTGAATTCTCTACCTGATACCAGATGCTGGTATTTTTACCTAACAATACCCACGCAGGCGATATCATCGCGCTTTATAGGTTCAGAAGTCAGAGCCGATCAGAATAACATGCACAAAGAGGATAATAAATTGCAGCAATGCATTTGACTCTGGTACTTTCTCTTTGCCAAGCTCAAGTCCAGCTTCATGGAGTATTGCTGACATGTTGCTCAGCAAGGTACTTTGCTGAGCAAGATGGCAGAATCGACTATGTAGAGCTGGCTTCAGTCACGGCTCTATAGCAAGAAAAGCCTTAAGGCTTATTGTCGAACGAGGGGACAATAGACATGGACCTAAAAATTTATATTAATTACAGATAAAAAGTAATATAGCTATAACTAACATTTCTTATACCAGAGGTTTGATAAAAATCATGGTTAAAAAAAAATACGATTAATTTGATTTCAATCGGAATTATTTAATTTAATATTTTATTCTATCAAAATCGCTTTGGTCTATCCAGTTTAAAGGTATTTATAGGTTGGTAGGAAAGGTAGGTTCAAAGGTTTAATCACACGAAGTACTAGCAGAAAAGAAAGACACCAAGATTTAAACATTTTCATTTCTGTCTTATATGTTTGGTTCAAGTTTTTTTTTTCGGTGTCTAAGTCCGTTTATCACACTTCCTACTAATATTATAAATGCATAAGTTTGTGTGAATGTTTGTTTCCACGTATCTCAGTAACTAGTTAACCGACTTGGTTGAAATTTGGTGTGTAGATAGTTTAAGTTCTGAAATAACACATAGGTTAATCTAATTTGCAGAAAATAATCTCAGGTGGTTAAAAAGGGTGGTTAAGTTTATATGGATAATATTATTCCTTGGTTAGATTCACTCAAAACTCGGTATAAATAAACTATAAAGTATATAATGAATTACGTATTTCTTATTTTTACAAAACGACCCCTAAAGTTATTTTTTGCACACCCCCTGTTGTGCAATACATAACTGAAATTTAGACGCGGGCGAAGCCGCGGGCCGCAGCTAATAATATTAAAATATATTATAAATATGTAAGTTTGTACCGTTCCTTCTTCACGCCAAAACTACTCAACGGATCGGGCTGAAATTTTGCATGTTTCCAAAAATAAATTTTAAACGTTTCGAATAGCGCGTGCGAAGGTGCGGGCAGAACGTTACCGGAGTACTAGTTCTTTATACAAATTGTAAAACAGATATGACTTGCCGCAAATACGTTGGCTAAGCATCTTTTTTTCGACAACTCGCATTATTAGAATTTTATGGAATTATTAATTTCGGAGAATTTCCTGAATCCTCAACCAATAAAGCAGGTATAGGTACACTGTGCATGTGTACACGGAAGTTCAATTTTGGGCACTCTCATACATTTTTGACTGCTCTCTGTTTTCATTGCAGGGAAAATAACAATTGATTTATATCAAGTGATACAAATCATGTCAACCCTGCCTAATACCGCGTAGGTTAGGTACCTGATAATGTGAAATGCTATAAGAGGAAGTGAAATATGTTGAGTTACGTTATTTCGGTAATGCTATAAAAGTTAAAATATTTTTCCCGAAATTCCCGAAATTTCCCGGGAAATGATTTTGGATTTCCCGGTTCTTAAATCAGCAAAAAATTTCGGGAATTCCCGGCAATTTCGGGAACGGGAATTCCCGGGACTAATCCCTAGTAGGTACCTATTTAAGATAAAGTGCAGAAGGTAATTTAATACAATAAATAAAATAAATGTATACAACTCGGATTTTAAAATAATAAGAATGTAATGAACTGTACAGATTTGAAAAATAAATGAAAAATGAAAATGAATATTTTCCATACAAATTGTGATGCCGAAATTTTAAAAGATATTTCAGGGTCATGTGGGGTATCAAATGAAAGGAAATATGTAGATCTCTATTAAAATTTCGGCATCACAATTTGCCGAGATATTAAGGATAAAAAGGACAGACAAAGCGAGTGCATAAGGGTTTCGAAACCGATCCCCGATCTCGAAACCCTAAAAATAAAGGACAAAAACACAAAAAGCAATGACGTCGCGGAATTGACGACTTACCCGGCCCGTTGTGGTAGTCGGTACCTACCTACTAGGCGTTATCATTTCCACTATCAACTAAGTACCTACCATACCAACATGATTTCCAATTCATTATGTGGTGCGTTATTTAATTTTAAATTCCTTATGGTTTCCTGTAGGTAGGTAGGTACATTTCAAACAACAGAGCTGTAGATGGCTGTATTACTCAGTACATCTCTAGCTACCTACTGAATCAGTGATACTGCTAAACGCTTATGAAGAAATGTTGTTTCAAGACTCGATTTCTACCACACTAGCAAATAGTCAAGGATTGGAGACAACCACGGAAATTTACTACGATTACTACGACGACTTTGTAGATGAAGATGAAATGGTATTTCGGAAGATAGTCGATGTTACCCATATCGTCGCTGCACATTTCTCTACGGTGACTCTCATTTACGGCATTGCAACTTGGGCTGTTATCCCCAAATCACGGACGTTTCAGAACTATGTTTACATCAACGTTATCCTAACAGTGACTTTCGATTTAAACACAATTTATTTAAAAGGAATTGAAGTGCCATTTCTAAAATATCCCCTCTGGTTGTATGGTGTTGTTATGTTTTCTACAGCCTTCCATTGTTGGTTATTTGTAGCTACTGTGTTGATCTACAGGAATATCGTTGTAGTTTTTAACAGTGGTTTGCCGAGAAAGTACTTGATAAGTAATGCTTTTGCTTGGGGAGTGCCAATTTTTTGGATAATAGCCCTAAGTGTTTTAAGTTGGGCTAATTTCAAGGAGTGTTATAAAGTGTTTACACTTATCATGTTAATTGTGGAAATACTTATTTATGTGTCGGTTTTATATAATTTGTTTAAAGGGTTTAGCACAAGGCGTGATTCGAGAAAATGTAGAAATTTTCAAGTAGCTACCGTTGTGTTTTTTATGGGAGGTGCTCCTATACTTTTAGCTGCAAAAGTGTCTGAACCCCTTGAAAGCGCTATAGCTAACCATTCTATCTCAATGGTATTGATTGTACTGACTTATGTTATAGATTTGTTGTATTTGACTTTGAAAACAAACAGAGATTTGTGGTGTAAATTGATTTTCAAACGAAATGAAAAGTTTTAGGGACCTAGGGTGACGAAATACGCAAAGAGCTTGCGTAATGTACCTACCGTCAAGCAACAGTAGGGTTTTATCACGGGTTTTATGCTCATATTGCTAATAAACAAAATTACAACTCACACTCGACATACTTTATGTTTATGGATAAAGCTTGCCGCACACCTGGAAAATATCGTTGCAGTAGGTACAATTCATCTAAATGTTACAAGTTAAAGCCCATAATTTAAAGCATTTTTAGGCTAACTGATAACGGCATTCCATAAAAAAAATATTCAAAGAAACTCGTAAATAGACAATACATAAGTGCACTAAACAAATACCTAAATACCGCTAAGTGTAACAAATTAGCCTAAACTGGGTAATCCTGTGTTTCAGGCGACAAGAGTGCTAATTATTAAATAAAACAATCACTGAATATACAATAAAGGAATTCAGTTAAATGTTGTTTAGGTTACAAATATTTTGTGTATTATGGTAGGTACTTAACTTACATCGATTAAAAACTAGATTAATCACTACACTAACTAGGTTAACTTTATGTATAAAAATATAATTTACTTGATAATATCTAATAGCTTCTCTGTATCATCGAGCATTGCAACTTGAGCTGTGTTCCCCAAATCGCGGACGTTTCAGAACTATGTTTACATCAATGTTATCCTAGTGCCTTGTGACTACGACATTGTTAGGGCTGTGTTCCCCAAATCGCGGACGTTTCAGAACTATGTTTACACCAACGTAATCCTAGTGCCTAGTGACTACGACATTGCTAGGGCTGTGTTCCCCAAATCGCGGACGTTTTAGAACTATGTATACATCAACGTTATTTTCGTAGTGTAGTGGCTTAAGCTTTAAACCAATTTATTTATCAGTAATAATTAAAGTGCATTTTCTAGATTATCCTATCTGTTAAGCAGTGTTTTTGCTTGGGGAGTGCCAATATTTTATTCATAATTACTAGGCCATGGCAACGGGTTAGAAGAGTGTTAGAATGTAGGTAGTAGATATTATGTTTACTATTATTGTGTTCTAAGAAATCAAATACTATCGCAAAAAAAATCGCCTTCGACGGGACTTGAACCCGTATCCTTCCATCAGTACCGCCACGAGGTCAAGTGACACTTCACCACGTGGTCGATGGACGTGGTGTAGTTGGTTAGCACATTCCTGTACTGACGGAAGGATGCGGGTTCAAGTCCCGTCGAAGTCGAAATTTTTTGCGATATTATTTGATTTCTTAGAAATTACCCTGAGTGTGGGGTTACGCACTATAATAACGAAAAACCTTAATATTATGTTACATGTAGAAGTACTTCAGGCTTTTGTTTAGAGATAGGTATATTGTGAATCGAGCAAATGGAGATACCTATGCTCGAACAACTTTTGTTTTTAAAAACTGAAAACTGATTTTCAATAGAAATTTAATGTTAATTTGTGGTTGCGAACATGATAATACCACAGATATAATAATACTATACCAGATAATACCTACTTATTAAACCTACTCATTAAAAAACTATTTTTGTTCATAATGCTCGTTATCCTGTTTGCTTGCTAACCAACCAGCGCGCACGAGTAGGTAAGGACGAAGTCAAGTTCAATAAAATGCAGTATTTTTATTCTGTCATAGAATACCTACGTCATTAGCTTTATTAATTGAAATAATGTACTTTACTTACTTATCCTAACTACGGAGCATTATTTTATGCGTAACTTTCTAGATTTTGCTTCAGTATTTGTTTTATAGTTTTGGCATTGATATAAAACCTTTTATATCAATGAGTTTGAATGAAGAAGGAAGTTGGCCTTTGATTAGATATACAGGGTGTTTGGTGGAGGATTAGACAAACTCGGTGGGTGTGTAGTGTAGGTGGACCTATTTGTGAAAAACAATTTTGAAGGAAAAGACCCTAACTGTTTTAAATTTTTTTTTATCCTGTTTTTTGTATTTTTTTAAGATTTTCCGAAATTTTAGCTCTCTACCCCTAGAACTTTTTTTTGGAACGTGTTGTCTAGTAAATTTTTTACTAGCTTTTGGTCTCCGATGTATTCTTTGTCTTTTGAAGGCATTATTTATTTGAAAGAACCTGTAAATAATTAGTTATAAGCTCTCAAAGTTAAAAAACGTAAAAAAAATAATCAAGAAGGACAACTTTGCATCGTTTAAAAAAAAAACTAATAGCGATCGAGAAGTTCAAATGCTTTTAAAAATTTCTTTAAACATCGCTTATTACAACGGTATACCACATGTAGCCGAAAAGTCTATAAACTTGTAAAAAATTAGCACATATAGGGAAAATGGAGTAAAAACGCTAAGAATAAAACATTGTATTAAAACAATTTTGGTTCAAAAATCACTTCCCTATTTCTAATACAAAGGTAGGAACGCTAAATTAATTTAAAAAAACCTTTTTTTATCATACCTAGGTATCCGACTAATTCGAAGATTCGAAATTCGAAATCAGAATTTCGAATTCGAACCAATATTTGTATTCGTTAAATTTCGTTCTTATTTTGGTTATTTGTAATGTTTTGATAAACTGTTTGTTGTTCTGTTTTGTTATCGTTGTTTTTGTCACAATGGCGGAATTCAGCATGAAGAATACGCTGATATTATTTATGCGTACGGTCGATGCGATGGAAATACACGTGCAGCACAGAGACTGTACAGTACAGAGAGTTGCATCCCAATAGACGTGTGCCACACCATAGCACATTTTCTAATACCTTTTTTTTGGCGACTTCGAGAAACGGGAAACTTAACTCTTCGAGAACCACGAGTCAGTGCAACGCAGCAGCATGACATCAGACCATACTTTCCATACGGAAAGACCCAGATCTCTGGCGACCTTTCGAGTACTGGTAGTGGGATCCGCGTTGAACGCTTGGAGCATGGCTTCGTCCACACCAACATGCTGCTGCGTTGCATTGACTCGTGGTTCTTGAAGAATTAAGTTTTCCGTTTCTCGAAGTCGCCGAAAAGTATTAGAAAATGTGCTATGGTGTGCCACACGTCTATTGGGATGCAACTCTCTGTACTGTACAGTCTCTGTGCTGCACGTGTATTTCCATCGCATCGACCGTACGCATAAATAATATCAGCGTATTCTTCGATGCTGAATTCCGCCATTGTGACAAAAACAACGATAACAAAACAGAACAACAAACAGTTTATCAAAACATTACAAATAACCAAAATAAGAACGAAATTTAACGAATACAAATATTGGTTCGAATTCGAAATTCTGATTTCGAATTTCGAATCTTCGAATTAGTCGGATACCTAGGTATGATAAAAAAAGGTTTTTTTAAATTAATTTAGCGTTCCTACCTTTGTATTAGAAATAGGGAAGTGATTTTTGAACCAAAATTGTTTTAATACAATGTTTTATTCTTAGCGTTTTTACTCCATTTTCCTTATAAGTGCTAATTTTTTACAAGTTTATAGACTTTTTGGCTACATGTGGTATACCGTTGTAATAAGCGATGTTTAAAGAAATTTTTAAAAGCATTTGAACTTCTCGATCGCTATTCGTTTTTTTTTTTAAACGATGCAAAGTTGTCCTTCTTGATTATTTTTTTTACGTTTTTTAACTTTGAGAGCTTATAACTAATTATTTACAGGTTCTTTCAAATAAATAATGCCTTCAAAAGACGAAGAATACATCGGAGACCAAAAGCAAGTAAAAAATTTACTAGAAAACACATTCCAAAAAAAAGTTCTAGGGGTAGAGAGCTAAAATTTCGGAAAATCTTAAAAAAATACAAAAAACAGGATAAAAAAAAATTTAAAACAGTTAGGGTCTTTTCCTTCAAAATTGTTTTTCACAAATAGGTCCACCTACACACCCACCGAGTTTGTCTAACCCTCCACCAAACACCCTGTATATTGACTAAACTCCGTTTACTGTCCGTGGTTATTAACACTTAAGTCATTTGCAACGGGATATTTACCATGATCTGAGTTTTGAGCTTTCCAATATTTCGGCATACCTAGTTACAAAATATTGCTGAAATATTAAAAAGCTAAAAACTCACATACCTAGTAGTAATAGTAAAAAATACAACTTCAAAAGTCTACTAGTTGCGAAGATAGATGGAATTTTTTTGTAGTAGAATAGTGGGCACGCGTTGAAGTCTTTTGTATGCTACGTCGTCGGGCCATCTCGTATTGATACGGGGGTAACATGAATGATGACATCATTCATGTTACCCCCGTATCAATAGACTCAACGCGTGCCCACTTTTCTACTAGTAAACGAACAATCTAGAAATTCAGTTACAGTAGATCATCATTGATGAATGATGGATGAGTCAAGAATCTACTGTAACTGAATTTCTAGATTGCTTGTTTACTTTAAGGTTGTCCAGATCAAGGCCGCATTGCCACCGCACAGCAGAAAATGTGCACGTGCAACGATAATATCGTAGAACGTGCTACGAAGAACTTTAATAAAATATGTTTATCGTTATGGGGGAATAAGGCGGAGTGTGAGGAGAGTGAGATAAATCAGAGGAAAGAAGGCAAAATCCCTTACAGAATGACGAGCGGAGATGTATCTATGGATGCGAAGAAAAAAAAAAGAACGAAGATATTAGCTGTGCCTCGCAAGCTTGTGACGTCACGCAGCGGAGACGAGAAGATTTTGTGAGCGGCGGTGCCGATAGTGACATCTCAACAAACATTCAACAACGCTCGCTGCACGCAGCACAGCAGGGCTTGAAAGCGGTATAGGTATAGGGTTAAGCTACCGGTAAAAAAATACGGTACCGTTTTGATTTAAAGGTAGACCTATACCGGTACACAATAACGGTATTGGTACAGGTAGGTATAAAAAAACGGTAAGTACCATTATTTTAAGGGTACCTGTAGCTAACTGTATTTTTCTGGTACCGTAACTTAATTCATTTCGGTACCAAAAAACGCGTGAGTAAACGACGCTAGTGCTCTGTTTACGCACAGTTCCGCTCCAGCCTGCACGCACACATAACCGTTTTAGCAAGCACACCACTCCACTCCAGTCTAGCCAGAACGCATCTCAGTACAGCTTCGGTAGAGAGACACCCTAGCTGAAAAACGTTTCTTATCATCTCTACTTCAGACATCTCCGCACATCGCTTTGGTGGAGTCTGGGCCTTACCGAGATCTATCCTACCGTAATCTCAAGATATATCTAATCTATCCCAGTACAAAATGCCATACACGCGTATCGAACCTTCACTGGTCCATAAAACCATAAATTTATCGTAGTGTAAAGCTTGTCGCACACCTGAAAAGCACCGCTGCAGCACAAAAATTCAAATATGGTCTTTAACTCGTAACATTTAAATACATTTCATATTGATTGCATCAGATGACATACAGCTAGCGAGCCACTAGTGTGCTTGTGGGAAGCCATTTTGTCACTGTAAAATGTACCTATCTAAATGTAGCGAGTTTAAGCCCACATTTAAATGCACATTTTTGTGCTATGTGGTAGCGGTATTGGATTAGGCGCAGAGTGCTCTGCAGTCTCTCGTATACCTACACAATGGATTCCAGATTCCTAGTAGGTAGGTACTATCCAATGTTCCTATCCTATCCCAGACAACCGTGGGTTGTCTGGTAGAGATCGCTCTTGAGCGACAGGACCGCCACTTGTCACTTAGATTTTGAGCTGTTTTGTTGTATTGTTTCGGTAAGTGTGCAATAAAGAACTTTCTATCTATATCTATCCAGTGTCAATTTATTTAAATACATCTACATGCTTTAACAATCGCAAAATCGTAAGAAGACACGAGAGGTAAAAATAGTGGTAAAATTGGCGGCCTGACCCCCGGTATCTTTGGTTCCTTAGGTCTAATTGCTTAGAAAAGTCGTACCTACAAAACTAGAAACCAATGACAATAGGTAGGTACCTACATTGTACCTACTTATGACGAAGAAACAATAGTCCCTCTCCTAGGATATTGCTTGGCTTGGTAAATATTGCCTAAGGTTGAGTAATATTCATATTATTATCTTTTCATCAAGCAAAGCCATGGTACCTTAAACCTAAGTACTTATACTTACCGACTCGTAGGTAGGTATCATCTTATCATTATCGTAATAGGTACCTAATGTTTTTAGTAATGAGGTAATCTTTTCCTGTTTAAAAACGCTACGGGTAAGTATGTTTCATAATGATAAAATAATTATTTTCTTTTTCAGATATGCTAATCATCGTATATCGTTTTTTCAGTCATGTATTACACGTAATAATCTGATGTATCGACACTCGTCTCTGAGCGTTATCAATCACACCGCGATTTGCGAGCGATTTCAAAGCGAGGCGAAGGCGCAGCGAGCACGCCGCGAATATCGCGCGTCATCGTCCTCGACGCCAGTGTTCAAAATTTAAATTTATAAACTAAAACCCGAAAGTCATAAACAAGGTTCACCGATTGTATCTAAATGTCATTAATTGAATGGGGTTAATTTAAAGTACCTACAATACGTACTTACATTATGTAAACATTGTAAGTAAAACAAATGTGACGTGTTATTCTTGAAATGAACGAAATAAATGATTTTTGATTATTATTGTTCTTATGATTTTCTTTTGGTACCTACTTAGGTAGTAGGAGGCCTGCATATACCTATAGGGTTCAAATGGGATGGGAACAAAGGCCTTCGACTATCCAAGTCCCATGAGAAAATGATAAGAACAATCGGTGAAGCTTGCCTTTTACGTAGTAAATTTTTTATTTTAACTACGTATTTCTTTCCTTTTTTTGCTGATTGCTTGAGAATAGTCATAATTATGATAAAAATTTGAAACTGTTTTGGAAAATACAAACAAAGGCCTTTGGAATGATGCCCCCCACGAGTCGGTATATTACTTACCTACAATGAAATTTTCGACCCTGACTTACTTAGAACATAAAAATTGGCTACATACCAGTGAGTTGTACGCTAGTAATAGTAATTCAATGCTACATACAGACATATTATATACATAGGGCATTGAATTACTATTACTACATAGGGTGCCAATCTCCGAACTCTCCTCCGTTGGTAGTCGGGTAAAACCGATCCCGGTATCAGTGGATACAACTTGGCGGGATCAGCGGCTAATTCCATCTGATCCCGGTATTCGTAGACACATACCCAAAAACGCAGATCTCACGCCCCGAACTTGCAGCGGCGGCGGCGGCGGCTTGGCGTCTTCGGCGTGCTCGCTGCTTCGGCGCGGCGTGCTCGCTTTGAAATCGCTTCAAATCGCCAGTCTGATAAGGCTGTTAAACGAGTACCTACTTAATAGATCTCAGTGATGCAGGTACAAAAAACCTTCGCTAGTGAACCTGATCGCAGTTCATTTTTAAAATGATGACAAACTTTTATCTAGATACTTAATCATCACCGACAAAAAGTGCTGAACTCAATTTTTGACCCCTCCTACGTACTTATCTAATAGGTGCCTTGGCTGAAAAACAGCGCTGAGCATAAAGTGTTCAGCACACGCTGAGCCAACCCCTATTTCGGCGCAGGGACGTCTTCCTCTTCTAGTACCTATTATGATTTGATTTACAAAAATTACCTAATCATAGTATCAATTTTTGTTTTTTTTTGTAAATGTGTAGTAATAAAAGGGTAGTATAAATCAATATGTAAAATACCCACAGAAAACCTGAATAAAAAAGGTTGAAACAACTTTGTAGGTACCTATATGTGTTGTTCCCTACTTTAATCTTATTTCCTCTTTCTACGCAAAGCCAGTGACTGGATAGATGTGTGCTTCCACGGTGAAAGTACCTACCAAACAAATTGTGATAAAGCTTGGTAAAATTGTAGGAACAGCTGCGCGGCAATAGCCATCGAGGTTAAAAAAATTGCAAGGTTATGTTGAAGAATTAATACTGACAAATTTATGCGAAATGAAGCCTGGTAAATGTATTATTCATGAGAGGTAATTATAATTACTCAGAGCTGGGAAACCCGGAAACCCTTCAACCCCACGTCATTTCTACGGAGGCGTCGCTGCTAGGTTAGCAAGGTAATTATTATACCATCAACTATTCAACTGGTAATTGCAGGGCTAGGTAATTGTAAATTCGGCGGAACAGTTTCAGTCACTATCGTTTAATATTCCGAGGAAGTCAAGCTATGGCGTCCACCGGGAGGTATTGCAACGACACCATAAAATTATACCGAAAACTCAATGTTGCGCTCTACTTCTGCGGACTGACTGACTTTTGGATAGAAGAAGTCCAACTCCCTGAAAAATTCAAAAAGATCTTCAATCCGCTGTCGATTCTAATCGAAATCGTGATGTTTGCTTTCATGGCATCCGAAGCAGTATCGTTTGTAACGCAGCATAACCTCTCTCCGAAGCAAGTCGCTGATCAAATGGTGTTCGGGATTTCGCACCCTGTGCTTTATCTTTACGTGATGACGTTGATCCACCACAAGCGGAGCGCCAGGGCCGTGCAGCGGCGGTTGGCGATGGAGCTGAAGAGGGTGCACAACGACGAGGGCGTGGAGAGAAAGATGATCAGCAAATTGAAGTTCTATCTCAAGGCGTACGTGACGAGCTGCGGACTTTGCATTGTATTCTACGGAGCCAGTGCCTTCCTTCAGTACGTGAGGGAAGGTCAGTATCAATAACACAAGGTTTTCGGTTAACAGCGGGAGTCGGAGCAGAATTTTGATAGTTTTGAATGGAAATTATGTCCGCCATGCCTTTAAAATTTTTAAAATAGACTTTTTCAGTCAACAAGCAACTATTGTAAATAATGATTTTTGGTATGCTATAGTCATTAATTACTGATATCAATTTAATTATTTAGCTTATTGATAGGTATTTTGAATTTTGTATAGAACTATTTTATTAAGCTTATTGAAATTTACATTGAATTATTTTGCTGACTATGATTTATTATGTTGACTACTCTATTGTATTAGGTCATACCTGTAAATAATATAATGTAAGTACCTAAAAACAAAAGCAAAAATGTATTGTTTTGAATCAAACCAGATTCAAAACAATACATTTTTGCTTTTGTTTTTTTATTGAAATTGACAATAATGCGATTTGAAGGTTCCTTGTTCGAAACATGTGCGTAATGAAACTGTAAGAAGAGAGTATTTCTTCCAGGAAGGCCATTTACAACGGTGATCACCGCCTGGCCCGACGTGGAGGACAGATCCAAGGCAGCTCACGTAACCCGCATCATCATCTACCTCCTGTGGTGGGTGTACTTCACACGCGTGTCCGGCTCCTACGTTCTGATCCTGTCGATGTTCATTGGGCTCAGCTCGCAGTACCAGAACCTGGCCACCTACTTTACTGAGATGCAGAGAGTGTTTGCTGAGCCGGGGACGCCGGCGCAGAGGGAGAGGACGCAATCGCAGCGTGAGGGGGCGCACGAGGCCGCGTTGAAGATTGGGATCAAGCTGCATGTCGATACTCTTTGGTAGTACATGATTTAGTTCTCTTTTGGGAGTTGTTAAGAGGGCACGTTTTGTGAATAGGATGGGAATAGGATTTTGCGTTCATATGAGCGGGACAGAACATACCTTTTTGGAAAGGTGTAAGCGCGATAAACCTAATTATTGTTTATTACAAGAAAACTACACAACTAACTAAGGAATTGGCATAAAGGAACCAAATAATAAGAAATAACTTACGAATCAAAACATAAGTCATTTCAATAGACCGCAGGGTTCCTGAGATCTCGACCAAATTATCAGTGACACTGCACTTTCACGACTTTTTAATCGTATTTTTTTTCTCAGATGTATTTTACATTTGAAGATATTTCATAATGAATGTTGAATTTTATGTTATTCGATTTTTTTTTTCACGGGGATAAAGTGAGTCCGTGACTTAGGCTTAGTTTGACAACCAAACTCGTTAGGTTCGCCAATTTGAACGTTAGAATTTTAATCGAGGGTCTTACTGTTTGCTAATTAAATTGCTTCAAATTACAGGTGCGTGGAAGAATGCCAGAAGATTTACAGCATCATTTTCAGTGCTCAGCTGATCATGACGATAGCGGAGCTGGTGTCAGTCATGTCTCAGATGATGGTGAATAACCTCTTCTCTGTGTATTCTATCATGATAGATGTCGTCCCATCGTTCAAACCAATTTCTCAAATGAAACTCTAAAAGCACCAACTGTTTGAAAACCTACTTAAATTTTCCACTTTATTTTATTTTTAGTATTTGTTGGTATTATATTTCAACTGTTACTTACTTACATAAAGAAAGTTTCATGTGTCTACCTTTTATGGTTCAAGATATACAGCCTCGCAAACTTAGAGCAAAACTAGACAAAAAATCGTGTTTTTTGTATAGCCCCCTTTAATTTTAGTATTTGTTATTATAGCGGCAAGAGAAATACATATTCTGTGAAAGTTTCAATTGTCTAGCTCTTACGGTGCATGAGATAGAGCCCTCTGACAGACGGACAGACAGCCGAGGCTTAGTAATAGGGTTTCGTTTGCACCTTTCGGGTACGAAACCCTTAAAAGGCCAAATAATAAATGAATTTTATACATTGAGATGAGACGTTTGTTTTTTACTTTTGTTTTTATAGTTCAATGTGACGACAATAATCAAAATTAATAAACAAAATAATTTTTCAGACAAATAGAACTGTGGCGAATTTACACATGCTTATTTTCGTGACGAATTTACTTTGTGGCAAATGTACAACAACCCTTATTAATATTAGAATTAAATTGAATCCATTCAACTAATAAAATGAATGAAAAGACGTTAGCAGGACTTAAGTGGCATTGTTTGTAGAATGTAAATTAAAAAAATGTTCATTTCTTATTTCTTAGTTAAAGTTTGGCTTGTGTTTTAGACATCAGAACGAGATTTCGTGACCATGGCTGCCGTGGTATCGACGACTAGCGGAACATTGATCAGCACGGGCTTCCTCATGTGGAACGCGGGGGATGTCACCGTTGAGGTGAGATCTTGTGACCACGGCCGCCGTGGTGTCGACGACGACTGGAACATTGATCAGCACGGGCTTCCTCATGTGGAACGCGGGGGATGTCACCGTTGAGGTGAGATCTTGTGACCACGGCCGCCGTGGTGTCGACGACGACCGGAACATTGATCAGCACGGGCTTCCTCATGTGGAACGCGGGGGATGTCACCGTTGAGGTGAGATCTTGTGACCACGGCCACCGTGGTGTCGACGACGACTGGAACATTGATCAGCACGGGCTTCCTCATGTGGAACGCGGGGGATGTCACCGTTGAGGTGAGATCTTGTGACCACGGCCGCCGTGGTGTCGACGACGACTGGAACATTGATCAGCACGGGCTTCCTCATTTGGAACGCGGGGGATGTCACCGTTGAGGTGAGATCTTGTGACCACGGCCGCCGTGGTGTCGACGACGACCGGAACATTGATCAGCACGGGCTTCCTCATGTGGAACGCGGGGGATGTCACCGTTGAGGTCAGATCTTGTGACCACGGCCACCGTGGTGTCGACAACGACTGGAACATTGATCAGCACGGGCTTCCTCATGTGGAACGCGGGGGATGTCACCGTTGAGGTGAGATCTTGTGACCACGGCCGCTGTGGTGTCGACGACGACCGGAACATTGATCAGCACGGGCTTCCTCATGTGGAACGCGGGGGATGTCACCGTTGAGGTGAGATCTTGTGACCACGGCCGCCGTAGTGTCGACGACGAGCGGAACATTGATCAGCACGGGCTTCCTCATGAGGGACGCGGGGGGGGGGGGATGTCACCGTTTAGATCACGCGCACTTGAATTCATTTACCTTTATGTTTTTTTTCAGTATCACCAGCATCATCAGTTCGTATCTAACTAGCCACTGCCGCGCCGCCGGGTAGGTCGTCACGACTCGTTGTTGATTTTCATCCAAATTTGGCAATACTTACATAAAAAACCAAACAGAATAGTATTACCTCCTATTTTCGAAGTCAGGTAGAAATGTTAAAATAACTAGTAGGTATTTCGTGAAAAGCCCATTATTAGTTGGCAGCCATGGCATTCCTGCCACTTTGTATGGCATTGGCCACTATGTTCCCATAGTGGCCAATGCCATACAAAGTGGCTATCTACACCCAGTAAAGGATAGGGGGTGATCATGATTATGTGTGTTTTTGTATTGTTATGTTAATATGACCCAAGTAGGTAAGTTTGAAAATATTTATTAGGTATTCAGGGTGGTTTTTTCAGAAGGGCGGCTATGGCCAAGTCCGAAACCACGAGAGTTAGAGAAAAGTTGTGAACGGAGTCATGCCCTCGATTTATAAGAAAATAATAACCCTGCATATTTAGTTTTTTAAAACCTTTTACATTTGACGGAAATGGCCACGAAAGATTATAAAAAGACACCCCGTATTATTGAACCAATGGATTTTGTTGCTGGTAAGGACAAATGATTGGTCAATAATAAAAAAAAAATATGCACTGCAGTTATTGTTTTCTTATAAATCGAGGGCATGACCCCATTCACGACTTTTCTCTAACTCTCGTAGTTTCGGACTTGGCCATCACCGCCCATCTCAAAAAACCACCCTGTATAAATGTTGCATTGTGTTCCTAGGCCTCATACTTGTCAGAAGCAATGCACGCGCCAAGTAGGTAGGTACCTAAATAATATTGCATTGTGTTTCTAGGCGTCATACTTGTCAGAAGCAATGTACGCGTGTGGCTGGCACGCCTGCTCCAGGGCCTCGTCAGCGCGCACCAGGAAGATGCTGTCTCTGGCTATGATACAGGCACAGGTAACAGAGGCAAGCCAAAGGCCCAAGGTTGCCTGGAAGAGATGGTTCTTACCTATGATGCCGCCTTTTGAAGGTGGTTCCCGGCATTGCCTCGTCACATTGTGTGGTGGTTGGCATCTGTCTTCTACCTACTATATAGTGCCCTGCCTGAAAACCAGCGCAGTAATGGGCAAATGCTTAGTTAAATACTGCATCATGCTGAGACAGGGACCCATTTTACCCTTGACCTTTTGCCTATCTCTGTAAACAAAAGTACCTATCTACATATTAAAAAAATTGTTATCCTGTGTGGTTGTTTTTTGCCTAAAATTATGTACTTGTACGTAGACTTGTGTGTGTCTGCCTACTAATCTGTTTTTTTGGGTAAAATATATTATTTCTCTCTCTCTCTCTCAAGTAGTACCTACTTACCCAATGGTGTCCAGCAGATCAGCCCAATCCATAAAGGTGGGTACTGTACTGACCAGCAGCGTTACGGGATGTAATGTAGCGTGTAACACAGCGAGTGTTCGTGCAGTCAGTACGGGGAAAGAAGACGCTCGCAACAAGCAACGAAAAGAATTTTTGACCTTTCATGCTCGCTGCGATTGGTAGGGTAATGTCGGGTAATGCCGGTCAGTTGGCAATACCGGTAACCTTACTTTTTAACAAAATACTGCGTTTATGCGCATACACATTCAAAGAGGGTGGCGTGATCGTTCGCTGCCCCTACCCCCGCTTAGTTCCGGCCACTTGTCACTGCGTCTTGTCACAAATACAATCAGAATATTTAGCGACTTATAAAAACTGATTCTTTTCCTAGAGTTTGTGTTATTACATAATTATATTTAACGGACACAAAATTTGCGATTTCCAAGTAGAATGAGTACCTACATGCTTGAATAAAAAACAGTGTTTTAATTTGCAGAAACCAGTGGTTTTCCTTGCTCTGGGCTGCGTAGAAATCTCATACCAAACATATTTATCGGTAGGTACCTACCTAGTTTTAGACAGATAAATAAATAAAAATTGCTGGACAATCCACACAGCATTATTTAGCCCACTTGTGGACCACATTTTACCTATATTTCATCTACAAATGAATAAAATTGAAGTGTCAGTTTTTTTGTAATGTCAAAATATTAGGGGTCCATGCAAAAAATCTCAAGAAATTGTGAATTATACGCGGACGAAGCCGCGGGCAGAGCTTGTTATAATCTATATGCTTTATCTAGCTATGCAAGTATTCTAGTAATGTTATCGTTATTTATTACACAACTTAATGTTAAATTTTCTTTTTTTTTCTTTCAGATAGTCAAGTCATCTTACAGCGTGTTTTCAATGATGTATTAATTAAATATCTATGTACACATAAACCATTCTCAAAATGCACGACCATCCACATAACGTGTCTGTGCATTTTTAGAATGGTTTATCTCTACATATTTATAAAGTCTCATGGGTATAAGATATGGTACACTTAATATTACGATCAATAACGAAAATATAGAAGAATTATTTTTATATTAGTTACTGGGACTGATAAAGGAGATTCACAATACTAGATAAAGATAATGGCTGGCTGAAAAATACCGGATGGACTTGGGATGGACAGCGGCGTAGCTTATAATTCGATTTAGTTTTATGTAATTTGATTTACTTAATTTAACTTAGTATTATTGATTTTGCCTTAATTTAATTACTTATACATAATTTAATTGATCGAATTTAATTTAACTGTAGTAGGTACAATAAGATTAATATGAGAGATCTTTCTGCTGCTAACAAACTATGGATCACAATATCTGAAATAATAGAATTTAATTAATTAATTTATTTTATCTCTGAGATTATTAGTGAAACAAACAGATAATATAAACTAAACAAAAAATACCTAACTAACACATAAACCAGCGAAGTTTGGATTATTAATTTGTTAATTAGAGATCCCAGCTTAATCTTAATACATTTTCCGCACACCTTGTATTTTATTTTAATAAATATATATTAAGCAACAGGACAGGGCCGAAGATCTCAAGAGGCGCAAATATGCAGGTCTCGACAGAGCCTACACATTTGCTCCTCTTGGAGTCGACACCCTAGGTCCGTGGGGTACCGAGGCTCTTCAGGTTTAAAAAATTATCTGAGCGTCTGGTCGAAGCGACGCGTGACCCAAGAGCTGGTCAGTATCTGGCACAGCGCATCAGCATTGCCATACAGTGGGGCAATGCAGCCAGCGCCTTGGGGACGCTTCCGACTGGTATTGATATGGATCAGTTGAGCTACCTGTAGATTGTTTGTAACAGTCTGCAGTTACCTAGCTCAATTGTTTCAATTGTAAATACTAGTTCTAATTCATTTCTATTATCTTATTGTAATTTTCTTTGTGAATAAAGGCGTCAGCAACAGATACTTTGTGATTAAGATCGCATAAGGTAGCAGTAAGTTTTATTAACAAAGAAAACTATAATCAAATAATAGAAACAAATTAGAACTAGTAACTATTTACTATTGAAACAATTGAGCTAACTGCAGACTATTGCAAAAAATCTACAGGTAGCTCAGCTGAGGTAGGTAGGTATCTAATATAGGAGTTTACAGAAGATAATTATTGCTTGCGCTTGCGCTTGCAGTGTTTACAGTAGACTACTATCAAAAATTATACTTTTTAAATAGCAATGACAAGATTATTATTGCAATGTAGACAAGACATGACAATGTCATAGTCGGCTACAAAATTCCCTAGAAACATTCAAACTTTAAGTTTAAAGGTGTTTACTGATCGGCATTAGCTCTGCGCTCATTAATCCAATACCGCTACCACACAGCACAAAACCTCAACCTCAACAGCCTGTATAGGTCCACTGTCCGACGCAGGCCTCCAACTGATAAGCGCCTTATTGGCCTTCATCTCATGGTATTGCCCATAATCCTCACGCTGGGCATGCGGGGGGACGCTGCTGCCCGCCCTCGGTGAATATCCCTTAGTCGCCTCTTATGACACCCGCGGGAAGATTTGGGGTGGTGAAAATCCTAAACCGACACCACACGGCGCAGCACAAAAACGTGCATTCAAACATGACTCGATATCGTACATTTTACAGTGACAAAATGGCTTCCCACAAGCTTCAAACTAGTGTTCCGCGAACTGTCTGGCATCTGATGCCGTCGATATAAAGTTCATCTTCATGTTACAAAGTGATACCCCATATTTGAATGCACATTTATGTGCTCATGTGCTGTGCTGCAGCGGTACTCTTCAGGGCCGCGATCACGGTGTGGTAAGACTGGTAAGGCAGCTGAAAACTTGACAAGTGCGTCCACTGATCGGCAATCCGAATTTCTAAGAAATTAAATAATGTCGCAAAAATTTACGATTTCGGCGGGACTTGAACCCGCATCCTTCCGTCAGTACCGGAATGTGCTAACCAACTACACCACGAGGTCAAGTGATGTTATTTAATTTCTTAGAAATTTGCCAGAGTGTGAGGCGCACTATAAAAACAAAAATTTTAGAATCCTAATGACGTCATTCGCATTAAATAGAAAAGTTGCCTTCAAGAATCCTCGCCAGTATTGCCGACAGTCCGCTCCGTGCGGTACAGATATTTTATGTCAAACCATTGAACCAATGCGGTCCGATGCCGGCTCGTGAACGCGCACCCTTACGTTTCAACTACTAACGTTTGAGCCGTAATGCCGTGCCTTACCACACCGTGATCGCGGCCCAGGTGTGCGACAAGCTTTTGGGGGAGTAATGTACCAATCGCAGCGAGCATGAAACTTCTAAAATCCGTCTCGTTGCTCATTGCTTCTGCCTACTTTCCCCGTACTGACTGCACGAGCGCTCGCTGTGTAACACGTTACATTACGCGGTATCCGTAACGGCGGCGGTCAGTACCTGTCATATCGTATAATCGTTCTGTAAATATATTTAGCGGTGCCGGATTAAGCCAGCGCGGGGCCCGTAGCAAATGTGAAGTGGGGGCCCTTGATTTGCATTATTGCTTTAATTTTTATTCAGGATTAAGGTAAATTCAATGTATAGATTTGTGCGGTGGTGGGCAAAGTACCTAAAACCAGGGTCAAGTTCTGGTCTGGCTACCGGCAAGCGCAGCGATACATTTTTCTTCTTGTTCGATACATTACAATATTTTACATACCTAGTATTCTATTTCTTTGTGATAGGAAGCAAGACCAGAAACGGGATCGAACTCGAGACAAAAGACTAGTGAATGTTGTCGACGAGCGGAGCGAGCCGCGCAAAACAGTGTCTGAAATCATTTTGCAATATAAGATGTTTTCAATTTGTATAACTTTGGTCACAAGCGGGGTCCCTCTAGACTAGGGGCCCATAGCATTTGCTACTCCTACTTTATGGCTAATCCATGTGTAGAGACGGCACCAGCGGTGGCCCCTAGGTGCCCCTAGTTTATTTCCTCCGTTCACCAATGTACTTATTTATCTATCAGGCATACTTACAGATAAGTCTTACAAAAAAGATAGGTGAGTTGGCACCTAGATAACTAAACTATTACCTACTTTAGCAATAAACTAATGGTGATTTGGCATTATTCTTTATCATTACAATAGTTGTCAAATTCGAATAGGTAATAATTTCACGCTTTAGTAGTTATCATGAGATGATTGAATATAAGCCGCAAGATCGTGTTGTACCTACCACGCTTTCGAGGGTTCTGTAACAGTTTTATGTGTTCCGATTGATTTTTTTTACTCAATGTTTAGAAAAAAAATCAATATCTAGCTCTGCTAAGTATGACATTATAGATAATAATAATAATAATAATGAATGCTTTCAGAAGATAGCAAGAGCTTTGGAGTCATAGTCATAGCCTTCGTGTAAAAGTCTAAACAGAACGTGACATGAAGACGAAAAATGTTTTTTAGGCCTTTTTGATATTTTATCACTGTCGACTGTACCTACATCTGCAGCATTAAAATGCATCGCAGAACAAGTACGCGACTTAGGTGAATTAGGCAAATAAGCGACCTCCTTTTGGAAACACAGCCTGATGATTAGGAAACAATGAAAACGCGAAAGAGCGTGTCGGGCAAGGCACTGCGAAGGGATCGCTGCAAGGGATTTGGTAAATAATAATTATTCATACTTTAGTACTCACCTATTCTCTCTCTACCGCTCTAGCTTATTATCTTTGAAAATTAAAATATTATTTTATTTTATTTTCTGGAAATTAGGAAATGATTAATGATAGATGCAATATTATAGGAAAATCGCGGAAGGCTTTTTTTTTCAAAAAGCGGTTACGACCACGGACAAAACGAAATTCCAAAGGTTCCGTTTACCATGCCTTTCGGGACCGGAACCCTAAAAATTCTAAGTCTCATGCGTTCTTTGCTAAAGTATATAATTCTAAGCCATGAAATTTTTCCCTGCATTCAGTTCGAAATTACATTATTATGATTCATGTAGTCATATTAAACAGTCGCCCCTTTTTGTGCTATTTATTGGGATTCTAAAACAGTGTAAATGCAACCAGTAATGCAGGTATAGGAGGTATGACAGTGTAAATAAATCCCAGCACGTATGTATACGCACGTAATGTATTCTGTAAGATGTAGCATCTACCTGCTAGATATTTCTACTACTTGATCAGTCTGACATTGTGTTGTCCAAAAATACCTCAGAAAATATCACTATGAGGTATTTCTCGAATTTCGAAGTTGTCTAGTCAATTCTTTAAAAAGTTTCTTAATGAATCGGTAGGTGTCGTCGGTGGCAAATGAAGCGTTTTCATCAAGTGCGAGTCAGACTAGTGACTGAGGGTTCAGAATTTGATCTCGTGAGCAAAAAAAAAATCGATTTTTTTAGAAGAGGAGAGCAGATTTGTTGCCTGAATTTGTGGTTTATGAATTTTCTTCTTGACCAATTTCATGCAGAAACTAGTGGCTTATAAAAAGACAATTTCTACGATTTTCATATTTTACGAATGATATACCAAGGTGCCACGACTGTGAGTGTAACCGCGGGCAGAAACTATACAAGGTGTATTTCCACACCTTGATCAAACGAGATGTGCGGATACGTGACATATATTTATCGATAATAAACGCAAAAACGCAGGAGGTTGTGGGTTCGATTCCCGCCTCGGAACAATTTGTGTACGATCTGCAGAAATTTGTTCCGTTGGTCTGGGTGTTTTCTATGTATAATAAAAATATCTATCTATGTAGTGTATTGTATTAAGTATATCAGTTATCTAGTACCCATAACACAAGCTCTGCTTAGCTTGGGGCTAGATAATGCTGTGTGAATTGTCCAGCATTATTTATTTATTTATTTATAAATAATAAAACAAATTATATGTTAGCTGGTATCTCAAAAACCAAGGAAAAAAAATTACATAATTCTGTTTTATCTTCGTTTTTTTTTTAAAGTAAACGGTGTATTTTATTCAAAGTAGTCTCATTTGGAAGCTAGTTAATCTACCTTGCTAAAAAAGCATCAAGAAAACGAAAAGAGATACACCCATAGTTTTTGTAGGATTTGTAGACTAAATTATGAAATTTAATACAACATTAAAAAAATACATCGTATTGATCGAGTTTTAAAGTTACAGATCAAAAATAAACTGAAAATCTTTTTTTTCTGCAAACTTCTTAAAAAATTATTCCCTTTACAAGGCTTATTGCGATATTGGATTTTTTCTTCATTTTTAGGGTTCCGTACCTCAAAAGGAAAAAAGGAACCCTTATAGAATAACTTTGTTAATAATAAACAAAGCTATAATCACCTATAATGTGCAGTTATTTTTTAGGCGCCTACTTTTTTGCAGCGTTCTTAAGTAGTTAGTCAATTTTATATGCGAATTAGTTTTAAAGGGTTCCGCGTCGGTGTTTGTTAATGTTTTATTTGTGTACCTAATGGTCGCTTCTATACACATTTGCTCCCCTTGGAGTCGATACCCAGGGCTCTACGGGTTTAAAAAATATATCTGAGCGTCTGTTCAAAGCGACGCGTGACCTGAGCTGAGTGAGTGAGAGCTGGTGAGTTTCTGGTGCAGCGCATCAGCATTGCCATACAGCGGGGCAACCAATGTAGCCAGCGTCTTGGGGACGCGACGACTGGTATTGATATGGATCAGTTGAGCTACCGTTGCAAACGCAACAGTCTGTAATTGGCTCAATTGTTTGAAATACTAGTTCTAATTTATATCTATTAACTATTTTACTGTAATTTTCTTTATCCTAATATACTTACATAGGTAATTTGCCAACTTTATCGTCGTATATGATAAAATGGCTGGCTAGTCTCGGCGCAGCAACTCATCACTGTTTACGGTGAAAGTAGTGCAATATAATTATGGCATAATTAACATAATTTGTTCAGATTTCATTATTGGTTAGGTTATGTTAAGGCCCGTTTACGAATAAGAACTGTTCAACAATTGAGAACTGTACCCTAATTAATTATAGATCTCTAGATCTCCTCAACAGATATCGAGTTGATAGGTACCTAACAAAGATTGTTTAGAGGTCTTCATTGACCGAAATGTAGTAAACACGTAGTTTTTATCATTTTCTGGTTCATTATTATACGAAAAATGAACGAAAATGATATTGCAGGCAAAAATTGCAAAGTAATTGTGTGTGAACTTCAATGATTTATTGCTGATTTTTGAAGGTATGTAAAATCGCACTGGTATAGAGTGTAGGTACCCCGCAGCATTGTATATATCTTAAACTGTTTCATAAAGTTTAATAGGGTTTACTATTCTTAATCAATATGCCGGGCCGTATCGAAATTTCTGTTTCGTTTTCGTGCAAACGCTAATCTTTCTTCGCAAGCGACATACGAGTTGATTTTGCACGACCACGAAAACGAAACTTCGATTTTCCTTTGGAGGGGGATGGGGGAGGGTTGAATCTTATGTTTTGTTTTTCGCTGCAAGCCGTGAGGTTTATGACGAGTTATACAGGGTGTTTTCAAATTAGTGTAAAATAATGTAGGAGGTAAGGTAGTTCACCTGCTATCAATGCTGAGATAGGGACCTTTTTGGCCCGTATGTAACACACAATCTAATTTGTGTCTGTTTTCTTTTTTTCTTTGTTTTTCTATTCTCTATAATCTTGTGTTCATTGTACGTATATACTATGATTGTAATTTGCTGTGTTATGTTAGTAGTGTTAGTCCAAATAAATGTATTTTCATTCTTTCTTCTATCACAGCATTATAATAAATGAACAAACCAAGCTGCAAACGATTCTTTTACCGTAGAATTTTTAGTTGTATTACATACAATATTGTGACGTCTCCTTTTTGTATGGGATTTGCGTAGTTCCCTGCCCGCACGATAGAGGCGCTGCTGTACCAACTTGTATAGAAAAAGAAAACGTCTCGATCACGTCTCATTATTAACGTCAAATAGACTCACCCTCAGATTATAGCGGGAAAACAAATAATGGAATCTTTTTAAGGATTTTTTTGTAAAGATTACCTAAGATTATACCTACCTATCTAATAATGATACAGAATTAAAATTTACTACTCATTATGTTATTTTCAACTAATAATATCAGTTAATCTTACGTATTAATATTATTAAGCATACCTAATGTTTTATCAGATCTCTAGTACAAGATAATTTTGAGGATTAAAATCAACAAGTGGGAGGGTATTGTCACCTGAACAAAAACCGCGTATTTTCGTGATTAGCTTAGTACTTATAAGATCACGGAAGGATTTTTTTACTAGTTTTTTAGCAGTGAAAATTAAATGGTGGATTTTAATACAGCAAAAATAACATTACAGGTAGGTTTGTCATGTATGTGTTGTGTAGTTAGCCCGTTAGTTACTAGTCTGAGAAACAAATTATTGTTATTATTGCAGTAAAAATTATAACAAATATGTACTTGCCTACATTTTTACAATTTCTAATAATCAATAGATCTTCGTTTTATCTCAATCTTACCAGATAGAAAAAAAAATATGAATATAATACATACACTAACTACATTAATTATATAGATCTATCGATTATATAGATATTATATAGATCAGAAGTCAATTCTTAATGATTATTTTTTCGAAAGCCCGTCAAAGCCCGGCGTCAAATAAACTAAAATATTTTTTTATCAAGCCAACTTTATTATATTTTCCGATGTCTGACATAGGATTTTACCTAATAACGGATGATCCTCTATTAAAGCCCTTATAAGGGCGCACTGAAGTCGACAATGGACGTATGCTTCAGTCGACATGCTATATGAAGCTCCTATATTAAACATTTTAGTTATTAATTTACCAAAAATAAGCAAACTAACCTTTATCATTTCAGACAATTATTCAGAGAAGATATCAAAATGATATTAGCTGCAGATGTAAGTACGAACAACACCAATAACTATAATTATATGTTTTACACATTTTAGATAGTCCCATAAGTACTATATTGAAGTGTTTCACATAAACGAGTAAAACACTCGTCGGTTAATTTTGACGTTTAATATTAAATGAAAACTTATGTCAAAAACGTCAAAACAACTATACTTAAAAATTTTACCATCTGTTGGTCTCGAGTCTAAGTTGATCAGATCACTAAAACCTAGACATTATGCAACAAAACCTTAAAAAACAAATAATAATAATAATAATTTATTTACTAGAAACACATTAGGTACATTTAGGCACACTTAAATAAGATATACCTACGTTTTTGAAAGATGAAAAAGCGTCTTTTTTTTTCAGGAATGCGGCTGTCCTGTTCAAGTAGAGGGAGCTTCATTAGAGAACTCTCCGATTTGCGGGGGTACTATACTATTCATGACGCTACTGCAAGGTATTTTTTATTTTCCTTCTATGATATTGATAACGTAGTAGGTATTAATTTAGTAATACAATCCGCGCGAACGCATAAAAGAATAAACGAGAAGAAGAAAAAATCAATACCTTTAAGGTTTTTTAAGAATAATGAGGCTTGGTCCTTTTCGTTTACTAGAAAACTGGTTTTTGTTTGTTTTTTTACGAGTACCTTTGTCGATTTATTAACGTACTTTCTTAGGTGAAAATTGTCCGATCGTTATGAAATTTACTGGGCTGATAAAAAGCGCGATTTAAAATTTTTCTATGTACTCATGTAACTCAATTTTGTTGTACGCGTTGGTTTCTTAATGCAGAAGTTGAGAGTAAAGATTGGCATTGGGCATCGTACGAAGGAGACGTGTTGCACTTTCTTACCATCTTTACTAAAAATTCTTAATCCATCTAAAATCTAACTTATTGTGCGTAAATTCAAAGTTTAAATTCAGTTGAAAACCACAGTGTGTCTCTGTATCTAATTTAGGTACGATATTATTTTATATTCGCGCATCGTTCGAAAACAAGCTTACATATGAACAAAGATCATGAGTTTACTGAGCTCGCCGAATGGAAGTGACCCAAACCTAGCCGCTGCCGGGCGAAGCGGTTCTCAACCAGACTTGTCTACTGGGAACCTGTTTTTGGAAAGTACCTACTGTTGGCAGAAGATTCAATCTGCGAAGTAAACGTAAAACAAACTGATGAATTTAGTCAAGTCAATGAAGAACTCAGCGAAATTCGAAAACAATTTTCAGAAATGATGGCCATGACTACATCAATAAACCAGAACCAAAAGGTATTGCTACCATCAAAGAGTAGATTGCCGACATAAGAAATTTGACTAATAAACTTTCAGATGAACAAAATGCAATTAAATTAGACATACTGCACCTAAACACTTTAAATGCCGAATCAGAAAATAAATTGAGAAGCTCAAATCCCAAGTCGATTCTCTTAAAAAGATTTCTCCGGGTACATCCTCCATCGAAAACACTTTAGAAAACGGGGTAACTGAAGTAAAAGAACGCCAAGTGAGAAGCAAACATACTATCATTACTGTGTAGTTCAGGAACAAACGCTTAATCACAATGATGAACGGAAAAATCTCGACTTGAAGGAAGTTTTAAAAATTACAAGAAATGTAAATGAAGATTGCTGCGGACCTGTTAATTTTTGGCGACTTGGGACATACAACCCAATCAAGAACCGTCCCATAAAGGTCTGCTACGAATCTCAAGAGGCAGTACTCGCTACGAAATAAAAAGAACTTGAAATTGGGTACAGTTAAGATATTTTCGGACCAAACACCGCAGCAACAAGCGTATTTGAGAAACCTGCAGGATGAGCTTAAGCGGCAAAACGATGATGGTAACAAGGACCTTACCATTAAATACATAAAAGGCGAGCCTAAGCTATTAAAATCCCCCCAATAATACTGGAAAACTCAAAAGTCAAACTAATTAAAATCAATTCAAATAAAAACATTATTTTGCAAGTCCAAGTCAGGTCAGTTAAGTCAAGACCTGTAAGTAAAGTTTATAAAACGTATACCTAACTAATTGACGTGTAACGTTTAAAATGTTTACGTATAACTTTTAAAATGATATTATATTTTACTTTTAATAGGTATTATAATTTTACTAGGTATGTCAAAGTAGGTAGGTGCCTTACCTTCTAGTGATAAAAATGGATTGCATAGATTTGGACGGATGTCGCTTCTAGTTGCACCTGTGCCGCGCAGTAACATTCATTTCAACTACCCACAGTTTTGTTATTAATTTTGTCCTTATAAGAAAATAGTACCTACGATTTAGGCCATAAGTTACACATTTTTATTATTTTGTTTTCTCTTGTAAGTGAAGGTTTTCTTTATGAGAAATAAAGTTCTTAAACTGGAGAAGTAGGTCCATTTGACTTTGACGCACGATACCTAGAGTCTTTGTACCAAATTGTATGAAACAGGATGACCTCTCCTGTTCATACAATTTGGCAATCACGTCTCGTTAGTAACTTCAAAAATAGACTCCCTCAGATAGTATCTTGTTTTATAATAACCATTTATTTTTAACCCCAACGCAAAAAGAGAGAAGTGTTATAAGATTAACGTGTCTGTCTGTGTATCTGTGTATCTGTCTGTGGTATCGTAGCTCCCAAACGGATAAACCGATTGTCGTTTATTTTTTTTTGTGTCATAGATATTTTTATCCCAAGTGTTCTTAGCCATGTTTCATGATAATCTGTCCGGGGGTTCTTAAATTTTTTAATCATGTTCTTGTTATTTGCAAGGGTTCCTATGGGGCCGCTGTGACATCGCCCAGCCCTGCAAGAGGATCGTCTCCGTGGACAGTGTGGATGAAGAGTACGACTTCATTGTCGTCGGTGCGGGTTCAGCAGGGTCTATTGTAGCGGGGAGATTGACGGAAAATGATAAATTTAGTGTGAGTTTCACTATTTTCAGTGTCATCTGATCATTTCTGAGTTGTGTAAATTTGCATGTGAAACTAATTCGTTAGGTACGTCCATGGGATCTATTTAATTCTCTAAATATGCAATTTCGTGTTTCATTGAGACAAAACACGCAATTGCGTATTTGGAGATGACTGAGGTCATCGTACTCTAATACACCGAGTAGTAAATTTTCACAAAAAAAAAAACGAACGATTACCGTATACCCACCGGGGCGTGGACAACATCGCCTGCTGCAGAACCATCAGTCATCTAGCACCCATAACACAAGCTCTGCTTAGCTTGGGGCTATATGATGCTGTGTGAATTGTCCAAAATTACGGACACTAGACCTCGCGAGCACTAACTTTTTATTCTAACAATTAAGTTACTTATATCTAAAGTTAGGTATTTAAAAAAGGATATTTAGGTACCATGTTTTGTGTTATTCCTGTTTGTAGGTGGTTTTGCCGTTTTTGGAGGAAGTACGGTACGCCTCTAATCAAAAATCCTACAAGAAAATTCTATTAAATTGTAGAATCTGTACAGCAAGTTTCGTAACGAGCGGTTGTAAAATACAACCTGTAGAGAAGTACCTACGGAAATACAGAAACGCTAATTTTGCCAGACTTGATGCAAAGACGCTTCGCTCACTTCGTTCGCTCGGTCAATTATTATTTTTATTTCAGGTGCTACTCCTAGAAGCCGGCGGCCCGGAACCTATAGGTTCGAAGGTGCCCGCGTTCTACAGAACCTTCTGGTCCAACAAAGAAGTCGACTGGGACTACTACACACAGCCCGGTGACTACTGCCTCAACAACGGCGACAAAGGATGCTCCTGGCCTAGGGGGAAAGTTCTAGGTAGGTACTTCTACTACTACTACTATCCTATAAATTGACCCATCGGATTATGAGAGTGAGGGAATAGAGCATGCACCTGTGTTTGCGCACACACTTGTGCACTATAATATGTCCTGCGCATCTGGCTAGCCTCCGAAGTGGGCCTCCGATACAATAGATCGCCAGCGGTGCCGCCTCCCTTACTTCAAATCTTCGCACCGGACTGGCGGTGTGAAGATTTGAAGTGAGCGAGGGTTCTTCTCCACTTCGTCCTTCCACGAGCAGGACTGTTCAGCGTCGACGGAAAATTAACTCAAAGTCAAAGTCGAATTGTTACTAGTCGAAATGTTTTTAGTCGAATAGTGTTTTAGTCGAATTGTTTTAGACGAATTTTCCGCAAAGCGATTTTTAGTAGGTACCCACTAAAGCTCTTAGGTATATTATTATTTGCTCCAAAAGTAGCGCAAAATGGATTTTTTTTTAAAAACTAATATTTTGGTAGGTAGTTTAATTTAAGTTTAAATGACGTCACGATCATGTCAAGATACCAAACTTAGGGTCCCTGGTATCTCTACTTGCATTGAGTTGTACGTCAACCGGATCGAAATCGAAGGTACGAGTATGCAGTATAAGGATTTGTTGCTTTGTATTTCTATGGTACAGCGTGCACTGAATCGACATATCTGCTGATGCCGATGCCAGGCATATCTGCTGATGCCGATGCCAGGCATATTGTAAACTAGCTGTTACCCGCAACTTCGTTCGCGTGGTAGGTAGGGTACCTACGGACACAATAGGACACATCAGTGAACGGAAAAAAACATTTGCATAGAAAAAGCGAATAGGTAGTACATCGGTGACTACTTAGACACGAAGCATTTATTTTACTATAAAAACTATCGTAGTTTGACGAATTCATTACGGATGTAAGCGGGTTCACACACACATACACAGTAGGATCCTTACGAGGAGATGACTCTCACGCCCTACAGCATCTACAAGCAGCGCACCCCCCACCACCCCCACCCCCGGCGCTCACGTCGCGGGCTCAACGCGCGCTCGCGGCGCGCAGTGCTCGGAGGGATGCGGAACGCGCGCGTCTAGAACCGCACTCACCCTGAAGATGTCCCTCGTTAAGGGATGAAACGTTGGTGTTCTTCCAACACAAATAAGGTTCGTAGTTAACCCGCTTACATCCGTAACGAAGCATTTATGTTATCCATAGAATGTACTACTTTTAGCAATTAATTGAATTATTTCGTTACTTTGCTAGAGAAAAACATTCTGTTTAATTTTAAGCAGATATTATGACAACCATGACAACACAAATTCAATCACTATTTTGACAAAAATAGACAACATTGCATAGACGGACTCTTTATCTATGTTTTGGTTTCTCGTTGGACGTGTGTAAGTAGCCTATTGTTTCAGTTAGGCTACATTCTAAATGCAAGCCTAATTTATTTTAGATCTGTTCAGTAGCTTAGGAGATCCTAGGTAACAAAAATATCACATTTCACAAACTTTTACATTTATAATATTAGTAGGATACCGATACGACGACGCGTACCTACGCTGCGTACACTCAGAGGGGTATTTGACGTTAGTTTAGTAACGAGAGGTGATCGTGACGTCTCCTTTTTCCATACTATTTGGTACAGCACCTCTATCGTACGGTCATGGAACTACGTAAATCCCAAGGAGAAAGGAACTCTGCGTACGCTCTGTATATTCTGATCTAGTGGACGTACAACTTTACTAGACTTCACTAGAGTAAACGGTAAAGTTATGGAGAATAATATTATTGACAAGAACTTAGTACAAACAGGACGAGTTACCAGAGATTCAGTGAGGGAACAGCTGTAACAGCTTCGCTTTAGCACCTCGGCAAATTCATCAACCGAATTTCCCCTTTTTCACTTTTATGTTTGTGGGATAACTCTATAATGTGGTCTTCATGCAGGCGGAACAAGCGTCCTGAACGGCATGATGTACCATCGAGGCCACCCCGCGGACTACGAGGATTGGGTTGCCGCGGGGGCTACGGGCTGGTCCTGGGAAGACAACCGCAAGTACTTCGACATGACGGAAGGTAACCGGGAGGTCGGCTCTCTCGTCAGCGAGAAGTATCACTCGGACTCGGGACCTTTGCCTGTGCAACGGGTAAGAGTTTACAGGGCTTACTGTTACCTATAGTTACGTATAAGTAAAATTCGGGAGATGAGTTACCGCTGGGAGAAAGTAGATACCATACGTTCTCCCAATGCTAAATCAACAAATGGCCTGTGTTATGTTACAACTAAATGCATTTCTATTTTTTTGCAATATACGTACCTAAAAGAACAACAAAGATGGAAAGACGTACTGAGACCGAAGTGCGACCGAAACAACAATACGCACGCGAAACACGAACGCCGGTGGCGCCGCCGGCCCGACTATACTGAGGTGGCTGGACCTAATAGGACCTAATTTGAGCGTTCCACTTTAAAGTATCCAGTACCCAATCTCCCGAATTTTATATATCGACTAGCTGCATTCTTACTACCCGTTGTCCAATAGGAATAAAGCATTTTCCCACGGTAAAAAGTAGCCTATGTTCATCAGGTATAATGTGGGCTTCTAATGGTAAAGAATTTTTCAAATCGGTCCAGTAGTTTCGGAGCCTGTTCAATACAAACAAACAAACAAATCTTTCCTCTTTATAATATTAATATAGATGCTTTTACCACAAAATGATGTATAAAATAATACTAACGTATAGAATGGACTGACACTCTTCGCCTCCCACCTGACAGAGCTTCCCCACACCGCCCCGTCATAGCGAGTTCGGTTTGCGTTCCAAATGCAAGGGGCGCAGATGGCATGTGTAATGATAGGTATTGACAGACAACGGCGATCGTGTTCGATGTTTTGTTTGTTTGATCATGGAAATATATGAAATTTCTATTGTTTTTAACCGAACCATGTGTTTCTTGCAGTTCAACCACCAGCCGGCGGCGCTGTACGCCCTGATGGATGCTATCAACGAGACCGGCTTGCCTCTCATCTCAGACATGAACGACCTCACCACGCCGGCCGGCTTCACTGTCGCGCAGACCTTCAATCTGTGAGTGCACTGTCCATCCATATTTTTATTATAAATTCGAAAGTAAATCTGTCTGTCTTGTGTCTGTCTGTGACGTTTATGTCACCTTTAGACGCCTAAACAGCTAAACGGCAATCAAAGAAATTTGGCCTTTGCCAATTTTCTTTGATAGCCGGGTGTCCCGTGGACGGACGTAGGCTACTTTTTATTCCCGAAAAATAGCAGTATCTAGTTCTCTATCAACTTTTTAACTGTAGTAGGTAGAAAACAACGAGTAATGACAAGCTCTGACAAGGTTTTTATGCATTGTGATTGTTTGTGTATCCACAAAGGCGAGGCGCCCACTATCGGTCGGCATCGGTGCGGCTCGGTAGAGCTCGGGCGCCTTACGGCGGCTTAGGGCGGTTTCGGGCGCCTGAGAGCTGTTTCGGGCGGCTTCCTGCTGCCTCGGCAGTCGTAAGCATACCTAAGGACGGCGAGGCTGTCTTCGGGTAGCTCGGGTGGCATTTTCGTGACAAACACGTCGCAGCACGGCACGGTCATAGCGCGCGCCTCCATTAGCTTGGCAACACCTAAATCCAAAGAGGAAAATTAAAGACAACAAAAATAATTTTTCATCATCTCGGAAAGAGTATTTTTGCTGTTCGATATCTGTGTGCAAAAGCCGTTTTAATCCGCTAGAGGATAAAGTAAATAAAATGTTTAAATGTTTATTGATTTACGTTGCACAAATACATAATGTAGCTAAAATCTCAGCGAGTTTTTACTCTATGGCTAAAATACAATGGAAACACTGGAAAGCGCATAAGTTAAAAACTGTGTCGCACCTCCCAGCGCCCAAATTCAAGATATGGTTATAGCCCAATTCACCAAATGCTTTCTGCATGGCATATTTATATCTTTTAAGTTTAATATCTATTATTATAGTTTTCGATTTAACAATTACGTAGGTAAATGCTTATCATTTTTATTTGGCAAAATCGGGCTATAGGAGAAATTGAATTTAGAACATCGTGTGCACTAAGTTTTGTGAATTCAAAACATCATTAAACCATTAACCATTATTTACTTCGACCTCCATTTTGCCGAATTTATCATACAACAAAAACTCAGACTCGGGACCTTCTTGGTGTACTTTTTATTTAATTTGCTTTGCGCGCGCCATTTTCTTTTTTTGCATCAGAGGTGGGATAAAAAGTTACGTGTTGCACTCGAGTGCATTGATTTTTTACCTCGTGCTCTTTTGAATCCTGAGCGTTAGCGAGGGAGCTAATTTTTGTAGGCTAAAGTTGAATGTTTTCCCAGCGATGGGCAGCGGTACACGACAGCCCGCGCGTTCCTCCTCCCGCAGTCGGAGCGGCCGAGTCTCAGCGTGCGACTGAACGCGCGCGCCACCAAGGTCGTCTTCGAGGGTAAGCGCGCGGCGGCCGTGCAGTTCCAGGACGAAAGCACTGGAGAGAGCTACACTGTTCGTGCTAAAAAGGAGGTGTGTTAAAAAATATATTAAATTTAAAACAAATACCTACGTTATAATGTATGTGTGTGAGTGGCAAGAGATTTACGTGGTCAGAGTAGAGAATTAGGTTAATAGTTTTTTCACTGCAGTGAAAGCAGTCAAAAATGAAATTATTTTATATAAAAGTTAAGTTTTATGGTCTTCCTTTCATTTAAGATGCTATGTTATTTGGAAAAATAATCCTTACGATTGAGTGTTTTGATCGGTATCGTAAAACTACGAGTGTTTTTTACAATTTCGCGGGTTCAATTCCCGGTTCAGAGAGGCGATTCGCACTTCCACAGAAGCTACATTTCAAGACTATTATTATAATCTAGCACAGTTACGTCGATGGTAATAAAATTCTGTCCAGGTGGCTGTCTCCGCGGAAGATAATTCTCCGTCGAGACAATTTTAATCTAGTTACCAAGCAGTTGTGTAGATGGAAATTAAATTCGGCCAAGTTAATGGGTTGTCCCCGCGGAAAATTTCTTCTACGTAGACAACCAGTTGCCTTGTTAGGTTGTTTGGGCGGAAAAAACTAAGATTTGTCCCAAAGATTTCGACTCGTCGTCGGGTACTTGACCTTGTAGCGCAATTGGTGGCACATTCCCGTACTGAGCGAAGGTTGCGAGCTCAAATCCCTTCGAAGTCTAAACATCTTTGTGATTTTAATTCTTGGATAATGTTTCAGGTGATATTAAGTGCAGGCGCACTGAATAGCCCGCAGCTACTGCTTCTCTCCGGCGTCGGTCCCAAGGACACGCTCGCCCAGCACAACATCACCCTGGTGGAGGACCTGCCCGTCGGACATAACCTCCGTAACCATATCGGAGTCACCCTCAACTTCATACTGTCAGCGGTGAATGACACGTTTGTATTGGACTGGGCTAATACGGCGGAGTATCTGCTCACCAGGCAAGGACCTTTGAGCAGCACTGGACTTACTCAGGTAACTACAGTAAAATACAGACCACGAGACGCATAAAAATCTAAATAAATAATTAATGACTTCCCATCTTCCGAGGACATTCGTGAGGGCGGGTGCCGCGGCAGATTGTCCGATGTCGGCTTGTGAACGCGCTCCCTAACGTTTCAACTGCTAACTTTTGAGCCGTAATGCCGTACCGTGCCTAACCACACCGTAATCGCCCTCAAGGACGCAGATGGAGGCTCGGCAGTGGATGCGATATACTAAACTAAACTATAGTAGTGATCGGTGTAATGGGGCATAATGTACCATTCGCAGCGAGCATATACGTTACGCCGAGTGCTAAAATCTGTCTCGTTGCTCGTTGCGAGCGTGTTCTTCCCCCGTACTGACGGCATAAAGACAAGCTTTACGCACCAAACTGTAGATTAGAGCTTATAAAAAAGAACGCATATTATCAGGCGATAAATATATACAATAAATTACCCAGTGACTTAAAAGCTTTATCATATAATTTACTTAAAATAAAACTAAAATTATGGCTTATGGATAAATGTTTTTATGACGTTAAGGAATATTTTAATTTTAAAAATTGACTTTTTATGACATTATACTATTTTTTTTTGTTTTTACTCTCATTTTGAATAATGTAATATATATTTTGGTTGTGATATCAGTTATTTTGCTTATAATTTTATATAGAGCCCTAGTGACTTATTAATTTTGCACGCCTAGACGAGGCAGAATGTATTGGAGTCTTATTTTATTATTAAGACCTATTCATTGTACCTACATTCCTGCAAATAAATGATTTATGATTTATGACGGTACGAACGGTCGCTGTGTAACACCGTTACCTACGCCCCGTAACGCCGTTACCCACTTTCACAGTTACTTCGGATACAGCTGATTTCTCAAAGTGATTCTCAATCCTTCCAGCTGACAGGCCTGGAGTACTCCAGCATAGCGAACAGGTCGCGCGAACAACCAGATATGCAGTTCTTCTTTAACGGGTTCTACGCGGACTGTTCTAGAAACGGTCAGCCCGGCGAGCCGGCGCGGGACTGTCCTGAGAACGGAATGAACGTCTCGTAAGTTTTACTATAAAAACTATCGAAGGTAGTTTGACGAATTCAGTATGTAAGTGGGTATTACAGTATTCAATGTAAGTGGGTTGACTACGAACCTCATCTGTGTTGGAAGATGTGTTGTGTTGGAACGATGAACTTCTTCAGGGTGAGTGCGTTTCAAGTCACGCGCGTTCCGCGGCACTGATAGAAAGAAATAAAGAAAGAAGAAAGATCTTTTTTTCACAAACATTCGTTGTTAACCCACCTACATGCATAATGTTCCTTAAGTTATGTGGAAAATGCGACGATCTGGTCACTTTATAAGCTGTGTGGTGCCGGCTTAGAATTTGCACCATCCCAACTCTTCCCGCGGGTGTCGTAAGAAGTGACTAAGGGATATCCACCGGGGGCGGGCAGCAGTGCCCCCTGCAGAACAATTTTACAACTGAACTGCGATCCCAGATGTGGGAATTATGGGCATTACCCTCATGAGATAAAAGCCAATAAGGCGCTTATCGAACAATAACAACTAACAGGCTAAAGGTTTCTTCGTCGCTTCTTTACCTACTTTAGTCTACATACCGAAGAGAGAGAAATCAAAAATATCACTTTATTTCCGTGTCAGTGTTTAGTTTTATAATTAGACCTTTTCTAAGTGTAAATTTATTGTATTTATGGAAAAAAAGAGTTTTTGATTTTGTTTTCGATTTTAATCAGGAGGAGAGAGGCCTGCGTCCAGCAGTAGACCAATACAGTCTGTTGAGGTTGAGGGTATGAGGGTCACTTTATAAGGTGTGATTATGTTTGACAGGTCAAACGCAGTCAACCTACTGCCGAAGAGCGTGGGCCGAATGACACTGCGCTCCAGTGACCCGCTAGACGCGCCGATATTCGACGCCAACTACTTCGACGACGAGACGGACATGCTGGTGGTGAAGGAAGGCATGAGGCTGCTCAGGAAGATATTTGATAGTCCGGTAAGTTATGATACCCGTGCCTCGGACAGAAAGACAGAAAGAAAGAAAAGAAAGAAAATACATTTATACTACACCTGCTCGGAAAGTTGCCTATTCCTTTTCCATTAATAGAATAAAAAGTATGTCTTTGCAGGCCTATAGGAAACCGGGAGTAAAAACTCTATGGAATTTCATTTCTCACGTGTTTTAGCGGGAGGAAAAAGTGGATGGAAATCCATTTCTAACGTGTTATTTTTTTTTATTTCCTAAAAGATCGGCCGGTAGCTATGGTTATTTTCGTTCGGTCAAACGACAAAAAGTTTTTACTCCAAGTCCATTAGGCCTCCTCCGATTTCCGAACAATATTTTGAAAAAAGAACCCAAAGGCTGGCGCGGTCAATGAGGGTTTACCAACATCATTGGGCGCGGTAAGTTCTTCTAAATTTCAATTAATAATTAATTCTGCTTTTTATTTTCTCGAAGGTGTAGTATAAAGCACTATTTATCACTCGGCAGAAAGTGCGATTCCTACCTCGTGTGTTTTAAGGCCTTCGGCTGCGCCTCGGGCCCAAAACGACACACTCGGTAGGGATCGATCACTTTCTCGCCTAGGTGTAAAATGTACTATTATTTGGACTATACATAACACAACACATTACAATCATAGGTGTATACCTACAAATAACACAGTATTATAAAGAAAAGAAAAACAAAGAAAGAAGAAAACAGATACAAATTAGAAAGTGTGTTATATACGGGCCAAAAAGGTCCCTGTCTCAGCATTATGCCGCTACTAGCTTCGGCTGGTTTTCAGACAGGTCCTGGTGTGGCAGCAATACAAAGAAACAGAATACAAAGAGTAGGTACACAGGTTACAAACAAGATAAGAAACAAGAGAGGAAGAAAGCACGTTAACCTCTTGGTCCTGCACCTAACCTGTCCCCGAATAGAGAGTGCACCTGTGTTTGGACACACTCCTGTGCACTATAATATTGTCCTGGGCATCTGGCTAGTCTATAATTTGACTGGCTGTCGTGGTCGAAATTTGGCTAGGAGGAAATCATCATCAGGTTATGATATTTTAACTGGTTTCTGGTCGGCAATACACGTGTTGTTTCAGAGATAAAAAGTAACCTAAGTATATGATTATCCATCCAGGCCATATAACCTGGGCTATTCTATTCTATGGATCGAGCTGTAATTTTGCTTATGCAAAGTTAAATCCCGATCCATTCGACGACCTCCGTGGCGCAGCGGGCGAAGGCCGCCTGCGACGCAAGAGGTTGCGGGTTCGATTCCCGCCTCGGAACAAATTTGTGTACGATCTGCAGAAATTTGTTCTGTTGGTCTGGGTGTTTTCTATGTATAATAAAAATTATCTATCTATCTAGTGTATTGTATTAAGTATATCAGTTATCTAGTACCCATAGCACAAGGTCTGCTTAGCTTGGGGGCTAGATAATGCTGTGTGAATTGTCCAGCATTATTTATTATTATTATTATTATTCAATAGTTTCTGTGAGAAGAAGTAACAAACTTGAATCCATCCATCCATCCAAACTTTCGCATTAATCCTAGGTACTTAAAATTAATGTTATTTTCCCAGAGTTTGCAAGAGAAGTACGAAATAAAACTGGACACGGAGTACACGGGCCGCTGCGACGACAAGAGCGAGCAGTGGTCCGACTCCTGGCTGGAGTGCATCATCAAGCTCAACACGGACCCACAGAACCATCAGCTCGGTACCGCTGCCATCGGACGGGTGCTCGGCACCGACCTGAAGGTCTACAATCTACAAGGTAACACACCAGAACACCTTGCGTTTAGGCTGTGTCCACTAAGAAAAAATCGGATGGATACGAATTTCTTATTATTAATTATACGTAGTTAAGCAAAAACAAAACAATTGCTCAATGCTGCGGCAGATTTGAAGATCTCAAGAGGCGCAAATATGCAGGTCTCGACAGAGCCTACACATTTACTCCTCTTGGAGTAGAGACCGTCTGTGGGGTACCGAGGCTCTTCGGGTTTTTGAAAAATTATCTGAGCGTCGTCTGGTCGTAGCGACGCGTGACCCGAGAGCTGGTCAGTATCTGGCACAGCGCATCAGCATTGCCATACAGCGAGGCCATGCAGCCAGGGTCTTGGGGACGCTTCCGACTGGTATTGATAAATATTGGAAAATAAATGTCTTATTATTATTATTGATATGGATCAGTTGAGCTACCTGTAGATTGTTTGCAACAGTCTGCAGTTAACTCAATTGTTTCAATTGTAAATACTAGTTCTAATTTATTTCTATTATTTGATTGTAATTTTCTTCGTGACTAAAGGCTTCTGCCCTTAATATCATTGATCTATCAAATTATTAGCAATGTGGTAGACCAAAAAGATCCACGCGCTGCTGGTTTTAACTAAACAGTAATATTTCGAAAGAAGTGACGTCATTCAAGACGCCATGACAGTCTTAAGCGTTTTAGAATGAAGTTTTTTTTTATTTTTTTTTATTCATGTTTATTTGTGGGACTTTGAGTCATTGCTGACTATGTCAGTCCCGTAATTTAACGAACTAACTACATGCTTAAAACTAAATTATATTTAAAATTAACCTAAATAATTTAATTGCCGCGTCACTCAGTGGAGCGGCTAAAATTATTTGGATAACACCAGTACGTATCCGTTAGGTTAAAATTGTAGAGGTCCCTCAATTCTGATCTTATAGGCTCGCTTCGTTCACACTCCACTAGAAGATGATGCACATCTTCAAGGACGCCACATGTGTCACAATTGGGCGAGTTCGTGATTTTCATCAAATGTTTAAATTTATTAAGGGGAATGTGCCCGGAGCGTAATCTATGAGCTATAACAATATATTTTCTTTTAAGTTTACAATTACTCCACCATGGTAGATATGCAGGCTGTTCTTGCAAAATTTTATACCAAATCCAATCTTTTTTTTTTTTATTGATTGATATCGAATCATATGACGACTTCCACTTTTCAAAAATTTTGTACCTGTATTTACATAATATCTCCGAAACCTCCGGCATGACATAAATTTCTGAGCCAATTTCAATAGCGTTTTTTGCTAATTTGTCTACTTCTTCATTACCTTTTATACCTACATGTGACGGAATCCATTGTAACCTCAGAGACACACCGTTTTCTAAGAGATATAAAGCCTTCTTTAGAATTTCGTACGCTACCGAAGCACCTCGGACGTCCGAGGTGCATCGAGCGATGTGTTGTAACGCACTTCGACTGTCTATAAAAATAACTACTTTTTTACAGCTCAAAGTTCGGACTAATGATAGAGCCTCAGATATCGCTAGTAACTCTACCGACATAATAGAATTTAGATTGGACTCAATTTTATACAGTTCACTTGATTTGTTTCTAGCGTCGTAAATTGCAGCACCAATACCTTCACTCATTTTAGAACCGTCTGTATACAATTGATACCAACCCCTATACACTACGTTAATCATGTGCAAGGAATATTGTTTGAGTATTCTTGGGTCAGATTTATTTTTGGCTCGATTTATACCTTCCACTTCGGTTACAATAAAATCCGTGTTTATTTGTGATACCCAGACATGTAGCATAAAGGAACACAAAGAGTTTTTGGTAACGATATTTTCAGATTTTGTCTCAGCGTAAACCGTCGCTAGCAAAGGTCTCTTCCTTCTTGTCCAGTATCCAGACTCACTCAAGTTACTTAGTTCTGTTATAATTTTATTAGTCAATGCCGAGGAAAACTGAGCTTTTAAACAGTATTTTGTAGCCAGGTATTGACGCCTCAAATGAAGTGGGTGTATACACAGTTCAACTTCCATGACGTGGATTGGCGTGCTTCGAATGAAACCGCCTATTACACGCATGGAAGTGTTCTGCATTTTATCTAATTTATACAAGTGAGACCTAGCAGCAGCATCATACAAAAAACAACCAAAGTCCATCCTACTACGTATTAGTGCAATATACAACCTCCGAATGTGCTTCGGATGGAGACCCCAAGAGGCACCCGCCAAAACTTTCAAAAGATTGATAGTTTTAGTAGTTTTTGAAACTATCTCATTCACGTGCTTCCCCCATGTCAAAGACCTATCTAGCCACATACCCAAATATTTAACGTGCCCCACTAAAGGTAAGATATTATCATTTACCTTTATCTGAATTTGTTCCCTGACTATTCCTCTCTTAAAATAACAACACTGTGTTTTAGCAGAGGATACCTGAAGCCCCAGCTGTTCGAGTAACCTAACAACACAACTAAGTGCATTTTGAATATATGTCATATTTAATTGTGCATCTCTTTTTTGTGCATATATAACAAAGTCGTCCGCGTATTGCAAAGCGCAAACATTGTCCAGCTCTGAACCTACTTTATGAGTTGCAATATTAAACAAAAGAGGAGATATAGGATCTCCTTGAGCTAAACCTCTTCTGGTTATCCTAACTTTATCTCGTACTCCTCCCTCATCCCTACAAATTTTAAGAATTCTTTCATTTAAAAAGCTCCAGAAATAATTACAAATTTGATGTCCTATACCTAAGTTGTCCATTATTATTAATAGTTGGTCTATAAGAATATTGTTATATGCATTCTCCACGTCTAAAAATACTGCCAACGTAGACACCCCTTTTGAAAATCCTATCTGTATTTGGGAAACTAAGCGGGACAAACAGTCTAAACAAGACTGGTTCTTCCTAAACCCAGAAGTAATAGGAGATAGAACCTGGTTTCGCTCCACAAACCACTCTAAACGCTTACAAATCATTCACTCATAATATAGCACAGAATAGGTTATGCCATCCTCTCCAGGAGCAGTGTTTTTCTTTTTCAAGCTTTTCTCCAATTCTAGGTATGTAAATTCAGACCCTAGAAGAGCGTTCCTAGAGCTGAAGACAGGTTTAGATGTTTGTACGAAGTCAGGTCCTAATGAGCGCAATAGCTCCTCCTTGCTCTCTTCTGGGGCATAAACCTGTGGCCTTTTAAGCCCTTTCATCCACCTCATCTTGTGCCACATTTCAGAAGCTTTAGTGCTTTCATCGACCCTACTACAGAATGCCTGCTAATTTTGTGTTTTTATTTTTCTGTGAACTCTTTGTGCTGCCGCAATTTTATTTTTTAATTTGTCATAATTAGCTGTCGTAGGGTTTCTTCTGAATGTTTTAAGAGCTAGTCGGCGTTCGGCAATGGCTTGAGAAATATCAGAACACCAATACGGCTTCGCTACAAACTTTTGAATTGGACCTGCCCCAATCCTTGTAAAAGGCATACATTTGTCAGCTGCAGTATTAATCCTATCAACGAATAAATCGTAACAATCCTGAATAGTATTTTCACTAACCGCTGAATCATCAAAGCCATCAAGAGTCTCCCCATAAAGTTTCCAATTAGCTTTTTTGAAATTTCGGCGCCGTATAAATCTACGAGAATCTTGATATAGCAAGGTACTTATAACAACCAAATGGTGATCATTTGGTTGTAACTAAATTTGTGTACCTAAATTTTCTTGCGTCACTTTCCATGTAAAGTTAATTGAAATATCAGCAGTTACGAACGTAACATCAGGAGCAGATTCCTGTATTGCCCCTCCTACTAATTTAACTCTGGTAAATTCACCGGTATTTAAAACAACAAAATTATGTTCCAATGATGCTTCAAATAATTGTGAACCTCTATTGTCAATTTTATAGGACCAATTGGTGTGGTGACCGTTAAAATCCCCGGCTACAATGGATTTCACTGAGAATTTCGAAAATATCCTTTCCCATTCTATTTGAGATGTTCTTACTGAGGAAGGACAATATATAGCAACTACATGTTCCAAATATTTACAATTACGAACTTTAACATGTAATATTTCTATTCCCGAATTTCCTACATCCAAATAACAAGCGTGGGCTTTGATTGTTTTATGTACAATTACTGCTACACCTCCATATGAGTCCGATCTATCATTTCTGAAAATAGTATAATTGTTTATTTTCAAACTAACATCCGCATTCAACCATGTTTCACTTATAACGCAAATACCGATTTTTCCCTGGTTCAAAAGCAGTTCGAAATCGAAACGTTTAGGCATCAGGTTCTGCGAGTTCCACTGCGCAATATTTAAAAATTGCCCAGTATAACCCACAGAACCTGATGCCAGCCTATCAGTACCTGGATTACTGGTGTTATTCATCATTAGAGAGGCCGAATATTTTACAAAATACCTCTCCCTGACTTAAAGATTTTACACAAAAAGCAAGTAATTCTTCAAAAACTAATTTTAAAATATTCTGTACCTTCTCTGCAAAATTACCGCTTGATAAAAGCTCCTCCTGTAACTTTCGTAAAATCCTGCTAAAACTAAATTGCTCTTTGTTCTCTTTGATCCTTTCTCTGTTCTTCTCTTTCTTACCCATTTCTTCTTCCACTGCCGCATGCGAGACATTGGGGTTGTCGAAGGGTCGCAATTGAAGTGATTTGTCCTTCTTCTTTTTCTTTTCCTTCCTCATCACTGGATTTACTCTTTTTATCACATTGTCTTCACTGCTTTCTTCACTCTCTATCCTTGATTCTCTTTTTTTCCCACTTTGGACCACCTGGCTGTACGTCAGAGATTGAATGCCATCATTTTTTTCCGTAATCACAACATTGTTCTCTTCAAATTCCCTACGAACGTTAGAAATAACTGGCTGCAGCACGTCCTTCGATTTATTCTCTGAATGTTTAATGAGTGCCATTTTATAAGTCATAGTGTTTTGAGACATAGTCCAGCGAATTCCTTTTTCTTTTAAAAAAATCGGGCAGGTTTTATCGTAAGAGATGTGTTTACCTCTACAGTTGACGCATCGGAATTTTGTAGTATCACAGTTGGAATGACTGCCCCCACATTTGGGACAAACGGTCTTTTTTGAAGGGCAACTGCGAACTAAATGTCCGAACTTCCAACAACTTGAGCATTGCGATACTGGAAAAGTGTAGGGCTCAACCTTGAATCTACACTCATAACCATATACATACTAGGGATTAGTCCCGGGAATTCCCGTTCCCGAAATTCCCGGGAATTCCCGAAATTTTTGGCTGATTTAAGAACCGGGAAATCCAAAATCATTTCCCGGGAAATTTCGGGAATTTCGGGAAAAATATTTTTACTTATATAGCATTACCGAAATAACGTAACTCAACATTTTCACTTCCTTTTATAGCATTTCACATTATCAGGTACCTAACCTACGCGGTATTAGGCAGGGTTGATATGATTTGTATCACTTGATATATACATCAATTGTTATTTTTCCCTGCAATGAAAACAGAGAGCAGTCAAAAATGTATGAGAGTGCCCAAAATTGAGCTTCCGTGTACACATGCACAATGTACCTATACCTGCTTTATTGGTTGAGGATTCAGGAAATTCTCCGAAATTAATAATGCCATAAAGTTCAAATAATGCGAGTTGTCGAAAAAAAGATGCTTAGCCAACATATTTGCGGCAAGTCATATCTGTTTTACAATTTGTATAAAGAGCTAGTACTCCGGTAACGTTCTGCCCGTACCTTCGCACGCGCTATTGGAAACGTTTAAAATTTATTTTTGGAAACGTGCAAAATTTCAGCCCGATTCGTTAAGTAGTTTTGGCGTGAAGAAGGAACGGTACAAACTTTCATATTTATAATATATTTTAATATTATTAGCGGCGCCCCGCGGCTTCGCCCGCGTCTAAATTTCAGTTATTTATTGCACAACAGGGGGTTTGCAATAAATAATAACTTTAGGGGTCGTTTTGTAAAAATAAGAAATACGTAATTCATTGTTTACTTGATAGTTTATTTATATCGAGTTTTGAGTGAATCTAACCAAGAAATAATAATATTATCCATATAAACTTAACCACCTGAGATTATTTTTTGCAAATTAGATTAACCTATGTGTTATTTCAGAACTTAAACTATCTACACACCAAATTTCAACCAAGTCGGTTAACTAGTTACTGAGATACGTGGTAACAAACATTCACAAAAACTCATACATTTATAATATTAGTAGGAAGTGTGATAAACGGACTTAGACACCGAAAAAAAAACTTGAACCAAACACGTAAGACAGAAATGAAAAGGTTTCAATCTTGGTGTCTTTCCTTTCTGCTAGTACTTCGTGTGATTAAACCTTTGAACCTTCCTTTCCTGCCAACCTATAAAAACCTTAAAACTGGATAGACCAAAGCGATTATGAATTTACGATAGAAAAAAAATATTAAATTAAATAATTCCGATTTTAATCAAATTAGTCGTATTTTCTTTTTATACCATGATTTATATCAAACCTGTTACAAGAAATGTTAGTTATAGCTATATTACTTTTGATCCGTAATTAATTAGAATTTTTTGGGTCATTGTCTATTGTCCCCTCGTTCGACAACAAGCCTTAAGGCTTTTCTTGCTATAGAGCCCTGACTGAAGCCAACTCTACATAGTCGATTGCTGCCATCTTGTTCAGCAAATTACCTTGCTGAGCAACATGACAGCAATACTCCATGAAGCTGGACTTGAGCTTGGCAAAGAGAAAGTACCAGAGTGCAGCAAGTGCATTGCTGCAATTTATTATCCTCTTTGTGCATGTTACGGCTCTGACTTCTGAACCTGTAAAGCGCGATGATATCGCCTGCGTGGGTATTATTAGGTAAAAATACCAGATACCAGCATCTGGTATCAGGTAGAGAATTCAAATGTATTCGAACACAATATCACGAAAGAATCGACCGTTTACGGCTGGCAGAAATAAATGCATAGTAGGAAGAGACCTCTGAAGTACCCCGACGACGTTGATCGCCAATTGATTAGACGAACAGTCATCAATGACGACCGACACGAATGGAAGTCATAATCCAATTTAATTTATTATTTTTTTTCCGTGGGCTAACAAAGAACACTTAGTCCAATTTTATATTTGTCTCCGTTGAGCCTGGCCACCGTGGCCTAGTATTTGGATAGAAGAACATTATATTGTTTATTATGTGGGTACGTAATAAGGTATTTTTAGATTGATGTTTTCGCTTAGAGGACTCGAAAAACAACGGGAGCTCCTCGGTGTCACTCTTACAACAACTCTGAACTTCTGTACTTTCATTGGATTAAAATGAAGAAACGAATCGAAGCTAAAACGGTGGCCACAAAGCTAAGCGTCTCATACTTTACGAGATCAGGCGATATTTCACACAAGGATAGCTCAAGTCCGGCCTCATGGAGTATCAGCAAAGCACTTTGCTGTGGAACGTGACAGCAAATGAATGTGTTATGCTGGGTTCAGTCAAGACTCTATAGAACGAAAAGCCTTCAGGCTTATTGTCGAACGAGGGGACAAAAGACATGGACCTAAGAATTTGTTATTCATTTTATTAACATCTGAAAAGAAATACAGCTTTAAGTAACATACCTAATACTGCATAGGTACCTAATATCAGCGAAATGCCTAAAAAGGACGTGTAGTATATTAAATTATCTTATTTCGGTAGTGGTATAGCAGTAAAAACATTTTTTCGAAATTTCCCGGGAATTCCCGGTTCCGACTTTGAAACTTCCCGGGATTCCCGGTTCCTCGAAAAGGACCCGATTTTGGAATCCCTAACATACGACGGCAAAACTGAGCTCTTAAAATCAAACCGAACTGTCTCGCTGTCAACCCATTCCCTTTCTTCTGTCAACCTCTTCAATCTTTTAACAGACAATATCTTACAGTCAGCTGTAAACGATTTCATTATTTCTTCTTCATCTAAGTCGACTTCCAGAAATTTAACTACGCCATATGTAAGATCTACTTCGTTTGTAAAATGACAGCGGTATCCTATTTCCATCATTTTTTGGTTGTTTATCAAGGATAATGCCTCTTCTCTTTTATCAAAACAAACAAAAACTTTGTAGGCATTTTTATATTTAATGCTGGAAGCATTGTTTATTCCCTCAGATTTGAATAGTTTAGCAAGACCTACTTGCTTAGGCAACATTTCATAAGATGTCAATGACACTTCAAACTGATTGTTTATGGATTGATTGTTGTTATTTTGCAAATTATTTTTTTGCAATCCTGTTACAACAGAATTCGCAAATCGCCTGTACTTATGTCTTCTTTGCACTAAATTATACCCCTCATTGTCTTCACGTACTCGCTCATCGCTCCCAGGGTCAATATGCCTTTTCACAGATTTCCCCGTTAGAATAACCGAGATTGGGGACTCGATACTGTTCTGCGAAACAACATTCTCACGAATCTCCTCCTCGCTCATATCAGAGTATAGGCACTCAGAATCCACGGACGAAGGTCCAGGATGGACCTCGTCCATTATTATTAAGCTCTCGTACGGGTATTAGTCGAACACAAAAACGCAACCAACGAAACAACGCACAATACGTGCACTCGCAAAGCTGTCACGCGCACGACTGAGAATGAAGTTGAAATTGTTTTTTCTTTAAATTCCATTATGTACTTAACTAAATATCGTAAATATTAGATTTTTTTATATTTTATATTTTTGGCACCTATTATATTATTAACCAATTTTTCAAATTTAGTCAACTAGCGTAAACTGGTACACCTCATGTTAGGTGGTAGGTAAAACCATCTAGTAACAGAGCTATGCCATGGATCATGGACCAATAAAACCATCTATGCATGTAGTATGTAGGGTACACACACACGATAGGGATGCGGTCTACTAATGCACTGCCCCAAGCCCATCAACATGAGACACGTTTGTTTATCACTGTGATAAGTGATACGCGCAGCTTTGCACGGATCCGTATAACCGAGACAGTCGGCGCACGTAACGCTGCAAACTGCGTACAGTGCAATGAGATTTTACCAATAGAGACGTCATACTCATTAGAAAGAAATAAAAACATGGCGATATTTTACTATAGCTACCTGCATAGGACTATGGAACTTTATTTGTATCACTGAGTACGTTAAAAGATCACAGAGATATAGAGGACCCCGTTGTCAGAAAGAGATGAACATATTGTTCACACTTTACACGAGCGGCCAGCGGGCTGACGGCCAATGACAGCCTATGACGTCATCGGCTAGCAGCTAAGGAACGAACTAGGGGAAACGGGGGTAACGAGGCACCACTAAGAAAATAAACAGTACATTTTTAAATAAAAATGTTAATTACGAATATAAGTATTGCATTCCTAGTATAGGTATGCATTTATGTAAGCACACTAGAAAAAATACTTTTACTTAACTTAGTAAGTACCTACTAATCACTACATAGTATAAAACAAAGTCGCTTCCTGTCTGTCTGTGTCTATGTATGCTTAGATCTTTAAAATTATGCAACGGATTTTGATGCGGTTTTTTTTATAGATAGAGTGATTCAAGAAGGAGGTTTATATGTATATACATGCATAATATAGTAGAGAAACACTGATAATTTTAGAGGTTCCTTAAGTGATGTCGTAAATAAATACTTGATTCTTGATTTGGGCTTGATGTTAGATCTTTCTGCATTATATTTTTTCGCTGTGTGTCTTTTTTCTTGACCGGTATCTCTCTTATTTCCATTTCATTTCCTTTCCTTTACGTCTTTGGGTTCTAACAACTCGTACCCATTTCACCCTAATTAATCCGTCTTTAGGAAATCCAAAACAAAATAGAAGCAAATGTTGAAAGTCAAATACATCTCTATATTATCCTACTACGAAAAATAATTGGAAAGTAGTGGTAAAAATAATATTATTGCATTGCGTGATCATATTACCCATATTACCCTAACCTCCCTTAGCGTCGGTCGAACCGACAACACCGCACGCCATTATCTCGTTCTCTCTGTCACTCATGAATGCAACGCACTACGTCTTGTCTCGTTCGTGTAAATGGCAAAGCGGCAACACCGCGGCAGTGATTTTTTTATATAAAATTAATGATTTTCCATTTTAAATAGACTAAACAGTACTTACAAATGGAAAGATACATCCTGCCTGTTTTTTACAGCCGTCCCAGTATAATTTTTGCACTTTCGAAACACAAAATGTGGCATTTTCGTTTGTTTTACTTTTCTCTAAAATCCCGCAACGTACGTTCGTATCGCGGCGCGACGCAGAGCGGACTGAGTTCAGTCAAGTGAATTCACCTGGTTTTGTCTTGTCGCGCAGACCTCGGTAAAACGCATCTACCTCAGTTTATATATAATATCATTGGTACAGTGAGCGCAAACTAGCAAACTGCGTACAGTGAGCGCAAACTAGCAAACTGTGGACACTCAATTTAAAATATATAGAAGAGCGTACTGAACCGATACACTGCAAACTCAGTCGACCGCTCACAGTTGGCCTACTGGGGACACAGCCTAATGCACCATACTTAGAACCCAGGTCTAGGTTTAGATCTCTGTCAAATGTCAGTCTGATTGATTCCGTAGCTGCAGCTTGGTAAATCATACTAGATACGAATAACAAACAAGTCAATTCAGTAAATTACAGTAACAGAATAAAACAATTACAACTAATTTAAACACATATATCTATTTCTTAAAAATCTAAACCGTCACCAGAAGGCAGAGTGCCCAGAATGCTGGCAGCATTGCCACGTTCAATGGCAATGCTAATTCATTGACCGAAATAGAAGCCTGCATTCCGATCACCTGAGTACTCTATAAGAAGTTTGGTAAGATCTTTATAAATTGCGTGCGCCCCAGGACCCCGAGGACCAAGGGTTTCAACCCCAAACGGCTCAAATAGGTAACCTCGGTCAAGGTTAGCGTATTTTCGCCGTTTAAGGGACTCCGCTGATGTTGCTGCAGAACAGGCCCTTACCGATGTCCCTGCAAGATGTGAAGGCGCTAGGGTATCTACACACGTGGCATCCCAAACTAAAGGCCGACCCATCTTCCAGGGAATCAGAGTCATACCGTCAGGCCTTTTACCATCATCTCGCATAAGGCCACGTGGTTCGATGTAGCTGCGACACTGACGCTGGTAAAAGCCCGACGGTCAATTCAGTTAATATTATTTCGTTCCAGGTATACGAGTCATAGACGCATCTTCAATACCGACGCTGGTGACCGGCAACCCGCAAGGGGCGATCATGATGGTGGCGGAGCGCGGAGCCGCCCTCATCCGCGAGGAGCACCAATAGCCAGACCACACTTGAAATAAGCTAGACCAAGGACCAGACCAGCTGGGCGATTACGGTAAAATATCCCATTCAATGGATCGCCATCCGGGGAGACGGGGTATAGGTAAACAATTTTGGTTTGCATCACATGGTACTAAAACAAACACAAACAATTTTCTGGCTGGATTGAGAACTTCCAAAACAAAAATCATAACATCACAATTGAATTTGACATTTGTGATATAATTATCACAAATGTCAAAGTCAATTGTAATGTTTTATTTTATTTACTTGTTATTATTACTTATCGTTAAAATGCATACTTATGTTACTCACCCAAGACCTTGTTTTGCTCGACTACGTTTTTTTACTGCAATTAATTCAATTTACTGTTTGTAACTTTGAATCAGAATTACCTACTGTAATCGAGAAAAAAGTCGTGTGAGTAATACGACAATTAACTTTGACTTTAGTTATATCTTGACGTAGACGTTAAAATTCTCGTCGTCGGCGTCGATCGGCTTCGCCCGCCAGAGAGTTGGATGTATTTTTGTAGTACCGTAATAGAAACTAAAATCGTTTATGCCCAGTTTCCCCAGATGGCCCATTCAATGGGAATGGGAGATTTTAGCCTAATCAAATCACACGGCTGAACTAAGCTAGACCAAGGATAATTTATTACCTTATCATTAGAACTGAATAAGTTCATCCTACTAATATTATAAAGGCTAAAGTTTTGATAGTAGATCTTTTGACCGAAGACAATGCCAAAACGATTGAATGGATCGGGCTGTAATTTTGCACACAGAAAGATCTTGACTTGAAATAATATTTAAGCTACTTTTTATTCCAAAAAAGCGTGCGAAGTCGCGGGTGGAAGCTAGTTAATAATAATATTTTAATGTATTCTCAAAGTACCTTTAGCTTTAAGCGCTCTCACTGCCTGGCGTCAGCGATGCGATCTGCAACCTTCATGACCATGCACTTACACGCGTCGCTAGCAGTCATAGTGATATCGATGTATAAAGTATAAGAAATAAATAAATTATGCTTTTACTTTACGTTTTCTTCACCCAAATGTTTGAGATCAGCTGAATTGTATAAAAAACTACTGGTTCTAATGATAAATGCAAGAAAATTTGAAGACAATAGGCATAAGGCATACCTGTTATGCTGCTTTTTGATCAAAAGGTTATAGTTTTTGGGAAAAAAAAAATTGTAGATTCTACGCGGGCGAAGCTACGGGCACAGCTAGAACCTAATGTATGAAATCATCTAGTCTAGGTAGTATATGGATCAGTTGAGATACCTGTAGATTGTTTGCAAAACTCTGCTGTTAGCTCAATTGTTTCAATTGTAAGTACTAGTCCTAATTTGTTTCTCTTATTTGATTGTAATTTTTTTAGGTAGTTTAAAATATTTCCTGAAATTGTTAAAGAAGGGATGATTTGATAGAAAAAAGTAGCTCAGACCACTTCGGTCAGAGCTACCTTATTTCAGCAAAAGCAAACTACAACATCAAACTCTCTCCTGATTGCCCACGAGCGATATTACGCCACAAAATAGAATACAAGAAGTTTTTTTTTAGCGAACCGTTTTGTAGACTTGTGTAGAGTAAGCTCTAAGCTGGAAGCATCTCTTATGGTAAGATGTTTTACATTGTAGAACCTTTTTCTAGATGTCCTAGTTTGTTTTAGCTGAAATTATTGAAGGTCAAGATTAACTTATAAGGTTATCTATTATTTTAGAATGTTTCTATTTGTATGGTTTATTGCTTTTATTTTATAAGGAACATTGTAAGTATTAGACACTTAAGTGATTATAAAAATGTGCTGGTGGTTTTTTATCACTTCTTCGACCATTGGACAAAAGATTGAAGTGAAGAGAATTTCAATAACACTTAAATATATAACACTATAATATCACTTGAAATCTAGAAGAATCAAATCGGATAGTACCCCTGTTCGTTCCTGTACCAAGGAGGATACGGAGCAAGAGTCGCCGGCGGTAGATGTTGCTGTTGCGGGCTGTGGTTCATCCATCACTGCACTAAAATAACAGATATATCGGAGGTTATTAAGTTCGAGATACCTAAAATGAAGAATGAACTGAAGACTAGAATTTGTACGCCAAATGGCAGATCATAGTGCTCTTAATTATATATCTGAACATTCCGGTAATACCTGTGCATCAAAAATGAATAAATGAATTTGACTACTTTGATGGCTCATTTTTCAAGCGAGATCTCCACCCTCAAGGATGAATTGAAAGACATCAAATCTTCGATGGAATTCATGAACCAGGAGTACAGCAAGATAAGCGCTAAGAGGATAATTTGGAGGTTAAATTTAAGAAATATGATTCCATGGTTTCTGAATTTGAGGTATTAAAGGCATCTGTAAGACAGGTTCAAAAGGAATAATTTGAAAAATAAACGGGCCAGGCTTTCAAGCATTGAAACGCACAATTTTTGGCATACCGGAGAAGAAGAACGAGAAGTTGATGGATGTTGTGCGAGACCTAGCGAGTCGGACCCACTTCGTGTTGCTTCCAAATGACTTAGATTTCGTGACCCGTGTCGCTCCCTCGTCAGGTGAAATTAATAAGCCCAAGTACCTACTGCGTATGTTAGCTCGTAGTAATAAAGATTATTTCATGTATGCTCTTAAAAAACTGAAAGGCGTTTAGGCCGCTGGTTTGGGTTTTGCGGGGAAAGACTCTCCCGGTTTCTTTAACGATCATCTTACTAAACAAAATAAGTCACTTCTGCAAAAAGCTAAACTAAACTTATAATAACTTTATTCAACTAAGAAATAAATAACTAACAAATAAGGTCACATCATATCGACATCTTGTTGGAACTATATTTATCAGATTTATTTTTAAGATTCTATCTCACTCTTAAACAGTTAAGAAACTATTAGTTACTTACGAATTTGAATCATATTTCACTAAATATATTAGTTAGACTGAGTAATATCTCCTCAGATCTCAACTACCCACCCACGTGACGTAGTTACCAGAACGAAGCTCGTCTACCAGCTTGTTGGTTTTGTAAGTCCTTGTTACCTCAGTCTGAGTTAAAATTCAATACCGTGCTAATTCACGTATGCTGTGACCCTAATGTGTCAGTCGCGGGGTCTGAACTAAACGAACTGTTCGATTCTTACCACGCAAGGCCGTGGTGCGAATGATAACCGCCTCCGAGGAGCCAGGGGTGGAATGAGGACTGAAATAGACATAAGTTTCCCGTAGTAGATAAAAGGCCTTAGGTATTGTGTGCCGTAAGTTACGGCACACAATACCTAAGGGCTTTTATACACGTTACGTTACGGCCCGTAACGTAACGTGTACCTCGGTAGGTGCTACTTTAAACTGTCAAATAAGATAATAGAAGTTAATTGATGGCCTCTTATTTAGCTTTGGTATGTGCAATTAAATTTATAGGTATCTAGGTACATAATAGAGTTCTGCGGAAAGGTAGAGGGGAATGGTTGGTAAGCAAGTGTGCCTATTAATTATTAAAAGTAATCAAAATAAAAAACACTAACGTTGTACAGTGGGCTCAAATTAAGAAGTAAGAAAATCAAAGTCTCAATTTTTCCATTCGCCCTCGGCGCGTGCTCTCCCTTCGCTATCGCAGGAGGGAGCTAGGGGTTAAGCCCTAGGGGGATACCCCAAGGGCTTAACCCCTAGCTCCCTCCCTGCAAGAGTCTTTAGGTCTTTTAAGGCATGCCCAGGAACTACGTGTCCACCTTCTGCTTTCTAATGCCGTAACCATTGCAAAACGATACCACTTATGTCACTTGTATTAATTACTTACGATTCTCCGACATTTTTTCATCAAATCTAACATACGTTGCAAACTGGTTTGATCAGATGAGTGTCCTACAATTTTATCTCTTGTTTTATTTTGATGATGATCACGATGACATTTATCTATCACTAGTTCTTGTACGAGTTCATCCGCGATAAAAAGTAGCCTATAGGTAGGTATAGATAGGTAACCTGATGTTATTCCAGGTGTACCTAAACTAAACTTTCAGTCCAATCTATTCAGTAGGTAGTTTTGGCGTGAAGATGTAACAGACTATACATCCATTCACCTATCCTTCCAGTATTATTAGGTAGGTACCTACCTACCTACTTAAAGTTAAACGCAGAATTTATATTATTATAAATAATCGCGGGTATTTATCGCGTTTATTTACCTATTTTTCCCGACGTTTCAACAGGTTTACACTCTGCCGTGGTCATGGGATATCTGAATAATTATAATAATGTGTTCTACTGATCGCGGAAGAATTTATAATTTTTTATATTGTTTTTTGTTAGTTATATGTGACAACTTCTTACATAAACATAACGCGTTCTAATAAATCTGTAACGTTTTATTATGTTTACATAAAAACTAGAACAAATCTTTACCTAATCAAACGTTCTTTTAGATATTAAATCAAAGAACCAAACCAACACATTACACACATTTAATTAATTTATTACAGAGAATGGAGTTTGTCCGAATAACGAAATATCTATTTTATTATATCAGTTGGTCATTGGTCAACGAGTTTTTTATCTAACCAGCCGGAAATGATTAGCATAGGCGTTTGCTAAAATCTCTAGATTTCGACACCAAAATCTCGATTCCATTTTAACCTAGTGACAGTCAGCTCATATATATTGAAATACACATATGTGTGTTTTTATTATACTCATACTGATTTATTCGCGTAGGAGCATATCTGCACAAGTCACAATTCGAAATGTCAGTTTAAATAATATATACTTATTTAATGTACAATAAGTGGTGCTTAAGTTATAATTAAAAGCCATCAAACAGACAAGACAGAAAATAAACAAGGAACTAAGGAATATATATGTAGATAGGTTACATACAAAAATAGGTAAATTGATAAATAGATCAGCTGTAAATGGGCAACGTCAGAGGTTTGTAAAAAAATATATAAATTCATGGTGCTGCTGTAAAATGGCTTTGTCAGATAAACCTAATTGAATCTTATCTTATAACCTCTGTTTCTTGTTTTTTATGTTTGCGCATGTACCCACTTTAAATTTGTCTCTGTCTCCCAATAAGGTTAGTTGAAAGGGAACTCTTTTTAGGGTTAAGCTCGCCTTTGCCATTATTTTTCCTGCTAAATGTTTTACTTACGTACCTATTTGAGCAATAAAGAATTATGAATTATAATTAATTCTAATTCTTGTTATTGTAGCATCTGCATTATCTGGTTGGCGTATAAGAATCCCCTTTAACTTAGTCAGTGATTATCGTAGACGACAAAGTGCGAAGGAAGGAAGGCTTCCTTCAATTTTAACACCTCCACACTGTGATTAACAATCCGCCTGCCAAGTGAGGTGATACGGCTAAACCTCCCCTTGTGTGAGGGTGTTCCTTAACCTCAACGGCGTACATTGGTCCACTGCTGGACACAGGCCTCCCGCTGATAAGCGCCTAATTGGCTTTTATCTCATGGGGGGTAATGCCCATAACCCCGGGCATGCGGGTTGGGGATCGCAGTTTGCTGGTAGAATTGTTCTGCAGGGGGCGCTGCTGCCCGCCCCCGTGGGTGTTCAACAGTGGACAAATACGTACGTGTGCTGACAGGTAGGTAATCTGCATAACAGCACTAGTTGATCACAATCAAAGAATAAAAATCTAAACTTATATTATAAAGAAGAAAGATTTTTGTTTTTGTATGTTTGTATCGAATAAACTCAAAAACCACTGGACCGATTTCAAAAATTCTCACACCATAAGAATGCTACATTATCGTTGAGTAACATAGGCTATATTTATATGTCTAAAAATTAATGTCCACCGTGCGAAGCCGGGACGGACTGCTAGTTCAACATAAATTAAAGAGATGGTATGTATAGAAAGACGCGATCGTCCGTGAGAGTGGCAAGTGGCCAAAACTAGCAATCGGTAGGTACCTATAGGTTGTAAAGTGGTTTTAAATCATTACGATTTGACGACCTCCGTGGCGCGGCGGGCGAAGGTCCGCCTGCGACGCAAGAGGTTGCGGGTTCGAATCCCGGAACAAATTTGGGTACGATCTGCAGAAATTTGTTCCGTTGGTCTTAGTGTTTTTCTATGTTTAGTAAAAAAAAATCTATCAATGTATATAATGTATTAAATAGGTATATCAGTTATCTAGTACCCATAACACAAGCTTTGAGTAGCTTACCTCGGGGCTAGATGGTTCTGTGTGGATTGTCCAGCATTATTTATTATTATTTATTAGTTATGATGACGATTAAATAGAATTTTCTACCAAACTACCTTAAGGCGCTGCCGTGGAAAACTAAGACTGTCAGATTGCATGTCAATATTACCAAATGTGGTCGGCAGAGGCGCTTATTTTTAACATAGACTTATGCCAAATTTATCTGTTGTAGAAAAGGCAAACTTTTGTTTTATTTTGGTTGATAGCACAATCACAAGGTAATAATGTAATGTTAACTAACATTTGCCCGCGGCTTTGCTATCGTTGCATGTAAAATACCTTAATAAAACCTATGTCGCTCATTGTAGCTTCTCAATTATAATAAAAATTACATTCATCGATAGTTATTCATAGAAATCAGAAACACTTAAATAAATAATATCATCTTACGTTAAACTCAGTTACGTATAACTAGTGACTCTACCTAGAATATAAGAACACTAGGAAGGATACACTATATCTAAATGTCTGGGAGTAAACGATTTTACGCATTAAAATAATTTCTTCCGTGTCCTATTGTTAGAAATTTCTATTTCTCACATGTTTACAGTCTCTACATCTATGTGTTTAAATTACATAAACAATGAATTCGGCACTTTTAAGCTTTGATTACGGAATTACGTAAGGTTATAAAAGTTAGCTGGTTTTTAATAACTTCCTCTACGTACCGGATGGGTGCCTATGCCTAACCAAATCACTTCTTTAAGAAAGGTTAGGTATTTTATGATTTATTATAGGGTTATCGAGATGTTTTAGGTCTTAGGACATGTGTAGTCTACATCTAAAATGGATAGTAAGTAAGAATTTTTACACCGAAATAAAATACAGTTAGAAAGGATGTTTTTTACGTAAAACAAAATTTCACTGCACATGGTATTGGCAAATAAATAAATAAATAATGCTGGACAATTCACACAGCATTATCTAGCCCAAGCTAAGCAGAGCTTGTGTTATGGGTACTAGATAACTGTTAAACTTAATAGGTACAATACACTACATACATAGATATTTTTACTATACATAGAAAACACCCAGACCAACAGAACAAATTTATTTCTTATTTGTTATTTATTTCTTTGTTTAAAGATTATTCTTATGCCTTGCTTAAACATAATATCGGACATAATATATTTACTTAGGTTATAAACGAAGTTCATCTAGCCAGAGTAAACTATTTGGGTGCCAAATTCCCTCCAGCGTCTTCGCACCTGACCCAGCCACTGCCCCTGGCGCGCGCGGAGCTGTCATCACGTCGTCGCAGCCTAACAACCAGAAATATTTTAACAATTTGATTTGAGCACGTGAGAATCGTGCGAAAGCCCGAGGCGATCTACAGTAGGGTAACCTCTTCAGCAGTCGACGGCCCGTCTAGCGACCACAACCACTTGTGACCGACGTCCGCGTGAGGTCGATGCGTCTATTTCTATTGAGCAACCCGCAAGCGTGGTTGTCTATAATTCTATACCACCATTTTCCCGCCAAACGCTGCACGCGCCCAGTCGCGTTCACAAAAGAAATGTTTTGAAAAAAGGAATTCTAAATTCAAATAGTCATTTTAGAGGCCGAATAAAAGGCAGTCTTAGTGAATTTATGTTGCGTCTATCCACGTTCTGAATTTGAAATCTGAAAAAAACAAAATATGCGTTGAACTTTTTAAGACTTTTAGCTACGAAAGACATTTTAGAGACTGTTTTGAGTCTGTTTTGGTGAATTTCTGGTGTTTCTGTGTGGTTGTGTAGTGCCGTGATGGTGTTAGCATGTGGCTGGCGGGTGGACTACTGCTCCTGCTGACCGAGGTGCTGGCTTTCAACGTCAGCCTTACCAGGTTCAGCGATGTGGTTTGTACTTTTTTCTCGTACATTTTTTTAGCCGCGAAAAACGCAATAATTAAACGCAATAATTGTGAAAGAACTCAGAGGTGGTCATTGATAAAGAGAATAAATTGGACCTACTTCTGCAATAAGGATTCAATCCACACGATGTTAGTTTTGAGTTGTTTATGCAGATTTGGTTTAAAAGTTGTGTAGAAAATTGTGTGAGCCTAATTTTACTAGAGACGTATGTATATACGTCTCTAGTAAAATTTATTACAGTACAATATTGTTCATATTTAGTACAATATTGTTCATATTATTTTAATTAAGTACATTTATCTCGATATGTCTCCAATTATTTTGCAAGTGAAAACGTAATGCGGTTAATGCGATATTTCGGTGTATGAATAGGTAACTACTTATTGAAGTCTGTCGACTGTCTGTCGGTCTTGTGTTTTATCGAATTGGCAGTGGGCCGGTGACTTTTTTCTAAGTAAACTCCAACTTCTCACAAAATGCAAAAATTCATTTGATATTCGAAAAAAATTTCAAATAACAAATAATTCCCTCCCTCGAGTCCCTCAACTTTAACTCAACTAAACTATTTCTAGATATTCACTTTGTCTTTTATAATTCACACAATCTCTACCTAGCTTGGGCCTAAATGATGCTGTGTGAATTAACCAGCATTTTTTGGCATTGCCATGATCCTTAACCCTAAAACTGCCACACATTGACAAATAGGTTAACCACAAATTCCATAGCTTACGCAATCCCATATTAAAGGACCCACCCAAACGAGTCTAGCCATAAAGAGAACGGGGTAGAGTTTAAAGCTGCACAAATTTTGCAATAGGTTGACTAGGTATTCGCAGTTCATTAATTTGTGGTCGATAACTATTTATTTTATAGTGTGACTGATTTTACTTGATACTTGGTATTTTTTAGAAGTAGCATTGATATTCCGACATTTAGTTCGAAGAGTTCATAGATTTGTAGATACCTGCGGAGACGCACCCTTTGTTTTCGCCATCCCACTAATATTGTATGTACGTAGGTAAGTGTTGATGTTTGTTACCTCTTCACGCGAAAACTACTGAACAGATCGGTCTGAAATTTTGCATATAAGTCCTAGGCCGCGAATAAAACATAGGCTACTTTTAATCCCACAAATCAGTTCTCATGGGATAGACATAACACTTAAAGTACGTAAGTGTTGATGTTTGTTACCTCTTCACGCGAAAACTACTGAACGCATCAGACTGAAATTTTGGAAATAGGACTTTTTAGCCCCCAAAACAGTTCTCATGGGACAGAAATAACTTACGTTTACAGCGAAACAACGCGTGCGAAGCCGCAGGCAAATACTAATTTAATTAAGTAATATGAAAATGTTTATTTTGATACTACTTATTCAAAGATAAAAATGAAATCAAAGTAAATCTAAAAGTAAGAAATCAAATAATTTCCCAAAAAAATTAAAAAACACATCGTACTGAGTCTGCGGGTTCAAGTCCCGTCGAAGTCGTTTTTTTTGGGATATTATTTGATTTCTTAGAAATTATTCCTAGTACTCGTAAGCCCTCGCGGCTTACGCACTATAATAACAAAAATCTCAAAGTAAGTACCTACCTACACAGAACAGACATTATCTAATAAAAATATGTATAAAATAAAATATACTTACATAAAATATATTATATTATAATTTTTTAAATATAACTTTATTCACAAATAAAATGACATCAAATAGGGCTCAAAACTCAAATCGTGGTAGATATCCCGTTAAAAATTACTTTAGTCACAGCTTTAGTGTTAATAACCATGATGGATTTAAAAAGTTTTAATATCCTATGTATTTTGCTGTAATAAATACTTTTTACGTTACATTACTTTTAATAAATTAGAACTAGTAGGTACCTACCTATACATATACAATTGAAACAATTGAGCAGACTGTATTTATTTTAACACTCCCTTCAATTCATCTATGACTGATTAATGACAACCTCCGTGGCGCAGCGGGCGAAGGTCCGCCTGCGACGCAGGAGGTTGCGGGTTCGATTCCCGCCTCGGAACAAATTTGTGTACGATCTGCAGAAATTTGTTCCGTTGGTCTGGGTGTTTTCTATGTATAATAAAAAATATCTATCTGTGTAGTGTATTGTATTAAGTATATCAGTTATCTAGTACCCATAACACAAGCTCTGCTTAGCTTGGGGCTAGATAATGCTGTGTGAATTGTCCAGCATTATTTATTTATTTATTTAATAGCTTATTACAAGTACGATTAGGAACTTTAACCTTAAGTTGAAACTCGTAATTTAAAGCCATTTTGTAGATAATTCTAAAACCAATAAAAACCAGCTAAGCAGAAAATACTACCCGTTATGTATTAATTAGCCGTTTTATTGTCGTTTTATTGTATTTGACGACATCAGTGGCGCAGCGGGCGAGAGTCCGCCTGCGACGCAAGAGGTTGCGGGTTCGATTCCCGCCTCGGAACAAATTTGTGTACGATCTGCAGAAATTTGTTCCGTTGGTCTGGGTGTTTTCTATGTATTTAAAAAAAAAATCTATCTATGTATATAATGTATTAAATATATCAGTTATCTAGTACCCATAACACCAGCTTTGAGTAGCTTACTTTGGGGCTAGATGACGCTGTGTGGATTGTCCAGCATTATTTATTTATTTATTTATTCCACACAGCTTCATCTAGCCCCAAACTAAGAAGAACTTGTTATGCTTATGGGAACTAGAACACTGATATACTACAATACTTTCATAGATAGATATTTTTTATCAAAATAGAAAACACTCAGAACAAATAGTGCAGATCGTACCAACGCTATCTTTGTACAAACGTTTGTCCCGAGGCGAAAATCGAACCCACAACCTCCTGGATCTCCAGCAGAGCTCCACCTGCTGCGCCACAGAGGTCGTATTGCAAGGAACCTACTTACCTAGCCATAAGAACAAATTATAATGCCTACTCAATTACTGTGTATAGGTTTTACAGTTTTACATAGTGTTTTATTGTTTAGCGTAGTGTTTTACAACCAACTTTACGGCTTCTCTCACTAGACTTACGACGCGCTTACGTCTTTAGAATGTATGTTTTCTATGGCTCTGCTTACAATGTGCGAGTAGGCATAATTTTATAATTTAAATGGAGATTTCGTAGTTACTTGTAGCTTTCGACATCACCAACTTGCCGTATGGTGCTTAGGTTGCCGTGTGGTGCCGGCTTAGAATTAGCACCACCGCAACTCTTCCCGCGGAACAAATTTGTGTACGATCTGCAGAATTTTTTTCCGTTGGTCTGGGTGTTTTCTATATATAATAAAAATATATATCTATGTAGTGTATTGTATTAAGTATATCAGTTATCTAGTACCCATAACACAAGCTCTGCTTAGCTTGGGGCTAGATAATGCTGTGTGAATTGACCAGCATTATTATTATTATTATCCACCAGGGGCGGGCAGCACCGCACAGTGTATTATGGAGACCATTTTTCGGACATCGGCTTTTTTTTGTAAAAAGTGATAGTTCTAATGATTTCAAACGTTAGAGTAGAATCCCCGATTGCTAAAAGAGTTTTATTAGGTAGAAATATTTTTTTGAAATTCGCACTTTTTTTTCCGGATATAATTTTAAAAAAAATCCTGCGCCTAAAGTATTAATACTTTAATAAAATAACCAAAACAATTCAAAAGCCTATCTTACGTTTCACGTTTTAGAGCTGATAAGTACCTTGTCACTATCTTGAAACACGAAATATTAATATTTTTGTGTTTTTCGTTTTTATTTTTTTTCTCCGTCACTCTGCACTATTGGGAAAAGTTATTTATATGGAAATATAGATCTTTGTTTTCTGTACCTTTCGTAAAAAAATCATATCCCAATTATGTGGAGTAATGAAGTTAGGGCCAGTTATTCGCGTCTATTAGGGTTGTCACTTTTTGAGGTACTGTGATATCCGGTTTTTTGAAATTGTAAATCCGAAACTTAGCTAGTCTGAACTTTAGAAATTTTCCTCATTGCGGAGTACCACACTTTCGTCTAAATCAAAGTTTTGTGTTTCGTCGATATTACTAACTCCTTCAAGTGAGTCTGGATTGGCCATAGGTTTTAATAATGTTCTAGCAGCTTCAGGTAGTGGTATTCTTTGTTGTTTTTTCTTTCGTGTACGAAGACGTGCATTTGATATTAAAGGATCCGATGATTCCAGAGCCCTGTGAAATAGATCAGTCATGGTTTTTATACGATCAATTTTTCGGGAATGGTGCTCTCGATCACTTCTCCAATATTTATTTCTCGATTCTGATGCTTGCTCCGAGAGCATACCAATAGGCAGCGTTTTTGATCTAATAATTTCATTGCCATGTATCCATATCTTGTGTAACGTTACTTAAAATATAACATGGCGCATGTAACTGCGCCGAAATATTGGAAAGCTCAAAACTCAAATCATGGTAAATATCCCGTTGTAAATGACTTTAGTGTTAAAAACCATGATGGATTTTAAAGTTTATAATATGACTAGCCACCCGCCCCGGCTTCGCACGGGTGCAATGCTGATACTAAATATACTACAGAATCGGCCCCCCGGCCGGTACTGCTGCATTTGAAAGCTGTGATATCTTCGAAAATGTTCATTTAAATTACATACTGTAAAGAGCCAGTAACTCTTAAACTAAACGATCTAGCACGATGAAACAAACTGAATAACGATTGGAAATAACAGGGGGTACGTTCCGTCCTCATAAAATGAAAATAAAGGGAAAAAAGCCTTCAGTGAGGTTTGTTTTGAGGTCGACAAATTAACTCGAAACCAACACTGTTGTGTTATAATAAGCTTTCTCATCAATTTAATTTTAATTAATCGAAATCTGTCCATCCGTTGCGATTTTATAAAACACTATTTTCCATTTCTAAATAAATCCGGATACTAGGTATTATCATATATATCATTCGAATTAGTGACAACCCTACGAGACAAAAGTCCGGTTATTAATATAACTAGCCCTAACTTCATTACTCCACGTGATTGGGATATGATTTTTTTGTGAAAGGTACAGAAAACATAGATCTTTATTTCCTTATAAATAACTTTTCCCAATAGTGTGGAATGACGGAGAAAAAAAATAAAATCGAAAAACCGAAAATAATTTATATTTTGTATTTTAAGATAGTCACAAGGTTCGTGACCATTCTCAAACGTGAAGCATATGATAGGCTTTTGAACTGTTTTTGTTATTTTATTAAAGAATTTATAATTTAGGCACAGGATTTTTTTTTAAATTATATCCGGTAAAAATAATGCATATTTCAAAAAAATATTTCTCCTTTATTAAACAGATTTGGCAATCGGGAGTTCTACTCCAATGTTGGAAATCATTAGATCTATCGGTTTTTGCCAAAAAAAGCCGATGTCCGAAAAATGGTCTCCATAATACACTGTGCACCGCCTCCTGCGGAACAATTCTACCACCGAACTGCGATCCCTAACGCGCACGCCCAGCGTAGGAATGGGCATTACTCGCCATGAGATTAAAGGCAATAAGGCGCTTATCTGGAAGAGGCCCGCTTCGACCAGTGGACCAACATAGGATGTTGAGGTTGAGATAGATTTCATCATCAGAACTTACAACGCTAGGTGCTACTACGAATTAATCTGCAAAACCGCTTCACCAATCACCGAAGTTCGGAGCATTATGTTCGTTCCACCAGTTTTTCGTTCGCATCGTATTCATATGCTCATCTACTTTTAGGTGCCTATAATATTCATCATCATCATCATCATCATCAGCCCTTGTTGACCCACTGCTGGGCATAGGCCTCTCTATGTTTATGCCATTCACCTCTGTCTTGTGCTAATCTGGGCCAGGTGTAGCCTACGGCCTATAATATTCATTTAGTCAAAAAGATGAAGATTTTAAGATTTTATGCCTCATAAGTATTTATACTTAGGAAAACATTAGACCTACCTAATTAGATAGGAGAAGAATTAAATAGCTCTACCGTTTAGTAACGTAAAACGGACCAGCAGCGTTACATGGATCACATACCTACCCATTACAAACTTTAAAATTAAGAAATTGATAATACCTATCTGTTCATTTAGGCAAATAAATTAGTGATTTTTATTAAAAAAAAATTACAATCGAATAGAAATTTTGAAATTGAAACAATTGAGCTAACTGCAGACAATCAACAGGTAGCTCAACTGATCCATATCAATACCAGTCTGAAGAGTCCCCAGGAGGACGCTGGCTGCATTGCCCCGCTATAAACAATGTTAGGCAAATTAAATATGCTTTATTTATATTATGAGATTTTTATTAATGTTACTTACTAATACAATAAAGTGTTCATTCATTCATTCATTTTATGGTGTTAGTGACTCATCATCACCAATTACAAATCCATACTTCCATATCCATATTAATATTAAAAATTAGAAAGTAACTCTGTCCGTCTTTCTGTTACCTACCTACATTTACGGGTTCGATTCCCGCCTCGGAACAAATTTGACGTTAACGACGTAAACGACGTTTCCATAGAAACAACGCGTTTGAAGCCGCGGCCATAAACTAGTAACATCAAAAATTCGTAAGTAACTCTAGCTCTATAATGTCTGTCTGTCTGTTACCTTAACACACCTAAACAGCTGAACAAATCTCAAAGAAATTTGGCAGAGAGGTAAATATTATCCCATTGACGAACAGGATTAGAATTCCAGGATTAGAATTACCGTATGCAAAATTTCAGCCCGATCCGTTCAGTAGTTTTGGCGTGAAGAGGTAACAAACATCCATCCATCTATACATCCATCCAAACTTCCGTATTTATAAAATATTAGTGTGCTAGTATACCTAGTATAGTTTTTTTTATAGCTGAAGACAGGGCGCTATGGCGCTCATTAGGGGAGGCCTATGTCCAGCAGTGGACTAATTTAGGTTGATGATGATGATGATGATGATAGTATAGTTTTCTATAAAACGTCGATAAAACACGGATATCAAATGTAGGGCGATACGACTAGATATGTAACAAAACCTGTAGTATACTATAAGGTAAGCCGGAGCGGTTTCATCACTTCTCCGATCTGCGGTGTTGTGGCCAAGCACAATGCCCACTCAACGAGGCTGGGCTGGACCACAAAGGTTCAATCGATCTGATTAAGTAAGGTGCTGTAGTTTCCAGTCGAGGTTTAGTAGAACCCTATTTAATTCCCTAGTGAAGGGCAATCTTCCGGGGTCAAAAGAAAAGTAAGCGCGTTTTAATTTTAACACAGACTATAAGCTATCCTGTTACTAAATTTCATCCGAATCCGTTCAGCCGTTTGAGCGTGAAGAAGTAACAAACTTATCTATTCAAACTTTCGCCTTTTTATTATTAGTGTAATAATAGATCATCTATTTCGGGCAACATTAGAAAATCTACAATCTTATTTTTAATTTATTTTACGGCCCATATTAATATTATACCATAGGATATAAGTTTTAAAATTAAAAAAGGACATATAAGTTTTAAAATTAAAAAAAACCTTACCTTAACCTAAAAACAGGCTTTTTATGTATTGTCATCAAAACGTGTCCAAACTAAACGTGTATACTATTGAGCCGAAATTTTGTGATTCTTCAACTGATTGCGGTTGAAAATATCTGCTTCAAAATTGAGTTGCAAGATTCCACCCGTACAAATCTAGTTATATTAATACATTGCAAGTTAAATAAGAGCAAGTAAAAATTAAGAAACATTACAGATAGAAACTTAATTAAGTACTAATAAGCATACGTCTTAATTGCGGCGACGCAATCACTGCTTGAGTATCATGAATCTTTAAAGATATAAAGATTAAACCTTTTTAGCCTATGACGACCCTATGACCGTTACTTTACTACAAACCGTCATCCTTAGTATTTCTTATTAGTTATTTTATTATATTACAGTAACCACATCACTTAAACCCATGTTGTAACTTGAGGGCACAAAATTACCGTTTCTGCAACTAATTGGTGAGTACTAAAACTTGTCTTAAAATTAAAAAGTCTCACTTAAATTTAAGAGCACCTTCTACCTTTAACCCTTTTCTTGGCTTAACTAGGTAACTAAGGGTTTAAAACTACAAATTATCCGATTATTTTCTTTGAAATCGTCATAATTTTCAGTGATAATAAAGAAAATTACAATCAAATTATAGAAATATATTAGAACTAGTATTAACAATTGACAAATGAGCTAACTGCAGTCTGTTGCAAACATTATGAATCAGTTACCTGTTGATTCATATCAATATCAGTCGGAAGCGTCCCCAAGAAAATAATATTGGCACTTATTTAAATAAAATACACAAGTCTAAAAACTATGATAACCGGTGTAATTTTTTAAGGTATAAGTTTTTTTTAGGAAATACGAAATAAGAAACTTTTAAGAAATAAACTTTAAAAAAAAATATGGGCATATTTTGGATGGTTTTGGATGAACGATTGTTGGATGGTTTGATGGACACCGTGGCATATGATTTGCTTAACTGTGAGAGCTTCATCTGCAAAGTAGAACTATTCACTAGTTCCTGTAGCGCTGTTTCGCACCACAAATTCTCACCACAAATCCAGTTTTGCCGTTTCACAACAAAAAATATCAGCGTCTCAACCCACATAAAAATATTTTGTCGGCGTTTCTACCCAAAATTCACTAGTTGTTATAAGAAACGTAACTAGTATAGTATTATTATATCTGTGCGTAAGTTCAGATTTATAAGCTACAGTAACTTAAATGTATAAGCTATTCGCTAGGCCTCATAAAGTCCTGAACGACCTAGTTAACTAAATTAACCTGCCTAACAGGTATTCAACATTTTATCTAGAGTAGCTCTATCATATAAATTCCGATCAACGAATACGGTTACGTAATAACTGGACACATTGAGAGGCCATAATCGATTCAAAACTGTATCTTATCAACTTTTTAGTGGTAATCGTTGAATTTTTTTCTTAGATGTAGGCATTCTTATAGCTTTTTTCCATATTATTTAAAATTTTATTCTCTTTTAATTCAAAAAATGATAAAGAGACACACAATGGCAAATATAGCAATGCTAATTGTTTGACTTAACAAAAAGCCAGCATTCCGATCACTGGTGGATTAACTAATCTCTAAATTGTGACTCTCATACCTATTCAGTTAATAGTGGTACAGTAGCGGTCAGAAGTGGTGACCTAGATTCTAAAGACTTGCAGCCATTCGTGGTGCTTACGACCTTTTTAAATTTTATTAAAATTTGGGTCCTAGTTTCAAACCCACAAAGTCAATTACACTTAATACTCATAATTACCATAATTTTGAGGCTTTTTATATTTCATTAGGAAATAAAACCGCAAAAATTAATAACCTAATTTATTTTAACACCATTGTAAATTATACAGGGTTATTGGTAATTCACTGACACTGCGTAAACTGAAGGTTCTGCCCATCATCACGAACACGTTAGTGAAGCCGTCAGGTCTTTATTCTTAATTTTTTTATCTCCTCACTTGCAAAATATTGTCCGAAACCTAATTAATTACTAAATACCAATCTCCCACTTCTATTTAGATACACATCATCATCATTGGCTTATTTTACATCTACGCAAGATGATTAAGTGCCATTAGCCTAGCTGGGAGACAGCTGAACACACACACACTGATAAATTCAGGGCAGAGCCGTTTTATGTTTAGTTCAAAGAAAACCTCTTTAATGAACGATTTTTGAATGGAGGGGGTACATACTAGTATCATTCCATTTCCACCAATTTTAAGAATTGAGACCTGGCGTCTTCGCGGTCGTGTTCATGATAATGGGCAGAACCTGCAGTTCATATAGTGTCAGTGAATTACCAATAACCCTGTATATTAAAACCGTTTGTCATAAGTATTCTATTACATTTCTCATATGCATACCCTGTAACATAAAGTAATAATGTTGAGCTGAAATTTGGAATTAGATTAAACTTACTATTAAAATCGTAGTAAACTAGTAACCTTCAAGTGAGTATAATCTTTGAGGTGTCTCCAATTAGGACCGCAACTGTACATACTTACCTGTGCCGCCGCCGTGGCGCTCGCGGAGTGAGAATCGACAACTCTAACTCTTCTTCCCGTGGATGTCGTAAGAGGCAACTGAGGGAACCTATCAGAGGAAGGATAGCTTCCTTATCTGTATTGTTAACACCTACTGCGATTTTCAATCCACCTGTCCAAACAAGGGGGATTTTGTCCCCACCCTTGGTGTGGTGATTCGGCCAAATCGGGAAGCCAGGTGGCGCAGCAGTCGTTGTAAAGTAAAAGAACTGCCAGCTTATGTTACCTATATTATCTCAAACTAGGTTGACCGATCGAATCCATACTTTTATTACACTAATATTATAAATGCAAAAGTTTGTCCTCTTCACGCCAAAACTACTGAACGGATCAGGCTGGAATTTGCATATTGGTAGTCCTGGGCCTCCAATAAAACATAGGCTATATTATCTATTAGATATTTTTAACCCATAAATCAGTTCCTATGCGATAGAAATAACCTTTAAATGTTTCCATAGAAACCACTCGTGCGAAGCCGCGCGAGTAATCTATGTGTCTCTCTTTCAGTCTCTCTTCTGTTACCTTTTCACGCCTAAACAGCTGAACGGATCTCAGTGAAATTTGGCAGAGAGGTAAATGTTATCCCGGTTTACTAATTTTAATAATGTTACTGCATGTAACTAATGTTAACTAATATTAATAATAATTTTAATATTGTATGTCCGAAAAGACGAACTGTTGAACAATTTAAAAGAAGTTCTTACGAACAACTATGTACACAGTTTGAACAATAAATGTTTCTTATTCTTATTCCCGGGACGATTAAAAAGCGCGTGCAAAGCTGCGGGCAGTGGCTAGCAATCCCATACCTTGAACGCAAAATAATAGTTTTATCAAATTATAATTGAACAACGCTCACAACATATCTACACATTGGCAATTTTCTTAAATCTGAGAGAACGTATGAAATTATAGTTACATTTTGACCTCAGGGTCAATCACCTTTACCTAGCAACATATCATAGATATTTGCAACAAAGTCTTACACACACATAATTAAGTCGGTTAGCAATTTTCTTAAATCCTATTTGAAAGAACGTATGAAACTATAGTTACATTTTGACCTCAGGGTCGATCACCTTTACCTAGCAACATATCATAGATATTTGCAACAAAGTCTTACACACACATAATTAAGTCGGTTAGCAATTTTCTTAAATCCTATTTGAAAGAACGTATGAAACTATAGTTACATTTTGACCTCAGGGTCAATCACCTTTACCTAGCAACATATCATAGATATTTGCAACAAAGTCTTACACACACATAATTAAGTCGGTTAGCAATTTTCTTAAATCCTATTTGAAAGAACGTATGAAACTATAGTTACATTTTGACCTCAGGGTCGATCACCTTTACCTAGCAACATATCATAGATATTTGCAACAAAGTCTTACACACACATAATTAAGTCGGTTAGCAATTTTCTTAAATCCTATTTGAAAGAACGTATGAAACTATAGTTACATTTTGACCTCAGGGTCAATCACCTTTACCTCGCAACATATCATAGATATTTGCAACAAAGTCTTACACACACATAATTAAGTCGGTTAGCAATTTTCTTAAATCCTATTTGAAAGAACGTATGAAACTATAGTTACATTTTGACCTCAGGGTCGATCACCTTTACCTTGCAACATATCATAGATATTTGCAACAAAGTCTTACACACACATAATTAAGTCGGTTAGCAATTTTCTTAAATCCTATTTGAAAGAACGTATGAAACTATAGTTACATTTTGACCTCAGGGTCAATCACCTTTACCTAGCAACATATCATAGATATTTGCAACAAAGTCTTACACACACATAATTAAGTCGGTTAGCAATTTTCTTAAATCCTATTTGAAAGAACGTATGAAACTATAGTTACATTTTGACCTCAGGGTCGATCACCTTTACCTAGCAACATATCATAGATATTTGCAACAAAGTCTTACACACACATAATTAAGTCGGTTAGCAATTTTCTTAAATCCTATTTGAAAGAACGTATGAAACTATAGTTAAATTTTGACCTCAGGGTCAATCACCTTTACCTAGCAACATATCATAGATATTTGCAACAAAGTCTTACACACACATAATTAAGTCGGTTAGCAATTTTCTTAAATCCTATTTGAAAGAACGTATGAAACTATAGTTACATTTTGACCTCAGGGTCGATCACCTTTACCTAGCAACAAATCATAGATATTTGCAACAAAGTCTTACACACACATAATTAAGTCGGTTAGCAATTTTCTTAAATCCTATTTGAAAGAACGTATGAAACTATAGTTACATTTTGACCTCAGGGTCGATCACCTTTACCTAGCAACATATCATAGATATTTGCAACAAAGTCTTACACACACATAATTAAGTCGGTTAGCAATTTTCTTAAATCCTATTTGAAAGAACGTATGAAACTATAGTTACATTTTGACCTCAGGGTCAATCACCTTTACCTAGCAACATATCATAGATATTTGCAACAAAGTCTTACACACACATAATTAAGTCGGTTAGCAATTTTCTTAAATCCTATTTGAAAGAACGTATGAAACTACTAATACTTCAATGCTATGGCAAAAGAAGTTGATTTGTATAACACTTCCCCCAGTCACAGTTTAAGCGTATGTGGTAATCACTTCTTTATTTCCTTCCTGACCTCACATTATTCCTACATTGTTTGTCCACTATTCTCTTCAATATTCTTTATACTATTTGTGAAAACTTTAAATTGGCCGTCATTATATTTATGCTTAAATTTTTTTCATGTTTAGCCGTAAGTTTTCTTAAAATAAACAAATAAAATAAAAAATAAAACTAAGTACATTTTGACCCCCGGGTCGATCACCTTTACCTAGCAACATATCAATAGATATTTGCAACAAAGTCCGGCAGAAATCGTAAACAAATTAGGAAACCCCTAGTCCTTTCTCTACTTAATGCCAGTTTACAAGGTCGTCCACATTTGTTTCTATTTCTATTACAAAATCCACTTGGACTGTATGATCGTAGGCTGCCTATTTTTACCAGGTTAATCCATTTGCAAGGCCTTGTCTAATTCTTAATACCCATAAAATAAATTTACTTTCTACTAACATTTCGCTTGCGACATATTATTGTTTTCTTCAGTTGACATAGTTAAAAAAACAATAATTTATCATGTTTGATGAGCAGATCATCAAAAATTATATGTGATTGATATTTAGTCATTTATTTAATTATTAATTAGAACGACGAAAACGCCAATTAAACTAATTAGTTATAATTACGTGCAAACAATGAATCTTTTTAAACTGTACATTGTTGTACATTGAAATTATATAAATTAAATAAAAAATTATGCGTGATTAAATTAGACCGATTGAACTGTTAAAGCTAATAAAATGGCCGCATACATGTTATTTATTATGAAACAGGACACTTAGACAAATAAAAAAAGGTGCTGTAACATAGTGTCCTTAAGCGTCAGTTTTCTGATATTCACAAATGAAAAAAAATACCAGTAAGAAAATACCTATTGCTCTACTTTTTTTATGTGAATATCTCAGAAACCTGACGCTTTAGGACATTATGTTATGGGACATTTTTCATTTATAAGTGTCCTCTATCCCAATAATATACGTTATCGTGAGCGGCGATTTTGAAAAAAAAAACAGTGTTATAGTCGGCCAATCAAAATCTTCAAACCCGTTTGATCGTGTCGACGCGGGTTACCTACATGAGAAGTTAGCCGTAACGTAACTAATGAGGACTCTCATTCCTTTAAAATTTATCCATACGCTGCTCTACATCCATAGTGTAAGGATTATGGCAATGGCATTATCCCATAATGTTAGGTAAGGAACCAATACGGTGCATAATAGAGGAGATATATGTCCATGTCCAAGTCCAAGTGGACATATGTGTGTGATGTGTGGTTGTTAAGGAGGTAGAGCAGCATGAAAGGAAGGTCAAAATAAAGTTTTTTTTTTTATAATAATATGATGAATGCCATTCTTACTTAGTAAGCTTAGTAAACTACCTTATTAAAGATCATGTCAAAAATTATAGGTGAAGACGGCATGCAAAAAAAAAATCATGAGTGAGTAACATTATAGATAAAATGTTAGTATACGTAAATTTACGTTATAAATTATTTTAATGTTACTACAATAAAATAATTTATAACGGGATATTTACCATGATCAGCTTTCCTGGAAAGCTCAAAACTCCAATCATGGTAAATATCCCGTTTTATATGATTTTAATGGTAATAACCATGATGGATTTAAAAGTTTTATTTAGTAACATAGAGATAAAAACTAAATTAACGTTTTATCCTTAAGTTACTCGGTCATGATTGCTTTTTGCATGATGTCTTCATTTATAATTTTATTGTAAAAACTCACACGTAAAAATTTTCTATTAATATTCTATTGATTGTAATCGTATTTCTTTTAAAATCGTGTTCCAATTTACATATGGATAGAAGTTTGAACAACACCCATGTAACAATTTGTTACATGCGGTGTTTTATAATCTTCTATCTATCCTCCTCACATTTCATAAATAAACAAAAAATATGTAGAAAAGGGTGCGCAGCTTGCTCAAACCGTCCATAATTTCCGTAATGGGCAAGACGTGACGGATAACAGATTTCGGTTTGGTTTTCGCAACATCCTTTTCTTAGCTAGGCCACAACATAACGTATACAAATATACACTTAGTACAAGTAACGTTTACACTTCTGTACTTGTTTTTTTAGTAGATAAAGTGATTCAAAGGGAAGGTTTATATGTATAATACATGCATAATACAGTAGAGAAACACTGATAATTTTAGTGGTTTCTAATGTGATGTCGTATATAAAAACATTCTTTTGCGCTTACATGCAAACGCTGGCTGAACCCTACGAGATAGATCAAAACAATATACTACAGTATTGTACACCTTAAAAAGGTCTACAAAAAAGTCCGCGATGGTACGAGTAAGTATATGTCTATCTCTTAGGGATAACCCACAATTACCATTTTTTATCCTTAACTTTTAACTAGAAATAATGTCTTATTTACGAAGCGATTTCAAGCAATACAGCATTAATCCTTATCCAATTTAGTACCATAAATACATTGTGCATTTAATATCGATTAATATGGCCCTTTACAGCAATTAATTTAGATAAATATTTTCGAAGATATCACAGCTTTAAAATGCAGGGACATAGCGGTTGCAGCGGTACCGGCCGGGGGGCCGATTCTGTAACATATTTAGTTACAGCATTGCACCCGTGCGAAGCCGGGGCGGGTCGCTAGTTGTCAATAAAGTACCTTTATTTCCTAGTTTGACTTATAAAATTTGAATTTTGTGACGTGTTTTGAGATTCCGAAGAGATTGTGTAAGGTCTAAAGGAAATAAAGCACTTTGATATTTGTCTAAAAGGTCTATTTTTGACGTGGAAATGAATCAACTGTTAAATTGGTTTTCCGATTCGCAACACACTCCTTTTGCCGTGACTCACCTTGCGTTTTGACACCGGTTTTTCCATGTCTCTTTAATCTGGGCCTACTATAGTTGAAGTCTATGCAAATGATTAACCTTTCTATGTCGCGATTGCCTCACTCGAATATTAATCGTGATGAACTGCAATACATTTGCGATAGTGTGAAATGTCCGGTCTAGCTAATTTTAGTTTTATTTTGATGTTCCAACAGTTTTTGTTCAGTAGTACAATCAGCCAGCAGATAATGTTTTTAAAAGAGGCCGTAGTCTTATTGAATGTTCCAAAATTAGGCCAAAGTCACAATGGTTTTCTTTAAAAGGGACTGTTAGGATCTAGTGTGAATAATCATTTGTTCGAATTCTGATATCACTGTGTAAGGAGACGGATAGGTAGCAATTATGAAGATCAAATCTATGAAATTTATGCACAAAGAAAATTACAATCAAATAATAGAAATATTTAGAACTAGTATTTACAATTGAGCTAACTGCAGACTGTCACCATTTGGGAACGCTTCCGACTGGTATTGATATGGATCAGTAGAGCTACCTTTAGATTGTTTTCAACAATCTATGATAGAATAGCTATCATAGCTCTGGTAAAATGCAGTACAACAATCAAAAAACATATACTACAAACAATCATATAATGCCCGAACAGAAGTGTAAACACGAGAATCGGAAATGACACGAAGTGATGTGTGTCAATAGCCAATAACGTTAGGTAACGTAATCAAGAGGTTGACGGAGATCGGTGATAGCTGATTTATTCTTGTACCTCTATCTATGTTATTCCGGGTCAAAATAAAATTCACAGTAGCAGCCCGGAATTAGGAAGTTGCCTCGGAAGGTACGTTAAGCTGTTGGTCCTGCGCCTAACCTAACCTAACCTCTCCCCGGTCGGGTGGGTCTGCCGTCCCATCGGATTATGAGAGTGAGGGAATAGATAGTGCTCCTTTGTTTGCGCGCACACTTGTGCACTATAATATGTCCTGCGCACTTGGCTAGTCTTCGTTGAGACTGGCCACCGTGGCCGAAATTCGGCTAGGAGGGTATCATGATCATTATCACTCCGGGTCAATGCACGGTTTAGCTATACCATGGCCGAACCATGACCGTGCCTTGAACGTATGAGGCACTGCGAAGATATTTTGATGTTTTTACAGAAACGAAAATCGAGTCCGAGATCCTTTATATTTTCACTGTTTTTTTTTTAGTTTTGTGGGACAAATTGTAATCCCAGCCGATCCCGGGATCATTTTCTAGACAAAACAAAAAGAAGCATCAGAATCAGCCCACAATTGTCTGAGAAATCGGTGATCATACCTACTTACCTAAAAAAACATTAATGCAACCTAAAGTAGAAAAAGGAAGATCCTTTTTCGAAGTCGGAAAAGAAATACCTATCACAATCACAAAGTCTTCTAAACCGGTTGAACGGTTTAGTTATCGATGTTTAAGAAATTCAACAAGCGATGACGATCACCAGTTTCATATATCTAGGTTGTATTAAGTAAACCAAACAGTAGAATTTAAGCTTCAGCTGTTTAAATTCGACCACACATTTGCCACCACCAAGTTTTTTATGGTCTTCTGGAAGAAATCTCTGCAAGGGTTATCCCTTGCAGAGATTTCTTCCAGAAGACTGCTTATTGCAGGATACGATAGTTAATCTTTAAGAACTTCCTGTACCAACCTTAGAGTAATCTTTCCTGCAATAAAGCTTTTTTATTTTAATACTATTTTAAAATCTTTTATAATTTGATACAGGGTTTTATATGATATACCACCTTATTTCCTCCCAGGTGTGACAAATACCAGTAAAGTCCACAATAATTTGTAAGCGTGAGAACCAATCAAAAACATAATGCTAAGTTTACTAAGGTTGGTAAATCTCCAAAGAAACGGTCTCACAGGCGAAACCACCTACTTCCCACTCGATCTAGCCGATACGTAGGTATAGATAGATATAATAAGGTAACAGATAGGTTCTTTCACACGTTACAAACCATGAGAAAATTAAGACTTAAAACGGATACCTAATTAATCAATTAATTATGTGTAATCATGAGAATTATTAATTTTATGTCTTACAAAGATTTTTGACGGTTGTATGCATGTTTTCGATATATACTTATTATAGTTGTTTAGTGGGAACATATAAATCGGCTACATATATACATAGGGTGCAAACCTCATCATAACCTCCATTGGTAGTCGGGTGTACACTTTATTGTCAATTTCCAGTACGTAACAAATTATTGCATTATACATATACACGAGTTTATCCTATTACTCCCGATGGACTCGAATCAGAACCGCTATTTGTGGCGTTGTATGGGGAAGGCCGTGTGGTGCCGCCTTAGAATTCGCACTACCCCAACTCTTCCCAAAAAATGTAGCAGACGGACAGACATAATTAATTTTGCTTTTATAATATTATACTAGCGGCTTATCACGTTTTTGTTATTAAAAAGTACCCTTTATGTTATTCTAAGTCTTTTATATGTGTTTGAGGGTTCCTCTTTATCTTTGTGTGCAAAATTTCGACACGATCCGTTAAGTATTTTAAGCGTTATTCTTCACAACGCAACTGCATAAACTTTCGCCTGTATAATATTAATTGGGTTTTGGATTTTCAGCTTTTTATTTGATTCATCATACATAACACACCTCTACTCTAGAATCTTCTTGTACTAGGTAACTCTTTCACATCCTCATTTCCAAGGTTGCATGACTCAATATTTCCACTTGTTCAACAGACGGATGTTTCCACTCATATCTCCCAAAATAAACATCTATTACGACAGTTGTTTCGTTTTATTTTCAATACATCTCAGGATATTATCACTGTTGCCACAGAACGCATTATTACATAAGCTGCTACTTTGTGTACGATTTTGCTTTAATTTCGTATTATTATTAATGTGAATGAGGCATGACCAATAACTCTTGTGAGCCAGTGACCGTCGCTGCTGACATAGAAAACTACACTTGTTTTACAGCTCTTGCCAAAAGACATGAGTTTTCGCAAAACGAGACACTGTTTCTTACGATTTGCCACGCGCTACGCATTTTATGTTGTCATACAATAATTTGATGATCTTTATTCACAAAGAAAATTACCATTAAATAAAAGAAATAAATTAGAACTAGTACTTACAATTGAAACAATTGAGCGAACTGCAGACTGTTGCAAACAATCTAATATTCAGGAGAGAGTTTATCTGCGCTCTTTTAAAATACGCATGCTTCAATTACCTGTCCACTCTACTTCCTTCTTCGCCAAGTTACAACTACACCATAAAAACTACATAAAAAACACTAACAAATAAGAAAACTTATTGCTACGAAAATGAAGGTACATACATTATATAATGTTACAAGGGCAGAAACCCTTTGCAATTTGTTACACGCACATTTTGTTGAATCTTGTTGGAGGAGGTTTTGCGCGGAATTGTTACTAAATATTATTTTATCCTAATATTATATAGAACTAGTATTTACAATTGAAACAATTGAGCTAATTGCAGACTGTTGCAAACAATCTACAGGTAGCTCAACTGATCCATATCAATACCAATCGGAAGCGTCCCCAAGACGCTGGCTGCATTGCCCCGCTGTATGGCAATGCTGATGCGCTGACTTTTGACGATGGTAAGAGGCCCGACGGTATGACACTAGTCCCATGGGAGTTGGGGAGGCCCATAGTGTGGGACGCTATATGCGATACATACGTCGACACACTAGCGCTTCCCATCTTCCGAGGACATCCGTGAGGGCGGGTGCGGCGGCAGATTTGGCCGAAGATCTCAAGAGGCGCAAATATGCAGGTCTCGAGTCGAGACTCTCGACAGCCTACACATTTGGAGTCGAGACCCTAGGTTAGTGGAGAAAACCTCTTGGGGTTTTTAAAAAAAATTCTGAGCGTCTGGTCGACGCGACGCGTGACCCAAGAGCTGGTCAGTATCTGGCACAGCGCATCAGCATTGTTATAATGTTATGTTTGTTGTATATTTTAAGCGTAATTTATATTAAAAGTATTTTATTTATATAACCTTCATGAGCAGACCGATCCCCTAGTACTATACAATGAATGATCCTATCCATCCACGGTTGTCTGGTATAGTTCTACAAATTTACGGTATTAGGATTGTTCCCTTTACTTGTGCTGACCTTGCTTCTTGCCAAGTTGTATGATTCTAGGTCAGCGGGATATACATAATATATAGGTTTTGGTCCATGACGAGAATCAAAAGTATTTTTTTATTTTGTGAATAAACTCCAAATTTATGGTTTTCGGATTTTTTCCTCTACGTGTGCAAAACCTTGCTGCTCGCTAAATTTCATGATTCTGGGTCTACGGGAAGTAACCTATAGGTTTTGAGTGCTTGTGATTCCATAGGAAATTTCAAAATATTCGGACATAAACGGCTGTAACTTTTGATTGCGTTAATTTAGAAGTTTTATTTAGATCGCGGCTCCAAGAAGTTACAGATTTGAGTAGGTACTTGATGTTGATTTCAACTCGATAACTCCACGCGTTTCTGAGAAAAGGGGGTTGACAGACGGACAACAAAAGATCCTATAAGGGTTCCTTTTTTCCTTTTGTGATACGGAACCCTAAAAACATAGTAGTAAGCAAAAACAAATTTTAAAATATTTGTCCGTCTGCTTGTTTGTTTTGGCTAATCATCGATACGGCAGGTGGCGGCTGGACCAAATTGGACAAAAATTTCACTGGCAGACTACGGCTACTTTTATTTAAGAAAAAGATTTAGGTTTTCGAGCAAAAAAAAACATGAATTCTACGCGGGCGAAGCCGTGGGCACAATAGTCATAAGATTGAGTCATAGATTTTTTTGCCTTCTTTAGACACTTCACGACAGTCACCGCGTTTTGGACGAACAGCTAAAAAATCACTATGTCTCTCCAATCTTTTAGGCAGTCTAGAGAAAAAACAAACTGGTTTTACCTGTTCCATCGAAAAATGTAATAGAAAGGTCCCCCACAATAACCACAGGCTACAAAATACCAATAGGTCACACCACACTCGCCACTTATCCTGTCACGTCACGTTGTACAGTCGGCATCAGATAGATCAATACCCTAACTTATTTTAAAAATCAAGGAAAATAAAATATATTTTTATATCTTGAATATATCAGGTGCTATCTTCTGCCCGCGGCTTCGCACGCGTATTTTCGGTAGTATAATAAGTAACCTATTATCAAATTTAAGCTATGTTCTAAATGTACACCAAATTTCATCACGATCTGTTCAGTAGTTTTGGAGATCATAGGTTACAAAAGTTCACATTTCACAAACTGTCGGTTTTCTAATATTAAGGAAGTACTAACCCGATATATTCAACGTTCGTTTGTTCCACCCTTAATAGTAAAAACTACATGGTCGTTTCGTAATTCGGATTTTAAGATAGCTTTCCAATCGAAATTTAGTAGTATAGCGATCTAGGATTACAGATTATTATACTACTTGGACTTAAAGATATGTGGTCCAAAAGATACCGACCGAAAATATCTAACTTACAGAAGTTATTTTTTTAGCAAATTACCTACTGCACCAGAGAAACCATGTTGATCTTAGAACACAGTGTTTACATTATTATATTAGATACGACGACCTGTCAGTAATTTAAAAGAGCGTCAAGGAGATCCTTTTTTTATACTTATTCAAACTGCTCAGTGGATCATATAAGTCACGGAATTAGAAAGAACAGATTTAAGTGGCCAGTAGTTGGCATCGTAAATTGAGATTTAAATTTGTATGTGAATGCTTCGATGCCATCGAGCGATTTGCTTGGCAACATACCTAAATATAAACACCCTTTTTATAAAAATTACAAAATTGCTGCTAAGATAATTATTTAGAACACTTTATAGTCCTAGCTCAATAATGTGGTTACTCTGAGTGTCTTCTTCTTCTTTTATATTTGGCTCTGCATCATGGTTTGACACAATTCTGCCACTGTCAGTTTTCAATTGCGCATTTTTATGCGATGATATAAGGTGGTTGAGTTTGTACAAAATAATTGATAATTTAATCGATATAAATGAACTGACAAGTGACATATTTTTAGACACTGACTGTACACTATTACGCAATGTGATTGGAGATTCAATTCTATGTTGACTTATGGTATACGCTGATGGTATTGATGGGAAATAAATTGCTTCTGTGACCCATGAAAACGTTTTGTAGTGTTAGATAGACGATTTATAAAATTATAGAGGTAGGTAGGCATATCTTCTGCCTGCGGTTTCACACGCGCTTTTCCGAGACAAGAATATATAATAATGCTGGACATATTAATAAAAAGAAGGCGGTCATTCACCTGCACCACAGAGGTCATCTGCTATTCCTTCTAATATTTATAAATCCGTCTGTAAATATAAGAACCTTACCTATGTAGCTTTTATGGCCAATTGGCCAGTTAGCCAATAGGCCATAGCCAATCATGCGCTTACTAGCGCCAAGACAAGCCAATTACTTTCCCATCGCGAATGGTTTGAATATCAATTACTTCATTAGTATCTTTATGGCACGGTGTGACTGCGCCCGAGAACAATTAATTCAAATGTTGTACACAAACGCAATGTAAATCGGATGGCACCATTTACACCGAGTCGAGTGTCTTGATGAGTTTTTTGAGACGTATCATAAATTAATTTTGGAATCATTATTGAATAGACTTGGTTTAAATTTAGAACGGATCTAAATGCACCGACTAGGATAAACGCTGTAATGTGGAAGTTTACACAGTCAGTGGTCTTTTTCGGCTGTTGCAAAAACTAAATTATACAAGCGATCCTCTTTTGTTTTTCGTATACTGCTGGACTGGATTGGTGACGTCAGCGTGGATAATTGTATGAAAAAACAAAAGACAATTATTATTTATTATTATTATTTATTTAGTTTCAGAACATGGATTCAATTATCTACCGTTCTAGATGCGACAGTATTAACTTTTGAAATGTTGAGTAGACCAAATAGCTATTTATGTGTTAGACTCAAATACTCTCTAGGTCAGATTATGCATCTATTTAAATTTTTGTATAAATTTAGCTTCACTTACTACAAAAATATGCAAGTAGCACAGTTGTTTGAATTAAAATGTGCCTATTTATTTTCATTACATAAAGATAGTTGCATCAAGATTTCTCTAACAAGGCCTTAGTATGCAAATTTTGACTTTTTACAGGAAAAATCCTTGTGAAACCCCATTGTTATTTTGTAAACCACAATTTTATATAATTTTTACTCACCTCACGTCCAAAATCAACATAAAAGGTTATTGTGAGGCTTATTGCTTATTCAATGGCATTCGTAAAAATAAAAACAAATGAAGAAAGATGGACCTAAGTAGGTACTTAACCACATAAAAAAATAATAGCCGATTATCAGCCAGTAGGTGCAATACATTTTTCTTGGATGTTTATGAGAAGAAAAAAAAATTGGGTCAGTTTCTCTGAATTTCTCTAAAATATTAACATACCTACACTACCTACGTGTTATGATGGTCATTTGACGATACTCTATCACTAACCATTGGTTGTATGATCAAAGTGTATTTTTGCTAACCGGCCCGTTGGCTCCATTCGCTAACAGCTCATAACATCTCCATCTAGGACTCCAAGTAGTAATGAATATCATTCACGATCGAGTGACGTAATTACACTCATTCGTATTCACATGTCAATCGGTTGCAGCGTGGTGCGTGCGATCTTGTACACTTGCGAGCCGAAATCGACGGCAATGAAACGACCTTGTGGTGCTCGCAAGTGTAATATTGATTGATATTAATTAGGTTGTGATTGTGATGCGATGTGAGTTTGATTTTGCTTGACAATGAATCTCGGTCGTGAAATATTGCAATGCGTTTAAATCTTTTGTATGGCTTTGCTTAAACGGTTCTTGTGGAATACATAATTGACCCTTTGTTATTCGTTTTCATTTGAGAGTTTATATTGTTGACTCATTGTGAAGGTTCTATGCTTTGACCATACATAGGTAAGGTACCTACTGATTATAACGGTTTTCAACTTTTATGGCACAAAATGTCAGTTACAATTGTCGGGCTCTGATGTTTTGCATTTACTTTAGTTTATTTCTGTGATTATTCATAATATAATGAAGAATAAAGAAATTAAGTATTATGACTGTTTTGACTTGATCTAAAAATAATATATTTATTATAATAATCATAATGCTGGACAATACACACAACATCATCTAGCTCAAAAAATCAGCAGCTTTTATAATAATAATAAATAATTAATCATCTTGCCCCAAGCTAAGCAGAGCTTGTGTAATGGGTACTACCTCCTTTACTTGACTTGACTCTTTTGCACGAAAACTTCTGCCAAAAACACCTATTAAACTTTAAAACCTTTGATCTTACACTCCACCCCTTAGAAAAAACCTTAAAGGACCTTTCAACCGCTCACTAAAAGCCATCCTTTTCCAGTGGAAGCTCAACTACCCTCTGCGCAAATCGCACGTGCGCCGCCAGCGAGCCATCCCCCCCTCCACCCCGTTCCCCTGCGAGGAGTCCCTGCGATGGGGCCGGAGCGCGGAGGTACCCACGTCCGTGCATCGACTGCGGCCTGGGGATATCGAGGTGAGGAACAGAGTCGGTAGCAAGCCACCGAAGTTAAGCAACGTCGGGCTTACTAGCCTGAGCCCGTAGGTACTCGAAAACGAAATAAAAGTTTCTGATTCGTTTTCGTGCAAACGCTTGCAAGCGACATAAGAGTTGGTTTTGCACGACAACGAAAAAGAAACGCCGATTTTCTTTTTCCAATTAGTCCCCCTGTGCACAATACTAAATCGAATTATGTTTCCGTTAACTAGATTTAAGACCTACCATCTTCACAAACGTGTTCGTGATGATGACCGGAACCTGCAGTTCGCGTTGTGCCAGTGAATTACCAATAATCCTGTATATTTGAGCGGTTTTTATTTTTTTTACTAATTGTTAAAACCTTAAATTTAAGTTCTAATTAATTCCTATTATTTGATTGTTCTCTTTGTGAATAAAGAATTGAATTTAATCGTTACATATTAGTTTTGTCTGATCTTAGGTGGTGGCAGCCATTGGTGATTCGCTGGTTGCCGGAAGCGGAGCTTTGGAAGAGTTTGCACTTGGAGCATTTGTGGAGTATCGAGGAGTTTCTTGGTGTGCAGGTGAGATATTTAACCTTATCTTCATCATCAGCCTGTATACGTCCACTGCTGGATATAGGCCTCCCTCAAACGACGCCACAATTAGCGGTCCTGAGCCACCTCCATCAATCGACTTCCTTCGACCGCTACAATGTCGTCGGTGCATCTAGGGGCAGGTCTTCCACTACTCCGTTTGGCATTGCATCACGGTCACCACGATCGATCGCGTCGATCGGTCGCGTCGATTTAATCTCACACTTTTCGAAATAAAAAGACTATGAAAACTTAACATAAAGTGAAAACGATAACAGAAAACAACAAGGTACCACTAAAGACAAAAATAAAAACTTTTGCAACTCAAAATAGCACATGTGCAGAGAAAAATAAAGAATGAATGAAATGCAAATAATGAAATGAATAATGATGCTAGAGCAAATTCGAGTTTAACGGTCCAGAGACGAATGAACGAAAGCTGACACAAAAGTAAAATTGAGTTTATGCGTTTTACTCCTAGGATACTAGTCGGTATATATTCTACCACCATTTCTTTGATTTTATACTTAGGTAACCCTTAACTTACAAAAAATATTTAGGATTTCATAATCGAGTAAGTATAGGGAGGTGTATGATGATAGTACAAGGGGACAATAGAATAGCCACTACGGAGTCTACTGTACAAAATAAGTTGCTAAACCTACGAATCTAGATTTGATCTGTTGATTATATCCAGGAGCTTGCCTAGAAGAACAACGAGGTACCTATGAATCCATATTTGATCTGTTGATTATCCTGGATTTTATGTAAACTAAAAGATCCAGGAGTTTGTTTTGTAATCTCTATTTGCTGATTCGCTATATTTATAAGAGACAGAGTCTCAAGACTGGAAATACCCCGTTGTAGACTACCTACATTATAATTTCAATAATCGTATCAATATAAATCAGGGCGTACAAGTGAAATAGATACAAAATCCGATAAACCTGTTGTGGCATGCGTGCTGATATGATCGCGTTTTCATTGATGATGATTAGATACGTATAAACTCCAATCTAAATTGATTTGTGTCGGTAACCTCACGTTACTGACCAACAATGCAATACACCGGTTTTAAAGATGCCAATTTAAAAGAATATAAGTTTGCATTTGGGCTAGTTATAATGAGCCTGAAAATTTAGCGCGATTGCACAAAGTTAGTACAATGTACATATAGGAACGGTGCTCTGAAACATATGAAATGAAATAAAATGACACTTGTTTATTTCTCATTATCCACAATAAAGCCAAACATTGAAAATTAAAACCATTTAGAATGATACAAAGAGGTTATGAAAAAAAAATGAAATAACAATAAGTTGCTTAAATATACGTAATAAATATATTAATGTGGTAGAGAAATGGCCCATAGCTCAGCTTTATGCTCCAGCATGTCACCATACTGTAGCGCTGGTAGATATTCTGCTCAGGGCTGCATTTAGGTCACGGATACTTTGGTATAAAAAAATTAAAATAAAAAAAAAAAATATTATTGAAACATACAACTATTAGACATACATAATCAGACGATCATCAGCAGGGCTATTCAGACTCTCCGTTATCGAGTCATCGTCAAGGACTTTGACACAGATTCGCGCGAAATTCAAGTATTTTAGCGGTTTTTAGTATTTTCTGCGTTCTGCAAGTCGACGTCGACCGACAACGTCTGTAGATGTTTTTAACCTTTTCTAATTTTCCATTTGTTTTTTTTTTCTTACATACTTTGTGAAATTTTAAGGATTTCCATTGCTCAGCTTAGTGAAACTGGACTAACCCGTGTTTTAACACCTTACACTGAAAAAAAAAAAAGTCCAACTAAAACGCATTTTATCTTAGTTGTCGTCAAAATAGTTGGATTGATAAATATCTCATTCAATATAAACAAGAATGCATGGTAGCTGCAACATATCGAATTGGTTTAAAACAAAAAATAGGCACATCATTGACATATCAATGCTCTAAGTTAAAATAAATATTCACTTTGTTATATTAAACATTTATTTGCACGGGGTTAGCAAACAACTTAGTCGCATTTAATCTCTGAATTTAATTAAATAACAACACTTTATAAGGTCAATTCATTACTTGGTAGAAGGAGCTATTACGATTTAACTAAGTTCTCATAGTCACAGAAGACAAGATCTTATCAGGCTCATATGGATTCATGTGCGCGATCACATCAGACAAGATCTTAATCAATGTACACAATTTTATTTTTTAGTGTATCAACTGTGATCATGATCACCAATACGCCTGCAAAGCTTGTTGATTATGACCAGCCATACACAAGCCGAACGTTTGGGAGAGGCATGTTCAGTGGACGTATGTGTGACATTTAAAATACTAAAACCCGTAGCTACTAAAACCAAAACCCCACTAATACCTACCCGCTAAAACCCTTAGCGTGTAAATGCCATTATACAGGGTTATTGGTAATACACTGACACTGCGTGAACTGCACGTCCTGAACATAATCACGAACACATCCATCAAGACGCCAAGTCTTAATTCTTAATTTTTTTTGTAAATCACCTCTGAAACAAAATTAACAAAAAACACGTTTGTTCGCAATGAATTACTAAACATCGATCTTCCACTCCCACACCCACTTGTTATTCAGGGCAGAGCTGTTTTTATGTTTAGTTTCTGATAAAGCCTCTTGAAAAGATCAATTATTGAATGGAAGGGGTACCAACTCACCTCTCCTCACCTCAACAGCCTGTATTGGTCCACTGTTGAACGCAGGCCTCTCCCTGCTAAGCGCCTTGTTGGTTCTTATCTCATGGGGATAATGCCCATAATCCCCTCGCTGGGCATGCGGGTTAGGGATCGCCGTTTTGTGGTAGAATTGTTCTGTAGGGGGTGCTGCTGCCCGCTCCGGTGGATATCCCTTAGTCGCCTCTTACGACACCCGCGGGAAGAGATGTGGTGGTGCAAATTCTAAGACGCCGGCACCACACAGCTGACTTTACCAAAATTTAAGAATAACTGGCGTGTCCGCAAACGTTTTCGTGATGATGGACAGAAACTACAGTTCACATAGTGTCAGTGAATTACCAAAACCCTGTAGATACTGCTATAGGGAAGAGCCTAGTTTCAAGTGGCTCATGGCTCTTTAGCAGTGTAATGTTGTAGTGACGCAAATCTGCATTCATCGTGACAGGGATCACGAACGCTGACGGTTCTTCTGTTCGGGTGCTCACAGGTAATTCATCAAGCAGCTAGATGAATAGTACCAACTAGGTACTTACCCTCGCTTTTATGGGGTTGAGACCTCCGAGAAGATTAAGAGCAATGTTATGAAAGAACACCGTAAAATGTTAATTGCAAAGATTTTAAATCGTTCCGTAGTGAGACCGAGCCGTGTTGTTGTCAAGCGAAATGAGAGCTCGCTCAATAGGAATCAGTGTATTAGGTACTTATGTGTTTTTGTAATGACGTATTTTTTCACAAAAGTTCGGTTAGTGATATAAGTTTTAGTTAGTTAAATTATAAGTATCTGCGGATCGTGCCCGCCTCCTGGCCGTTTGTATTTGGGATTCAGGACGTTTTCGCAAACATTTACTTCATATAACACTGGCACTTTATTAGATCCCGTAACTTTCCGTATCGCAGTTGGATGCAAGGCTCACGAACAGCTTGGTCATTACGGATCAATCGTGTACTAGGGCCGCCAGTCGGATATCTCGCCATGGCAGCCTAAACGACATCATCCGGCGGGCCTTTGTCACCTCTAACGTACTAGCTATTCTCGAACCGAATGGTATCTTGGGTGACAATGGTAAGAGGTCCGATGGTATGACACCAGTCTCATGAGAGTTGGGGAAGCCCATTGTGTGGGACGCTACATGCATCGACACACTTACGCAATCCCATCTACCGAGGACATACGTAAGGTCAGGTGCGGCGGCATACCTATCTGGCCGAGGATCTCAAGAGACGCAAATATGCAGGTCTCGACAGAGCCTACACATTTGCTCCCCTAGGAGTCGAGACCCTAGGTCCGTAGGGTAGCGAGGCTCTTCGGGTTTTTAAAAAATTATCTAAGTGTTTGCGACCCGAAGAAAGCTGGTGTGTATCTGGCGCAGCGCATCAGCATTGCCATACCGCGGGGCAATGCAGCCAACGTTTGGGGACGCTTCCGACTGGTATTGATATGGATCAGTTGAGCTACCTGTAGATTGTTTGCAACAGTCTGCAGTTAGCTCAATTGTTTCAATTGTAAATACTAGTTCTAATTTATTTCTATTGTTTGATAGTAAGTATTTCAAAATTGTCAAAGTTATCCGACGACAACTGATTATTCAGATCGGAAAATAAAATTCAGGAAATGCAACATTTAAGCCTGGCTTAATTCCAGTGTTCAATATACAGTATTATTGCTCAACAATTTTTTTTTAAGATCTTTGTTGCGTGGTCCGATAGACGGATTTTAAGCTAGGACTTAAAATAAGTCCCTACTAAACTATTTTTTTTTTAATACCGCACGATTAAGAAAAGTGACAAACGAATTGTTAAATACAAATAAAAATATCAAAGCCAGGATTATTATCTATGTATACGTCAAAAAAGACCACCACGACACGTAAGTATGTTTCCGCCTTTAGCGTATGCTGTAGAAGTAGAAATTAAATGTAAATTGGTATTCCGTGTCTAAAATGTATAAAGTAACCTAGCCGTTTTCGCTTGTGTCGACAGTTTAAATATGCATGAAGTGCATTTGGATTGCATAGAAACTGGATTACGCCAGACTGTGACATAGCTGTTATCTTCAGACTGTGTCAACAATTATTTGAATACGCGTCGAGTGCGTCCGAAATTTAAATATTCAAGCGTCGTACATTGCATCATTGGATGCACGCCAATACGTCATTGATTCATTTCAATGTCTGACATAATCTAATGAAGATTTTGCCGGTTGGAGAAAAGTTGCTCAACTTACGATAAGAAGTTCTGAATTAAGTTGCTCAATATATAGTATTATATTATATGTGGGTCAAAATGACAGATCGCGATGTATCGCTTATTGCAGGTTATCAACTAGCGAATATTGTGAAAGTGTAGCCAATATGTGTGCGAATTCATCAACTTCCTAGGTTTGTTACTATAGGAAAACTTTGATTAGAGAATAGGTAAGTAGGTATCAAACTTTGGTGACCAACATTGAAATATAGCTCTCGCCTCTAATTATATAGAGTCGTTTAAAGGCCGTTATATTATGTTGCTTTCTATTGTGTATGTGATTTCTAGATTTTACCAACATACGTACAGTACATTATCAATAGGCGTACGGCAAAGGTTCACCTATGTATCTGCGTCAATGGCTGCCTCTCCATTGACGTAGAGAGGAGAAGAGCGGAGCTCAGCGGAAGCTCCGCATCAATGGACAGGCACAGTTTGCAAATCCGCTCCGCATTACGGGAGTAATACGGAGCGGATTTGCGGAGCTAGGGCACGCTCCGCTCCGCTTCCTCGATCCACGTTAACGGACAGACATCCTTCTGCAGATTATGCTATCGAAGCATACGTAAATGTGATGTTATTATGTGTATTGATTTTATTTAGTTTAATAATTAATTATTTTATCTGGTATTTATCGCGTAGGGGGCGACTCAGTCGCCCCGTGACCACGATCGCTGTAACAAGGTAGAAACTTAGGGGAAATAATAACAAAAGGTACATGATAAATACCTGATAAAGACATTAATAATGTTAACAAATCGCGAAAGTTTAAAAAGTTAGTTTAAGCCGTTGATTTTCCAATAAATAAATTAATTATATAGGTACCCAAATTTCTTACAAGCTGTGTTACCTTCCAGGCGGCGACGCGACATGGCGCGAGTTCCTAACCCTCCCCAACATCCTGAAGGAGTACAACCCCAACCTGCGAGGCTACTCGACCGGCACCGGCGAGTGGCTCACCAAGAACGCCAAGTTCAACGTGGCCTTCCCCGTGGCCTCCGATGAGGACGCGTACCGACAGGCCAAGGTGAGACACACACACTCGCTCCGGAATTCCAGGGATGTTTACATTTCTAACTACTTTCTGACCGGATAAAATGTGTCTTTATGTTAATCCAGGTCTAGAAAAACAACTATGCGAAATTTCAGCCCGATTCGTCCAGTAATTTTGGCGTGATTAAATATCAAACATCCATCCATCCAAATTTTCGCATTAATTTTTTTAAATGATAGGCTGGCTTAAATGCACCCACTTTCCACTGAAAAGAAAATACAGTCATAAGCTTTGAAAATTCAGCAAGGACTAACAAATACATAAGTACGTACTTAACTATTTATTGCGATCATAAAGTCTAACCGCAACGAAAGAGGCCTCATTGCACCCGTAATCGTATAAGACCAGCGTTGGTTGCTAGCGCTAGCAACCAATCCATGCTGAGGCAGAGGCCATTTTGTGCCTTCGGGCTTACATTTATAAGTATTTTTATTATTTTTTTAACTGTAGAAAGGTTGTAGGTCGACTTCACAAATAAATCTATTATATTCTTATTCTTAATCATAATAAACATTGCAGGACAATTCTACACAGCATCATATCGCCCCAAGAATGCAAATATCATTAATAAATTATGAAGTTGGTCTACAAAAGCTGCAAAGCAATCATTCCATACAAAAGATTTCAACGCGTTCAACCGTACCAACCCAAACTATAAAATAATTCGTATTTGTAAATAGCTTATAACAATGTTTACTTCAAATATTTGTGCTGTGAAATTTTTTGTCATAACTCACTTCGTCAGGTAAATAATATAGGTACCTCAATAGTCTATCGTAAAAAGAGGAAAAGGTCTGCACACACTACAATCATGGTCACCGGGAAAATGTTGTAAAAACACGTATTCTTACTGCAAATATACGCTTTGGACATGGTCATTACACACTCCAATTGTCGGTCAAGAGCTTGTAAAGTGTCATCAAACACGTAAACTGGGTAAACGTGGGTAAACAATGAATTAAGATCACTCGTTACGTAACAGAGATGTGATGTGACTGTAGGTATATAGATATAAGCTTTTATTCACAAAGAAAATTACATTCAAATAATAGAAATAAATGAGAACTAAGTATTTACAATTGAAACAATTGAGCTAACTGTATACTGTTGCAAACAATCTACAGGTAGCTCAACTGATCCATATCAACACCAGTCGCCGCGTCCCCAAGACGCTGGCTGCATTGCCCCGCTGTATGGAAATGCTGATGCGCTGTGCCAGATACTGACCAGCTCTTGGATCACGCGACGCTGCGACCAGACGCTCAGATAATTTTTTAAAAACCCGTAGAGCCTCGGTACCCCACGGACCTAGGGTCTCGACTCCAAGGATATTAGTACATTAGGAGACACTCAATATCATTAGTTGAATACATTAGTATTTAGATTAAATAATTTTTTTCACACAAGTCATTTGTAAGCAATAACCTTTACCTATACCTAAGCTACCTTACCAGAGGAAGAGCCGGAAAGGGGGTCCGTATCTTGGACTAAATATCTAAATCTTTATGTAGCCAGTACGTCTAGATCGCGATAGGGCAGCAGCATTCTTCTGTGTATTATTAACACCCTTGCTGCTGTCGGGTTAGGGTACAACTGGTCCGAATCTCAAACTCATCCGCGGACGAGATGTCCACTTCACTTTTGAGTAGGTGTACATCTCGTCCGAATCTAAATTCTCTGTCACCTATCCACCTGACAAGCGTGAAGATCCCTTTTGTGTTTTGTGCGTTCATAAATCCGAATGCCACGCGTGATCACTATGGCAAAACCAAACCCCATGGTAGATAGATAGATAGATAGATAGATAGATAAAAAATTTATTTGGTACTACAGACACACATACAATTAACAAAGATATACAAATTTTAAACACAAGTACAAATATACAAATTTTAAACACAAGTACAATATGTTAAATAATTCAAAAAATTTAAATAATTCATGGTAAGCAGATGCAGCATGATTAGCTGGATAAATGTGAGCCTTAAAATCCTACTAATATTATAAACGGGAAAGTTTGTATGTATGGATGGATGTTTGTTACTCTTTCACGCAAAAACTACTGAACGGATCTGGCTGAAATTTGGCACAGAGATAGATTATATTCTGGAATAGCATCTATATTTTATCTCGGAATTCCCACGGGAACGGGAACTACGCGGGTAAAACCACGAGGCGCTGCTACGCAAAAACTATACTGAACGGGCCTGAATGAAATTTGTAGTACTAAATACAAATTAATACAAAATAGGTAGGTATGTCATCACATCACAAACGCCACTCTTAGTGTAACGGACCACTTTACTAAGAAGCAAGTGTTAGCCTAATATTATTCCACAAGTTATCCACTAACGCTCGACCTCGTAAAACTGCTGCAACAAAACCTTCTTATAGCTAGGTATTTTGGTGATTTATGATAACTTTGATGCAATATTCTAGAATCATAAACAAAATATAATCAGGCTGTAACATTTTCTGTATAATTACATTAATTACTTTAAATAACAGAATGTTGATTAGGCAGTGTTGCTTCTTATGACTCCATCTAATTACCTAAAAATAAAGGCATTCGGTGTCCCTGATTCTGATAGCATGTATATTTTGTATAATTTAGATAGGTTTCTTGGGCAAGCCAAGAACACTAATATCACAGATATATACTATGCTAATATAATTAAAAACTTTTGTATAATTGAGAACTGCTTACGCAAAAATCAAATACAAATAAAGTCCACACTTCTGAATGGATCGGTCCGATATAGCATGAATCAGTTTTCATGGAATAGAACATATAAATAACATCTGATTGAACGTTTCCATAGGACAATAATTAGCTTTATTGACTTGAAAAATGTAAATCATATCATCAATCAATATTCTCATCAATATTATCTTTTTCTTTATCCCGATAACAACGCGGAGCTGTGATACTGAGGGCGAAAAAAACTCTTAAAATATATTTAATAATTCAATTAACCAGAAAAAATTATTATAAAACCCCCCGACAGATTTTCATGAAACATGGCTAATAACGCTCGGGATAAAATGACTTATGACACAATTTTTTTTACGAAAATCGGTTGATCCGTATGGGAGCTACAATACCACAGACAGATACACAGACAGACACGTTAAACTTATAACACCACTCTCTTTTTGCGTCGGGGGTTAAAAACAGTCGATTTTGTTAGGTACTTTTTCACTTTCTTGATATGGCTATAAGGGCAAGCTATAAAATGATATGAACTTGAACTAAAAGCGATTACCTAACATTGCAATAAACACACATAGGCACTGGAGCCTGCGGTCATCAATCGAGACTGAGCAGGAACATGACGAGTGCACGGTTCGTTGGCCATTAGAGTTGTTATCAACAGTGTAGGAACTTGTAAAAATTGCCTATTTCTTTATGTTGCACTAAGGGCCTGTGCACACTGCGGTCGACAGCGACTTTTTTATTCCAGCATTGCAGCAGTATGTTTGCGCTTGTAGCGAGCGATACGAACGCACGTCGACGGAATGTCACCACGGGCCTACTATGAAGAGCTTGAAAAAATGAAGAAAAAAAATTAAATATACAGATGAAAATTTTCCATAAAAATTGTGGGTATCAAATAAAAGGTATCAGTTTGGTGTGCGTTACTGGGGCGGCAAGTTGACTCGGATCAAGATGAATTTATATAGAAAAATCAGAGCCCTATGTCCTGTAAATGTGCCCAAAAAATTAAATTTGTGCGCCCTATGGTTTCAGAGTAATTCGAGAAAATAAGATTCCGCTGCAGTAACGCCTGAAAACGTTACTGCAGCGGCAACATTTTTAAATATTAGCCTTAGCCAAATTTAAAGTAGCTTAAAAGATAGCTTACATTTGTGCACCTCCTGGGCCGAGCAGCGGCATTTGTGCGCCCTGTGGTTTTTGAGATATTGCAAATGCCGCTGCAGTAACGTTTTGCAGATTTCCAGATATCAAGATAACAAGTATGGTTTTTGATGAGGAAGTGCGGTATAATTTGAGCCAATTTTGTGCCCTAGTTGTTTTCTAAAATAAATGCATGGTGTATGAGATAGAAGAGTTTTTCTGAAAATCAAAAACAGCCGCTAGCTCATGAACTACATCAGGAAGGCGCTCTGTGATTGCATTGGCTGATGCCTATTAGGAATACGTATCTTCTGACCAAATTGTGAAACCCTACATCAAATTTTAGATGAAATAAATCAATTTTATCACTGAAAATGGTGTACTTATTTCGAGCCTTACATAGGGAAGTTTTTAACAAGATACAACTTTAAATGATTTGCCAAAAATCAGAGCGCATATTCAAATAAACGCACACTGAATTTCAGCTTTCTGCACCCTATAATTACCACATAATAATTAAAAACAGCCCGAGGGGAACTTTTAGACAGTTATCCGACCAAATACGAAAGGCCATAAAAAAGCGGCCGCTCAGTACTTCAAGCCAACATCTTTAAATAGGTAGCTTTGTCATGTTTAACATTAGGTACACTTGCATAGAGAAGTTTTAGTGTGGGATAGAATAGCATCTTTAACATTGGTCCTGGTCAACATTCATATCAGCCAATAACATGATAAAAGGAGCTGTAAGTACCTACAGCAACAATTAATTAGTTTTTTTTGCAAGTATATTGCGTTTTTTTTCTTGCGTACATTAGGTATACCTACAAATACTTTCGGTATCATAATACCTACCTAAAATAATGTTTCTCCGCAGTACCTACCTATCCCGACAGATCTATCCTAACAGATCTATCTCACTCACGTAATTTTGTGACTTTTTAACAAAAATTGATAAAGTTACAACCATTAAAACACTGTAGGTACATCTAGACACAGCAAGTAGTAGCCGGACGTGTAAATGAAATGCTCCAGAAAATAAATACCATCCCGTTCGCTTGAGTGGTGCGCTGCACGATCGAGCGAGTCATCACGATTTTTAGAAGCGCGCCTCGCTCGCGTGCACATTGCGCGAGCGAGCGGGACACACGATTGGTAGGTAGTATTAGATACCTATTGCTATTTTGAACACAGTGAGGAACCATGTACATACTTACCTTTATGTACCTGCCTAATACTGTCATTCTCAAAATGTACTGCGTGGAGCCCCGGGGCTCCGCGACAATACTGGTAATAATTAAAAAATATATAGTTTTAGAAACTAAACAAGGTTGCAGAGAAAATTATACATTATACCTAGGTAGGTAGGTACGATATGTTACGATATACGACAGTCACTAATTAATTAATTATATAAATTTAAGGTACACATTGTCATTCGAACTGCGAGGCGCGTAGTGGTCCACAGATCAAACTTACTTCTCTACTACCTTTTAGTTTTCTGTGGAGCGGGATAGGCGCAGGTGAATGGTAGAATACCTAACTACTTGCTCCTGCTTATATGAAATAGTATGTAGGTACCTACTTAAGAATAAAATATTACTAACCTATACCTAGGTATTAATTTCTTTGTTTTTTTTACCTAGGTTTTCACATTCATCATGCATGATTCATGCATCATCCAAGAAGAATATTATTAGACCTCGGCATACGGCACAGTGCACAAGAAAATAGAATTGTGTTAGGTAGGTAAGTATGTGTGTCCCACACATGGCACTATTGATCGAGTCCCACACGATCTTGCCGAGTGTAGCTCGCTCGCTTGTGCGGCCCGCCTCGCGAGCGAGCGGGAGACACACGAAGAGGCGGGAGGCGCGTCTCAGACAAGTTGTCTTGCGACTCAGACAAGTTGTCTTGCGAGCCCTCGCGCCTCCCCTCATTCGTGTACCTACAGCACAACTAGGAAAACTATGCGAGACGCTCTCTTTTATGGAAGTGTGTAGATACAATTATGGCAGCACACGTGCTGAAGACCCACCACTAGAGGTGAGATGAAACATTCCAAAAATCCACGCCGCCCCCTCCACTAAACGTCATACAATCAGCGTGCATGTTTTACAATGATTTATCTCTCTACCTAAGCAGGTTACCTACCTACTAAATTTTTACACAAAAACGTGGTCTTGACCTAGGAGTAGTAGTATTATGTGGTCTAGACCTAGATTGCTGTTTATTCTAGTACGAAACGAAATGAACCGTAAGTTAAAAAGACTAGGTATAGGTATATTTCGGTTCAGTTCGTAGGTAGATACTACGAACATTTATACTTAAGCATTATTATTATTAGGTTAGGTCTTAAAAGGTTTTAAATAAAAACTTTGCTGGACCGAGCAGGAAGCCTGAATTCATAGGTACATAATATTTACTCTCGGACATGTCGAAGTTTAGCCTGATTAATAATAGTACAAATTGAAGAGATCGAAGTTACCTTTATCACCTAACTATTAAATTAACTGAAATAGCTTTTCTGCACCACTGTACAAACTTAAGAAAAGCTGGTAGATAAATTAAGAAGGTACGGTGAATGTTCCTAACGGCCGCTTTTTTATGGCCTTTCGTATTTGGTCGGTTAACTGTCTAAAAGTTCCCCTCTGGCTGTTTTTAATTATTATGTGGTAATTATAGGGTGTAGAAAGCTGAAATTCAGTGTGCGTTTATTTGAATATGCGCTCTGATTTTTGGCAAATCACTTAAAGTTGTATCTTGTAAAAAACTTCCTTATGTAAGGCTCGAAATAAGTACACCATTTTCAGTGATAAAATTGATTTATTTCATCTAAAATTTGATGTAGGGTTTCACAATTTGGTCAGAAGATACGTATTCCTAATAGGCATCAGCCAATGCAATCACAGAGCGCCTTCCTGATGTAGTTCATGAGCTAGCGGCTGTTTTTGATTTTCAGATAAACTCTTCTATCTCATACACCATGCATTTATTTTAGAAAACAACTAGGGCACAAAATTGGCTCAAATTATACCGCACTTCCTCACCAAAAACCATACTTGTTATCTTGATATCTGGAAATCTGCAAAACGTTACTGCAGCGGCATTTGCAATATCTCAAAAACCACAGGGCGCACAAATGCCGCTGCTCGGCCCAGGAGGTGCACAAATCTAAGCTATCTTTTAAGCTACTTTAAATTTGGCTAAGGCTAATATTTAAAAATGATGCCGCTGCAGTAACGTTTTCAGGCGTTACTGCAGCGGAATCTTATTTTCTCGAATTACTCTGAAACCATAGGGCGCACAAATTTAATTTTTTGGGCACATTTACAGGACATAGCGCTCTGATTTTTCTTTAAAAATTCATCTTGATCCGAGTCAACTTGCCGCCCCAGTAACGCACTCATCAGTTTGTACATCTCCAAACAGATTTTGAAATTTTATTTCGAAATATAATTTTGAAAAAAGTCGAAAAATTTACCCTGTAATACCTAACTACAATTTTAGATATAGTCTCTAACCGGTATCTATAGTACATACTAGCTGCCTAGCCCGCGACTTCGTCCGCGTGAAGTGGTTTTTAAGGTTGTCTACAATATGAGAAACCAGAAAAACTTTAATTTTCTAGACCGAATCGTTTCAAAATAAAAATTCATTATTTCTATACACACACATGTACACTTGACACACATGATGTACACTTTAAAAATCAAGTTTTGTTGCCAACATGTCTAGCTCTACCCGCAACTTGACGATAGTACATATTTAATTTTGTATATTTGACAAACGTTCGAAACCGTTCGGTGCGCGAGTAACTTGACGGGTCTCGTTTATAAAGGTCCGTCCACATTTGGTCGAGCAAACGTCTATTGTGTTGTGATGATAGGTATAGATTGTAACTAATTATCGAGGCTTCCGTCGATTGGGACCGCTAGGTATGGGTACCGCGGTCCCATTCGCCGGATTGATTTAATTTTATTATTTTTCTTCCTGCGAACGGGACCGCTCTCGAAATGATCGATAAAATCTATTGTTCAAAGCAAATAAAGCACAGTCAAAGGACAAAGTAGGTATAAAACTCTTTGATTGAAGACATTACTTATTTAAAAAAAGAGACGGGTTGCACTCCGGGAGTGCCGGCAGAAGTGAAAACTTGATTATTAACGTTGAGCATGTTTGATATTTTGGAATGGTTAGGGAATAATTTTGCACCAATTGCTTTATCAGTATAAAAGTACTATCATTTATGTGGTAGAATACAATATTCATTTATTGCGCTATCGTACACAAACATGACAATTTATATTACCTACATTAAAAATTTAACACTTTAAAACTATTACAATTATTTTACAATATTAAATAATATTACAATTATTTACAGCCGGTTGCGCGCAAACCATTACCCGCTACAAAAATCTGATTATTTTTAAAGTCCAAAAATAAATTCCGTTTCCCAGCAATTATTTTTGCGCAGTGTTACTTAGTTTCATGTACAGAATGCTTGGTTGACGGCTTCGTGAAGGGTCTGTTTACACCCGTTAAGCAGTACGATAGACTCGATCGAAACCTAACCTTAATTATAAAATTATATTAATGAATAAATGAAAATTTTTGTCCTTGTCTTTCTTTTCGATTCGTTCGAGAAATTAATTATCTATAGATACATAAGTAGGTAGGTATAAGCGAGCCGGACGCTAGCAACTATTACGTAAGCTAGGGCCTATTGTTGTTGTCGGAAACTAGTACTATTATCTATTCTGTTTACCTAAAAATAATGTTCGATTTTGAACTCTATCTCAAAACAAAACTTCAAGAAATTTCCTAGCTATAATGAAGATCCTGCACAATTTTGAGCTTTATTCCTTCGGCATAATGTCGTCGTTGCTCCATCCGTCTTGCGCTTTTTCGATCAGGTCACGTGTCCTGACGCGAGTTTAAGATTTTATACCCATTACAGAAAAAGTGCTCAACGCCGCTAAAGAAGTTTTCACTTCAAAAAAACAAATTATTTCCAATTATTAAAAGAAAATATGTTGGCCGTTGATATAATAATGTCTTATCATTAAAGTGCACAAGTGGGTGCGCAAACACATGTGCACTCTCTATTCCCTCACAATCCAATGGGTTCGCAGACAGACCTGACCTCTCACCGGTCGATTATAAATAAAATTACTTACCAACAACGGCTTTTACAAGCCTGGGCTCGTCACGACTGCCAAGCTAATATATTAATATGTAGAGAACTTTTAAGAATTATGTTTAGGACTGTATGTATGTTATGTACCTATAGAGTTTACATTATGTACCGAGGTATACCTCGTGGGAAATGAGGATATATCCTCATTTCCTTCTTCCATTGGTCTTGATTAGGTGTTTGCCACTCATAAAATTCGCTGAGATATCAGTTATTTATACAAATTTCTGTTTCGCCATTCTCTATAAAACGCACAATTTATGAGCCGAATGTAAAATTTATTCTTCATGCCTAACGTTCTTCATTCATTCTACAAACCTACTTATTTGGTTATGTTCAGATTATGTCACCGCAGCGCTTATGAAGACTGGTTTTAAGATTATAAATCAACCAAAGGTTTGAGAACGGAAAGGAATCTTACCAGTAAACAAAAGACGGTGACGGTTTCGTTCCCGATGTAACTATCTCCGTACTAAAAATAAGAATTGGAAATAAAATAAGTTTAGCTAGCTTTTATGATATTTCTGTAGGTAGTTCTCGGACGAAGGAAATCAACCTCGAAGTTTCATTTTACTATTTCGGTTTTAGAATATTTACTCACATTATATGTACGGGGCGTAGGTAAGGTACTTACCATGTCCCTAGTTTTGATTTACCAAATTTACCAATGAAAAAAGAAAACGTGTTTGGGTTTGGACTATAACAAGTTACAGATTAGTAAGTTATGACACGCGTAGGGAGAGTAAGTCATATTGAATTTCTTTCTCTACGTTGATTATTGAATGTACCCTCTATGAGGAGATAGTCCTGGCAGCATCAGGTTGTTTCTGACATTTTAGAGTATTGGCTTCAGAACTGAATAAAGATGTAAAATTTCAATTGTAATTTGAAACGGAGTGGTTGAAATTTCGCTTCCAGATTTTGACCAAACATACAAACAAACACGTGAAGTAAATAAATAAATAAATAATGTTGGACAATTTACACAGCATTATCTAGCCCCAAGCAAAGCAGAGCTTGTGTTATAGGTACTAGATAACTGATATACTTAATACAAAATACACTTTATAGATTGATATTTTTTATTATACATAGAAACATCCAGAACACACTGTACAAATATCTGCAGATTGTACACATATCTGTCCCGAGGCGGGAATCGAACCCGCAACATCCTGCGTCGCAGGCGGACCTTCGCCCGCTGCGCGATAGAGGTCGTCAAATTAATAAAAAGCTTTTAAAATAGTTATGTTTTGTTTTCATTCCCATAAGTTTTCGTTACTATTTATAAGGAACATAGAATGTGAATGATTGCTACGCTACAGTCTGTGGTCTGTGACCAATTGGGGTCAAAATGCCATCTAATTGCTTATTACATTCATAGATTAATGTATCTGTTCGCAAACGAACACCGTGTCAACTGCTTATGAACGACGAAAGGTCAAAGAGGTTAAGCGAAATAACATGGTTCTTTTGCTTGTCACTTTTATTCGTCTTTCTTGACTCGAATGACATATGACCACGGGTATTTTCCACGATGATTGTAGTAATGGAGGTGGTCGTAATGCTTGTTACATGGAAGATGGCATCGTAATAGCTCAAGTTTTTTTAACAGAAGCCCTTTTTTAGAGGGCATAAAAATAAAAAACTCTTATGTAGGTAGATTTTAGTATGAGCCCCTACTTTCTACTTTTACTTAATAATATATAAAGCTCGATTACCACTGACTGACTGACTCACTCACTGACTGACTGACTCATTGACACGATTGTTCTCCCTGATGGTGGATGGGAAGGTATGTTTTTTTTTGCGGAATCGTGTAGAGGGGTCGGGGGTGACTTGGGGAAAATCCCGACTTTTTGAGATTTGCCCCCCCAGAGCCCACCCCTCCCTGTGACAGCCACCGCCGCGAGCTGCTTGCAGCTCGCGCACTTATAAAATACTAGTTGTAAATATATCTGTCAAAAAGCGGTAGAGCGCGCGAACAACTTTACATTTTAATTTCGTAATGCACCGATAAGCTTTACCTTACATACAATATTTTTAAGTTTTTGCTATTATTAAGTTAGTCTCTAAGCATTCATGTGCGCAAGAAATAAAAGGCTTTTATTTTTATTTATTTACTTATAATACACCGAAATCAAATCTCCTTTGAAGTATCTCAATATTATGGTTCCTGATTTTGAATGTCACCGACTTGTAGCTGGGGTATTTTCCAGACAGCTACTAATCACAAACTCTCATAAACTTCCATTTCCATCTTCAGATAATAGTAGCTCGCATGCGAGCTTCCCCCGACATCGACATCTATAAAGACTGGAAGATGCTGACCATCTTCATTGGCGCCAACGACATATGTTCCGCGGCCTGCCTGAGCCCCGTCGCGTGGTCGCCGGCGGCCCACGCGAGGAAACTAGCGCGGGCGCTGGACTACCTGCACAAACACCTGCCGCGGACGCTGGTCAACCTCGTGCCAGTCCTAGGTGAGTGACGTCATCGTCTGTGGTCGCCGGTAGACCACTCGAGGAAAGTAGCGCGGGCGCTGGACTACCTGCACAAACACCTGCCGCGGACGCTGGTCAACCTCGTGCCAGTCCTAGGTGAGTGACGTCATCGTCTGTGGTCGCCGGTAGACCACTCGAGGAAAGTAGCGCGGGCGCTGGACTACCTGCACAAACACCTGCCCAGGACGCTGGTCAACCTCGTGCCGGTTCTAGGTGAGTGACGTCATCGTTTATTGCTGTTGCACGACACCTGGGTGCCTTAATTCCGCCTTACAAGCCTTTTCCGTGCAAAGGATGTAAAGATGAAGTTAAAGGTCTAGAATAGGACCCGTCCAAGTTACCCAGTTGCAGACATCCTATTTAAAACACTTCGGATCTGTAGCTGAATGTCTCTAAAGGCATGTTCAGACCTAACGGCGTCGGTAATTTTCGGCGTAACTAGTAAGGTATAGTTATTCCATTATAAGTATTTGCACCTCGGTCCTCATCTGCCATCGTCGCTACTAATCGGTCACTTCCTCCCCTCGGTGTACAATGTACTAATGAACATTTGTGTGTTCCTTCCAGACGTTTCAGTATCAGTCCGCGTGCTGCGGCCCATGATGTGTCGCCTGATGCACTCTCTGTTCTGCACGTGCTTCCACCGCGGCGGCAACGAGCTGGAGCACATCGTGCGCATGGCCACGCTCTACCAGCAGGCGGAGACGCTCCTGGTAAATATAATACAGACGTGTCTGTCTGTCTGTCAGTGCCTGATGAACTGCCTGTTCTGCACGTGCAAACGCCGAGGCTATTAAGGTCGACTGGCGAACACACCATATTTTTTTCAGGTTGCTCTAAGAAAGCCGCAGATAGTTCCCCAAAGTATGATACCGTATTGAAGACAAGTAAACGCGTAATCGTTTTATACTAGATTCTTCTCATTTTGTTCTTTGGTTATTTCAAAAAAGATACTTTATTGCCAACCTTATCGATGTATTTTCGTTGCATTTTTAAATGCGAAACATTTATATAACCGTATATTATTTTCAACATTCCTCTCGCCTTTGCTAACCCTTGATCAACTTACAGCGTCCACTCATGTACCCTACAAAACTACCTACCTACCTATAAAATCACAAGACCATGAATAACATCGGCTACTTATTATCCAGGAATAACAAGTGCAAAACCCCGTTTTTAAAGCTACTTTCAAACAACTATTATCCCATTTCAGATCGACAGCGGTCGTTACGACACCCGCGAAGACTTCACCGTCGTAATCCAGCCCTTTATGAAGCTCTTCAACGCACCCTCCCCCCGCGAGCCGCTGCCCCTGGTGATACACCAGTCCTACATCACGCACGACTGCTTCCACTTCTCGCAGAAAGGACATGCTCTAGGTGACTATTTTACTCATTCTAGAACATTCTCGAAGACTCAGTAATCCAGATCTTCAACGCGCCCTTATCGACAAGTGGTCGAAATGTAAAGGTACCTACTAAGGTACCTTTAAATTTCGACCACTTGTCATGTTTTCTACGGTATAACCGTGGGAGTACGGGCTTAAAGCCGATGTATGTATGGTCTTTCTCGAAATGTATTTTTTTATCATCCTGACGCTGTGTTAAGTATATAATGATCAATTATTTATTTCATTTCTATCTCTTTCAGCTGCTAATCTCCTCTGGAACAATCTCCTTGAACCAGTCGGCAATAAGACAGACGACACCCCACCGGTTCTCCTACGGTCGTTCCGCTGTCCTTCTGCCAACGCGCCCTATCTCTTCACCAGGAACAATTCTAGAACATTCTTAGAGACAGGCAGACAAGAGGGGTTATGATACTTACAGTAGAACCACTATAGAACATTTTAGAGCCTTCTGGAACCCGTCGGCAATAAGACAGACAACACCCCGCCGGTTCTCCTGAGCTCGTTCCGTTGCCAATATGTCAACGCACCTTATCTCTTCACCGGGAACAATTATAGAACATTCTCAGACAGGCAGACAAGAGGGGTTATGATACTTACAGTAGAACCACTATAGAACATTCTAGAGCCTTCTGGAACCCGTCGGCAATAAGACAAACACCTCGCCGGTTCTCCTGAGCTCGTTCCGTTGCCAATCTGCCAACGCGCCTTATCTCTTCACCGGGAACAATTCTAGAACATTCTTAGAGACATGCAGACAAGAGGGGTACTCACAATACAACCTCTATAGAACATTCTAGAGCCTTCTGGAGTCAGTCGGCAATAAGATAACAATAAGAACGTTGCAGAGTAAGTCAAGGAAGGGCTTTAGATTAGACCCCTTGCTTGACTTACCCCGCAACTTATAGGTAGGTACACTCTGTACGGGAATGTGTTGACCACTCATAGAATTTTTCCCGAAGGTATGGGTAAAGTCCATACATAATAAAAATTCTTTGTTCAAAAAAATGAATCTTGAAAAATCTACGGGATTCGACCCAAGTATTGTCGAAGCATACGGGTGATGGTAGGAACAGACTGAGAACACGCAACGCAACGCAACGCAACGCACGCGACGCAATGTGTACGATAAGTGTGTCTGTAGGTCATCAGTTTTCATAAAAATTCAAATGTCTTCTTATGTGTCGATAACGATCTTCAATCACACACTTTTCCTAGAAATAATAGAATAGATTATGAACGCCTGATATTTATACGCAAGCAATCTCAAAAGATAAGCATTAACTTACTTGTAGGATAATATTTTAAATTACTTTGTTGTTTCTTTTTTCCTATTTAGGTAGGTACTTCTTGTGTGTTTCTTTTGATGAATTGTACAATTATGTTTTAGTAATTCCTGAAAGTTTGAGTGTATGGTTGTTTGTTTTCCAGTTGTTTCTGTTTCTTCACGATGTTTGTAATATTATGTAAATAATTTAAATCTAGTTGTAATAGTGCCATGCCGCTATTTTAAATACCAAATATCTACTTTATAAGTGGAATTAAGGTTACCTACATGCTGTAATATTAGATTATAAGTTTTTAATAAATAGATTATTCTACTAATGTGTTTTGTGTCATTTACACGGTCTTAACACATTTGGGCATAGATTTAAGTAAAATCCTGCCTTTGGACATTATTTTTAGCTATTAGTGCACCTTTAGAAAATGTTGTGTGTGCATGCCTGATAAGCTACTGCTCCACCTGAGTTAAAATATCCGCTTTAATTACGCGTTAATTAAGGCACTAAAAATGCACTTTGGCTACATTTACGTAACAACCAACGCCGTCAAGAGGTAATTCTTAGTGAAGTAACGCGTTAACTGCACAACTAATGGTTTGTTTTATTTTGGTACAATATTTGTACTTACCTATTTGTTTAGATAGATACGGTAGTATCACATTATGGAATCTTTTTTCTTTTTCTTATTTCGTATGTCACAGGAAAAGGCGCTTATCAGGGGGAGGCCTGCGTCCAACAGTGGATCAATACAGGCTGTTGAGGAGATCAAACCCGCAACCCCCTGCGTCGTCGCAGGCGGACCATCGCCCGTTGCGCCAAATACTTAGCTTGAGACAAGATGATGCTGTGTGGATTGTCCAGCATTATTTATTTATTTCTTACTAGCGACCCGCCCCGGCTTCGCACGGGTGCAATGCTGATACGGACTTTTTTGTATATTTATAAAAAAACAACAAAAAAATATAAAGACTGAATGATATGCCGTCATGCATCTCTAACTGCCGAGCGATTCTTGTGTGATTGTAGTTTTGGATGGTTCCATTTGGAGTAATTCCAGGAACTCTAATGCCTTTTCATTGGATCATTCGATTGCCGTTATAATGCAGTCCGCAAAACAACATCCTTTCCCTGCGCATGCGGCCCGCGGAATGAGACGGCGTTAATGTAGCCAACATCGACTAGTGCGCTAAAATCCTTTGTAGTGTGGAAAAAAACAAAACCTGAGCTATCGCTTAGCGTCTAGTGCCAGTAGTATTGCCGTTAATTAATGAACTCGTTAAAATCTTGGCCACATCTGCGTAAAAATCCCCTAATTAATGTGTTAATTTACGCGTTAAGACGCAAGTGGAGTAGTAGCATTAGAAGCACACATTCATAAGATTTTTTTGTAACGGTGTTCCCACCCCAAGAATTAGCAACCTGAAGCGCGGCAGTGGGCCGGCCATATCTCGCGAAGAACCGACAACCCCTGTGGTAAACGTGTTCCTAAATGGAGACCACGACTCGGCAAACGTAGCATAGTACGCCTCCGGAAAGGTGGGATGACAATCTGCGAAGGAATGCAGGCAGATACTGGATGCAAGCTTCTTGCTATGGCGCTCAGTAGGGAAAGCCTATCGCCAGCAGTGGACTAATATGTATAAATAGATGATGATGGTTAAGTTCCCACCCTCATCAGCAAACATAGGTACTTACGTCGACTGTTGAACGTACTTCCCCCTAACAAAGGGGGTTTTCATCACCACGCTTAGCAGGCGGATTGGTCCTCCTTGTTTATGGTTTTGTTCTGTGCAATACTGTGCATGTTTTGTCTTATGTTGGGATTGTCTTCAGTTAATAAATTAATCATTTAGGTACAGCTTCCTCAACCTGAATGATTACCCACCGCTGGGATCAGTTGACATTCTTGTGCCAATCTCTACGGTTCTTTGCGAACCTTTTCACATGCATGCATTCGTACCTTGCAAGCGCTTTCAATATGTTCACTGTTTTTGCTGTCCCACAGCTGGATAAAGGCCTCCCTTTTCTCCTTCCACACATCAACAACCATAGTTTTAAGTTTATTTCTTCCAATTGAACTTTCTGGATAAAAATATTCTATTTACAACGTAGTTAAAAAGTTGAAATAATTGGAAAAAATGGAATTAGTTCAACTCGTTGAACTTTGATTGAGTTGAATTTATTGGAAAAGAGCGTTTACGCAAAGTCGCCCGAAGGCGGCGGCGGCGGCGGAGGCGTTGATCGCAGTAGCGGCATTATTTATAGCGGCATATTGTAGCGGCACAATGCTGAGACAGGGACCTTTTTGGCCCCTTTTATGTATTTTATTTTATTTTATTACTTTTAATATGTGTATTGGGTCAAATAAATGGATTTTCTTTCTTCTTTCTTTCAGTATACCGAGGTACCTTCCAGACTGAAGAAGTCACGTCCCGTGCGCAAGTCTCATCATGGTTCCGCCATATCAGTTACATATCTTACAAAGAAAGAAAATTGTATAAATTGCCGATGCTTAAGTTTAATATTGACGACCTCAGTGGTTCTTGGGTGTAGTTCCGTCTGCGACGCAGGAGGGTGCGGGTTCAATTCCTATCGCGGGACAAATGTTTGTACGATCTGAAGATATAAGGTGGCGTAGATATAGCGTAGACCTCTCGTAGCATTTTGTGGCGGTGGTGGTGGCTTTTCTAGAGGTAACGTAGACGGGCCGTAGCATAGGGGTAGCCCTTGCGATAAAGCGTGGCATTGCTACGTACTACTGACGTAGCGTAATCTAGTTATCGTAGCGTAGAGTAAGCAGCCTAGTGTTTTATTTTCCCATGAAAAAAATAATTAATTATAGTTTATGCCTTACATTAGTACTATTACACCGGGATCGGCAGAATGTAAGCCCGGGTAACAGGGGGTAGGAACCCACTGGCGGTTTTTATTTATTATTTATTTTATTTTTTATTTTATTTTATTTTTACAATTGTGGAGAAACTTACAGCTAGGTTTACAAATGACCAGGCATGTTTAACCCTCAAAATCCTCTCGTCTATTATATTTTTTATAATGATTTAGATACACATTAGATTTAGATTACCCATTCATTCATTCATATATTCCTAAATAATGAAGAAAGAAAAGTCTTGACGGTTAAAAAAAGCCGCCAAGCTATTAAACTTGAATCCACCTACTCCCTGGCCTCTATGGCACACGTTCTGTCGAGCACCCTGTATATACTCTAGTTCAGTATAGACAAAGAGGCATAGCTTTTCATAATTTCACGGCTAATTGGAGCCCTACCTTGCCCAACCTTCGTCTGCACGTAAAGTTGCTACTTATAGATGTTACGATATGACAATATCTACTGACAGAGACGGACGAATAGTATCTACTACTCTATCAGCTTCTGCCCGCGACTTCGCACGCGTTTTCGGTATAAAAAGGTCTACATCTAAATGTTCTACCAGTCCCTCTCTTCCGTAGACCGAGACATGTTCTCGTTGACCCCGTTGACCCAATCACAGCCTAACCCGCAGGTGACGGCAACAAATTCGTTTCCGCACACTACACAACCTTCCAAAAACCGACCCCGCCGGATGCAGGGTCGAAGAATTCCCCGCTTCCGCCCATAGGTGCACTTTTGCACCTAGGCGAAACCTCCCTTCCCTCTCGTAGCATCTGGCAACAGCCCAAGCCGAGGCTCGCACCTAAGTGGTGGCCCTTGTGCGTGTTGCCCCTACCTAACTTTTGACCGGCGAGGCGCCTTCTGCGCTCGCCAAAAGTCCGGTAACGCTGTCATGGCCATCTGCGGTCAACAGCATTGCAGAACATTCGAAAAAAAAAAGTTCTACCAGTCCACAGCTGGACGTAGAACTCCCCTGATAACTGCCTTATTGGCTTTTAGCTGGGAATGCGAGTTGGGGATCGCAGTTTGGTGGTGAATCTGTTCTCAGGGGGCGCTGCTGCCCGCTCCCAGGTGGATATCCCTTAGTCGCCTCTTTAGACACGCGTGAGGAGAGTTGGAGTGGTGTAAATTCTAAGCCAGCCCCACACGTTCTATGTCTACATGTATGCAAAATTTCATGCAGAACCAATCAGTTGTTTTGGCATTGCCATCAGCGAAACATCTTCACAAACTTTCGCATTTATGGTAGATATAAGTAAGATGTTTTTTCAGAATAGTACATAATGTAGATTTCAAAGAATTTAGAAATCCAAAAAGTAACGACTCCGACGGGACTTGAACCCGCTACCGCAACTCAGAACGGAGCTTTCATTTTATCTTCGACAGAATCATAAAACCCTGCCCATAAAGTACCTACGAGACTGTAATAAGTTGGTATAGGTTAGTAGGTACCTGTAACTACCTAGTGGTAAGTAGGTATCTTAGTAGTAGGTAAGTAGGTAAATCCCTTTCTTTTATTTATGACAAAGATGAGACATTAACATTAATAACCTGTATCTATTTATATTGCCACCATGCGGCCCATAATGTGTCACGAAGGTCTAGACCTATTCACTCTTGTTTTGAAGATAGCCAGTTTTATAGCAACAAAGAAAATATGTGGTCCAAATATAGTTGGATACTTACTCACTGTTAGTCACAGTTTTTAGTAAAACTGATATTTATTTTCAAACATTAGTATGAATCAAGCGGGCTTATTCTGGACGCACTTGGTGATAATACCTTATGGCTGGGTTTTGATTTCAACAAAATCCAGACCTATTTTACCCTATATTTGTCCAAAAAAGTACGTTATATAAAAACTTAAAAGTTTTTAGATACCTATATGCAATATTTATGGTTACAATATTTATTTTTCTAACTAAGCACCAATCTACCAAGAATATCCCTTTGAAAAGTTGTAAATATGTTTCCAGCTCAAAACAAAACATAAGCTACCAATAAGTATACCTACCTATACCAAGGATTAACAGGAATAACATAAGTTAATCCTGATATGTTAACATAGAGCACTAAGCTGGCAACCTGATGACAGGACGTCATGACATTCATTAAAAAAGGCCTAGGCCCAGCCGTGCTGACAAAGATGATGAAAAGTGCAGTGCGCTGAAAATCCTGAAGCTTTCAGAATAAGCCCCTCGTCCACATAAATAGCACCATCGCGTCGAGCCCGCCACAGTCTGGCCCGGTGCGTTGCCTCGCGAGCTCGCCACGCCATCTTCCTGAACTCTACCGACTTTTCAAAAAACACGCAAACATGGTAAGTTTTTACTAAGAATAATTGTATAATATAATTTTTAGAAACAACCCCGCAATAGGCAATTATGAAGGAACCGGACAGAATTTAAAACTTCAGATGTTACTCTAAATTTCTTATTTTACTGTGTCATTTCGACAAAAAGCAGCTTTTTGCTTTTATAGTACGCGCCGGGAATTTCCCGGCGCGTACTATATTTTACAAGCTTTTATTTAACTTGCAATGTGTGTAACTATGTTTGTACGGGTGGAATCTTGCAACTCAGTTTTGAAGCAGATATCTTCAACCGATTGAGCTGAAATTTTGTTTACACGTGACACAGCATTAAAAGCTTGTTTAAAAAAAAGGTTTTATAAAATATTAAAACTTATTTCCACCTAGGCTCATGCGTGAATTTTTGTGGACTTTTTTGCATTTTCATTTCTACTTTTATATTTTTTATGGAGTCCGATTTTGATTAGATACCTAAGTAACTAAGCAATTATTTCAGTATGAATGTACTTAGTAGTAATTTAGTCTTAAATCTTTATGTCAGCTTCATGGATGTTTGTTAACATTAACATGTATCTTTTCGCTTGTTCAAATTATTCAAGGTCGGGTTTTAATAAGGTTTTTGGTCCGGGGAAGTGAAGCGAAGAGTTTTGGTCAAAAACTCTTTACACTCACTAAAATGAACAAAACTTATTAACATCTAAAGCATTTATAACGAAAGCTTTACTTGTCATGATTTTATGGTGTTCAGTTGCTTCAGTTATTCCACGATCATTGTGCAAGTAAATGTGTCGAAATACTAAAAAAAAACACAAATATTTTAAATAATACTACACAGACCATAGGCATATTTCGTTATGTATCTTACATATCTGCCTCCCGCGGTGAATAAGTTGGATCATCCCAAGGGAACACTTTACTTTTACGGGATCAAAAAGTAGAATACATGTTAATCCAGGATATTCATTAGCCATCCTATCCTGGTTCCAAATTTCATCCCAATCCGTTCAGCCGTCTGAGCGTGAATGAGTTACAAACAAACACACACACATAAAAAGTTTCGTTAGTGTGTGATGAATCAACAAGCTACTTATTAAGTTTTATCTATTACTGTGCTATTACTAATCACTTCTAGGTACTAACTAGACAATTTATTATGTATTTTACGTACAATATTATTAAAAATTTAATTAAAGAGATAATCAACAACACCTTATTTATTAATATCTTGTCTTATGCCCGTATACTCAAACGCAACTAACTTATGAGCATGTCTCAATTCGTGATTTTTTGACAGTTTTCAATGAAAATCTGTCAAAAATTGGTCACTTGCTTAAATCTGAGTTGCGTTTGAGTATTTGGCGGTAAGTGTTTATAAGCCTAAAAAAATAAAGTTATTGAAACCGGGAATCTTTAAAATAATAACTACACCTAGGTACTCTATACCAGACACAACGCCAGATTGCCTAGCAGCGGTACCGTCATGGGTGACCGCTCTGACCACAAGACTGACAGTGATACCTATCACCTGTCGTCAGACCTAGCTATGCATTCTTGACTCTTGATTACAGAAATACAGAAATACAATTTATTTATAAAGCCAATTTACATGTCAATATCTTTGTACCTATGTATACAAAGCATAGGTATACAAGTTCTTAAATAATTTAAGTTACACAAAATACAATACAAAAAAATTGTAATTGAATAAATAAGAATAAGTTAGTAAAAAGTCAAAAAGGAAATTACAAATAAAAATAAAATAATATTAGAATTAATTAAAATTAGTGTCCGTTTTCTCGAGTAGTTCTGCTACAGAATAAAAATTCTGCTCGACAAGCCAACGTTTCAGGCGGATTTTGCTCGCGGCCTTCTGTGACCACCTCGTAAAATGCCTTCTTCTTGATCTGGATTTGCCCTCTTCTTTCTATGTCCTCCCTCATACACTAGGGACTGGATAAGATAGCAAAAATGCAAAATAAATAATGTGTGGCCATGGGGTCTCATTCCATAGAAAAGTTTTTTAGTTCAAAAAAATTACAATGGATGGCGTTAGGTGTATTACACTTAGTTATCGAGGTTTGTGTAAACTGACAAAACAATAAAGAATTTCTTTATAAAATGTCTGAACTCTTTTAGGTAAAAACCCTTGAATACAATATCAATAAATTGTATGATTTTAAATCAAAACTTTCATAAATTTGAAAATTTCATTACTATCGACACACTATCGATGTTCTTCTGGCGGCATTTTTATGAACTTATCAAATCTCACGACTTTTGTAGGATAGTAAATAGTAAGTGCTACTCCTTGATAGATGGCGTATCGGTTTTCTTATTCTGAATGAACAAAACGCAAACTTATTGTCAGTCAGTAAACAAACATCTTAAATATATTCAACATTAGAAGTAATCAAAAATATTTCTGAAATCAGTCGTTTATCAAAATGAATCGGAAAGTACGAAAAAATATCCAAAATGGTGAAATTCTAATTTCTGCAACCACTTGCTCACACGCGGGGGGCGATGAGACGCAGGGGGGATGAAATTCCGAATTAGGGCGAACGCCGCCGAATGGCCGACACGACGACGACGATGCGACGAGCCGTGTCGTAGGTACTCGTACGTAGTCGGTCGGGCGTCGGCTATTCTCTGTTGGTTTTTTATTTGTGCTACACGCTTTGCCGTCTGCGTAGGTAATCTAACGAGATAGGTACCTATACCTACATACATACCTACCTATATTATTATATGTATTATTCGGAAAACTTACGACTTGGTCTGTGTATTGGTACCTATACCTACTTACCTACCTACCTACTTATGTTTTAGGTAGTAGTACATTGAGATCTTCAAAAAAAACAAGATCCGTCAAGTGCGAGTGTAACTCGCGCGCCGAGGGTTTCGAACGTTTGTCAACAAATATGTAGGTACCTACCAAAAGTACCGGTTAGAGACTTCGCAATTTAACGGATACCTAAGAATAGTAGGTACCTACCAACAACTTACATTTCAGATAGATCTTTCTGCATGCTTCATGCATGGTTAAAGTGGGTAATGGAAAATTGTTCAACTTTTTTCAAAATATTTCAAAAAGTATGAAACGTACAAAAATTTTAAAAAAATAATTTGAAATGTACAAAATGATACCTTTCATTTGATACCCCACATGACCCAGTGGTATCTTTTAAAATTTCGGCATCACAATTTGTATGGAAAATATTCATTTTAATTTTTCATTTATTATCATTTATTTTTCTTGCAGATTGCACAGGCGCACTAAATGTATTATTATTTAAATTTCAAGTCGATAGCTGCAGTAGTTGCCGAGTTATTAAGGAGGGAAAAAACGACAGACAAAGCGAGACCATAAGGGTTTCGAAACCGATCTTTGATCTTCGAAACCCTATAAACGATTATGGATGTCAGCGAAAAGGAAAAATAATAAATAATAATAATAATTCTAAAAATAATAATTCTAATAATAATAATAATAAGCATCGTCAGGAAGTTCCTCTCTTTGCAGCCCTAGTCACCGGCCGCTTGAGCCTAGCTTCGCGGCCACCGAAGATATATTCATTAGATATACAGGGTGTAACAAAAAAGAGTAACCAAACTTTCAGGTGGGGTGTAGAATCGAACACTGAATTCAGGAAAAACATTGAAAAAAAATCCCGCCCTTTAGTTTTCGAAAAATTCAATAAATAGGTACGAAATTTTCACAACAGTAGGCAATAGACTCTAATACATGTGTCTATTTGGAATTAGAAAAAAATGGCCTGCGTACCTGTATTCATATCTTTTATAAGCCCATAACACCTAAACGGTGCCCTAATGAGCGGCCACCGCGGTCATCGACCCGCGACATCATTGCAGCGGAAGCGAACAGGCTGCGCGGCGTGCTTAGATATGGAGCCTACGTACAACAAATACATTCCAATTTTCCTCTAGGAATTAAAAATAAATAAATTATTTTAAGTCCTTACACACGTTCTATCGCGAAAATGCATAGTTAGTACTGTTAGTAGGTACATTCATTAAGCATGCACCTTCCTTCCTACTAAAAGATATTCACTACTAGCTTTTATTTTTTCATATCGTTGACTACCTAAGTACCTACCAACCTTCACATTGAACTTTAAAAACACGGTGAGTAACTAACAATGAAAGGTTGTTACAATTTGCATTTCCGAAGCACCAGATTGAGACAAGAAAAGGCACAAACTTTTAGCGCGCGAGAGCGAGAAAGGTATACAAACTTAGTTCATCCGAATGTTCACCCAATGCTAGGCTTATTGTTAGTTTTGTCAAACTTTCTGTTATCATAGGGTCAATGGCCATTTAGTTGCATCATTGCAAGCGCAAGGTGAAGGTCGCGGCGGCGCTTATCGGTTATTTGTGCGTAAAAATGGCTCGTATGCGTTATTCAGATATTGAATACCACGAGATGATACCTACCTAACCATGAAAACTTAACATTCTTTTTGTTTGCTTGACCTAAAGTTTTAGTGTGGTTTGTATTTTGACGGTCCTAAGCCCGTAAAGTACGAAGGGAAAATTGGAATGCATTGGCTAGCTTCCTACATAACTACAACACGTGCAGCCCGCCGCCGCGCGCGCTGCTGCGATATCGCGTGTCCGGTCGTGGGTGCCCCCCGTAAAAAGATGTTTATCTGCTAAAAAGGTATACACAAGGTAAGTAGACCTTTTAATCAAATTTTAATGCCAAATAAACACGTGCATCAGTCGTTTGCGTAATGTAGTGAAAATTCCGTATTTGGGTGATCCAATTCATAAAATCACTAAGTCCGTTTTTTACGGTTTTGAGTTAGCAACACTGGTTTGTTCAATTTTTTATTCTCTTTCGAATGGTCTATACGAGGTTCTTCGGAAAAGACTTTAAGTGCCATTTCCAAATTTAAAAAAAAAGAAAAAAATCGAATCTTCCATTCATAAAAACCCTATGTCCAAGATATCACTAAGTCCTTTAGTTTCAGTGGAAGAAATCGTTTAGTCCATTGATTTTTGTTTAAGTCCTTATGGCAACACAATTCATTACGTCAAATTGCATGAAAGATTTAAACAAGAATAGATTTTAATTTACCTTTTTGGATCAACTGTGCGCAAAAAGAGTTTTGAGAAAATAGTAACAGTCTCATACCCGATACCAGGACATTCAATGATGCCTATCGATCGCGATTTTGCACTTAAAGAAAGAAAAAGGAAGAAATATTACAAAATATATAAAACAGAATATTATGATCAGCTCATTAAAAATAGTAAGAATACAAACAAATTTGAAATAGTATTCTTAGAGAAAAGTTTGATGAAGAAAAATAGCTCTAACGATGTTCTGAAAGTAAAAGACTATAAGAAACTTTACGATGAACGAATAAAAGCGAGTCTGCCTAGAATATCTAAATGCCGTAGAGTTATTTTGAAAAGAAGATGTAAACCAGAGTTTGCTGAGTCTATGAAAGGTGAAGATTTTAAGTCGTTTTCATTATATAAGGTCGGTTACAGAAGGTAAATCAGTGAAACGCCAGATGACTGCTACGGCGCACCCTTAACTATAAAGGCTGCTAAATTGCAAGCTGTAAAGCGGTTGCTTGAATCTGTTCCTGAATCGGAAAGATATTTTTATTAATGGAACTCGGGACCCCATAACTGCAGAATTCGATTCTGAAGATGAAGTGGAATGATAAGCCGATTTTGTATATGAACGTTGTACTGGCAATAAAATCACTAAGTCCCCTATTTATCACTGTAATATCACTAAGTCCAGCGATTAGAAATAAGTCCAATTTTTTTGAAATTTTATACTGAGACTCCTGTTACTCATATCGCTTTGATTCTTCCAATAAATAAAAGTACTTTTTTTGCGCTAAAATGTGTTTTTAAATTGTTTTTTTTAACCAACGCATGTTATTTCAGCAGACATTTAAAACATTAAATTATGAATATCTCAAAAGTCACTTTTAGGACATAGTGATTTCTTGAATTGGGCCACCCATTTATTTAATTTTTCGAAAACTAATGTGCGGGATTTTTTTTAATATTTTTCCTGAATTCAGTGTTCGATTCTACACCCCACCTGAAAGTTTGGTTACTCTGTTTTGTTACACCCTGTATTTACCGTTTTGATATATTTTTTGTAGAATAGTTTTATAACATTTTATTTTCTATAGTAAAAAATGTATTTTGTAAACGAGATTAAAGAATAAATGAGTGTATAATAATAATAATAATTTAAAAAATAATTATTCATTCCTTAAACTTCAATAATTTACGCAATGTATGACGATGCGATTATCGATGCATTATTGTCTATTCTACCCTAGACAACAATCCCCGTGCTAGGCCTACAGAGGCATACTACTTACCTATTCGTGCCTATTCTGTATTACCTTACCTACCTATTGTAAATTATTGCATCGACCGACTACGTACTAAGTACTAAATAGTTCCTATTCTGTGGTGACACCGAGCACACGCACAGGCTTCACTCCCTACACACACAGCCACAGCTTTGCATTTTGATGGTTAGACGCGCTTTCTCACTCATAACGCGCCCCATTTCATTCGACATAAAACAACAACAAAACAAATCCGCATGGGCCGGCCGCTGAGATTTGGGACAGGTTCGTAGCCTTCTTAAGTCATCAGCACATAATACCTACCTAGGTCATCACATCTGGGATCCATTCTATGATGCCCACCTTATGTGGGTACCTAGTACCTACCCTATAAAGCTAAGTGGAACTTGCTGTAGGATTATAAAATAAGTACCTATCACTAAAGTCGGTACGGTAACACAATAATACATACGACGAAAAACTTTCATCAAGTCTGTTCTAAAATTAAATAAACCCTAGGTTTGACGCTTCTTAGAAAATTACAAGTAAATGTTCTCACTACTAGATGGCGTCATTAAAATATCGCATGAGTCGACATCTAGTAGTGGAAGGTGGTACTTTTTCATTCGTTCTTGCGGGCCAAGACTTGCGCCATCTAGTGAACTTATAACAATAACTGGTTGGCCCGCTCAAATCTCGCCCGAAGCGTGTCCCATTTTTTACTATGAGATGAGGCATCTGTACTAGTATAGTATTATAATATCTGTGGTGTGGCTTAGAATTTACACCAATCGTATGATTTGATTAAGCTAAAATTTGACTTATTTATGTAAGTTCGGTGACAATGCAAAGTTATGGTACCATCGAGCTGGTCTGATGATGGAGACTGAAGGTGGCCATAGGAACTTCTAAACGAAACGACGTAACAATAAAAACCGTGAAAGGTGGATTTCTACAGGTACTTACGAACAATTTCAGACATTAAGTTGCTTCTGGTACTTTGATATAATGTACTGGTACTTATATAAAGTATTGATTCATGCCATGACCTTATTAAATGCGAATCAATAACGTTGTGAACGATGCTACGAGCAAATTAATGATAAGATATACTTTCAGAATAACTAGACGATACAATATGGTCGTCGTTATTCGTGACAACTCGTATGTGCGACGAAAAGACGCACGACAACATTGTAGCTCGAATGATGTAGTAACATGAAGGTTTTACGATGCACATCCTATCCAATTAATATTATAAAGCCGAAAGTTTGTGAAATCTGAATTTTTGTTACCTAGGATCTCCAAAACTACTGAACAGATCAAGATCAAATTTGGTGTACGTTTAGATTAGAGCAAAGCCGAACTTAAATAATATACCCAAAATACGCGTGCGAAGCCGCTGCCAGAAGCTAGTAATTTATAGACGATTGAAACTTATAAATATAAGACGGCTTCAAATGCGACTAAGAAATTATTAGGTAAAAAACTAAACGAAACGAATTTGATTATTTAAGAGAACTAAATACGATGCAATCCTTTTATTTGTAGTATTGATAAGAAAACGTATTATATCATTTTAGCGCTTTAAAATTAGATAAGGTAGTTTAGTTTTTGTGAATTTATATTAACACCAGTAGCTAAACTTTTAACTGATAGCTTGCTTATATATTTAGACGAATTGGATCTTTTTAGGTAAAATATATTTACACTTAGAAATATCAATATCCTAAAAATCTAAGCCGACAGAGAAGCAGATTTTATCCTATCGTGTACACATAAGTACCAGACCATTTTTTTGTGGATTTCTGGCCACTAATAAGTAACCATTTTGTTTTAATGTATTCCTCTATTATCGACCCATTTGATTATCCTGTCCAAACACAAGGGAACGCTGCGGTCTTCACCCCGGTTCTTTTGGACAATTCCGAACCCTATCTAATAAAGCAAACATTGCCATGTCCACTTCAGTAATCAGTGGCTAGATTTTGATCACAACACGGTAATACGTACGTACATGCGTACCTACTATGCCTCAACTCTGTGCATGTGCACTAGGAAGATGTTGCCTGGCTGTAGGATTGGTTGTGTTGTATAAAATTAAGTTTTATCACCAGTGTCCTTTACAAACTAGATTATTCTTTTTATTGTAAATCCATTTAGTACGAATAATAAAATTAATTATTATACTTAGCTGTACACACATATTGTTACGCTACAATGTAGATTAAAACAATTTTTCTGTATGTTAATTTTAGCTGGTATTGTAATGTGTTTTGTGTGATAAATAAATAAATAAAATAAACAAATAACACCAACCCTTGCAGCTGGTTTCAATAAATTATAAGACATGAGATATAACTTATCGAAGGCTCCCGGTTTGCGATACGACAGTATAATATACTTATCATTGTTCTACCTTAATAACAATATGGTAGAGCAATCAATAAAAAAAATTGTATTGAAATAATTATTCAGGTTTTAATTTCTTTTTAAACCTTATATGTATTTAGAAACTTCGTTAAAAGCATTTTGAAATTGGATATTTTTTATAGTAATTTTTTTTGTGAAACATACCCACTTACTTACTGTTATTTTATGAACTAAACAATAACATATAAAATAGCAAAGTAAATTATAAAACCACTATTATAGTAAAAATACAGGGTGCTCCAATCTTATAAGGTCTAATGAAGTGGGGTAGTAGGGGTTTCCCATCCGCATCGAATACCCGACCTTAGAACACAAATGGTTTTCCATTCGATGCAAAGTTAAGCAACCAAAATCACCACTTCCTTTGATCCTGTTAAATGTAACAACTTTCCTATTGTATTTTGTATTCAAGACTTACAGATTATTTATTCCCAAAACTGTGTTCATAAAGGTGTAAAAATTAGGTGGAAATTACAGTTTGCCCATTAATTACAGACGTAGGTACAATATTTAACTTTATATATGTACAATATTACTAGGATATTGATTGAAAATTATATGAAACAATTAATATGGATCAGTTGAGCTACCTGTAAATTGTTTGCAACAGTCTGCTGTTAGCTCAATTGTTTCAATTGCAAATACTTGTTCTAATTTATTTCTATTATTTTATTGTAATTTTCTTACCTATGCTTTGTATACATGGGTACAAAGATATTGACATGTAAATTGGCTTTATAATAAATTGTATTTCTGTATTTCTATTTCTTTATGAATCAATTCTTTGATTTATTAAAAACATGTCTTTAAGAGCCACATACGAAGTTTTGTCTCATATATTATATAATGGCAATTCTCTTATATCTTCTCTTATTCTACGGTCTTATGTGAATGTGAATAATGTAGGTAATTCAATAAACTATGGCTATTCAGCGCCTACGCACCATAATGTAACTTCTATAGACTTCAGTCTTAATTGTCAATTGTTCTTCAATGGATCGCAATTACTATCGACCCACGATGTATACATTTTATACATGTACCTACTAATTAATACTAGCTTGTACTTGCGGCATAAACGAAACATAGAGAGGTCTATGCCCCTAAGTAAGTCGACATGGGCTGATGATGATGATGATGTAGGTACTTGCGTATACACACGCGTTTTTTCGAGATAAGGGATCCATACTAATTATGAATTCGTGAGTAACTCTGTCTGTCTGTCTGTCAGTCTGTCTGTCACCTTTTCACGCCTAAACAGCTGAAGGTTTTAATGAAATTTGACAGAGAGGTAGACTCTACCCGGGAACGAGCATATAGTCTACTTTTTATCCCAGAATTGGTACTTTTACAAAATATTTCAAAAATATTAATCGTACAGAGATTTCAGAAACTGTTTTGAGATGTCCAAATTGATACTTTTCATTTGTGGGGTATACCTACTTAACCGTGAAGGTCTCTTTTTCAATTTCGACATTACATTTTGTAACATTTTATTATACAGTACCTATATTTATTTTATTTTTCTTTAAATATGTACAGGTGCGTGAAATGTGTTATTATTTTAAATTTCAAGTAATAAACTGCTGTAGTTAATGAGATATTTAAGAGGGAAAAAAGGACAGACAAAACGAGACGGTTTCAAAACCGATCTAGTAACCATAAAAACCCGACTAGGTCCCCTCTTTTTCACTCTTTTTCTCAAAATGTTGGGACAAAGGCATACAAAATAGTGCCATTTATTGTACTATTTATATAGATAGAGTCTAGGTGACTATTTTGATACTCAATTTATAAAAATTACTTTAACCGTTGGTTCTTAGAATAAGACAGCGGCGAGTTTTTACTCTATGCGTTGGTTTATAAGTTTAAGCCTACGGTTGAATGTCACTTTTAGAAGACTGAGTAAACAAAATCGAATCTTCCAGTGCTCTGCAGCTTTTTTAAATTTGTTTTTAATATTAAGTGGCCTTCACGCTATACGAAAGTGCATAAAAGAGTAAATATTTAATAAAGTGTGGTTAATTTCCTACAAATGATGTATGAACTGTCACACTTCTATAGTTTAGGTGAATAGAGATATGCAAATTAAAGAAAAATGAAATGTATTAATATTTCATGTTAAACTTACGTAGTTGTTTGACCTAACAAATCAAGCCTAATCTAACTGCTTCGTGTCCATCCAAAGGTTACCTGGATGAGATCGCTCTTAGCGACAAGGGCGCCCATTGTATCTATAGTACAACGTTATAAGTATCTCTCTTTTCCTGACTTCCTGTATTTTTTGATTCTTGGTATGGAATAAAGAGTATAACTTTTGTATTGTATTACCTACCAAAGAGGTTCATTGCCCAACTTCCCGAATCCAAATATTTCCTATGCCCAAAAAGGTTCCTAATCTGATATGAAACCTAAGCGCCCAGCTAATAAATAATAAATTCTAGGTCACAAGCGTTCACATTAAAATGCTCATAATTTCAGAGGTGTTTGAACTTCTACACGAACACACTGTTTAATTGCCATAATTGTATGTTACCACCCTAATGGATTTTTACGGAGGTGTATCGCAAATAACCTAATATTTTCTCTCTGAATATTATAATGTTGATGACTCATAAATGGCAGGGCGCTATGGCGCTTATTAGGGGAGGCCTATGTCCAGCAGTGGACTAATATAGGCTGATGATGATGATGATTCCTAAAGAATAGAGAATCATTTCTATAGTTACATATTATATTTACCTGAAACCTATTATTATTATTATACATTAACAAAAAAAAAATTAAATTAAATTCTAGGACTTTGATTTTTAGCCTTTAATTGACGAGCTAGATTTTATGACAAAACTCTTCAAAGGGATTCCAACGTACAAGGATAGGTAACCTATAGTTAACCCATATTAAGCCTTAAGGCTTGGTAGGCGAGCAGAGGCCGCATTTATGTTATTTTTAAAATCATCTGAGACTTCGAAAATAGTGTTTAAGATTCTGAAAAAAAGACATAGGTATATAACTTAAGGATCTAGTCTAGTCAAAGTCGCATTCAGTTACAAGATATAATGAACTTCACTCGATAGAAAATGATCCCAAAGTTACCCCTTTTTCTAACGTTTTTTCAATACTAAAACTAGCGAACTACTGATATCACACTTTTTTTTTTTACTCAACTAAGGACACTTAATATTTGTAAACAAATTCGCAGAGTTTGACTCCCAATATTATTTTTTTGGAATAATAAATCCCAAAAAACACATTTTTGTAAGGCGTTTTGCAAAGTAATTGCAAAAATGATAATATTTTGCCAAAAGAATGTCAACCTTATTACTCAAACATCCCTTTCAATATATGCTCAAAATAGCTTCCACTACCTTCATTGGAAGGCTGGATGCCTTCTCGGACGGACGTGAGGTTATGTAACTTTTTTCGCTATGACAGCTGTTCTCGACGTACGAATTACGATTTTCGACAACTTTTGTTTTGCGGGTTAAATGGTTCATTTGTCATTGACATAAAGTCTATATTTGATTGAAGCTAAGCCAAAAGAAATTTGCAGGAATTTTATTCATTGACAGACCTACCAATTGAGTAGAATAGGTTTGTAGTGGTTTTATCTCTGGTAGCTAGATAGGTAGGTAAGGTACCTACTCCTCAACATGTTTACAGCACGGAAAGTATTGGTCGAGTTAAAATATGTTAAGAAGGTAGAGCGATTTTGATGACCTTAATATATAAACAATGCTGAAAAATTAAAATAGGAGCCCACGTCCAGCAGTGGACTTGATGAATTCACACATCATCACCAAGGCCGAAGCTAAGCAGAGCTTTGTAATGGGTACTTACTAGATAACTGATTTACTTAGGACCAACCATGTGCATATTTTTTGCCCGTAGTTCTTCTACCAGTAGAACCACAGGCAAATTTAAATTACTCGTAGTTCTATCGGTTTGTTCTCATAAGGAAGACAGATTCTAAAAAGGACAAATACTCAAAAAAATTGACTTTAAATTTTTTAAAACTCGAAAACTTAGAAAAACCTCAACGGAGCGGTTTGTCATAACTTCTTTGTTATTGGCAATATGTGTACATTGACATCAGTAAAACAAACATTTTTTTAGCGTAACAAAGAAGTCAAGTAAAGGAGATGTGTAAAGACGCTAAAAACGTAATAAACAAACAAAACACTTGTATTTCCAATGACAGTTGTCAAAATTATTGTTAATCACTCATGTAACACACAGTTACTATCAAAAATAATCTTACTTCGCTTACAAGTCATTGTAGGTACATGTCATGACATGTACCTAAGTACAATGACATGCCGGCCTGTCCCTTAGTGCAACATAATGTAAAGCCAATTATCAGTTCCACATTCCTGCAATGACACTTAAGAACAGGGGAGAAAAATTTAATTTTCCATTTATCATTATAAAATTAAATATTCATTCCAGGTGTTCTGGATGTCTTATGTATATTAAAAAATATCTATCTGTGTAGTATATTTAATAAGTATATTAAAATAAGTATACCATAACACAAGCTCTACTTACTTTTGGGTTAGATGATGTTGTGTGGCTTGTTCAGCATTATTTATATTTAATAAAAAATTGAGAAAGCCCTGCAAAACCAAATCGAAATATCTTCAACGATTGACACTTTTGTAATCCATTTAGTCCTCAGTTGTTTTGACCAAATTAGTATATTTTTTTAATGTATAAAGTATTATCATAATGGTCGGTGATATTGTCGGTACTTTAACATGCATGGAGATGATATAATTATTTAGGTTTTTCTGATTTCTATGAATAACTATCAAGGAATGTAATTTTTATTATAATTGATATACTACAATAAGCGACATAGGTTTTATTAAGGTAATTTTGCATGCAACAATAGCAAAGCCGCGGGCAAATTTTAGTTAACATTACATTATTACCTTGTGATTGTGCTATCAACCAAAAAAAAACAGAAGTTTGCCTCTTCTACAATAAATAAATTTTGCATAAGTCTATGTAAAAAATAAGCGCCTCTACCGACGACATTTGGTATAATTGACATGCAATTTGACTACTGCTAAAGGAATACCTGGCCTTAATATAGCTCTTAATATAGCTCTGAATCCAAATTAAATTTTTCGCTGAAATATCTGAGTTACTCCTATCTTATTTGAAGTATTAAGTTATTAAACAAAGAACGGCCAAAATAAACACTTAGGCATGTACATAAAAGGACGTGGGCTAAGTAATTCTATGCCCGAAAGCTTTCCCGAGTCACTGACAGGAGTGGCGATGACATCACTCTGTATTGTAACGGGGCTCTATTCTGTGAATTCATTACGAATAAAAGCATTATGAAAGACGAACAAAAAATGGTGATCCATACTGAAGGCTGAAATGCCTTTACATTGCCTTTAAACTTTAAAAGCTTTCGCATTACCTAAGTTCAAATTAGATTGGTTGAGCTTCGTGCTCAACTAAGCACTCTTCTGTCAAGGTGTGGCAGCCAAATAATAGTTATCAAGAGAGCTACCTATTAGCTATAGCTACTGAATCAGCAATGAATGAATCCGCAAAAACCAAAAAGATCGTTAATAACCGTACCAAACAAAACCTCTGACAGGTAGCCATTTTTTTCTACACACAGTAGCAATGATTCAGCCAGTACTCGGTAGCCACCCGCCGTGCAATTCGTCAGTTCAAAAATTTGAAATTGGAACACTCCGTGACTGACAGTGTTGGCGGGATTCTTCGCCTCTTTTTACATTTTATTACTTTTTTTCAGAGGCTACTGGCAAGTATTGGGGAAATTAAGTGTGTTGAACCCTGGCGTGTCGATTTAATCATAGACTACTTAGGTGGTATCTAGTAGTCAAGACATAGACAAATGAGTTTGCGATGAAATGTAGAGCTGTCTGCAATGCATTGTCTATATAGGGCTTACAAACTAGAATCAAAATATAGGCGACCCACCGTTCCAAGTTATCATATACACGATAATAATATGACTACACTCATAATTTACAGGCTTCGTGCGTGATAACGGGGAACTCCCATAGCCAATATAGGTACAAAATATGAAGCCTACAATTTGCTAATTAAACTACCAACCCTACCCACCAGTATCACATACATTGCAAGGGGAAATGTGTACCTACATAATACCTACTACCGTGTTTCCGCCACAACACGTAATTAGACACGAAGGGAAGAGAGCTTTTAGGGCTTTGGGAATAATGGCAGGACTGAACAGGGAAGCTAATGGCTTCAAGCGTTTTGCGAGCTTGTCGATAGAGTAGGCTAGGCAGGCAGGTACCTTCAAGCGAAACATAATGAAACCTCTTTCATGTGCGCGGATGGAGCGAAAAACAAAAGAGTACCGTTATTTCCGCGTTTAAAAACATTTGCAGCCAGGCTCTACAAATCACCAAAGACCAACCTTGTTCTAAGTTCAAATGTGACAGTTCAATTGCTGGCGCCAGACAGTTACGGACAAAATTAGACGCCTACCCACAAACTCTACTACTGCGGTTAGCCTTATTCGGTTATTTATTGCACCAATTTGATAGTTTATTCCAATTTAATTGTAAATCAATTGGTACTGATCCCATTTTGCCCATATGTCATAGACGTGGGCGGTTGTAAAACAATAGGGAATTAAATATAAATCGAGGTCTTGTCTAATGGAGTTAAATTGTTTTCTGTTCAATTGATTTTATTACCAAATACGGAAATAAATGAACTCTACATTTCTATTGATCTGCGGGGTGAGTCTATTTGATGTTAGTAACGAAACGTGATCGTGATGTCATGAATAAGTATAGATCTTAGAGCTCTTCTTCTACCGATATCATGAACCTGTTATGAACAGGATCACGATGAACTAATTCTTTTCATGAGACAAAATCGGTGTAGGTACCAATTTTATCCAATCTAATAGAAGGAATAGCACTATTCAGCTCAAAGTTTTCTTCATTTAATTTACCGACTGGTATTAATATAAATCAGTTGAGCTACCTGTAGATTGTTTGCAACAGTCTGCAGTTAGCTCAATTGTTTCGTAAATACTAGTTCCAATTTATTTCTATTATTTGATTGTAATTTTATTAACCTACTTATTTTTTGCTATTAGATATGGATTTATAGATGACTAGCTGCATTCTTACTACCCGGTGTCCTATTACCCGTTTTCCCGCATGAATGACGCATTTTCCCGCGGTAAAAATATGTTCATCAGGAATAATATGGGCTTCTAATGGAAAAAAAAAATTCTAATCGGTCCAGTTGTTTCGGAGCCTATTCAATACAAACAAACAAACAATCAAATCTTTCCTCTTTTTAATTTAGTATAGACATAGCCAAGTCAAAAGAAAAGCAGCCCCATAGTAGACAGACACGTGTTATTTCCATTCCATACCTATAATAAAATGGTATGGCTTTGTGTTTATAATGGCTTATCTATTCGCTAAAGTTGATTGATGAAGCTCATTCAAAGTTCAGTGTGCCGTACCACACAGTGCCTGAAACGTTAAACTTGCTTGCGGCAAGAATTTCCCATTGGAAACTTTTAGGTAGGTTGATGCAATGATGTTATTTAAAAACTGGGTTGATGTGGGTGAAATTCCACAAAACTCTATTGAACATGAAATTATTTGTTTCCCTATGATGATTCGCACATTAAAAAAATACAAAATTCATTATAAAATATGATTTCCTTTAAATTTATCACAAAAGTATTTTGATGATAACAATGAATTCATAAATATAAGTAATTATTATTACTTTATTACAAATAAAATTGCAATCAAATAGTATAAACAATTAGAACTAGTGTGTACAATTGAAACATTGAATTGAGCTAACTGCAGACTGTTGCAAACACTCTACTGGTAACTCAACTAATCCTTAACAGTACCAGTAGATAGCGTCAAGACGCTGGCTGCATTGCCCCGCTGTATGGCAATGCTGATGCGCCGCGCCAGATAGGTAGGTACTGACCAGCTCTCAATAATACCTACTTAATTAATTTAGAAAATAATAATAATAAATAATGCTGTAATAAGTATAAATAAGTAAAAATAATAAGAACCTAGGTTCTATGAAATAAATTATATTTTTTTATTACTTTTCACTTTATTATTATGGCGTCGTTGCCTAGACGCTAAAGTGGTTAGGTACCTACTTACATAAAAGTGAAAAAGAAATTATTTAATTTATTAGATATTTTTTCAAGAAAGAGCTTATTTATGAATTTTTTAGTAGCCTAGCTAATTTTTGAAACGTCGTTACACCAGTAAAAGTAAAAACTTAAAAGAGAAATTTAGGAATACCAATGTATAAAACCCTGGAAATTTCACATCCAACTGTAATAAATTAAAACAACCAAGAACCCAAGTAAAAAATTGTTTCCAAGTTAAATGCAAGCAAAGCCAAAACCTCCTTATTTCTGTATTTACCGTCGAAGTAAATAAAAGTTTCGTGCCTGAAGCCATCAGGACAGAATAAACTAAACTAAGTAAATCAGAGCTTATACGATTAGTTCTGTAACCTTCGTACATCGCCCTAATTTTATATAACTGAAAAAAATAGTACCTACGCACGATAATGTCATTTTAGTAGGCACGTTTGGTGGTACTTTTAACATTGTATTTTACTAAGTAGGTTTTACTATAGCTGAGTGAGACGGAAGAAAAGCTTTTATTAGTATCCAAAGGCCTAGTAAAATAAATATCTATGGCAAAACATTCAAAAAGCTCTATTCTCTTGAAAATTACCTGCAATGACTCGTAAAACCTTTGAGTGTTTAACAATAGCCATTTCAAAGGACATTTCCTACAGCTTTTGGGGGTATTAACACCCCGGGTATTGGGGCTTCCGCGAAATAATAACATCATCATAAATGTTCTGTTGTTAATACTTATATTTAGTGGAAAAAATATCATTTGGTGATGAACTGACAATATCGTAAAGGAATCTCAATAGATTCCTTTTATAAAATAGGTATATGTATATGATCGGATAGAAGGGTTTTTCAGGACTGTAATGTTGGCAAATTATGCTCATAATTTAAATGTCAAACAACAACATTTAAACTTCAAACAATTGAAAGAAGTCACCCGAAAGAACCAACGTTCTTTGCAACTAGACCATCAACCACTTGGTATCCAAATGTGGTTTAAATTTCAAATTGAAATTATTTATTTGACCTTGGAACTTAGCCTAAACCGTTACATCTCTCATAGAAAAGAAAGATCAACACATAGAGTAAAAACTCGCTGCTGTCTCAGCAGAGGGATAGTGTCATTCAACAATTTGACAATTTGTGTAACCAAAAACCGATCTATGTGTGTTTTGACAGCACGTAAATACAGTGCTTTCACTCACACATTCGTATGATTGAATGTTGCAAGTGAATAGCTTTTCCCTAAAAAATTGGGTAACTGAAGCAAAGTTCCAATTAAAAAATTAGCCATTGTTTTTTTGTTACCTTACATTTTATTTTCGATATTATCTTATTTCTTTTTTTAATTTTAGGAAATATCAGCTGGTAGCTTTGGTTACTATCATTCTTCCTAGGTCTAACGACAAAAAGGTTTTACTCCAAGTCCGCAAAATAAGATGGGCTCCGATTGTGTCCGTGTTCGGAACAATAATTTAAATAGACGGTCAAGTGCGTGTTCGACCACGTGCAGTGTAAGTAATTGCAGGGTTCATGTCCTATCTAAACAAACTTATTTACGTGTTTTACATATCGAACAACCTTAATAAAGTTATTTTCAACAAAATTTGTTCAAATTTTCCTTTTCACCCACCAAATTACATATTTTAAGTTGATTAGGACTATTAGGTACTAGTGAAAGAAAAAACTGAAAAGAGAAAACTAGTGAAGTATATTGTAGCTGTCACAGATATTATAATACTATACTAGTACAGATGCCTCATCTCATAGTAAAAAATGGGACACGCTTCGGGCGAGATTTGAGCGGGCCAACCAGTTATTGTTATAAGTTCACTAGATGGCGCAAGTCTTGGCCCGCAAGAACGAATGAAAAAGTACCACCTTCCACTACTAGATGTCGACTCATGCGATATTTTAATGACGCCATCTAGTAGTGAGAACATTTACTTGTAATTTTCTAAGAAGCGTCAAACCTAGGGTTTATTTAATTTTAGAACAGACTTGATGAAAGTTTTTCGTCGTATGTATTATTGTGTTACCGTACCGACTTTAGTGATAGGTACTTATTTTATAATCCTACAGCAAGTTCCACTTAGCTTTATAGGGTAGGTACTAGGTACCCACATAAGGTGGGCATCATAGAATGGATCCCAGATGTGATGACCTAGGTAGGTATTATGTGCTGATGACTTAAGAAGGCTACGAACCTGTCCCAAATCTCAGCGGCCGGCCCATGCGGATTTGTTTTGTTGTTGTTTTATGTCGAATGAAATGGGGCGCGTTATGAGTGAGAAAGCGCGTCTAACCATCAAAATGCAAAGCTGTGGCTGTGTGTGTAGGGAGTGAAGCCTGTGCGTGTGCTCGGTGTCACCACAGAATAGGAACTATTTAGTACTTAGTACGTAGTCGGTCGATGCAATAATTTACAATAGGTAGGTAAGGTAATACAGAATAGGCACGAATAGGTAAGTAGTATGCCTCTGTAGGCCTAGCACGGGGATTGTTGTCTAGGGTAGAATAGACAATAATGCATCGATAATCGCATCGTCATACATTGCGTAAATTATTGAAGTTTAAGGAATGAATAATTATTTTTTAAATTATTATTATTATTATACACTCATTTATTCTTTAATCTCGTTTACAAAATACATTTTTTACTATAGAAAATAAAATGTTATAAAACTATTCTACAAAAAATATATCAAAACGGTAAATACAGGGTGTAACAAAACAGAGTAACCAAACTTTCAGGTGGGGTGTAGAATCGAACACTGAATTCAGGAAAAATATTAAAAAAAATCCCGCACATTAGTTTTCGAAAAATTAAATAAATGGGTGGCCCAATTCAAGAAATCACTATGTCCTAAAAGTGACTTTTGAGATATTCATAATTTAATGTTTTAAATGTCTGCTGAAATAACATGCGTTGGTTAAAAAAAACAATTTAAAAACACATTTTAGCGCAAAAAAAGTACTTTTATTTATTGGAAGAATCAAAGCGATATGAGTAACAGGAGTCTCAGTATAAAATTTCAAAAAAATTGGACTTATTTCTAATCGCTGGACTTAGTGATATTACAGTGATAAATAGGGGACTTAGTGATTTTATTGCCAGTACAACGTTCATATACAAAATCGGCTTATCATTCCACTTCATCTTCAGAATCGAATTCTGCAGTTATGGGGTCCCGAGTTCCATTAATAAAAATATCTTTCCGATTCAGGAACAGATTCAAGCAACCGCTTTACAGCTTGCAATTTAGCAGCCTTTATAGTTAAGGGTGCGCCGTAGCAGTCATCTGGCGTTTCACTGATTTACCTTCTGTAACCGACCTTATATAATGAAAACGACTTAAAATCTTCACCTTTCATAGACTCAGCAAACTCTGGTTTACATCTTCTTTTCAAAATAACTCTACGGCATTTAGATATTCTAGGCAGACTCGCTTTTATTCGTTCATCGTAAAGTTTCTTATAGTCTTTTACTTTCAGAACATCGTTAGAGCTATTTTTCTTCATCAAACTTTTCTCTAAGAATACTATTTCAAATTTGTTTGTATTCTTACTATTTTTAATGAGCTGATCATAATATTCTGTTTTATATATTTTGTAATATTTCTTCCTTTTTCTTTCTTTAAGTGCAAAATCGCGATCGATAGGCATCATTGAATGTCCTGGTATCGGGTATGAGACTGTTACTATTTTCTCAAAACTCTTTTTGCGCACAGTTGATCCAAAAAGGTAAATTAAAATCTATTCTTGTTTAAATCTTTCATGCAATTTGACGTAATGAATTGTGTTGCCATAAGGACTTAAACAAAAATCAATGGACTAAACGATTTCTTCCACTGAAACTAAAGGACTTAGTGATATCTTGGACATAGGGTTTTTATGAATGGAAGATTCGATTTTTTTCTTTTTTTTTAAATTTGGAAATGGCACTTAAAGTCTTTTCCGAAGAACCTCGTATAGACCATTCGAAAGAGAATAAAAAATTGAACAAACCAGTGTTGCTAACTCAAAACCGTAAAAAACGGACTTAGTGATTTTATGAATTGGATCACCCAAATACGGAATTTTCACTACATTACGCAAACGACTGATGCACGTGTTTATTTGGCATTAAAATTTGATTAAAAGGTCTACTTACCTTGTGTATACCTTTTTAGCAGATAAACATCTTTTTACGGGGGGCACCCACGACCGGACACGCGATATCGCAGCAGCGCGCGCGGCGGCGGGCTGCACGTGTTGTAGTTATGTAGGAAGCTAGCCAATGCATTCCAATTTTCCCTTCGTACTTTACGGGCTTAGGACCGTCAAAATACAAACCACACTAAAACTTTAGGTCAAGCAAACAAAAAGAATGTTAAGTTTTCATGGTTAGGTAGGTATCATCTCGTGGTATTCAATATCTGAATAACGCATACGAGCCATTTTTACGCACAAATAACCGATAAGCGCCGCCGCGACCTTCACCTTGCGCTTGCAATGATGCAACTAAATGGCCATTGACCCTATGATAACAGAAAGTTTGACAAAACTAACAATAAGCCTAGCATTGGGTGAACATTCGGATGAACTAAGTTTGTATACCTTTCTCGCTCTCGCGCGCTAAAAGTTTGTGCCTTTTCTTGTCTCAATCTGGTGCTTCGGAAATGCAAATTGTAACAACCTTTCATTGTTAGTTACTCACCGTGTTTTTAAAGTTCAATGTGAAGGTTGGTAGGTACTTAGGTAGTCAACGATATGAAAAAATAAAAGCTAGTAGTGAATATCTTTTAGTAGGAAGGAAGGTGCATGCTTAATGAATGTACCTACTAACAGTACTAACTATGCATTTTCGCGATAGAACGTGTGTAAGGACTTAAAATAATTTATTTATTTTTAATTCCTAGAGGAAAATTGGAATGTATTTGTTGTACGTAGGCTCCATATCTAAGCACGCCGCGCAGCCTGTTCGCTTCCGCTGCAATGATGTCGCGGGTCGATGACCGCGGTGGCCGCTCATTAGGGCACCGTTTAGGTGTTATGGGCTTATAAAAGATATGAATACAGGTACGCAGGCCATTTTTTTCTAATTCCAAATAGACACATGTATTAGAGTCTATTGCCTACTGTTGTGAAAATTTCGTACCTATTTATTGAATTTTTCGAAAACTAAAGGGCGGGATTTTTTTTCAATGTTTTTCCTGAATTCAGTGTTCGATTCTACACCCCACCTGAAAGTTTGGTTACTCTTTTTTGTTACACCCTGTATATCTAATGAATATATCTTCGGTGGCCGCGAAGCTAGGCTCAAGCGGCCGGTGACTAGGGCTGCAAAGAGAGGAACTTCCTGACGATGCTTATTATTATTATTATTAGAATTATTATTTTTAGAATTATTATTATTATTTATTATTTTTCCTTTTCGCTGACATCCATAATCGTTTATAGGGTTTCGAAGATCAAAGATCGGTTTCGAAACCCTTATGGTCTCGCTTTGTCTGTCGTTTTTTCCCTCCTTAATAACTCGGCAACTACTGCAGCTATCGACTTGAAATTTAAATAATAATACATTTAGTGCGCCTGTGCAATCTGCAAGAAAAATAAATGATAATAAATGAAAAATTAAAATGAATATTTTCCATACAAATTGTGATGCCGAAATTTTAAAAGATACCACTGGGTCATGTGGGGTATCAAATGAAAGGTATCATTTTGTACATTTCAAATTATTTTTTTAAAATTTTTGTACGTTTCATACTTTTTGAAATATTTTGAAAAAAGTTGAACAATTTTCCATTACCCACTTTAACCATGCATGAAGCATGCAGAAAGATCTATCTGAAATGTAAGTTGTTGGTAGGTACCTACTATTCTTAGGTATCCGTTAAATTGCGAAGTCTCTAACCGGTACTTTTGGTAGGTACCTACATATTTGTTGACAAACGTTCGAAACCCTCGGCGCGCGAGTTACACTCGCACTTGACGGATCTTGTTTTTTTTGAAGATCTCAATGTACTACTACCTAAAACATAAGTAGGTAGGTAGGTAAGTAGGTATAGGTACCAATACACAGACCAAGTCGTAAGTTTTCCGAATAATACATATAATAATATAGGTAGGTATGTATGTAGGTATAGGTACCTATCTCGTTAGATTACCTACGCAGACGGCAAAGCGTGTAGCACAAATAAAAAACCAACAGAGAATAGCCGACGCCCGACCGACTACGTACGAGTACCTACGACACGGCTCGTCGCATCGTCGTCGTCGTGTCGGCCATTCGGCGGCGTTCGCCCTAATTCGGAATTTCATCCCCCCTGCGTCTCATCGCCCCCCGCGTGTGAGCAAGTGGTTGCAGAAATTAGAATTTCACCATTTTGGATATTTTTTCGTACTTTCCGATTCATTTTGATAAACGACTGATTTCAGAAATATTTTTGATTACTTCTAATGTTGAATATATTTAAGATGTTTGTTTACTGACTGACAATAAGTTTGCGTTTTGTTCATTCAGAATAAGAAAACCGATACGCCATCTATCAAGGAGTAGCACTTACTATTTACTATCCTACAAAAGTCGTGAGATTTGATAAGTTCATAAAAATGCCGCCAGAAGAACATCGATAGTGTGTCGATAGTAATGAAATTTTCAAATTTATGAAAGTTTTGATTTAAAATCATACAATTTATTGATATTGTATTCAAGGGTTTTTACCTAAAAGAGTTCAGACATTTTATAAAGAAATTCTTTATTGTTTTGTCAGTTTACACAAACCTCGATAACTAAGTGTAATACACCTAACGCCATCCATTGTAATTTTTTTGAACTAAAAAACTTTTCTATGGAATGAGACCCCATGGTAGCTGTGCAGTTTTCCTATAAAATTCACACCACCTACTACTAGCATTTTTTCCACGAAAAATAATGCCCAAGTTAGATAAGCACCTACACCGAAATAAAACCAGGATTTCCTACGACTTCTTCAGCGTTACTAGTAATAATGTACTATTTTCTTTGTAATATAGTAATTTGAGTTTACAATATGAATCTATTCAGAATATCGTCGAGTGACAGACATTCTAAAACAGTGATATTCCGAAGTAGCGTAGTTTGATTCCTAAGTCCTAACTTGAGTGAAGTCCACCCTCTCCTCAACCATTTTAATAATGTCCTCCTAGCCGAATTTCGACCACGGCGGCCAACCTCATCGGAGAATAGCCAGATACGCAGGACATATTATAGTGCACAAGTGTGTGTGCAAACGTAGGTGCAGTCTCTGTTCCCTCACTCTCAAAATCCGATGGGATGACAGATCGACACGACCGGGGAGAGGTCAGGCGCAGGACCAACGCTCAACGTGCTTTCCGAGGCACGGGTACTATTATTATTTTTACAGTACTATTTTTATATACCTATACTATGTAACAAAACCGGGGTATTTTTTTACCCAGAGCATAGCAACATTTTCACGAAAATGGTGGACGAAATTTTTAAATTTATTTATGAGTTTTGATGACTGTTTTAGGCAAAATTACAAATGTAATATGTGTGTAGACCAGTGAAATGAGATATTTGGAGTATTATTTTTCTTGCTACTGGTGTTTAAATACCCTTTCACCGCACAACACATCATTTTTATATTTTTATGTGGGAGCTGCTTTCCGCGTCATTTGAAGTATTGTACTAAAGGCTCAAAATGAAAATTGCGACGTTTAGTCGCAATTTTTTAGACTTACCTCGTTTGTGTCAACTATCATTCTAAGCCTTCTTATTCTAAGGATCAACACTTTCACAATAAAAATTACACAGTATAAGTACGTCTACTACACACTATAGTTATTCTGTAGTCTATGCCAAATTCGGTTTTAAAGAACAGGAACTTTAAAACCAAATTGGGCTTTGCAAGCCACAGTAGACAAAAATAAAGCCTGGTTCGCCATTGTCGGAAACAACAAGAATAACGATTTAGGTTGTGGCACTCGTCTCATTATTCTGAAACAAGCGCAGTTCCTACCATCTGTACCTAACTAATTTCTTTATCTATCTTATTTCTTTGTTCTAATTAAATCCGTGTGTATTGTATTTTTTTCTGTTCATGTCTTATTCATTCTTAGTTTTTGGTATTATGTTTTACGTGATAATCTTACTGTCCCAAATTAAAGAACCTAGCTCTTGCCAGTGTAATGATATAATTTCCTCGACATTTATCTTTCTGCGTCTAACACAATGCGGTTTCTTTTACTTCTTTTTACCACATGATGGCTTTCTCCTCATTCTTGGTCTTCCCTTTCCTCGTCTTCATTCTACTTTTCCTTCTGTGATGTGTCTAATGAAGCTCTCATGCCGTATTAAGATGTCCGATCCGGAAGCTGTCATGGACTTTCCCGTGATACAAAGTACTTAGTATCACGAAGTTTGGAAAGTCCAATCATTCTCCCTCTTTTTTTTTTGAATAATTTATCATTTTATTATTCGTAAGCATTCCCACACAGATATACACTTGCGAGCTTTAAACTGGAATCGCTTCAAGGGTTGTTCAAGACTAATTTTTACAATTTCTTTGTAGTGAACTATGAGTTAAGTTATGTTTTCCCTTACGCAGGATTTATTGGCGACGATAAATTTTGACGACCTCAGTGGTGCAGCGGGCGAGAGTCCGCCTGCGACGCAAGAGGTCGCGGGTTCGATTCCCGCCTCGTAACAAATTTGTGTACGATCTGCAGAAATTTGTTCCGTTGGTCTGGGTGTTTTCTATGTATCTTAAAAAAAATATATATCTATGTATATAATGTATTAAATATATCAGTTATCTAGTACCCATAACACAAGCTTTGAGTAGCTTACTTTGGGGCTAGATGGTGCTGTGTGGATTGTCCAGCATTATTTATTTATTTATTTATTATTTGATTTAATGCACGATAATTTCCGCTGCCACACCGCAGCAGTGACTAGACAGTACCGACAGACGTCTTCCATGTCGGCATTCCCACACTAGACTGGCCAGCCCTTATTCCTGACTTGAACCCAATCTGGCATATGTGGGACGAGCTAAAACAGCGGATACGAGGGAGAAATCCAGCTAATCCAGCTCCGGCGCCGATAGACGCCGATAGATGCAACTTCGACCTATTGCAATAATTCCCAAAATTTAGGTAGCCAATTTAATTAATTTTAAATCTTCTTGATATCACTTGAAAGGTAACAAAATTACCTTTCAAATGATATACCACAATCTATAGTTCATTGTACATAAATTGTAAAAAAATTGTTTTGATCAACTCGCGATGAAAGCGATTCCATTTTAAAGCTCGCAAGTGTATTTTTTCGCGAATAAATAAACTGAAACTCTTAAAAACCCTCACTTCCTTCCAGAGGGAATGCATCTCAGTTCATATCGGTCAAGCTGGCGTCCAGATCGGCAACGCCTGCTGGGAGCTATACTGCCTGGAGCATGGCATCCAGCCTGACGGGCAGATGCCGTCGGACAAGACCTTGGGCGGAGGAGACGACTCCTTCAACACGTTCTTCAGCGAGACTGGGGCGGGGAAGCACGTGCCTAGGGCGGTGTTCGTGGATCTGGAGCCTACTGTTGTTGGTAAGAGTTGAATATTTGCCTGCAGATTTAAAAAAAAGTGTTGTTCTTAGGTTCAGCTGTATGTAGGTTTTATGTATGATCGTCAATCTCTTTTGATGATTTTTTGGTTTTATAAATAGAACTAGCTGTACCCGCGACTTCGTTCGCGATTGCCTCACCTGCCGACTAATTAAGTTCACATTTAACCATGGTCTCTCATAATTTGAAACGCTGCCGTGCAAAAAATCGTGTAGTGTCTACGGGGGATAGCATGTTGTCATCTTCAATCCCATTCTTTATCCACACGACTTTTAGCTACGACTCGGACAGCGTCAGTGTTAAGAAGTGTCATACTCGTTTCACTTCTTACTGATGGTTCCGTTCAGCTGGGGCCCTATTCTGCTATACTAATCGCTTCACTATGACAGGGGTATTGACACAGAATGACACGTTTGGGTATTCCACCTCAGATGAAAGAAATTATGATGAATGCAGATGGAGAGACGTGCGTCAAGTTTGAAACTATTCATTTATCTCGCACGCACTATCTGGAGTTTTATAAATCTAAGGATTCTACGTGATGATTCTACGACGATTCCATTGTCATACTGAAGCAGTTGTATTGCAGAATTGGGCTCCTGATAAATGGATCAGGAGCCCAATTCTGCAATACAATTGCTGACACAATTGACTGGACCACCGTATTTTTTTTCGTTAGTAGGTAGGTACAGTTGGCTGTGTACCACAGTAAAAAATATTTTTCTGTGGTCTAGTTAGTTTAATTGGACCACTTACTGCAACCAAACTTCGGTAGTACAGTTAACTGGACCAGCTAAACCACCATATATCATGTAAGGTAGGAACCTAACTTATTTTTCCAAGACGCCTTAGTAGGTAGGAACCTAACTAATGGGTGCGTCTAAAAATACATAGATAGGAACTTACCTACCCTCTATCTACTAATTTTTTTCTTCTAACTACAGATTATTTCATCAATCTACTGATTTTCTACTCGACTTTCTACTGATTTAGTCAAATTCGATCTTGCAACACTAATAAAAAGAATGCATGAAATCGGACGACGCGTAGACCCGTAGTGATGCGCGTTAAAGAATTCTACTTTTTCCTCTCTCCCAGGGGAACCTTACTGAATTCCAGGATAAAATGTATTCCATGTCCTTCCTTGTAGTATGAACTCAAAACGTGCCAAGTTTAATTCCAACTCATTACCTATGTAGTTTCGGCGTGATGCGCGGTGAAGGAATTTGACTTTCATCCCCTCTGCCAGGGGAACCTTACTGAATTCCAGGATAAAATGTATCCCATGTCCTTCCTTGAACTCAAATAGTACCAATTCAGTCCAACTCATTCAGTAGTTTCGGCGTGATACGCGGTGAAGGAATTTTACTTTCATCCATTCTCCCAGGGGAACCTTGCTAAATTCTGGGATAAAATGTATCTTTCCTCGTAGTATGAAATCAAATTATGCCAAGTTCCATTCGAATTCATTCAGTTGTTTCATCGTGATGCGCAGTTAAAGAATTTTACTTTCATCCTCTCTCCCAGGGGAACATGACTGAATTCCGGGATGAAATGTATCCCATGTCCTTCCTTGTAGTATGAAATCAAATCGTGCAAGGTTTCATTCCAACTCATTCATCACTTTCGGCGTCATGCGCGGTGAAGAAATTTTACTTTCATCCCCTCTCCCAGGGAAACCTGACTGAATTCCGGGATAAAAAGTATCCTATGTCCTTTCTCGTAGTATGACCTAAAATCGTGCCGAGTTTCATTTCAATACCTTCAGTAGTTTCGACGTGATGCGCGTTTAAGAAACAGACAGACAGACAGACCGACAGACGGACAGACAGACAGACATGAATGAAAAAAATTACAGTTTTGGCTTCAGTATCGATAATAGAGTGCCCTCCAAAAAAATTTTTCAAAATATCTTCAATATACAGAATTGGACCTGTTACAGTTTTATTATAAGTAATATATAGATGATCTCTAGTGGCTGAGTTTTCTCATAAATAATATTTATGGGACCAACCCGGCCTCGAGATCACTTTTTAAGTTTTACTTGAAAAACAGTGTAAATCTAAAGAAACATTTGAATTTTATTCGATAATAACCCCCGACGCAAAAAGAGAGGGGTGTTATAAGTTTAACGTGTCTGTCAGTGAACCGATTTTAGTTGAGTTTTTTTGTGTCATAGATAATTTTATCCCGAGTGTTCTTAGCCATGTCTCATGAAAATCTGTCGGGAGGGTTTTTAAAATTTTTAATTTTGCTCTTTTTCTAATGTCATATTTCCAGCGTCTCACTTAAGACGTAAATAGACGCATCTCACGATGCTGCAATGCAATATTTTGCCTACGAATGAAACAAAATTAGTTTTTCCAGATCTATTCAGTAAATGGCTGTATTCAACATTCATAGTTTTGCTCACTCAATTATTATCTTATCTACGTCGTTGGCAGAAAATATTCGTTCTGAGCATAAGCTGAAATAACTGTAAGTGTAATTTCTCAAGAGACTTACAAACCAATGGTTATGAATTTATTTACAAAATGTACAGCCACCATTAAAATCTAACTATTACGAAAACATGTTTCAAATCAACCTGAACTGTTCAGAGAACATTTAAGGAAAAAATTACTTAAATTCCAAACGAAATAAACCATGAAATGAACGCTAGTTTTTCGCTAATAGTTTTTTAATAGTTAAGATGACCGTAGCTTCTTGCAGAGCTGAAGGTTATTGACATCGCTAGCCCGTTATGTAGGTACCTACTACACTACGTAGTTAGTCATTATGTAGCCGAAATCAAGCCTAGATTTTGTTGGAAGTCTGTTATTATACGCGAGAATCATGACAAAATCATTTTATTGATGATAGTAGGCTTGACGCAGATTTAATTTAGCAGTGACATCTAGTTTCATAACATAAATTCTTACTCGACTGTTGCTATAGTATACTTTCCGTGGCCGTCCGTCCTAATACCGCTCGATAATTATATTTTCACGATATTTATTTACATAAAAGATACAGTCATTTACATGAGAATAATAATTTAGCTTATTATAAACAATTTATAAAAGTTAAGTTGTTGTTAAAATCGTAAAATAAGTTAACACATTTTACAATACATAGTTTTCGGATGATAACGGCATTTTCAATAACTATAATATTATAAACGCGAAAGTTTGTAAGTATGGAAGGATGGATGGATGTTTGTTACTATTTTACGTAAAAACTACTGAATGGTAGAATGAGGTGAATTTTAATGAAACTTTACAATAATATAGCTTATACATCAGAATAACACATAGGCTACAATTTATAAATATATTGTGTGAATTGTCAAAAATATGTCGATAAGTGTCATAAAAAATCTACGATCTGCGAGCTATTCTGGCGTGCGCTGCCAAAACCGCTGCTAGAGTTGTAATGTATGATGGTAATGTTTATCTTAAATAGTCCTACAAAAAAGCCCGCCACAGTATAAATCTATATCTTATGTGTAAGCCATTATAGCCAGAATAGTGAACAATAACTACTAAATAATAAAAATTGTTAATTTATTTCAAATGCACATTTGGTAGAAATAAATTGATACCCAAATGAAAATAGATACTTTTATCGCTTCTAGTATTTAAAGTAGATAATATAAGCTACTCGAAATACTAATCCTGCGCAGAAAGTCGCGGGCATTAGCTAGTTTTCAATAATTTGCTTGTGCCATTACACAATACAACATCTCGTTCACAGAACGTCACGGACCATCAACAATGATGGACACTCTCCTAGACTGGATCCAAGAACCGCTGGCTCCATTGTTATTGCCTCTCGATGCGTGACTTGGATCTTGTCATCATAGCAGTGATCTGGAGATTTACCAAAGATCGAAGCGGAATTATAAAAACACCGTCTTCCTAAGACGGGATTTTTATAATTCCGCACTGGGCGTGCCTTGGCGTGAAATTAACTATTTAGAACATTTTAATAACTCGAATTGGGAATGTAAATGAACAATTATCTTGACTTTTAACTGACATGTGAGAAACCTATGAAGTTAGCAAACCATTAGAAGCATAATTTTAATTGCAATTTTCTTGCAAACCGTTTTATGTGAGACTAGCTTCCTCCCGCGGCTTCCTACGCGTTTTTCCGTGATAAAAATGTATATCCTATGCCAGGTGTAGAACTAGGTATCTATGCAAATTTTCAGCACGATCCGTTTAATAGATTCAGCATAAAGATATAAAAACATCCAAACTTTTTTACTGATAACTATTGAGATATAATCCACTGAAAAATCTCGAGGATGCAGCGACGTAATTATTGGATTGTCCAACATTATTAATTAATGTTTATTATATAATAAGTACTTATTATTGACTTTTTATTAGTAAAAAAATTGTTCAAAAGTACCTGCCAACCCCCGGTGCACTTGCTGGTGGCGTAAATAATATCAGAGTAACCAAAGACCAAAATAAACAAACACAAAACATGATGACTGTATTTCAAGATTCCTCTTATGAAACGCAATGGAGCGCAAAGAAAGCTATTAGATTGTCTGAGTGGCATGCTTCAATTACTCCCGAGCGGGGCGCAGGCCTAATAAAACCATAAGTATTTCCTTTCAAGATGAATCAGCACGCATCTTGATATTATCTTCCTACATTTGGTTTATAGGCTAGGTCTAGTGAATTGAAATTCTGCTTTCGATTCAATCCAAAAGTTGCATGCAAAAATTAGAATTATGAGGAGCATGCAATGTTTGGATTAAAATTTCTTTTGGAGGGCCTTAGGACCTTTTGGAAGGCGCCCATGGGAATAAATAAATAAAATACTTAAAGAAATTAGTTAATAGGATGTAAAATATCAAATCAAATTCTTTTGACCTTTTTCAAGACGCTAGTGGAAAGTATATTATCATATCATCTATATTCGTCCACTGCTGGACATATGCCTCCCCTAGTGAGCGCCATAAAGCCCTGTCTTCAGCTTGCCGCATCCAGCATCAGCCGTCACTTGATCAAAAGAAAATATTTCGATAAGTACATTGAGCCGGCAATGTATCATCAACATCGAAATAACAGTTGCAAAAAACGTATCAGTAGTCCGGTTACTTAATTCAACCGGACTACTGATACATCGAGCGACTCAGTAGTCCGGTTGAGTTAATTGTAACCGGACTACTGACTAGATCAGATTTATGAAATTCAATGTAGAAAGCTGAAGATTGCTGCCCTAAAGTTAAAACAAAGTACTCAGGTGATCCTGATGGACTATATAATTACTGTAGCGTATTGCCTATCCATAAAAATGTGGAATTGAACCTTCTAATAGAACAATACTTTCATACAGAGATCCAAATTTCTAAAAGCCCTTGACGTGGCTTGTGGTTACTAGAAGTTTAATGCAGAAAAAACCTAATAATCCGTTTTTTAGCACGGTATACGGTAAGCGAACCTCTCAATATTTAATCCTAAATTACCTTATGTACCTACTATGCGCGTATGCGTAACTGTCATAGGTATTAAGCGTGTTTAAATCATATCAGAGAACCCTAGTGTCTTAGAACCACTGCTGTAAAACAGTAGCAATAGGCAGGTAGTTAGACCTAGGCAGTTATGTGTCTATTTATTATATAGTAGGTACCTAGGTATACGTTCTACTGTTACCGCATGAGATCGCGGGGAGTGGAAGAAGAAAAGGGAGCCATTTTCTCAGCAGTGGGACAGTAACGGCTAACCAAATAATTTCTGCAAGGTACTTTCACCGAACAGAAGTGGAGTGACGATACCTTTCTATGTTAAAACAATCAATAACATGATGTCAGAATATCATCAGAAGACCATCTCGTGTATTTGAAACTCTACCATCTCTATCTCTATCTGTTCCGCAATAAAATGTCTTGAAACTGTAGATTTATGCTTTAATGACAACCTTCGCTGGGCTTCGAATTTGCACCACCCCAACTCTTCCCGCGGGAGTCGTAAGAGGCGACTAAGGGATATCCACCGGGGGCGGGCAACAGCGCCCCCTGCAGAACAATTCTACCACCGAACTGCGATCCTCAACCCGCATGCCCAGCGTGGGGATTATAGGCATTACCCCCCATGTGATAAAAGTCAATAAGGCGCTTATCAGGGGGAGGCCTGCGTCCAGTAGTGGACCAATACAGGCTGTTGAGGTTGAGGTTGAGGACAACCTTGTACAAACAAACATACATACACTTAACCCTCTACCGTTCCACCCTTCCAGACGAGGTCAACCATATACAAACATATACTTAACCCTCTACCGTTCCACCCTTCCAGACGAGGTCCGCACCGGTACCTACCGCCAGCTCTTTCATCCGGAACAGCTTATCACTGGCAAGGAAGACGCGGCCAACAACTACGCACGAGGTCACTACACCATCGGCAAGGAGATCGTCGACGTTGTGCTCGACAGGATCAGGAAACTCGCTGACCAGTGCACAGGACTGCAGGTTTGTTGTTCCAGGTTTTGGAGTACTATTTGGAGTACCAGTCTTTACCTTAAGAGGGCACATTGCGCGACATTTTGTGAAAATAAATAAATAAATAATGCTGGACAATTCACACAACATTATCTAGCCCCAAGCTAAGCAGAGCTTGTGTTATGGGTACTAGATAACTGATATACTTAATATAATACACTACATAGATAGATATTTTTTATTATACATAGAAAACACCCAGACCAACGGAACAAATTTCTTCAGATCATACACAAATTTGTTCCGAGGCGGGAATCGAACCCGCAACCTCCTGCGTCGCAGGCGGACCTTCGCCCGCTGCGCCACGGAGGTCGTCTTTTTCGCAATCGTGAAAAGGATAGGCATAGGATTTCGCGTTTATAGGAGCGGGACGGAAATACATTTTTTGGACGGGCGTAAGCGCACAAATGATGTTTTTTCTTATTTACAAGAAAACTACACAACTTATGAAGAAACTGTATTAAGGAACCAATGAATTAGTAGTAACCTACGAATCAAAACAAAAATCTTTTCTATAGACTGCAGGGTTCCTGAGATCTCGAACAAATTACGTGCAAAACAGTGCATGTTTCATGATGTTTTTAATAGTATTTTTTTTCGCAATCGTGTTTTCCAATTAAGGAACCGAAGAAAACATGTTGAATTTTATGTAATTCTAGTTTTTTACCACGGGTATCCCGTGAGTACTGAGATCTAGGCCTATTTTTGACAAGCAAACCCGCTAGGTTCACCCCTTAATTATGTTTCTCAGGTAACGCTGAAGGTGTTTGACAGGTCAATTGCAAATAGATAAAAGGTCGAATCGAATTATCTGACTTTAATAACATGAAGAGAAAGAGTTCAAGAGTAGAAAAGATCCAGTGTCGAATCGAATTACCTAACCCTCTTGTAGCATGAAAAGAAAAAGCCTTCAAGAGTCGAGATCAAGAATAGAGTAGGTAGAGCTCTAATTGAAAGAGCAGAGTTTTGTCTTGAAATGCATTTCTTTTCTGCTGCATTTTCGACTTCAGCACAGCAGGCTTGTATCTGTGCTCGTTTTATAGCTCCGATTATCTGCCGGAAAGCATTTCGTCACAGAGTAATTTCAAGGATAACTTCGCTGAGCGACTTGAACTGATGGAGCCAAACTAATCGTCTCTGTCTCCAGGGTTTCCTCGTGTTCCACTCATTCGGAGGCGGTACCGGGTCCGGCTTCACGTCCCTGCTGATGGAGCGTCTCTCCGTAGACTACGGGAAGAAGTCTAAGCTCGAGTTCTCCATCTATCCTGCTCCTCAGGTATGCTTATGGAGTAGAATTGGAAGTTATTATTAAAATTAATAAAATAAAATAAAAATATTTTATTTCAGACAATAGAAGTCCATAGGTTTACGACAGATACAATCAAAAAACATAGTATATTACAAGACGGGAAATAATAATAAAAATAAAATAAAATAACAAACAGAAAAGATACAAAATATAAACCGATGGGTGGAAACCAGCTGAGCTGAGGATAATCAATGCGGGAAATATTTTCCCTCATTGATCACCCTCCCCACAAAGTACTTCCAGAGTGTAGAAGATAGTCCCTCTGCCACAGTCTCTAGGATGCTGTTGCGACTGTCCCGTATTCTGCGCATCAGGGATGCAGTTTTTTTGCGCACAATGGCATGAAAACCATCAGTGTGGTACTGCGCAAACATTTCCGATGCGCTGCAGAATCGGGGCAATCGCAGCATCATCATAAAAATATTATTATATTGGATTCGTAGGGCGTCCATCGATCTTTTGGTGTACCGGACCCACAGACTTCCCGTGTAAAAGCTCTGACAGTATGCTTTAAACAGCGTGACTTTAACTTCTTCGGTACAACGGGAAAATCTACGAGCCAGCATGTTACCTCTGACTGATAGAGCCCTACGCTCCCTTTCAATATCTTCATCATCTTTAAGGTCGTCGGCAACTATGTGTCCCAGATATTTAAACTTGGACACTCGATTGATATCCAGGCCATTCAGGGTAATTTTAAGTTTACTATCGGGGCATTTACCAGCGGCCTTAAAGATCATGTACTCAGACTTTTTGACATTGTATATGAGCCCATGCTGAACAGCATAAGCTTCACATACTTTTAAAAGCTCTCTTATCCCACCTACCGTCGGGCTCAACAGCACCATATCATCGTTATAACTGATATTATTTATACTGACACCATTCATGCGGCAACCGACACGTATACTGCTGAGCCCGCCGATAAGGTCGTCCACATATAAATTGAAGAGCTTGGGAGACGTCAGCCCCCCCTGCCTCACACCGCTCTCCAGCCTATATGCTTCCGATAGAGAGCCAGCCCACTTTACAACATTGACTTGGTTATCGTACCAATGCTTAAATATTTTTAGGACTTCAACCGGTAGACCCCTGCTCCCTAACTTTCTCCATAGCACATCATACGACACAAGGTCAAACGCTTTAACGTTTTTATTAAACCTTAGATTAAGTCGTCAAGAAAACGCCTCATGAGAGAGTTATTACAAATAGAACTAAAATGCGGCATTTGTGTTGCACTCTATTTTACATAAGGAAGAAACACACAGAAAATCAGTAAGTTCCAATTAATATTGAGCCCCACTTTTGTGACATTATAATTTTTAAGTTGTACAGGAATCACAGTGGAATCCTGAATTCCAGGATTCCGCTGTGTCAAAATCCAAACAGAATGAATACCTATTACCTAGTAGTTTTTCTAATAATTCCGCACTCGAATGGATTTCCGCCTGAGTAATCTACCGTCAACTTGTTATTTCAAAAAAATTCATGGTCAAGGTTCAGGTTCAAAGGTCATGTTTCCAAACTTCACCAAGATATAACAGCCTCCCCCACCTTACAGGTGTCCACAGCAGTGGTAGAGCCCTACAACTCCATCCTGACCACCCACACCACGCTTGAACACTCCGACTGCGCCTTCATGGTCGACAACGAAGCCATCTACGACATCTGCAGACGGAACCTGGACATCGAGCGGCCTACGTACACCAACCTGAACAGGCTTATTGGACAGGTGAGACTGAGACTGCTGGTTCTAGAACTTACTCCTATGACGACCTCAGTGCCGCAGCTGGCGAAGGTCCGCCTGCGACGCAGGAGATTGCGGGTTCGATTCTCGCCTCGGGATAAATATAGTAATACCTAATGTTGGACAATTCACACAGCAATTTCTAGCCCCAAGCTAAGCAGAGCGTATATGTAAATGTTTGTACGATCTGCAGATATTTGTTCAGGGTGTTCTGGATGTCCTACCTATAATAAAAAAATAGCTATCTATGTAGTGTATTGTATTAAGTATATCAGTTATCTAGTACCCATAACACAAGCTCTGCTTAGCTTGGGGCTAGATAATGCTGTGTGAATTATACAACATTATTTATTAATTATTTCTTTATTTATTCTGAAGATGGATCTGCCCGATAGCTGCTCCAATGAGTTATTTGTCGAAATTGATCGGTAATTTATTGAAGAGGACTTATCACAAGGATAAATGATAATTGGGAAATCTGTTTAATGCCCTATATCATGCATCTTCAACCTTTTTTTGTGCAAGGGCCAATAATCCATTTTTCATCGCCCGAAGGGCCGCAACCTGCAATGCTCTATTTAATTTTACTATCTACCCTAAAAAAGGAATATAAAACAAGCAAGTTTAAAATTTTCAATAGTCTTAATGGGTTTATTTACTATTAAAAATTATTTATTTATTAAAAACCTTACAAAATACGTACGTATGTTTGACACTGTTTATTTTTGACGAGTATATCGATGTCAGGCTTTATTTTTGAAGTTGCAACCCTTAGACTACCTTCCAGATGTGCGTCTGTAATTCTTGTCCTTGTTTTAGACTTGACATTTTTCATGCGAATGCTATTGAACTATTGAACTATTAAGTGCTCCCAAACAATGATATAATTTTTTGGGCATGTTTGCGTATCGACCGGATCCGCGAATAGCGAAATTTTTAGCCGCGAATACAGGAAACGAGTCACAATTTTTTTTACCCGCTAATAGAGAAAATGCGAAAAAGGTAACCAACCGTGAATAAGAAGTTATTACTGTAAATAAAATATTATAATTTGCTATGGCCTCCGAGGGCCGCAAGAAAAGACCCGGCGGGCCGCGGGTTGAAGACATTTGCCCTATATAAACAGATGGATATTCATTATCATCATCATTATATGCGGCGACATAGAGCCCTGTCTTGAGCTCTACCACCTGAATGGTTATCGTTTACTATCTCCTCTATTTAGAGAGGACATAGGAGATAGTAGATGGTTCTTTCTTCATCCATCTTCAGCTCAGATATTTTTTTACCTTAACTTCAAAAAAAGGAGGGGTTTTCAGTTCGGCTGTATGTTTTTTTTCTCCCAGATCGTGTCCTCAATAACCGCGTCCCTCCGTTTCGACGGCGCTCTGAACGTTGACCTGACAGAGTTCCAAACGAACCTGGTGCCGTACCCTCGGATCCACTTCCCTCTGGCGACGTACGCGCCGGTCATCTCTGCGGAGAAGGCCTATCACGAGCAGCTGACCGTGGCTGAGATCACCAACGCTTGCTTCGAGCCTGCTAACCAGGTAACGTGGAAAAGAAGTACCTAACTCAAAAGCTGCTAATAGCTGTATTTTAGGGGTATTGTTGTCGGGGTTTCAGGGTCCTATCATATATAATATATGGCTACAATTTAGGTACCCAACCTAATCTTAACCGCTTTTTGGCGTGGGCAAGCGTGTCTCATGTCGACCAGCGAACAAGACCGAGTTTTGTTAATTTAGGATTAATATTTATTAATTTATTATTGTTTATTTGATTAATTTGGTAATATTATTTTGATTTAGAATTTGACATTATTTATTATACTTATTACCTTTTTCAATTTTGTTGTTGCAGTTTAATTAAAATTAGAATTTTTAATTGTACGTATTATTTTATTGTTCATTTATAATATTAGAGTTACCTATTTTTCGTGATTTATTGAATCCAGAAAGTACTGCTTTTTAATGTAAAAACCTAGTTATTGTACTATTTAATTTAAATTAGTTAGTGGATATGGTTTGAATGACCGTTCCAATTAAATAAACAAATTTAATTATGTCAGAGACACAAAACTCGCCAAGACGCACTGGCCAGCATGGGCTTTTAAGACTAAGTTACCAACTCTCCGATGATGATTGATCTATCGTTTAAATAACAGAACAATTAATGAATGAATAAATAAAGTGTTCATTCATACATTCATTCATTCATTCATAATCCCTCAGGACAACCCCGGCTTTTAATTTAACTGAGACTTTCGTTGACTAAATATGTTTTTTTTTCAGATGGTGAAATGCGACCCACGTCATGGTAAATACATGGCTTGCTGCATGCTCTACAGGTTGGTGGCTCTACCAATGGATTTACGTACTAACTACTGGATATAAAAACATTTGGCTAAAGATTTCTAAAATTGGGACTTCGTATCGCAAAACGGCTATGGGCTTCTTAATAATACTACCCTATTTATTTTCCAGAGGAGACGTTGTACCGAAGGATGTGAACGCAGCCATCGCTACCATTAAGACAAAGAGGACCATTCAATTCGTCGACTGGTGTCCCACAGGCTTCAAGGTAAATACTTCAATAATATTGCGCAATATTATTGAAGGTGTAGGGGTAGTATTGAATGATTGTACATCGATTGAACAAAAGTTTGACCGAGCTTAAATTTTATTGCGCAATATCATTTCATTGCAGCCTGTAGGCGTAGTACCTATTCCGCAATATTTTTCTCTTAATCTTTAAATATTTTAAAAGCCATCGTAGTTTGATGAATTCATTACGGATGTAAGCGGGTTAACTACGAACCTTATTTGTGTTGGAACGTTGGTGTTCTTCCAACACAAATAAGGTTCGTAGTTAACCCGCTTACATCCGTAATGAATTTTAAAAGCATTTCGTGAGTGTAGACTGGTCTTCTTTTCAACCATTCCTTAAACCATTTTCGTTTTCTTTTGTTAACAAAATCACCAGCACCGCTGCAACTAAAACTTCGTCGTCAGACATGTAGCTCACACGAAAATATTGACGCGAATGGCTTGTACATTTTATTGACTGAATATTATGTTAAAATTATAACGTTTGGATTCAATGGGGTATTCAATTTTATTGCACAATAAACGCATTGCACAATATTATGTGGTCTGTGGGCCGCCTTAATATCCCCCTCGACTCTGAAAGGTGATAAATGATACCTATTGCAAAAAATAAACTCATTAAGTCACGCAAGAGTTTCATTTTATGCATTGTGCCGAAAATCAAATTCATAAAGTCAATGCTCTTAAAATAAATAACTTGTGTTCCTAAATTCAGAATTAACAACATATATTACGAACCTGTAAGTTATGAATTGAATCACCATGTAGGTAACCGTGCAATTATAAAATTAGGATTGTGAGTCACCATCACCAACTTCGCCTGAGTTACTCTGCAATTAATTATTTTATGAATCACCAAACCACAATTATGAAAAACTTTTGAATTGTGTTATAATTATAATTGAACCATTTAGGTAACTTAGAAACGTCTGTTTTCGACATTCCATCTAAAATACCGAAGTAGGTAGATATAAGTTACCCCTTTTAACACTTTCATGGCCCATGACATGGACATCTTCCGTGTCATGGAGCTGCGACGCGCCGCATCGAGTGGTCGCACCGTAGATGCTGGGAAGTGAATGTGTTTACGCGCGGAATGCTTCCCACACAGTCAAACTGGCATATGGATGGCTAGAACGTAGGTCCTGTATTAGTTTGGTAAACTGTTTGGTGTCCCACAGGTGGGCATCAACTACCAACCGCCGACCGTGGTCCCCGGCGGAGACCTCGCCAAGGTGCAGAGAGCTGTCTGCATGCTGTCAAACACCACGGCCATTGCCGAGGCTTGGGCCAGGTAGGAATATACCCGCAACGTCGAGTCTCACGGACGAGAGTCTCATTTTTACAACGGCAAAGCCAAAAGGAAGGGGAGCTTGGTAAAAGGCGAATTATCGTGCATCGATAGAGTAGTTCTCTCTAGCTAGCAGGTTTACCGGTTGATGATGATTAACACTTTCAGTGCCCGTGACGCACATGTTGCAGTTGCAGCACCTTAATAGGTAACTAAGCGGTGGCGGCGCGGCATCGCTGACTAGCCTTAGCGACGCTAAGGCTACTAGGGAGTGATTTTATTCCTATTTAATTTTATTGCAGACCTATTCCGTTTTGTATATCAAATACCTAATTAAATAGAATAGGCATTACGATATGCAGGTACCTACATATCATTATCATATGTCCATTATGATAACGAACTGAGTAGGTACCTCAAGGCAGATGTTATGGTGATGAATAAGTCCATCTGAGTCAATAGTAAGACTAACTAGTCTACTCGTTTGCTAGCGTTTTTATATTTTAGCTTAATGTCCACGGCCCGGATAGCTCAGTCGGTAGAGCATTGGACTTTTAATCCAAGGGTCCAGGGTTCAAGTCCCTGTTCGGGCGATTGTTTTTGCTTTGTCAAAATTTAGCCCAAACTGTAAAAAAATACCTACATCATATCTAACTCACACATCTTGGATTGTGAACTAGTTTTAGGAATTGAAATATTTTTTTAATTTTTTTTCTAGTTCATCACATCACACATCAAAATGCCTAATGTGTACCTACTCGCTCTAAGCCAAAAACTTATTCCCTTTCCAGACTCGACCACAAATTCGACCTGATGTACGCGAAACGCGCCTTCGTCCACTGGTACGTAGGAGAGGGAATGGAAGAGGGGGAGTTCTCGGAGGCACGAGAGGACCTCGCGGCGTTGGAGAAGGATTATGAAGAGGTTGGGGTGGATTCCACGGAGGGAGAACTGGATGAAGATAATGAATATTAGAGGAGATGATATTACCCTATTGCTCTGCGTGTGACTAAGGCATCTCTGCTTGGTATCAAACAAAGTCGCGTTCTGCGTATCCGCTAACTCCAAGTGTCAGCATTTGCGTTATTCGCTACCTACAGCAGAAGCGAAATCCGAATGGGTATGCGATAATCCTGTCACTAAAATACTCGACGGAATTACCGCGGACCGCGAGAAACCTAGCGCGAAATCCAAGCGAAACTTTTCGCTAGCGCTCTTGGTAGCGAATATCGCGTAGATCTGAACAGGTCTTTAGAAATACCTAGTGATAATATTGTACGTTGAAGTTGAAATAAAGCAATTTTGAAATGGGGTGAATGGATACTAAATAGGTAGGTCCGTACCTACTTAGCCATTGTTTTGTACCTAAATTCCAGGGTAAAAAAATTGTACTGACTATTATGGTAGAGCTAATAGGGTTTGTCTATGGAACCAGTCATTTTTAATGCTGGCTGATTAATATTAATATATTAACATAATACTAAGTGTACTTAAGTAAAAGTGTACGACAAGCGAAAATTTCTTTTGGAACGTAATGTTTTGTACTTAATTTGCATTTATTAATTGTATTAAAAAGTGATAATATGGCATCATTTTGTATGAAAAGCTAATAAGATTATTTTGAGCTAGTGTGGAGAATTTGAAGGAATATGTATTTTGTTTCTAATGCACAATACATTTTTACTCAAAACTATTTGTTTTATTCGTTCCCCATAATTTAATTTTGCGGCGGTAAATAAAATTGTATAATTTTATGTAAGTATGTATATTGTTTTAACATTTATTTCATACCTACTTAATCTACGACCAGGCCCAATTCTGCTAGCCAATCGCTTCACTATGACAATGGTGGTTGGCAGGTAGATAATGCCATCGGTAATAAGGCCACCTTTTGTATAGTTTTGATAAATGTGTGCAAAAAATTTAGATAGAGAAATGGTATCGCCGCTGAATCAATTTCATTACGGATGTAAGCAGGTTAACTACGAACCTTATTTGTGTTGGAAGAACACCAACATTTATAAATTCGTTAAAATATGATAGTTTTATAGTCGGTGAATCGCCATGTAGAATCCTTATATGAAAGAAAATCCGGATAGTGCGCGCTGTGCTATGTTATTTGAGATTGATGTACTTTGTTGTAAATTGGTTTCAAACTCGATACTTTTGACGTGCGTTCCTCCATCTTTAGTATCTTTCATCTAAAGTCTCTATGGTGGCGATTCTGCAAAAATATTATTCTAATAGTAAAGTGATTGATTAGTTTAATTAGCAGAATAGGGCTCCGGTGGCCTATTATAATTCTCCAAATACGCAATTGCGGGTTTCGTTTCGGCTTTTGGTACTCTAATACACCGAATTAGATTAATTGATTATAAATAAATTGGAGTCTTAAAATAGGCCAAGCTATAAGCTGTTATGACCAAGTAATCAAAAATTATCGCAAAAAATTTTGACTACGATGGGACTTGGACAATAATGATTGCGATATTACTTGATTTCTTAGAAATTAGCCAGAGTGTGAGGCTTACGAACTATAATAACAAAAACCAGTTCTGTCCATTTATAAAACGAACTTCTAACCGTGGGAACCATTTTAAAACTAACAAATCACATAAATCTATGTCCATTGTATCCACTATCATTTTTCTATCACTTTCATTTTAGCAGTATCTGCGATTTTAAAGCGGTACCCCACGACACACTAGCGCCGTCACCTATTTTATCTTATTATTACGTTTAAGAGAGGAATTTTAAAAAATTACGTTGGTCAGTTTGTGATACCCATTTTAAGCTTCTATTAATGCCTCTGCAATAGTTTTAATTTGTATAGTTTAGACAGAGATGCGAAAATAGAGTTTGGTGGCCACCAAGGGCAACTTCGTATCTCTTCCTAAACTATACAAAATAAAACTATTACACAGGCATTAAAAAAAGCTTATAATAGGTATCACAAACTGACCAACGTTATTTTCGAAATTTCCTCTCTTAAACGTAATAATAAGATAAAATAGGTCGCGTCGCTAGTTTGAGGGGAAGTAGCGCCTTAATATGATTACTAAAAGACAGGGCGTTTGGTATTGCAACTGGCATCATGTATATTTTCTCCGGTAGAATCAAAAGTCTAAGAGATAAGTTTTTTTGAAATCACCCAAAATCTCGCCTTTAAATCATCTATTTTATTTGTGGTTGTAATTTTAATGCCAAAAAGAAACTTGAGCTGTATTTTTCTCACATGATACAATTCACTTTAAAAAAAGTGAGGAGCATTCAAAGTCAAAAATCTATGTAAAAGTTCTAAATCGTGACAACTTCTAAATACCATATAAAAAAACTTAAAGTCATATTGAATTTAAAAAAAAATCTTTTGAGAAGTTCTTCGGTCGTTATGTCTGTCGGTCGCAATACCAAAACATCCTTATAATCAGTAATATATTTTTAAAATAAATGAAGTTGAAAAATGGTCCTCACAATTTATTAACCAATACCAACTTGTCATTAAATATTCCATTATTAAATGGGTAGGTTAGGTACTCGTTTTCTTAAAAAAATGTCATACATAAGTAGTTTACTTTTAAAATTCTATAATTCTTATTAAAACTATAAATGCAGCAAGAACAATTAATCTACAGACAAGCTTATACACAACCATTCATTAAATTGAATCATAGAAACATTTGTAAATATTTACAAAGCACTTTACACTTTACATTTGGCAGTCCCACTGCCAGTAGGGCAATAATTTGATAGTTTTGAATAAAACTAAATACAGATTTCAAATTCCTTACTATTTACACTGTTTTGTAAGTTTTGCGGGACTAGTACACGGGAATAAAAAATTATGAGTACCTTACTTTATCTTGGGGTCAGTCTCTATACAATAGCAAAATAATCATCGAAATCGGTACACATTTGACCGAGTAATCGGCGAACATACATAAACAAACATACATAGCCGAACCTAGAACATTTCGTTTTTGAAGGGGGTTAAAAGGCAACATACTTGCCACTCTTGGAAAATTCGCTCGGTACTCCTCTTAAACCTTCGCTCAGCACGTTAATACTAGAAGTAGTCAATGAATACTGGAAGTAGTCAATGAATACTAGAAGTAGTCATGAATACTAGAAGTAGTCAATCGTAGTTAACCCGCTCACATTCATTATGATTCCGTCATAATGAATGTAAGCGGGTTAACTACGAACCTTGCATGTGTTGGAAGATCACCAACGTTTTATCCCTGAACGAGGGACTTAACGACGTAGCTAGATACATTTTTTTATATTTTTAAAGCTGGCGCGATCAGATTTCGTTTTTCGTAAACTGGAGGCCTGGATTTGTGACATCGTGAGCTTGGTTAATTGAATAAAAAACCAAAGACAATCGCGCCAGCTATCAATAATTTATCTATACATTCATAATGAATTTTAAAGTAAAATAGAAACAGTCTATTAATAACATGATATCCGTGAAAACCTTTAATAAGCTTACTGGTATTTATCAATTTGTAATTCTGTTAATTTTTAAGCCTTTGGTTTTCCCCTAAATAAATAAATGATATGATTGTTTTGAAAAACCAAACCAACTTCGAGTCCATGTAATAGTCATTCCACACAGTTTACACCAGCTATTCTCTAGTTTCCACTTGCACTGCGTTCACACCAGCTCACAGTAGAGGCTGTGGAAAGCATCCTGATGCCATCATGTCTTACATTTCACAAAGCCTTGGTATTCAACCGCTAAACCCATGCTAAACCAATAATTTAACCCATGGGACAAAACGTCCTTATGACACTAACCCCCGAATACTCAAACGCATCTCAGATTTAAGCACGTCTCAAATGACGAGTTTTTGACACATTTTCATTGAAAACTGTCAAAAAATCGTCATTTGAGACGTGCTTAAATCTGAGATGCGTTTGAGTATTTGGCGGTTTGTCAGTTCATTTTAAACACTATCTCACAATAAAACTTTTATAACTATCATGGTTATTGACACGTAAGGTGGAAACGGATGCTTGAAATAAAATCAAGTTTTTACTGTTTTCTAGTTTCTACAAGTAATTTGGATAAGATATAAGAAGTTTTGCGCACGTTGTAAGCCATTTGCTATCTTCTCTGTTAGAAACCTAAATTACCTGTAGAACCCAGAAAACAGAGTTGGAAAAAAATCATGATTTTTTGAATAAATCGTATAAAGCACGATTTTTTCAAAAAATCAATAAATCACGATTTTTTTGATTTTTTGATTTTATTATTTAATTTAACTATATTTTTGCGCGTAACGGTACGCGCCCTCAAGGGATTGAGCGGACACAGCGTGGGGATTTCCCTTTTACTTGACATGTCAGACAGTGTTTAGTACATTTCGCTTGCAATCACTTTTCTTTACTATTCTTATTGATGTCTTATTGATATTCTTATTAATGTGATGCGTGCGTGACCAATTTATTATATACGACGTTTTGAGACGTCTACCTTTGGAATTGTTCAGAGCAAATTACGAAACCGACTGGGAATCGAAATGGATGGAAAACTTGTTTTTTTATTCAAATATTATAATAATGATATTGAATTCTCAGATTTAAACGACCCTAGTCTTTTACTAATTATAATTTCTAAATCTGTTTTTTGTTGTTTTCTGTGAAAGAAAGTGATTTTTTTTTTTAATTAAATCATTGATTTTTACTGAAAAAATCATTTTATTTACATCGTGATTTAAAACATGATTTAAATCAAAATGATTTAATCGTGCCAACCCTGCCAGAAAATACTAAAAATCCGTTCTTTACATGTCAATAAAGTCATACTAATCATGTATTTATTCCATTATTCATGACTTTACTTCCCACAGTTTATCTCCAGTTTTCACACAGTAAGTTTAGTCAATTTCACATAGGAATCGTTCCCTTAAGGGTCACTTTTGGTCACTTTTGCTTTGTTTCACGCGTAATGAAACGATTTCGGACTGAAATCAGTCTGGAATAATTTGGCGTGTTTTAATAAACTATGAACCGACTTCAAATTTATATAGGACCAACTTCTTGGTTTACCCTTACCAATAAAAAAAGAATTATCAAAATCAGACTACTCTGTAAACAGTTATGCGTGGTCATACGTAAAAAAAATATACGCGTCGACTTGAGAACCTCCACCGTTTTTCGCCCGTAAAAAATAAAATTTAATAAATATCTATTAGATGTGAGATATGATTTCCAGCTTAATACTTAGCCTCTTCATCACTATGCAGCAACCACGCTGTGTAAAAAAACCCCAATTTTGTTTCATCTCAGTAATATCACGAAAACCAATAGTTTTTATCATTTTAAGTCCTTACTAGAGTAAAACTCTGGCATCGACAGATCATGTAGTTTTTTTATTAAAAAAATTATCAAAGTTATGTGATTTTTTGGGCCTAGGGCTGTCACCTAACCTAAAACATTTTTTTGCGCTGACGCAGGTTTGGACGGTACAAAGGACCACTCTAGGCGTGTTTCATACGATCATGTGTCCGACACGGCATAGCGCATAACGCAGCGTACTGCGAGAGACCAAGGCTTTAGTCAATTTATATTGTGTAAAGCGAAGCGAAGGCGACGTTTTCTAGAACGGTTCCTACGCGAAATGGACTATTGTGTGTGACCCTTGAGTCCCACACCATGCGTTCACACCAGTCTTTAAACACTATCTCACAGTTTATCTCCAGTTTTCACACTACACTTGAGTCCCACACAATGCGTTCACACCAGTCTTTAAACACTATCTCAAAGTTTATCACCAGTTTTCACACTACACTCGAGTCACACATGCGTTCACACCAGTCTTTAAACACTATCTCAAAGTTTATCACCAGTTTTCACACTACACTTGCGTCCCACACAATGCGTTCACACCAGTCTTTAAACACTATCTCAAAGTTTATCACCAGTTTTTCACACTACACTCGAGTCACACAATGCGTTCACACCAGCCTATCATACGGGCTGTGGAAGGCATCAAACAGATGCTAGTCGGGTTTAGTTTTCTCCATGTGTGTGACGCACTCGCGAGGGAACCAGCCGCGCGGGCCGCGCGTCTCCCCGCCGCCGACTTGCTTCTCGCCGTACAACCAGTGTCTGGGGAAACGGAAGAAACAATTAAGATAAAGAGTAAACAGATAAAATCAAGCCTTTCCCAAGATACAATATTTGTTAACATCTACGCAAAAATCCAAAACTCAATTTTTAGCGTAGTTTTCAAAATAATTGACAGCGTAATGCATTGTAGGAAGGAAAGAGCTTAAATCGACAAGTACTTCTAGTTACATTTTTGCACATAAATAAAAAAAAAAGTGAAATTTAAGTTTATTATGCGGAATATACACTACTAGAATCTTTGTTTTAAAACAATGTATTTTGAAATACCGTAAAACCACTCCACCACCCACTCTTATTCGGAAGCTTTGAATTCACCTCAGGCTGTGCATAAGACCTACCCTACCAGTTGGATAATAGGTTAGTGAACTTTCAGTTTTGACATGTAGTTAATGTTGCCATCAGCGTGTCGCTAGGGAAGCCGGAATTAGTGTTTAGATCACTGGTGGTTAATTATTGGTTGGACGTTTTTCAGTGAATGTGTACTTTTTACTGGCCTCACATTTATGTGTAGGTACTACAAAAATATTGGTTGGGCTATGTTCATTCCTTAAACAAACACTAGCATGGCCCAAGACGCAGATGCCAGTCCACTCCCTCAAGTCGTGGCGGCACCGAGGCTGGGCAGTGAATGCGTTAAAGAGACTTAAATCGCGAACTTCTGCAGGTCCCGATGGTGTACCGGCTTTTATTGTCAAGGACTGTCACTCAGTCCTCGAGCAGCCACTCCAGTACCTTTACAATCTCTCGCTCGAAAAATGTCGGTACCCAACACGCTAGAAGAATTCCAAAGTTACAAAAATGCTTAAGTGCAATCCAAGTACGGGAATAGAGATGCACAGACCATTGTTTTGTAATTTGACAACCTCAGTGGCGCAGCGGGCGAGAGTCCGCCTGCGATGCAAGAGGTTGCGGGTTCGATTCCCGCCTCTTGTGTACGATCTGCAGAAATTTGTTCCGTTGGTCTGAGTGTTTTCTATGTATAATAAAAAAAAATCTATCTATGTATATAATGTATTAAATATATCAGTTATCTAGTACCCATAACACAAGCTTTGAGTAGCTTACTTTGGGGCTAGATGGTGCTGCGTGGATTGTCCAGCATTATTTATTATTTATTTTGTTTTGTTCAACATTTGACTTACTTTGTGCCTATTTTGTTATTCGTATGTAACTGACTCTTGGACGTTTTGGTTTTAACTGTAAGTTCACTTGTAAAATTATTAAATGAAATATTACCACTACCACGGAAGCTCTGCTTACTTTGGGGCTAGATAATGCTGTGTGAATTGTCCAGCATTATTTTATGTTTCTGGATATCGTTTATGCGTAGGTACTTACTTCCTATGTCTCGTGACAATGACGATGTCCCCTCTCTGCATCGGCAGCCTTGACTCGACGGAGCACGGCGGCGCAAGCGCAGCGCGCGGGAACGAAAGTATCGGCACGGTTCTACCGCTGTAGCCGACGGAGCAGCGGCAGGGGCGCGACCGTTGGCGCTTCTCTATCTTCTGCTCTATTTGCTCACGCTGGAAGTGACAGAGAGATAAGATTACAAGAGGGAAGGAAAGTATCGGCATGGTTCTATCGCTGTAGCCATGAATGAAAACTATCAAAGACCAAATATTGTATCGAACTCATGCAATAAGCCAGTGTCGTAAAACATTTTCCACTAATATGTCTTTGTCACCCCGTTTTGAAATATATCCCAGATTTTTTTCAACTTAGACGCAACTCGAACCCGCGACCCTGACTCAGTACTGGATAATAAAATTTTACAAAATACCCCGAGTGTGAGGGCTTACGCACTGTAATATAATAACAAAACCTAATATCCCAGAAATCTACAATTTAATGGATTTCATAAAATTTTGGTGAACTGACTGAGCAAATCTATTTCCATCTTCCATTCTACTTATTATTGATTTCCTGATAATTCGCAGACTCTCACCGTAAGATAATACTCCCCGGTCCCGTCTTGGACCGGCCACTTGAGTTCGTCCCCGGCGGCCCAGAACAGCGCGCGCAAGTTCCGTTTCGGCCCGAGGTCGTAAGGGAACACGAAAGGAGGCAGTCTTTCTCTACAATCCAGTCTTAGATGCTAGTTAAAAGTAGACAGAAACTCACGGTAAGATCATACTCCCCGGTCCCGTCTCGGACCGGCCACTTGAGTCCGTCCCCGGCGGTCCAGAACAGCGCGCGCAAGTTCCGTTTAGGCCCGAGGTCGTACGGGAACACGAAGGAAGGCAGCCCGAGCTCCGCGCGCCGCCCGTCCGCCTTCTCCACTATCCACTCTTCTATAGTTGTTTGGTTGCGGAGGATGCCTTTAATCTGAAGAAATAAAATGGATAAGTAAACCTTATACAATTTAAATAAATTATGCTGGCTCATCTAGGTTTGGATGCTGGATGCGGCAAGCTGAAGACAGGGCGCTATGGCGCTCATTAGGGGAGGCCTATGTCCAGCAGTGGACTAATATAGGTTGATGATGATGATGATGATCTAGGTTTGGGGGTTCCAACCAATCTGAATTAAATTAATTTGCTTGGGATTCAAAAGTTTATCATGTGTGTCATATAGTTATACAACCGGTGTCTCGGTTGTATAACTATATCGACGGGTAAAAGACAATTTGATTTAACTCACTTTGGGCGATATTGAGTTATATACATATTCCGATTTTTTCTGCGTCTTTTGAGCCGGGTTTCGCGTAAATCGAAGCATATTTTTGTCGCTTGAGTCAATGTGAAAATTGGGGGTAATTTTGCGGTGCTAAGTGTCAAGCAACATCATTCCTTTTTTGTTAAACGAGGCTCTTAACCCATTTTAATAACGACAATATTCAATGTGAACCTCACGTTAGCCTATTTGCTTTGAACACTTTATCGTAAACCAGCCTTATAAACTATTTGAACAAAATCCAAATTCACTAACATTGTACTTTAAAACTAAAGTCATTTATTCAAATTCATTTTATTTCGGATAACAGTGATCCATAATTTGTTAGTAAGAAAGATCTCTTATATTAAATACTAGCTGCTGCCCGCGGCTTCGCCTGCGTAGTTCCCGTTCCCGTGGTAATTCCGGGATAAAACATAGCCTATGTCCGTCTCCTGGCTCTAAGCTGCCTCCCCACCAATTTTCAGCCAAATCGGTTCAGCCGTTCTTGAGTTATAAATAGTGTAACTAACACGACTTTCTTTTATAATATAAGATTAGTAAGCATAACCTACCTATAACGGGATATTTACCAAGATTTGAATTTTGAGCTTTCCTATATTTCGGCACAGTTTCATGCGCCATGATCACGGAATAACTGACGCCACTGCGAGTGATTTGTAATTGGCAGATATATCGATCTACCCTCATTTTTTGTCTTTTGCTACGAACGTTACTACTACCACCGGTTTCGGTGTGTGTAATGTCGCTCTGTTGAGATCACTTGTGGATTGTATAACTCGATCCAGTGGTTTGAACCAGACTCCAGAAGATGCTCCGCTATGGCAGACTTCTTATAAATGACTTTAGTGTTAATAACCATGATGGATTTAGAAGTTTTATTGTACTTTAAAGAATTTTCCTAAGTTTTTCCATGGACGAGGTCGCTTAGATTATTTTAACTTAAACTGAAATAACTCCTGTTGTCGTTTTAATCATTTTGCTTTGAACTATTTTACTAAAGTATGCAGCGTGAGCGACTTTGAACTGGTGGAGCAGCCCTACCGTAAGCATGCACATCTCAGCTCCGAGTAACTACATGTAACGACGACCTCCGTGGCGCAGCGGGCGAAGGTCCGCCTGCGACGCAGGAGGTTGCGAGTTCGATTCCCGCCTCGAAAAAAAATTGTGTACGATCTGCAGAAAGTTGTTCCGTTGTTGGTCTGGGTGTTTTCTATGTATAATAAAAAAAAATATCTATCTATGTATATAATGTATTAAATATATCAGTTATCTAGTACCCATAACACAAGCTTTGAGTAGCTTACTTTGGGGCTAGATGATGCTGTGTGGATTGTCCAGCATTATTTATTTATTTATTTTTATTTATTTATTTATTTATGTAAGAGATTAATTACCTGGAAGTAAAGCAACGCTCCGACCGCCAGAACCACGCCTAACGCCATGCCTATAGCCAGAAGCGTTAGCGGTAGCGTAACTACGGTCATGTAGACGATGGGCTCTCGCCCCGTGCCATGGTATGTGTACCACACGCGGAATATCGCGTGGTACATGCAGATTGTTAGCACCTGCAAGCAAAATTATAGTTAATAAATAAATAATGCTGGACAATTCACACAGCTAGCCATCTAGCCTGATAACCGCTGGGGTAAACGTGTTCTTGAGTGGAGACCACGACTCGGCAAACGTAGTGTAGGACGTCCCCCGGCAAGGTGGGATGACGACCTGCGAAAGACTGCAGGCTGGTTGGATGCGGCAAGCTGAAGACAGGGCGCTATGGCGCTCATTAGGGGAGGCCTATGTCCAGCAGTGGACTAACATAGGCTGATGCTGATGATGATATATATCCCCAAGTTAAGCAGAGCTTGTGTTTTGGGTACTAGATAGCTGATAGACGAAATGAAAGACAGATACTTTTTTAAATACTCATAAAACACACAGAACACCCGGAACAAATATCTGCAGATCGTGCATATATTTGTCCAGAGCCGGGAATCGAACCCGCCACCTACTGCGTCGCTGGCGGACCTTTGCCGGCCGTGCCACAGCGGTCGTCGGTATGTTACAAAATTTTCTCTGTTGGAGAAAAGCTGCTCCTATATGTATCGGAAAAATAATTCCCAGGGGCAACACCAAAGAGACTTAAATAGTTAAAACCGTAATAAATCAAAATCTCTTTATTTCCATAAATACAATATATCATCCATAAAATGTCAAATTATAAAACGAAACACTGACTCGGAAATAAAGTGATATTTTTGAAAGTAAAGAAGCGACGAAGAAACCTTTAGCCTGTTAGTTGTAATTTGAGCAAAACCCGTCGAAAGCTTTTTTATCCTCTAGATAATCTGATATATTATAGTAAGCCTTTTTGCACAGCAAGGTAATAATAATAAGTGATGAATGTAAACTGCATTGGGAAATATTACTTGTGTGAGTTAGCTTATGCATTTTCTTTGAGAACTGGACAGTGTTGGCCGTAAAGCGCTAAAGCCCAAGCCTCTCACAAGACAAACAAGCTTTTTTATCCTCTAGATAATCTGATATATTATAGTAAGCCTTTTTGCTCAGCAAGGTAATAATAATAAGTGATGGATGTATACTGCATTGCTGAGTTAATATTACTTGTGTGAGTTAGCTTATGCATTTTCTTTGAGAACTGGACAGTGTTGGCCGTAAAGCGCTAAAGCCCAAGCCTCTCGCAAGACAAACAAGTATTGGGCTGATTTCAAAGGCCAAGCCGTGAGTTTACAAAACACTGTCCTGCCCGCGGCTTCACGCGCTCTTTTTCGAGATAAAAAGTAGCCCAAAACCGTCCCGGGATTTCGCCTATCTCCCTGCCAAATTTCGTTAGATCCGTTCAACAGTGAAAAAATAACAGACTGACGAAATAATTACTTTCGCTTTTATAACATAAAGGGATTTGTGAAACAAACGAGGTTTATTTTCTTTTAAACAATTAAATCTAGTGTTGACAGGGCGTTTTGACCGGGCAATCGTGTGGGGGCCAAGGGACGGGTCGGGGGAGGGATGCTCTCGAGTATAAGGCAGTTATGTATGCCTCGTCCCTTGCCCCCCGCACGAATGCCCTGTCAAAACCACGTCAAAATGCCTTCGTCGAACAACTGCATGCATATGGGTAGGCTGTGGCATTAAGGTCCAAGAAACTTACAATAGAAGCTTGGAAGCACCCAAGCACAGCGGATATTAGGAACTTCATGAAGTAGCTGTGGTTTGCATGGCCAACACAGCAGTTGATCCACATACAGTGGTGGTCCATCTTCAGCACACAGTATCCACCTGGAAGGTTTTTTTTCACATGAACTAGTTGGTTGTGTATCACACGCCAGCATTTAGTAATGTGTCTGTTCTTATGAGAGTCTTGGATTATGAGAGTGAGGGAATAGAGGGTGCACCTGTTACATAGGGCACTATAACATGCCCTGAGCAGGAATAAGAATAACAAGAATAAAATATCTTATAAACAGAACTTTGCACATGCTAAAACATGGCTAGACGCCATTGAGACTGGCCGCAGTAGCTAAAATTCAGCTAGGAGAACATCATAAATGCCTTTTATGTGTGGTGAAGTGTAGAAATAGAGGGGTTCGATTCCCGCCTCGGAAACAATTTGTGTACGATCTGCAGAAATTTGTTCCGTTGGTCTGGGTGTTTTCTATCTATAATAAAAATATCTATCTATGTAGTGTATTGTATTAAGTATATCAGTTATCTAGTACACATAACACAAGCTCTGCTTAGCTTGAGGCTAGATAATGCTGCGTGAATTGTCCAGCATTATTTATTTATTTATAAAAACAAAGGATTCCTGTGAACCTACTTTATAGGATAATTTAACTAACAGGAAACAGAACCTACCTTAGGCTGGTGGTCACCAACAGGTAATCAAAAATTAGCAGGTTTGTTGGTTAACTTTGACATTTCATGTACTTAAGGAAACTTGAATTAAATTGTAGGTAATTTAAATAAAAGTTTTGATTCATCTAGCTCTAAGTAAATTACTTGGGACTAGATGATGCTGTGTGGAATGTCGAGCATTTTTTATTTATTAAATAAATAAATAATGCTGGAAGTTCCACACATTATTATTCATCTTTTTGATGAACACATGCCTTAGGTTACCTACCTACTTTAGACATTTTCAAAAGGTGTCTCACTAGATTTTAATGATTTTTCTGACCATAAATAATTTTATTTACCTTTCTACACTTTACCATACAGAAAAGACATCAGTTTATATGTTAGTACTAATGGTAATAATTACTTACAACTTCTGCAGTGATGTGATCTTGGAGCTTTATATCCATCGCAAAAAGTGCAAAACTGCAAATACTCAGTGTCTTCTTCTTTTTCCTGAAAAAAAAATGTAATACTAAAGATGAAAACACTATCAAAACTTTGGTTCCTTGACTTTTCCTTATTTATTAGGAAAATGGAATAAATCATAGCAGTTAACAGCATAACAGTTCCTATTTTTAACCCCCGACGCAAAAAGAGAGGGGTGTTATTAGGCTCACATGTACGTCTGAGTACCTGTATGTGGTATTGTAGCTCCCAAAACGATGAACTGATTTTCGTTTTTTTTGTTATAGATAATTTTATCCCGAGTGTTGTTATTCTTTGAAATTGTGACAAAAAAGGAGAGTATAAGTATTAATTGAGTATGATAGCTTCTGCAGCTTTTTCAGGATAAAAAGTAGCCTTTATAAAAAAAAAAATATGCTGGACAATTCACACAGCATTATCTAGCCCCAAGCTAAGCAGAGCTTGTAAATACAAAGTTCATATTTATAAACTTTGATATTTATAATGTTAATGTGATAGTGTGATGTATAATTCGGCAAGACTATACTTACTGGTCTCCAACCACGAGGCACATGCCCTGGTCCTTCAAGCAAGGCCTGAAGGAAGTAGTACAGAGTAGAGGCTGCCAGCGACAGGAACAAGGCAGCGTGCAGCGCACCGGCCAGCGACTGGTGCGGCGGCCACCACATGCCATGCAGGTGCACCATCGCCCATGTTATCAGCTTAACTATACCTGAAAGAATAAAATGTTAGTATCCTGGCAACAGGACGAGAGTTGAAGTCCAAGTCTATTGGCCGTTAAACTATGGTTTAGCTCAGTAACTTTACTAGTACTTATCAGCTCCTTTAGATCTTACTCTGCCTCTCCAAAGAACCAATGTTTGCATAAGACTTACATAGAACAGTCAGCGGCCCCCAATGGCAAAGCCGCCGAAAAGGTGATGCAGCCATTTTGAGGTTACTCAGTATTTGTGTCACTTGGACTGGTAGGAGGTCCTTCTAAATATTCATTTCACCATAATAAGCATGTTATTTCGGAAGATTTTATGAATTATTTCCTCTGTGAGCTATAATATTAATTCAAATATTGCTCATAGATAGGTGCTCACTCTGCTCCTGCTCAGTGCTCGCTCTGCTCTGCTGTCTGTTTGTTTTCTGCAGTGTTGCCGGCAGTCAAAATGAAAAAGCTCCGATCCGGACGCGAAAATGGGCCGAAATATGACAAATCGATCCGTTTTGCAAATTATGTGTAAAAATTTACTTGTCTTAGCGGGGATACTATTAAGTCTTCCTCATGAATTGTACTTAATTTTGCCCCATCTTGATAAACTTCAGCAAACTTCACTTATTTTTTTTAAATATATCGATAGGTAACAATAACAAGGTAAAGTATCGTAAAGGTTGAAAGACTGAGAAAAAAATTGTTACAAAAAATGTCCCACACTCAAAATACAGTCATGTAGAGCAGACGAAGTGCCCAACTCTGTCGCCACGCGAATGAAGGAAAACGTCCAATCCAGAAACTAAAGTCTGTTGTCTTAAAAAATACTAGGTATCTATCTATTTACATAGGTTTGCTGTTATCTGTCTTATTCCCTACGTCACGCAATTACATTCAAGCCTCAGAGATTCAAGCAGGTAATTACGTCTTCAGTCAGTTCCTTACTATACAGTGTGTCCCTGGATAAAGTGCAACCCCGAAAGGGGGTGAAACTAGATCAAAAAAAAAATACAAATAAAAAAAAAATCGTTTATATTATATTGATGAATTAAAATTTAATTACTCACTAATGACTCTATTTAATAAAAAAATGATTTATACAAAGTGGTGGGTTTATTTTGTTATAATCAAAACAATTATCATGTTAGATATGTGACGATGACGATAAAATAACAAATAACTCACAAACGAGTGGCTATCGTGACTTAAAGTTTAATTTTTGTATTAAAACTACATTTTTTATGCAGTTTTTTTCAATAATCTCCAAAAATCTTCAATTAAGCCTATAATAATAGATATTTTTATGACTTTTTATTATTGTCTATCATAATAGCTTTTAAATAAAAAAAAACCTACGTTCTATCATAAAAAATGCGCTGGCTAGGAGCTTTTAAAGTTGACCACACAACAAATCGCTCTTCGTGCGGCAATGTGCCTACAACAACAAGGAAGCCATTTTGAGCATTTAATGCATTAAACAAAACCCTTATTTCATACTTACATGTAATCTATATATATAAAAGAAAGTCGTGTTAGTTACACTATTTATAACTCAAGAACGGCTGAACCGATTTGGCTGAAAATTGGTGGGAAGGCAGCTTAGAACCAGGAGACGGACATAGGCTATGTTTTATCCCGGAATTACCACGGGAACGGGAACTACGCAAGCGAAGCCGCGGGCAGCAGCTAGTAAGTTAAATAAAAATGTTGTAACTAAAATTTGATTTTTAACCCCTTACTGCATGGATTTTTTGATTGGGATGAAAAAAAAATATGACATGCTGTACCGACCAGAGAGCATATAAAAAATTAAAAAAAATATGTTCCTTGTATTTTTCAAAATATTTTCCAAAAACTATCACTGCCAAATATGGCATCGTATGCAGATTTAGGTTTATTAACGAGCTCGCCAAATATGTCATAGTATGCAGAAATAGTTGTCAAAATATGGCAGTACGCTAGAGAAATTATACCGGGTAGGTTTAGCTAAAGGTTGGCATTGCTTAGCAATATATTGTATGAATAGAGATGGAATTAAACATTCATGCAGATGATGCTCATATATTATGTATTATTAGGAACTTGAACCTTTACTTAAATCTAGCTTACTTAATATTTTTATAATTATTTCATCTGTGAGGCTTGTATTTCCTAGAAAGGCTTAATTTTCTTCATCATACTGCCTCTGACCTGTTTCCCATTTATAAGATTTCTTAGGAGTTTTTTTTTCAATTCCCTGCCTTCCTTCTCGACTTGTTGATGGTTGGGTGCTTTGGTCTTCTATTTCAATATCTGACGGTAAATCTACATCACTATCTTCACCGGACTCCGACAAATTGATCCATATCCCGATTGACTCTCCATTCCTCATCTTCATCAGACAGCTCATCATCTTCACTTCCATCTAGAATATTTATATGCGCTTACTTCCGTCTCGGCATTTCTGTTCACAAAGTGTTGGAAAAAAAGACACGCAAATTCAAAGCTATAGCAATCAAGAACCTATAGAAAAACAAAAATATTGCAGGCAATTCTTCAAAATGTTATGCAAATATTTCATAAAATTTACACCCTTGCATATTATGCCATTTATGGATTTTTAATTTTTATTTTCATTCTGCATACAATCCCATATCTGCCATAAGATTTTTTCTTCAACTGCATACTATCCCATATCTGGCCACTGAATTCAATAACAGAAATAATTGCGATCATTCATGCGAATTCAGTTTTTTTTTGCGTATTGGCTTCTCAACAGATGCCTATCGTATACAAAACAATTATCTTAGCTATTTATCACGGAAAACCATACGAAAATACCACGAAAAGTGGAACGACTTACCTCTTATCAACCGGTGGTAAACAAACTGAGTTTACTTTTTTTTCTTCTAGTGCTGCCCACAAGTTTTCTTTACAAACGTCAAAAAATATGACAGATTATTTATTTCAGTGTTGCAAGAACAGAAAAAAGTAGCCAAATTTAAATGAAGCGTTCAAAACTCTTGATGCCCGATATGTCATGCTATGCAGTAAGGGGTTAATACTACCTGAGCAGTAAAATAAAGTGTCTCTACCTGAGTGGTGACGTATGGTAAATTAAACTTTAAGTCACGATAGCCACTCGTTTGTGAGTTATTTGTTTTTTTATCGTCATTGTCACATATCTGACATGATAATGGTTTTTATTTTAACAAAATAGACCCACTACTTTGGTAGAAATCATTTTTTTATTAAATGGGGTCATAAGTGATAAATAAAAATTTTAATTCATCAGTAAAGTATATACGATATTTTTTTAATTTTTTTTTTCTATTTTTTCGTCGATAATTTTTGATCTAGTTTCACCCCCTTTCGGGGTTGCACTTTATCCAGGGACACACTGTATTACCTAAAGAAATAGACAAGAGAGAAGCGAAATGTGACCTTAAACGTACCTACAGCAAATTTCCTACTTTAATGACACATTAATTAGTGTAGGAAATTTGCTGTACGTTGCCGTACTGGACATGCTAAGCCTATTGAGCCATACTACCTGGCCTTTTTCGTAGGTACCAGATGATTTTTTCAAATATTGAGGTTTGCTCTGGGATGTACCAAAGCCATTTGGATAGACGTTTTAGTCCGAAAAGATCCGCAAAGTGATGGTCCGCAAAAGATCTGCAGAGGCAGAAAAAAGTCCGAAACATACCAAAAAGATCCGCATCGGCAACGCTGGTTTTCTGAAACTCTGGCTCAGCTGATGTGACAGTGACATAACTGAACACAACATCCCAATTGACACTCAAGCAATAATTTTGTGACAGCAAGAATTTTCCATACATAAAACAACACAAATGGAACGCTTTATTTCTGCGTAACACTAAACGAAAAAATTATGAAGGTTTGCCACCTTAATAAAAACAATTCTATTTTGGCAGTTTTTGGAGTAGTAATCATCTGGCTTTAAACTTCGAGGGAAAAAAACGCTAACTGGCGTCGAGCTTACTCGCAATTTAAAGGCCATAATGGAGGTCATCATCCTGCGAGTACGCAGAAAAATTAGTTGAAAGTATGCCTCGAAAGGATGCCAGGTTATTATGGACAACGGAGGAGACTGGACACCTGACTAATAATATAGCATTGAAGTACGTATGATTAACTCCGTGTTATATTATTTTCCAATGCTAGACATTTTCTTATAACTTATGCCGGTCACTCTCTTCTGTTACATATTGTAATATTATGATGATGTTTAGATTAAAGGACAGGCTTACTGTGAGTTATGTCAGTGGTGTAAGTCTTCCAAGATTTTTTAACATAATGTGTGAATAACGGCATTTGGGGCTCTAACACTGAGAAAACTACCATTGAAATATTTTTTCTGTTCTGGCAACACCGGATTGACGTTTGGAACAAAAAAAAACAAGTTATATCTTTTTCAGAGATAGGTATTTGAAATTACCAGTCTTGTCGTTTGTACCGGTATTTTTCAATTTGATTTACACAATAATTTTTGTGTAGTAGTTTCAAAAAAACTAATCGTTGTGATTCTTAAATGATAAATACTTTGTTTTGAAACATTATAGTTTTTATTTTAAGTTGACCGAGTTGTGTTAAAACATAAAATTAGCTAAATAGCTTTTGAAAATTGACTGTAAAAGCTATGTTTTATTTTTCACTTCAGCACATATGAAGCAAGTTCCTCTGTCTGAATGAATAAAATACGCCAAACCGAATAGGACAAACATCTCATTCAAACGTTTGAATAATGTCTCAGAATATTAGCGCAAGGGAATGCAAAAGGAAAACGTGAGTACTCATCGATTACGTTAATAACGTATTTGTTTCTGGTATTAGAAGGAACTGGCACTTTAAAGTTGATACTTAATCTCTCCATAGTGTCGTGGCTTTTATTTTTAAAAGTGTAGTTTAGCGGTTTCTCTTGCTGTGTGCACATAAACTGTTTTGGAGTCTTCAACTTTAAGAGTTACCTAGGTGTATTCGTCATGCCTAAATGTTTTTTGGTAGCAAAGTAGATAATTTTGAAATAAGTCCTACCTAATATCTCAGAAGAAGGATCGAGTGTTCTACGTTATAAATTCTAGCTTTACCAAAAATATATCTATTCACTAGCTAAACATGATGTAGAATATTTGTAAACAAACCACGACACTAACAAAACTAAAACTCACTTGCTTGGTGTCGAGTTTCAGATAAGTATAATAAATTGTAAGCAATATTTATTGAATGAAGGATCACAAATCGACCAGTTATGTAAATTGAGTATAAAAAGACGGCAACACAGTGAATTTTAGGTTAAGTATGGGTGATTTGTTAACCAATATTCTACATCGAGTTTGGCTAGTATACAGAAGATAAGAAAGCATATTATATCAAGTAACTGGTCAGTGGAATCGTATAATTTTATTAATACGCGCAGGGAGACTCATAGACGAAATATTTTTTTCAACCTGGTTCTAAATTGTACATTTCTAGAATAGGTACTTAGGGTAAGTATTCATTCTTGGGGTTTGGTTCCTTTCAATTCTTCTCTTAGTATCTTTTTCCATTATCTGTAGGTAGTTATTCGGTTTCCTCTATAACGTCATATAGGTAGTTAAATACCTGAAAAATAAACACATTATTTATAGAGGGAAAGGAATGATCAGTGTTTGTAGTACCAGTAACTAAAATGTAAGAGAGAATTTTAGTAATGGTACGATACAAACACTGCACATACCTACGGAGTATAAGGGAACTAACATTTAGGTACATAATGTTATGTAGAATAAGCAAGACACATACCGGCTATCTTAATAGGGGAAGGTGGGGATCATTCGTACACTTTTTAATATAAGCCTTGTAAAAAAAAAAGTAGTTACAATTTCAAAATAAATTCAATGATTTTGAGTAAGCTACATATCTGGCTATAGTAATAAGGTACATCCATATTGATATAATGCAATCTAACCGAGCAATGGCGGTTTTCCCAAAAGTGGAAATCGTACGAAAGCACCCCAAACGTGGGGTAGATTCGTACATAGTGTGGGGCACATTCATACATAAGTGGGAGCCTTCGTACAGAGTATATAAAAGCGCCATTTATACTTATAAACATTTTTATTCATTATAAGAAGTTTCTCAAAAACTTAACCTTAAAAAAAGTCTTTGTCATCGAGATCAAACTACACAAATAATCAGCCTTAAAAACAGTAGGTACTATTAAATGTTTTACATTAAATTCTTATCAAATATTAATCTCTTTAGCTGTTTTTATTCTTCCAGTCTTTGTTTTTCAGGAGTATCTGTGTAAATCCTGGATTTACGCCGTATTGTTCTGCGGACTTCCGAATGGATAAAGTTTTATCCAAAACTTTCTTCATCGCAGAATCCATTGCGTCTTCGTCTATCTCTCCCGATCTAGTCCCCTTTTTTTGTATATCCGCGGCATGGTTCTGAAATAGATAAATTGGTAAATAAACAATCATGCGTGAAATAACACAATCCATGAGGGGTATATTCACACAGTACGAATCTACCCCAGTTACTCTGTATGAAGGTACCCCAAACCCAAACATTTAACAAATTAATTCAAAATAAAAAAACGGTTAATGTTATACTAAAATAAATACGCACACCATAAATTAAGGCATCAGTACATCATTTACAATAACTTACTTTTACAATTTGAGTAAATCTTACTAGAACTAAACACTTTCAAAGGTGATTCCAAACATTACTTACGAGAAGCGAAAACACGTATCGATTTATTGCACGGAAGCCGTCGGCCGCACTGTCCCGCCTTGTCGCGCGGTTACTTAGACGCGGTAGAGGGGAGGCACACACATAAGTATGGACGCGCTAACGTTTGTAATCGCGGAGTTATGATGAATGTACGAATGCTCCCGCTGTACGAATGGTAACGGTTTACCCCTAAATGAATTAGGTAAACAATAAAAACAAAATAAACTCTCGATTTATAATAATAATAACTTACAATGGCAAAGGGTATTGTAGTTATTAGGCACCCACGAAAGAAAATATTCTTTGAGACGAGTTTCTATAACATGCCTAGGTACAGTTTTTTGTGAAATTACTCAGAAACAACATTATGTAGCTACACTTGGATTTTATTTAAGTAAATTAGTAGTTGTAGATCATTCGACTAGCCAGATCATTCGCAGTCGCGCATCTTTAACCGGTAGTATTATTTTGATAAGTTTAGTTCGAAAATTATTTTGTCAACAAAAACATTACAAAAGCGCGCGGATTGGATCACAAACAGAATAATAACAGGAAGGGTTGGTAGTGCTGTCAACGTCAAAAACAAAATGGCGGATTCTACGAGTTTTTATCACCCTAGCTTCGTCCAAATTGTTATTCATCCACATTTTCAAAAATTAATTTAATTTTTCGTGCAATAGTTATGGAAAAACTAAATATACAGTTTTATCCAGAATTTCCCGAGCTATCGATTGATACCCATGCGATCTTTTCTCATGATAGCTCATAATTCTTGCCATTGTTCTTTGTTCATCACATTGACAACAAATTCAGTATTCTCCTATATTCTTTTCCTGTGAACATTGAGCATGCTCAGCCCCTTAGCCTCGCGTCTCCCATCGTTGGGTTACGTTAATGACATCCCAAGGTATTTTCTAATTAAAATTTCAAACAAAGTTCCGTTGACATTCCCAAATAAATTGGGTTGGTGGTTTGGTAGTTTTTTTTTCATTGTGCATGGCAGCCCTGGCTACCACGTCACGCAAGCAGTTGTCATGTCACATCTCGTTATTTTTGTGGCTGGAGGGTGTGTGCGTTCTCTATGAGTGTTGTGCTACATATGTGGATTATTAGGTGATAAACTGCTTTTTACTGGGTAAGCTAACGTCCCTGCTAAATTCCTTATTGTTTAAATAATCTCAGAACTAGCAAAACCACTTGCACCCACGTTCACAGACAGAACCACCATGTCCTGACTGAACGGCCGGTGCCTGATCTACCATTGCCAACGCTCGAATAAAACTATGTTGTGATCAAGTATACTAAACAATATACTCTACACAGCTTGATATAAGTTCGGGGGGCTAATTCAATGTAGTTCAGTGATGTTTGCGAGAGCTGTATCAATTCGTGTTAGCCTCATTGTCGCGATGGAATTTCCATGACAAATCTTACTTGAATACAATCCTACTCTTCTATCTTTGCAGATTGTTATCCTAAGCCGCCAACATGCCGAAATCGGTGAGTACCAGCCATTTGACCATTAACATTTGTATTGCTTGTTATTTTGTAAGTGGTTCACATTATAGTGCGTGATTTTACCGATTTCTCCTTTGCAATGTCATCAAACGCCACATAACTTGGTAAAGAAATTGCATGTTTAATCTACCTACTAAGTTTTGATATAGTTACTCTGATGATGTATACTCATGCACCTGTTTATGATTCAGAGATCTTCTTAAAGTGACCCACTCAATAAAATTATCTGACAAGTACCAACTATTAGAAAGTGAAACCACCTGTTTAGTTTGTTCAGTGTCGTAACTCACAGAACATTATAGGTTATCACCTCTAAGATAAGGTGATAACAGTGTTCTACACCTATGTCCAAATATTTAAAAGTTTCTTGTGTGTAATGTAAACCCTAAACCTACCCATTGAGTAAAAACCAGTTTTGTCTATGAGAATCAAATTGGAATAGCAACATAAATATCTCGAATTGTTATTGTGGTAAGAAAAATTTAAAAAGAAATTACTCCTCATACACTTTAGAGTTGCAATTTAGTAATAGAACAGCTTGTGAAATACTAAAGTTTAACATTGACCTTATCAATAATCGTTATCTAAATTTAGAATTTACTTTGTTTAAAATATTTATCAACTCTCACAAAGTTATTTGAATCACTTTCCGGTACACAGGATCTCATTATGATATAGAATTACATCATCGGCTATGACAAATTATATGTGTCATTCTGTAAATAGAAACATAGTACACATGTGGTACAAGCTGTTTTGTAGCCAATGTGCTAATTTGAGGTACTTGCTATTCAATAACTCTCAAGTATGTTCTCTGGAGTAATTATTTTCAAGAAGCAAATATTGTAGGTAAATACTTATCTACATATTTAAAAACATTTTGTTTTTACCAAACGGACCACTGAATTGGTTTGTAGCACAACAAGCTCTGCTTAGTTTAGGGCTGGACAATGTTGTAGAATGCAGCATTCAATAAACTAAAAAATATACAAAACATAAAATTTGCTACAAAATAACCGAAGCATGATTTCTGTATAGTTTATAAATTTCATGTTTCCTCCTTCATTGAATACACAAGGTTTTCCCCAGTAAAAAAGAGGCCATGTTTATTGGGTGAGTCACAAAAAATTTCATTAGGTCTTTCCACCCTTCTCAAGATAAAATGTGTAACTGAAGAAATGCCTATTTTTGCAGATTCTCGAATTCTTTAGCAACGCGCTCGATTTAGGTGGGAGCGATAGCGACTTGGTTAGTCACTGTTTGTGTGTGACCCCATTTTGTTAACCTTGTACTTTTTACCTAAGTCACCTGTAGCCAACTTGAGTGAAATATCTCTTAGTTTCTGTAAAAGTCCTGGCTAGATCTCCATTCTACCTACCTCCAATCAGTAAATTTGTTAACTGCCGAAATAATTGCCGTAATTCAATCCCCTTAATTAGCAAGCCATTTTGCCCGATGTTGATTTGGTAGCATGTTTTTGAACCCCTTCGCTACTAACAGGGGCCGGTATTCTGCTAAACTCCGGTTATAATTATTCTGTCTATCTCTGTGTGAATAGCACCGCACGGACTATCAAGTGTTTCTTTCATCTAATAATAATAATAATAATGTCCTCCTAGCCGAATTTCGACCACGGCGGCCAGTCTCATCGGAGACTAGCCAGATGCGCAGGACATATTATAGTGCACAAGTGTGTGCTCCCATTCGTTTGTGGCAGTGGCACTGTTGGGATCAATGTCCAATTTGGTAGGCCTGCGCAAACACAGTTGCACTCTCTATTCCCTCACTCTCATAATCCGATGGGACGATACATCGACACGACCGTGGAGAAGCCAAGCGCAGGACCAACGGCTTAACGGCTTCTTTCATCTATTGATTGTATGTGACGATTCTGCGACGACACCATTCACATAGTAAAGCGATTGGTTACCGGTATTAAGACCCAGGTATCTTCAATCGCCAAATGGACATGTGTGACTCTACACTCAAACAATAATTTGCAACAAGCAAAGAAATCGGTGTTGCAGTCAGTGGTGGGAACTTAACCGACCCGCCTCTGACCACAACTACACATTATACAGACGAACATCAACAACCGGCAGCGGTTGTATTACACTAAAGTAGGTACCTAGTTCCGCACCTATTGTTGCGAGTTGAAGAGATATTTTGACGAGACGGCGTTTGACTAGGAAAATTACTAAAAATTACTATTGTTCCATCAATGGTACCTGATGACGTACTTCCTACTCTCCCTGTTCTTGTAATCTCAATATGTTATATGCCATTAAACTGATACCTCTACGTCTACCACATACGACTCTTTGTGTGACAACGTATGCTTTCTTGCTTCCTATTGTTTGTAATAATGATGGAGAAAAAAGCAAACAAAACGTCATGTTATGTGCAGTATGGAACGAATACTACATGTTACAAGAAAGCTATCGGTAGTTAAAGACTGGGTGCAGCGATAACAATATCAGAATTGTCATTCTCATCTTCCCAATAGTAACAACAAATAATAGATGATGTATGGAAAGATAGATGTACGATACAGGAGAAAGATCTCTATCAATGTTATGTAATTGCAATAAACAACTTATCATATACCTACATAAGTTGTTACAATTTCGGCTGTACCTAACCGTACAGCCAAGGAATTACAGTACGAGAAACGTACTACGGATTAAAGAAATCTCCATTCATAAAACGTTACACCTAAATGACGAAAGGCGTGCGTATGTACAAGTGTAGCGGAGGAAGGAAGTGGGAAAGTGTGTCGCGATCCGCGCTTATCTCGTTAGTGGCCGGTGCACTCGCATTCTATGCGTCGTGTTTAGTTTACGTACAGGTTCTATTACTGTGTGGTGCCGGTTTAGAATTTACACCAACCCAACTATTTCCGCGGGTGTCGTAAGAGGCGACTAAGGGACCCCTGCAGAACCATTCTACCACCTAACTGCAATCCCCGACCCGTATGTCCAGCACGGGAGCATGGGCATTACCCCCCATGACATAAAAACTAATAAGGCTCTTATCTGGGGGAGACCTGCGTCCAGCTGTGGACCAATATAGGCTGTCGAGATTCTATTGACGCAGGCTAATACTAGGAAAAATGTGAGTTGGGTTAGAACTCCTTGCTCAGAGAAGAAGTTGCGAAATATCCGATAGAGGACGAATATCGCCAGCTTCGAAGACTTGTTCCGCTTGGTCGAGAAAAATTCCAATCTCTTTATGGGATGATGCTGCTTTTAAATGTCAAACCAGCAACTTCAAAACCTTACAAAACGTCCTGCAAAGCCAATTCACCAATGATTGCTGGATATTGGAGTGATTCCAGTATTCCAATAACACGTTATACACACACATAAACCTGTTAAAGGATTCGTTCGAGCCATAAATCGCCCTGATTTGGCCGGCTATGACACACTGTCTGCAGCCAAACTTTATGCCTTTCTACAAAGCATTCACGCACCTGACGTTTGCTCATAAACACCAAACGATTCCGTAAATGGGTTTGTTTGCTGAACGCTCACTCTGGTACTGGTAGGTCTATAGAGAAAGTAATACGTAAACTTGTACCTACATTCCATGCGCAGAATCTGGCCTAGACTTAAAATATAGACTCTACTAAATTGTAGGGAGGAGTTACTTCTCCCCACGAGTGTAGTATATTCCAGGAGAATACTGCCAGGGAATGCATGAAACACTTCATTGGTTGTAATTCTCCAGACTTGTTCGACTTGTGATATCGATACACCTGAATGAACCGACTTGCTTCAATTATTCCAAGATCAACGCAACAAAGTTTAATTCTGAATAATTCTATCAGCACCAGCACCTAAACACTTCGGCTGCATGCAATGCAACAATGTTGAAAGGTAATGGAATATCATATCAACTTATTGGATTTTATACAGACTCAGATCAAATGAAGCATTACACATTGAGCCCTGACACACGATCGAAGGCCTTACCTGAGCGCCCGTATCATTAGCTTCCTTCCAGGAATTCTATTTGAGGAAATATTCGCGCTAAGGTCGTTTGACGAAAACATTCCTTAGGCCCTTCGAGATAAAACGAACAAGAGTTATTTGAATATCTACAAAGACGTCAGGGTCACTAAGGTCAGCTGAATATCCAAACAAGTGTCCACAAAAAGTAATGTATGCGTTATTCAAACACTTAATTCATTGAAAATAAATGAAATTACACAAATAACCAATTAATCACTTCAAATGTAGCGGTCAGTATAAATAAAATGGTCAGTATACTTACTAATGTGTCGCTGAATAAAACGCCTACCAAGAATGTTGATGCCTCGAAAGCCGACGAACCAGGCACTGTAATAGCTTCATCAGCGTGTGAATGACGACAACTCTCTCCATTATCCACGAATAGCACAAACATACAACTACATTCATGCAGTACGTACGAGAGACTACCAACGTCACTTCAATGTCAAGAAGACTCATCATTCGAATTAGATTCTGCGCAAAAAATTGCCAAGTACGAGTTCACCTCAGCTTGAGGATAACTACCACTTTGCGAAGTTTATAATAAGCAGATACTTACCAAGAACAAGAAGATTGATATCTAAGGTCAAGTGCAGTACATGACACTTACCATAGTTAACTTATACAAGATCACCTTTACATCACTGGTCATTAAACCAAAGTTCAACTCCATGATGTGGCATTGCATCCAGAAACATAAATGATTGAATGCAAACAGATGTGTATGTCGATAGATAAAATTCAGAATGTTCTATTTATATATTTAGGAAATATAACAAAAGAATCACACGCCAAAAATACATGTTTAAATAAATAATAAATAAGCTGGACAATTCAAACAGCCATTATCTAGCCCCAAGCTAAGCAGAGCTTGTGTTATGGGTACTAGATAACTGATATACTGAATACTGAGTAGGTATATAATTTTATTTTTACACTACATAGATCTATATTTTTTATTATACATAACAAACATCCAGAACGCCCTGGGCAAATGTCTGCAGATCGTACAAACATTTGTCCCGAGGCGGGAATCGAACCCGCAACCTAAAGCTTAAAAACAAGTTGGTCTTAAATTTGATTTGCGATTAATGCTATGACTATTACATGGATTTTATACGACAAATCCAGTCGTAGAAAACAAAGCATAAACAACAGGCACGTTAGAATAGAGAGTAATATAATAATATAATAGAGAATGAACCACAATGCTGGTTATAAACATCAAATTTTAATCAAAAAAAAAAAAATAGTCGGGTGCATCATCCGGCCCGTGGAACCCCAAAGGCAGCGAACCGTAGGAGACTTTGAGCGCGTGAGGCTAGCAAGCCGGCTGCGCGGGCGCCGGTGTTGCGGCCTTGAGTTCGGGGCGCAGACGCATCCCCGGCGCTCGCTCGCCACCTCGCCAGTCCTCACTGAACCGCCGCGTCCGACTGACGCGGCTCGTGTTACCTTACTTTGCATCCCCTAGTGTGTGTGGTTTTTGTGCGAGTGACCCTATAATCTAGCGCCATGGTTGCGGGCGGCAAGCAGGTACGTTGCATAATCCATGGTCAAAGGACGTCTCGTGACTTCTTGGCAGCCGAAAGAACCTTGATCGCTCTTTTGCCTTTTGGGTCAATTCTGTGGGGTTGAGCTTTAAAGTGCTTAGTGACTCATTACTACCTGGAGTCTTACGTGTTTCAGTTCCTCATGAAAGTTTACATGAAGGAAGAAAATTGTTGTAAAATATGATCAAAATAGAGTCTACAACATGCATTCAATTCAGATGCTAGGTACTTGTAGCAATATTACATAGTCTTCAGCGATGTGCGACATCGCGTAGATGACAGACAGATTCTTGTAATTTGAATGTTGCGAACTCCACTTAGCAACAAGTGCCTTCAAGGCTTCGGATAACTATTAGTTTTATAGGTTTCAGCGCTGTTGACTCAAATCATAAGTTACGGTGATGTCATCGCAACGTAAACCCAGAAAATACAAGATGGAGTCGCCGCTTATAGCTTTATTATTTATTTTGCATCGCGCAAACGGTCGTAACCGTCTTTTTGCGCTGTGTCCCTTTCTGCCTCGTTCCTCGAACCGAGACGGAGAATCTATCCTGTCTCGTGAACGGCCCTTGGCTTTCGCTTTTGTTCGAAATTCCCAAACACCAACTGCTTTACCTTAATTCTGTGGCGTTCATAGATTCCAGCCATTTTTCAGTAACAAGGACTTTGATTGTCCCTTACTTGGTATCGCTTGCGATATGACGTTTACGCTGAACTGTACATTTATCAGAGTTGTGAATTTTAATGGGCCTTATCTAATCGATAGCACAGTCTTGTATTTACGATTGATTTAATGAATTTAACATACAAATTATTAACGTAATTCCACGAGAGGCCTATGGCCATCTGTGGACTATGATAGGATGATAATGATGATTATCGTTACGCTAAACTTCATTAATTACCTTACTTACAAACAACAAGTAAAATTCAACTAAAATTACTTTAGATTTTTGTTCAAATAATTACGGATATTGTAGAATCCTCAACTCAAGGTTCTTCCTCGTATGTCTGAAAGCAGGATTGATGCCGCAAAAACTTGACGTTAAACTTTGCCCTCTTAGTCTTACTTAACTAAAGGTACGGCAATAGGTACCTATTGCTTGTCTTCGTGTGCCATCTCGTAATGTTCTCGACTCACGCCAATAACATAGAGTATGAAGCAGTTTTTAACGGTAGAATCGTCATTTAGTACATGATTGAATGAAACCTTCACCTAATCCGTTTGCTAATCTTCGTCATTCATACATTTACTGTAGAGGCTGATGCTATCCATAATACCAACCCCAGGTACAGAATCACTATCAAGTTCTTAGTCAAACAAGTATGTGTATTTATTCTAATCTCTATTTTAAAAAATTGTATCATTTATGCTAATTTCTCTTTCTTTGGTGTGAGTAAATTGTGCATATCTAGTCATAACCGGTGGAATTCACGCCATTGCTGTACTAAATGCAATACTATTATCATTTCTTAATGGTTATTATAATGCTTGTGATGGCGGATTTAGCCTGTGTCACGTCTTCCGTCACACATTAGACGGCTGTACTTGCTTTTAATTTGACCGTCGATATGCTCCATGACCATTTGGTGCCGTTTCACACCGTTTCACTGGCACTCTACTGCGATTTCTACACAACTGTTGAATTTCTTTCTCTACCTTTGCACACTGTCGAGTTATGCATGAGCTCTGGTTTCTAGCACTGTGAGAGTGAGATTCATATCTTTTGGTAAATTGGCATTCCCTATCGGCTTCATAAAGCCATTTGCGGGACCCGATCAAATCTATATGAAATAGATGTTTCTGCCCGCGGCTTCGCATGCGTTGTTTTTATGGAAACGTTTAAAGGTTATGCCTATACCATGAGAATAGTGGGATAAAAAGGTAGAGTTAGTTAGTTAGGCTAAGAGCTACATCTATGCAAAATTTCAGCCCGATTTGTTCAGTCGTTTTGGCGTGAAGAGGTAACAAACATCAATCCATCTATCCATCCATACATCTAAACATCCAAATGTTCGCATTTATAATATTAGTGTGATCGCTACAGCTGCATTTTATGTCAGACAAATACATCTTCAATAGTAGTAATTTATTACCTAGTATTACAAGTAAATACTGCAATCACACTCGGAAGCTATAAAATATGTCCATAACAAGCAGTCTCATGAAAATTTGAAAGGATTACGATAAAATCCATGCATCTAAGTTTTCTAAGGATCTTGTATGTTGTTTAATATAAAGCTGCAAGCATGTTGTCATAGGCTGTCGGTCTGAAGATAGATGGCCCCTTGATATAGCGCCACGTGTTCCCAGCACCTGTTCTAATGCACCTGTCGGAGAGCCCTTATCTCCCACCCTGCCATTCCATCCCTTCGACGGTCTATAGCTTTTATAACTTAAATCGAATCTTTACAGTCTAAATTGGCTTGTTTTCGATGGTAGAGTTAACATGTCATGTGTAGGAAGTTCAAACTGGATTTGTTGTAATTCTATACTCAAATGGGAAAGCATTCGGGTCTTCTACACTAAACTTGTTAGCTTATTGTCGTTACTGTAATCTATAGTTAGAATATATGTATAGAACGTGAATGACACAATTACTCGTAAGAATTGCCTGGCGACAGCTATATTCGCATTCTAGTCGAACATATTAAAAATATTAACGGCAATTTAGTAATTGCGCCTTGAATGTCAGAGTTCAGAAGTAATAATCGTATCATTACCTACGTTACAAGAAATCTAATGTTCTTCGTGTAATTAGTTATTATATTACCTTGGCCAGCATGTGGACTTCCTACTCGTCTCGACGAGGACATACGTATAAATTATTACAATCTCACATTCTCATGTACTTAAAACGCAAATTCTACGATAACAATGGATGCGGGCGCTAGGCTATTGTTTCCTTGCTACTGAAGAATTAGCTATAATCTATAAATACTTCTAAGCAAATAGGATCCATGGTAATTGTGCTATCATCATAAAAGTTATGTTGAGTCTAATTTGAGTAATACATAATTATATTAAAGCAGGTGACTAGTGAGCCAAGAGCATGATATCATCGCCATATCTCCGTAGTTTGCGTTTTGATTACGCGATGCACTAGGTAAACAAGATGACCGACTGTTTGCTTCATATTGCGGTTTAAGATGCCCCAGATTTATAGCTTTTTTTTCCGCTGAAAACTTTTTATGCTTGGATTTTATTGTTTTTTTTAAATACCCTCTCCACGCAGGATTGTAGCTGCATTTATAGGTCAGCATCCGCCTTAACTGATAATCGTTATCATTTCGTCCTTGCCATAATTAATACAATGAAGTATTATATTTTATTGAAGATTTATAGTCTGTAATTTTTTCCTTGATCTCTTTAAAGGAACTTGATCTCTTTAAAGGAACTTGATCTCTATACAATCTTTATTTTTCTGTGTCAGTCAAATCTTACTTGTATGGGACCACGTTATCGCTTTCGCACTGTAAAGTACATTTGACGTGCAAATGTAATCGGGCAATTGTGCCCGGTTTGCACAAACATCCGCCGTTTACCCGCGATAACGCGACTCACAGGCTTATCTCGCTGGTGTCTCTTTACCGTTGCATGCTGCTAATATCATGGGAGACGAGGTTCTGGATCTTATTTCATATCTGACCATTGTTGCTTCGATAAAGTTCCTTTAAGTAAGTAACCGTGTAGTGTAGATATTCGTTGTTTTGCTTTGTGTGGGAAGACAGCGTTTGCAACATCATCGTAGATCACACACACTAACAAGCTACTGCCAAAATCTTGAGCTGCCATAGGACTGAACTGAAGCTAGACATTTAAATCCTCAGTGGGTATCCATTCTCTTTGTGGCTACGATTTCATCTGATTCATTGGCACTATGTCAATGTCTCATTATAATTCCATCCTTGCTCCTCTTCGGAATGCGCTTTCCTTGACGTCTTGCGACGTTTTCTTCTCAGCACCGATCTGTGCGGTCAATGTTCTCGACACTTGTAGATGTCAAATCTTATCACATAGGTATCCAGATAGTGATATGATATCTTGAACGCATTTCTACTTTTTTCTACCAATAATAATAATAATGCTGGACAATTCACACAGCATTATCTAGCCCCAAGCTAAGCAGAGCTTGTGTTATGGGTACTAGATAACTGATACATTTAATACAATACACTACATAGATAGATATTTATTATAGATAGAAAACACCCAGACCAACGGAACAAATTTCTTTTTGAAAATTGGAAAACCAATGCTTGTGGGCTGTTATTGTTGAGAAAGTATAAACATTTTCTGCCAACTAAACTAACGTTACTTTTGAATCCGCCCATTCAATAGGTACCTACTGAATAATGCCTAAATTTTATGGGAATATTCATGTCAACCGCATAACTTTTGTTACACTAAAATATATGCGGGCTTATGCACTGACGAATAACACCATGGAAATACTATGGATGACGACCTCGACATCGCTGAATGAAACGCCACTACCAGCTCCATTGTCGAGAATGAACACCACGCGAAGATAAAATCGAGGGCCGACAGCGTCCATTATGTGACGTTACACATTCATAAACATCATTCGCGATTCAAATTGTGCTATGCAATTTATAGACGTAATTTACCCGGAGCAAACTATTCTATTCTGGATTAAATTTTGTTGCTATGTCTATCGTATTGACATTTACTATAGCAATATCAGCTCAATACAGACAGAACCCAATGTCTAATACCTAGACAAGGTTACAAAAAAACATTTGCTTGGAAAGTATAGGGTCCTAAACACCGCTCAGATACTAGTCTGAAATAAAATTTTACGTAAAATGGGTGAAATAATAGATAAATAGAGTCAATGACATAATATCACCCGGAAGAACACATCCGCTTGGCGCCGCTCCAACACCATCCAGTTAAGATACGACTAAACATTATTTACTCTGCTATTTTATGTTTCTATCTTCTATTTTAATATCCGCTCTCTGAATGAAGTGCTTCATCTCCAGTTTTACTCATCTTTACAGTTTATAGTTTTAAACTGAATTTATCATATTGGTACTCGTACGTAGTTATTGGGTTTCAATAAGGTTTGATTTCCATTGTTGATTGGCTAATCTATTCGAATCACCAAATTATTATGAAATTCTTGATATCTTCGATAAACCTTTTGAGAGGTTCTTTCTCTATATTCAGATAGTCGTACAAGAGGTATTGCGTATATACGAATAACATAGGTTTTGTTCAGTTAAAAACGTAACAATGTCTGAATGTGAACTTTTTCCACATTGTATTTTTTTGTTATCGAGAACAACGATACATTTTGCGCATAACAATACATACAATACGTTTATGTCCTTTGCACAATTTTCTTCGCTATACACTCGACACTGAGGTCGTCTGTTTGCGGTCGAACGCAAGGGCAGGCGTAAGTGAATTCACAAGTATTATATTCCGATCAAAGGCCTCGACAAACTTTTCAGTATTGCACTTGCACTTAAAGAAATTCCGATGCTCTGATTAAAACAACAACTGAATGAATCATTTTGATAAATAACACAAGGATAGCGAAGTCAAATAACTATTCAAGTCTTTTATACGGTATAACTAATTTAGTTCTAAATAGCTTGTATAAATAAGGTTTGTTTGTCATAAACTTGATGAATTATATTGTAGTCGCTTTCTTCGTAGCAAATATATCCTATTCACTCGAAATTTATGTCCTCTGGAGAGCCATCACTAAATTGGATCTTGTAAAGTTTAGGTTTAGTAAGAATGATTTTATAAAAACATGTTAAGGGATTTATGTTGTTGATCAAGTGGTATTACGTATGTTTGTACATATATCCAATACATATACCTTTAAAATTATAACTTAGGCCTTAAAAACTGTTCCATTCTGACGAATTGAAACATTTTGGGCTTAAAAATTTCCGTATGATATTTACCAGCACACCGACACCACGTTTGATTTACTGTAATTTTATAATTACACAATACAATTTTTTTTACCGTTTGTTTAACCACGGCATGTTTACAATGATTTGTGTTGTTTTGAGTTTTAGAATTTATGACCATGGTAGTTTCTAAAGTATAATTTGTTAATTGTATTATTTGTTGTAGATGAACGTCCGTGTGACGACGATGGACGCGGAGCTGGAGTTCGCGATCCAGCAGACGACCACCGGCAAGCAGCTGTTCGACCAGGTGGTCAAGACCATCGGCCTCCGCGAGGTCTGGTTCTTTGGCCTCCAATACACCGACTCCAAAGGAGACCTCACCTGGATAAAGCTTTACAAGAAGGTGAGTCATATCCTTATTCACTGTGCTGTATTCATGTTTGTTTTCAGTTACGTCTGATTCTGCCTGATGATCGATCTGATTTACGATGGTATTTACGAAATCTTTAAATACATCCACATATAACCACAAGGCTTTGAACGTCCAATGATTAACATTCAATTTCAACGTAATCCCCTGTTCCATTTGCATATTAAACGATTGCAAAACCATATGCTGTTATTGTATGCTTTATGAAATGGAACATAGAGGCGCAAGCCTCGACCGAGGCAGCCAGCAAGTATTTATAGCGGAAAACCGCGGAACCGATGCGCTGACCAAGTTCAAGTTTGTTTTGGTTCTCTGCCCACTGCGCTAAACTCGAATATTGCTGCGTTTGAGTTACTTGCACTCTGTTTTCTCCACGCTTGGAATGTTTGATACACGTTCATTATCAAGAAGCGCACACGCGATAATGTTAGTCTGACGCGTTTTTTGACATCTCTTCTACTACGAGTGGAAACTTTTTCTCGAGGTTAGCCAACTGATCGAATCCAATTCAGCAAATGTTCTGTCACGAGTGTTTATTGTGAAAATGATCTTTTTCCTTGTCTGCTATCCTGTATAGTCGACATTGACCTAGAAAGCAATGTCAACCACGAATCTGATTATCGAAATTCCACTATCAGAGAGGTCACCAAGTTCTACTGGTCCGCTATGCATAAATAAAATATTCAGAGAGGCCGTTGCGTTGGTGACTTTCTTTAGAGACGTGATGGCGACAGCTAAAACATGCGTTTTCAAACAGGCCAGTGGCCATGCAGGTACTATTGTTCAAATGTGTCATGGTAAATTCTTGGAATTCCATTGTAGCATAAAGTAGCTTACACCGGATTAAGGACTGCCCTGTATCAACCGTGATAAGATAATAGTTTACATCACAATAATTTTGAAACTATCGACTTTCAGCTAATGAATATAGACTAACTAATATTTGGTGAAGATAAGACAATAAAACAAAACGACTTGGATAAAACGAAAATCACTATTAATTAATGCCTAATAATGAATGCTAGCTGCTGAAATGTTGTACTAAAAACAAACCTAATTTATAGAATCTTTGTTTGGGTAACAAAAAGAACATCATAAAATTATCCATGCTTGTACAACATTCATTTTACAGATGTAATTAACAAAGTATTTTATAGGATTTTGTTCGACCTTCGATTCAAACGAATAGGTTTATATTTACTCGTTACCATGGTAAAGAACACAAATTGTTGGCGGGAGGCTCATAATTGCATGTTGTACATGACATGATTGTAAAATTTCTCTCTGTCCTTGGAATTATTCCCATGTGCTGGTGGGGGTCTGCCTTTCTCGTTTTCTCCTTCCACTCCAATATGTCCAATACAATAAGAACTGATACATTTAAACTTAATCCGCAAATAATTGTAGATCAAGATCCAAGATCAGTTAACGTTTTTCTTCGTAAAAAGCTTCCGATATTGAATCCGACGGCCTTTCCGACGAATCAAAATACCCCTCTGGTCTCGTATATACCTTTTGATGTAGGTGTAGTAATAACGAGATCTGTCTGTCGCAATGCAACGCAATGCTAAGGTCAAAATTAACATTTCTATATATATTATTATCAACATGCATTTGTATACGTTAAAAAACAAATTATGCACAGTGTCAATATTTCTCAATCATGAGCACATGGTGTGCCAAGAATAAAAGCAAGGGGTCTATAGTTTTCGATCAATAAAACTATCACGATTTGCAGACCTTGCGTCAATTCTAACTTTCGCCATAAACACATTTCTACTTACTCATTGACATGTAACAAACACCGGTATGGCTAAATGATATGCTGCTGATTTATGCCACATGTACATAATACTGAATGATGCCAATGATAATAATTCCAATATAATCTTTACGCCAAAGTTTTAATATTTACATTGATTCGTTCTTTGATCTCACTCAAGCCTTTGATGATGATGTTTACAACGTTGCAGTTATCATGAATTCAGAATGAATTCCAACTAAAATCATAATGTCCATCTGATGTTAAGTGGTAGGTATCCCGCTTCTAGAGCTCTACAAATTTTACAATTGCTCTACAAATTTTTTGTTCTCATAAATCAGTTGCTGCAAAGACAATTTAGTAAATAAGCGGATTACATTTATATGTAAAAAAAATCTCTAACAATATCGTAGCAATACCTCCAGACTGAGGGAGGATCAGTCAGTGTGTATAACGATTATTTCTCATAGTCTAATGTAGGGAAATTATCGGTATAAGCACTGATCAGTTAGTGGCCGGGTATTTATCAACAATTGGCTAGTCGTGATTGTCGGGAGTAGTTTGTCAAACAGCAATGTACCTTATGTACCGCTTAATGAACGTGTTTACATGCGGGCACGTGGTTCGCTCTATAAACGCTCATAATTCTATATAATTCTAGTTACAATTAGTATTATGTGTATTGTTTTTGTTATAATCAATAATAACAAAAACAGTACACATAATGCTGATTTATGAACTCTATCCCCATATATAATTTGTCCGTATCACCTTAAAATGTGTTGTTCGTTTTTCTTCAAATTCTTATCTTCTATCGATGCTATTTATCCGTTGAAAAATCAAATCTTTTGCAAGACGGACAGCGTTAAGTTGCTACTTAATAAGGTGTTTAGTTAGCTAGCATGTCGGGCACATTACCTTGCACCTGATGCTCTTGATCCTGATGACTCAAACCTTGAGCCTCGGTCATTATTGCCATCGGTGGTAAACTGTGGCAAACGAGCTACACTTAGTACTCGTTCATTTTCAGCGATTGTGTCGACTACGTCCGTTGTGCTATCTACTATGTGATAAAAAGCCACCCGATCCACGCGTGAACGTTAATTTGGATCAGTATCAGAAGAATAATTACCAAACACGTGGAAAGTTGATCGAACTTTGTCAATTTTATTTGGCCTGTTGACTTTTCACCGCTCAATTATGAGTTATTTTGGTTTTGAATGTTGAATCCACTACTCGTATTTTTTGTTTTATTGCCTTATCTGTAACTAATGGTCGTTGTCCCTGAATAAAGTTATGTACTTATTATATCAACGAGGCCTATCACTAGATCGTCTGGAGTGAGTCATGAAGGTCGGAAGCCGTAGCTCCCATCTGCGTGGCTTGCTTATCGCTGGCCCAACTTGGCCGTTAACGGTCATATTTTAATTGTGAATATCGTCACTGCCTATTTATACTCCCGCTGTCTCAATAATCTCAATTGCTGTACTTCTTTTGGTTCCGTCATTTAGCGAAGTTTTTTTTGTGACGAGTTAGTTCTTTTTTGTAGAATAATCAATCGCTGATAATGATTATTTAAATTATTGTTCGTTTGAAGAAAAGAATTAACTTCCCACGTTTACGTCACTTATATTAAAATCCAATTATCAACTAAATAATATAGAATCTAACCTATGCAAGATTCCAGAAGATCAAACAGGTTCTAAACTGGTTGTTGTGTTTCCAAAATGTTTTATATTGATGATAATAAAATCATCTTCGGCCTTCGCCTATTTCAACTACATTACCTATCCTGTATCCACATTGTTATCTAGTTACTGTATTTTACATTTAATTGATTTCGCTGTACTACGGCTATTACGAGCAACATAAATCTCTGAGAAATAAAATTGATACGGGCGATTTTTTAACTAGACCACGAACCTCATTACATTCATGGCGTGGTAGTGTTGCTATTTATAGGTTTCCGATGTAACAGGCTGTGTGACTACACGACCAATGTATGATATGGTGTGTCACTTACGTAATCCATGCCTTGCTGCTTACCACTTACCTGTGGCGTGACCTCGTGCGCGTGATAATTGTTCGGCACTTGCCTTTCCTGTCATGACAACGACAGTTTTTCTACATCTCATACACGTTCTGAAACGTTCAGTATTGGTACTTCACTAGTTATACTTTGATCTCTGAGATTTCATTATGTCCTGTTTCTTGATCAATCGACTTTCAACAATGCTATTTAACAGTTTCTTAGAATAAATCACAATCACAACGCACATTTTTTAATATTTATACATAGGTAATTATTTATTCCAATGAATTAAAAGTGGAAGATTAATGCGGCAAATTAATACTTTCATTATCTTCTCTTTGGTGTGCTAATAAAATATTTTATTATTTAGGTATGGACTGTTAAGTACGCAGAACTTTGTTCTTGTGAATTGACTTTTTTTTTCAAAGGTTATATTTGAACTAAATATCAATTAACCTACTTATTGTTTAATTTTCTTTTTTCACTTTCATTTCTTTAACCGAAAGTTACCTACCTATTTTTAATATTTATTTCATTAGTTTTAAGTTTTTTGAATTTTATTTTTATCCATGCCCACTCTATCAGAAATATGTAATAGGCTCAAAAAATGGTCATATGTATTAGAATAATTACATATAACAAGTGTATCAGACATATTTAAATTAAATATGATCTTTGTATTATTAAAATAATAAATAAATTAATTAATGATGTGTGCGTCTTCACCCCAAATCTCGACTACAATTTTTAGTCAAAGTCAGTCTTGCAACTATTTTAATACCTATACATAATTTACATTTTGATGATATCCACATGAGTATTTCATTACTTTACCTCATTCACTGATGAAGTCACTAAATAGAAGGTAAAGCCTTGTGTAACTACTATGCGGTTTATATTTTCCTGCCTTGTGGTCAGATCATCGTTTATGTGACAAGTTAAAGGTCTATGAAGTACTCATAGACCTTTAACTTGAACATACGTGTACCATTGCCAACTTCCTGTTTGCGATGAGCTGGAATATTTTGTTGGCTCTTCTCTTGATTTTTGTTCAATTGTCCTGTTATCCTCGAAATGATAAATCCTTGATGATACCTACATACCATCGCTTCGTCATCTGTAGTGCCTTACGTCGCTTCGTGTTCTGAAATACACTTCAAGTGTGGGTTATTGTCAGTTTTTATCAATGTGTTGTTTACAAATTACCGTAATACCAAAACAACACTGACATCATATTCGCACTATCTCCAGAATTAAAATGTCGACCTCTACAAAGTTATTGGCCCCTGTGCTTCGATGTGTAGGAGTAGAAAATATTGATTCATCTGGTGACTAAGCTAATGACGTCTTGCTTGATAATGTTACTGTGAATTACGTTTTTAATAACTTTGAATTCCTCTATACATAGTCATGATTTTCCTAGAAACTTTAGTAATTTATATTGGTCTATAATTTTTGATCGCTTCGACCGGCCTAGAAATTTGCACATACGTTTTCGACTGGTACAATATGCTTCGCTCTGACAGGTGGTTCGTGAGGTATATCATCTCGTGTTTGGCGAAGTCATTCATAGATTGTATTCCGGTTCTAGCCGTATGTAAAATGCCACGGTTGGAGGTTGAATATTTAGATGTTTAGCAATATTTCGGCGACCATTTTGAAATACCTTCGTAACTTGGTGGTATCCTGCCATGAGTTGGATTTACAATATGCTTCGCTCTGACAGGTGGTTCGTGAGGTATATCATCTCGTGTTTGGCGAAGTCATTCATAGATTGTATTCCGGTTCTAGCCGTATGTAAAATGCCACGGTTGGAGGTTGAATATTTAGATGTTTAGCAATATTTCGGCGACCATTTTGAAATACCTTCGTAACTTGGTGGTATCCTGCCATGAGTTGGATTAGTTTCGTTAACCGTTTTCAATTTGGTGTACAAAGCAGGAATGCAGTTCTGATTATTTCGTATTTTAGTTTCGAGAGTATTCAGGCCTTTAAAATTTTGATCTAAAGTAGTATGCACGGCTAAGAATGGTGCTAAGATCCCGGGACTTAGCATTTTGCATGAAATATTTTAATGTATTTTTATAATATTTAATCATTGGCATTTACATTCCGACGTACAATAGTTCAAATCAAACATAGATTTCAAATTAAAATTCCATACTACAATCATATGAATATAGTGCTCATATCAGGCATAGTTTACATTTTACGACCTTGTTGAGAACGTAATGCTATGGAGTACGTAAAATGAGTAAAATGTGTACTAATGCTACGTAAACGTAAAGTACCTCGTAATTTCCAAATTTCTTTTACTTTTGGTACTGGTAGCAGATATCATAGAATCAACGACCGCCACATTATCTGAAGCAGGAGTTTGCGGGTTCGATTCTCGCCTTGGGACAAATATTTGTTTTGGTCATTTTTCTATGTATAATAAAAAATATATGTATTGTATTAAGTATATCAGTAATCTAGTACCCACCCATAACACTAGCTCTGCTTAGATTGGGGCTAGATGATGCTGTGTGGATTGTCCAGCATTGTTTTTTTTAATAGTTTTTTATCTATGATCTGATTTTATAACAAGAACCTTAATAGAACTCCAAGAGATTTTATTTTGTTAAAAAAGTAACACAGTGTAGTGCTTAAAAAGTCATAAAATCGTAAAGCATAATGATCTTCCTTCAAAATTATGAGCTCATGTGCTATTTTGTTTACTTTACCAAAGCTGTTCGTCTTATAACAAATCATGTATTAGCCCACATGTGGGTGATATCACGCCGCAAAAAATGCCCCCCACTGGCAAATCGTAGCAAACATAAGTTCAATCACTCCTTATATTAACGCGATTACTGCCACTTGACATTAGTTGGACCATTTGTTTGTTCTGTCTCCCATCTAGACTAATCAGCTGGGCAAAGGCCCTCTTTCCGTACATTTCAGCCTAGAACCAAAGGCGTCTGTGGAACAGTCTCCCAAACAAGGGGGGCTTTGCCATAATCACCACGATTGGCAGGCGGATTAGTTAGGGATCGCAGTCCTGTAAAAAATCCACAGAAAGAAGCGACTTCCTTATGCGAGCTATAAATAGAGCTTCCTCTCCCCAGTTTTTACAGATTTCATGATCATCCTTTAAAAGTGCTCTATCTTCTAGTTACATATTATTTCTATATTGAAATAATTACTTTATTCTAGACTTCCGCTACATTCGCCTCGCGACGTCCTAGTCTTTCTAATTTTGCAGTCTTATTATTTACCATTATACCTTTACAAAAAATTCAGTACGGTTGATATGTGAATCTCATTCCACTTCAATTGTCTGATCTTGTCTGATTGCTTTGAATCTCATTCATAAATAGTTTTTCAGTGATAGAGTCCGGAATTTCCACTCACGGCTCTAGCTATATGTACAGAACTACAGACTGCTAGTGTACGTCTCTGATTATGCACCATTAAAGCAAACTGTCCATTGTCTCGCTGTTGCCATGTTATCTGTGAAACCGCGTACAAATACGTGTCTAATGTGTTTCTTCGTTTCAGTTACTTTTCTTTATGCACGGAAATTCGTATAAGTATATATGTATTCTATATATTATATTCTTACACCTCGCTTCAATAGCTTAAAATTACAACTTTACCTTAAAATAGGTGAGGTAATGCTCGTAAAAATATGTCATGCATGATTGATTGTGATTGCAACGTTATAAAATTGACTATTTATAACATGTATTACCTAAATCTATAGGTAATCGATTTAAACTTTAGGACCTTGTCTTATTGTACAGCACTTATAGACAGGCTGAACGTGGCTGTCAAGTAAGTCTAACTTTAAAGCGTCTTGTTACGAGAAATGTACATCTTATGGCAGTCGACTCTACAATGGGACAGCTTAGAAGATGCAGGAAACGCTTTGAAATGCGTCTGCGCTGTTGTCTCTCAGAAAGTTCAACTGACAGCGTTCTGTTCTGGCAGGTTGTTATAAAAGTCATGTAAGAGGCTCATCGTATCGGTTGCTCAAGGACGAGCGCAGGTCGTGATGGCACAGGTGATGTCGTGGGAACGGGGTCAGGCTGTGGTCTCGCTTCAGCGACCGCGCGCGTATGTGCGATCCAAGCACTCCAAGATGATGGTGGAAACTTCATATATTGCCACAATGTCTAAAGATTCTAAACATTTGCAAGGATCAGATCTCTGGTTGTAGTGCTTGGCGTATTATCCTTCTTTATTTATGGTATGGTAGAGGCCTCAGAGATTTAAATCAACAGCGGACTTTAAACACCAACATATCATACTTTAATTTTATGATAAGTAACTGACACAAACAGAGGTTAGTAATTATTTCTTAATTGATTAATTCTTAATAATTTTATTACGATGAAATGGAAATCTTAAATGCATACTAAAAAGTTTCACTAGTTGCTATCCGTATGTACTCCAAGGTTGCGAATACTTTATCAAACGATTAAGTAATCGCCAAATTCGCTATCTCCTATAGATAAGGAGGCAGCTCCGATGAAGCAACGGCCTAGGCAGATTACCTAAGTGTGAAAATAATTTATACGAGGACATGTTTGTCATTTTTGATACCCACTTGCGATTGTGCCACGATCTTCCGAAGAGTTTTCTTGGTAAAAACCGCCGTGCCGGACGTTTTCATGTCAGACATGACTCTCAGTCCCAGAAACTAGAACCTGGTAGTGTAGATTATCTGATGATGTAACGAGGTATCGAGGCCATGTTTAATGCGACGACGATCACGCCGCGCGCGCGCAGGTAAAAACGCGACATTCCGCGCAAACGCTGGAGAAGATCGCGTGCGCGCATTGCACGCCATGGCATGCCTGGGATGGGGTATTTACGGCATACTGATGTTTCATTCACTGTTGAGAGCTACGAGGAACATGGCAATTTGTACCAACCACCAGAGACTAGTGTAAAATGCCATACTTGTGTAAAGAAGTTAAGTGTCTCGCTTCAGAGAAAATATGCATGATTTAGATATTTTAGATGCCAACATAGGAAGCGCTTTTGACAAATCTAAAGATGATTCATCCGAACCGCTTCTCAAAAACTATTTCGTTAAAGATTCAAAGAACTAATAAAATTTGCATTAAGTATGGTGCAGATTGACATGTCTTATCGAGCTGAAGAGTACGCTATCGATAGCTTAGCTGCTAACTGACATTGAAATTGCTCGTACGTGTCTAACCAGCTGGTTACTAATTGGTGGCTAATTAATTCAGCTCCATTTGTTGATATAACGGCCCCTGTCACTGTCTGACAGCCTCTAACATTGAACCGTGCCGTGTCAACTAATTACTCCATTCCCATTCCATATCCTCGAGCACCGTAACCAACCTTCGGACGTAGGTTCTATTGTTTCGAGAACTTACTATATTCTCAGTACTTACAATACAAGTAGGTAAACTATTTGAATCAATATGACTTGTCATTGACGTCACGATTGCGTCATCAATCTAGAAGATCGCTCTCAACTTAGTTTCACAGAACATTAAATACTGATCGTAAGAGGTTTATCGTGCTGCTTTGCGATAGCGAAACTCACTTTGATGACGACCGAAAGGTGGATAGCATTAACACGATTCTGAAGTAGCAACATGGCTTTTACATTTCAATGCAACTCACAAGAGTCAGTCATTACATTATGTTTGATGTGATGACTTTATTGTGAGTATAAAAGCAAAACTTACTACAATGGGCACTTGTCTGTAGACAGTGGCACAGATTGTTCAATTGAGGCAAGTGTTTGAGATGGTATCTTCGCCCGCAACGGGCGGTTAGGAGTGGCGAACGTAGACGGTGAAAGTGCCGTGACGAAAGCCGCTGGCCGCCATCGCGCGACCTTGCTCCTCTCCTTAATGCATAACAAAATGTTACACGGATATCCTCCGCTATCGCGAACCAGATCACACTGTCTTCTCCACCTTCTGTCCAGACTAGTCCTAGCTACTTAGATTGGTTGTTGTTGCTAGAACGAGTAAAGGGCGGCCACACCCCGAAATTTCTCCTTCATTTATCAGACTTCGAAAGTTGTCAACTGTTCTATGTGCAATGGGACTCTGTCAACAAGTTCAGAGAAAACCTTGCGCAATCGTTCTCGATACGTAATTTGAGGAAACTATTCGAGCGGGATGTGGCTGCATAAGGAAAATCCGCATGCTCCAACTGCATTGACATGTCGCTGTAATGGAACTTAATAGTGCCAAACATTTAAGAGAAGGGTCGAGCGAGGTGCTAAGGCATGGCGACGCGATCTGGGTTATGATGGAGTGGAGCGACGATATATGGTCATCTCTGTCGCCCACTTGAGATTGAATACGTGCGCGAATGTAGATTTATTGGAAATCTTTATTTATTGCAAAGAAATCGTCTTTAGATCTACGATTAAATAATATTATGTGAAACTAAACATTTCTTGCGATAGTTGATTCGTTTCTTATTAATGTATCACGTACGTGATGTGATTACTCGCATTTTTCTATAGACAGAAGGTCATTTCTTCTAAACCAAGTTTATTTTATAGCCAACCATTTTTATTTGGGTCAAACTATACTTCTGTAGTTGCGACCCTCTAATTGAAATCTTAATTAATTTTCACTTCATGAACATTGTTCAGGGCTGTACCATAAAATGGACCTCGCGCCAAATAATTAAAACGAAATTTTGCGTGTTGAAGACAGATTGAAATCTTACGACCTAAAAAGGCGATTCTCATTTACCTACATCGACGTATTCATGAGAAAGGTGCCGCGGTGGCATGTAAATTGATTGACAGCATTGGCACCGATAGGGCTTGCCTCCGGCATTCGCGTATAAGAACAGCTGATTGTGCAGGCGGCGGTTCAACGACCGTACTTTCGCCGCTCCCACGGCTGCATTGCTCAACGCTCGGGGCCCAAGACGTCGCCGCACTCAGTACGCACCTAGACAATCTGAGAGTAACGCGATCTCGGACATTTTATCGCTCCGGATCCACTTACCTACACTCTGACACCTGCCTTGTGCCACTTGGTACCTTAGATGTACCAAGTGGCACAAGGTGTCATAGTGTAGGTGCTACCGCATAAAACCTAAAGCAACTACCAGCACACTTATAATCTTGACAGCGTAATAAACTTAATTCATAGACCCAGCATCTGCCTGGGGCAGCACCTACCTAACTCGATTAAGTCCGAGTCATTGAACCTATTAAACAAATTGACGTGAACTATGATTGAAAGCCCGACTCCATCGTGGAGAAGACATCCCGGGCGCTGGTTTTCCTGTCCCGACCTGTCAAGAAGCTGCTGTCTCCTGAGGATGACGAGGGGGATGAGGAGGCGGCTTACGATAGAGCTGATGACCTGGTAAGGCCAGGGTTAACACTTGGCTAGATCGGAAGAAGACCGACCAGAATCTGCTCGATTATTTGTATCAGGCATTTGTGTTGTAGGCTATGTTGTACATAATAATGTAGATGGCTAGAGAATCCTTACAGATTTGTGGGTCGTTTCTTTTGTCTCATGGTGATTTGAATACACAAGAGTTCAGTTCTGTGTGCATTGTATACTCTCTAAAACCATAGATGTTCGTGAAAACGTTGTAAGTTTGCCGTTAATGTGTCGCCCTAGAATGATGTGTTTGTAAAATTTCCGGCTGGAGCTAGTGTTAGTTACTTTCGTGCCGTTGAATTTACTTGTCAGTTTTCATTTTATAGTGGGCTAGAAATATACCAGTAAACTGTATAAGCATTTTGAAATTTATTAATAAATAAAAATTAACTGGTAAAAATGGATTTTGTATGAGCAGGTATTAAATCTGGAAGTTCTTAAATCTAATCGAGAATATTTTTGAAACAGCAGCAAAAATAGTATAGTATAAATTACTCGCAAGATTAACGGAGATATTCCTATGTTGACTTTCTTTATCTAATCGCAAAAAGATTACAACTGACAAAGTTACTGAGCCGCGTCGACTGAGACATTACACAAAATTGTTTCAGGTCTAACGACGTCAACTAAATAATGATGATTAATCATGAAGTCATCATAAAACAAATATGTAGCATTTTTATTATCTTGAGTTCAAAGTATACAAGTATACATAATGAACATAACGTTTCCTCGTGTGTTACTAAAAGTATGATAGATAGAGTTTATTCCTACTTCAAAACTGGAATTCCAAACCAATTAAGGATCTTGAGATATAATTGCTGGTACGAAGGACTTTTTAACTACCCAGCCAAGCCTATAATTATACCTTAACGTCGCCGATTACTCACAGGCTCACAACTTCACGAATGTGGCTTTTCATCCATTTGATCAGCATCGCCGGTCTGTTCTCCCAATTAATCTGGAACGAATCGGAAATAAAGGCTTCCATGCAATACCAGCCTTTTATCAGTTGTCCGAACAAACCGCAGTCGTAACAAGGTTAACAAAACTTCTGTTCTCTCGTCAGACAGATGAGCAATTCGAAACGAAAGTATGTGATCAAAGTGAGCATTAAAAACAGAAAGTCTTTCATTTTAGTGCCATGCGTGGTTGTTAAGCTTTTACTCACGGTTATACACTTTACTGATTAGTGAGGCTATATCAACGAGAACGAAGCCTTCAAATTTGCTACAAATTCCTGTTTTGAGCTGGAAACTTCTTTTTAAAAGGTGTTTTCTTAATGTCAAAAAATAGTTCGACCAGACTTAAAAGATGGCGCTTTTAGTTAGGGCCTGTCAAATTAAAATGGTATAGGTGTCAATTCAGATTATTTCAGATGTCGCACAAACTAAACTAGGTATACTAATTTGACTGCAAAAACGATGCCATCATTTTTATTTCAAGCGTTACGAAAGGGGCGACAGGGGGGACGGGTTTTGGCGATTTCTGAATTGACACCATTGATTGTGCATAGTTTGACGTGACATCATCCCTACGATAATCTCTATTCTTCCGCGGAGGATCCCTGTCATCTTCTGAGTTCTAAGATTAATAGGTTTTTTTTCTTTTTGAAAACGCCACATATTTTTGTTTCATTGACAGGTAAACTTAAAATGGCTCTATTCGAAACTTTTGAAAGAGAATCGATACGTTATCAATTATGTAGGTAATTGGAAGGCGAGGTCTTCCTATCGCAGTACATGCGAAGGTTATACCCCACTATTGTACGGGCAACGCTGGCCGACCGGCCATTGACACCATTCTATGACATTTATCTGGTTTCTATATCTTGTAATGCTAATCGTTGGATCTGCCGCTTTTTGTAGATAAATAAATATTCTATGTTATAAATCAACTTTGCTGTTTTTAGGCCACCATTAGCTATTAATTATTTTTCAAACTGTTTTCTTATTATATACCTATCTTGGCTGGCGATGAATTGTAATTAATTGTTGCCTTTTTAACGCTAACCCTGGACCCGTCGGCACTCCACGAAGTCAGGGTCTCTACCGTTCTCCAGATGGGTAAGAACTGCGTGTGTTTGTGTGTGGCGTGTTAGAAAATATATACCACCTATACTTTAATGTGTACGTACTAGAAATCATAAAAATAATAGGCAATATATATTTTTATGTACGGAGAAAGATAAACTAATAAGCGTTTGAAGCTTCCAATTACTTTGGAGGAATTTCTTTCTGGTGCTTTTCGGTCATGGGCTTTTGACATTTTTCAAATCCTCTGATATCCCCAGAGAGATTTCCTTAAAAAAATCAAGAACCCCGTCGGTTTTGCATCCGTTGTGCTTTGAAAACGCAGGGTCACATTAGAAAAGTTCCTGTTATCATATGTTCACTCATCGTCAATTCAATTCATTTATTCATACCATAGATTCATAGGGAACACATTCGTGGTCGTCGGTACCGGTACTAATATAAGTCTGTATTGAGTCAATAGATCCCACAATGCTCGCTTCGTGAAATTGAATTGAAAGAGTCCAAGATCATTGATCGCAGTGTTCAATCAAAGCGTCATTGTCGTTTGTTCAATACAGCATGCAAGTGAACTGATACGGGTCTGACTCATGCAATCATACAAGCGGAGATGCGGGATTTTAGTCCTCAATCAGAAACCTAGAACCTTCCTTTTTTTTGTTAAACAAATTGGAACTCTAATTCGGTTAATTAGAGTACCAACATTGGCAAGACGAAACACGCAATTGCATATTGATAAATTAAAATAGGCCTCCACGACCGAGGCGAATGGCATAAACATGAGAGGCCTATGCCCGGCGGCGGTGGCTCGACAAGGGTTGATGGTGAGGATGAAATAGCTGCCGTTACGAATCAGAAATCCATTCTTAATTATCTAAATACAAAGTAGCTATAATATGCATGGGCAATTTAAAGCCACCCTGCCAGCATGCATTTTAAAATCGTATTTGTTTGTGTATTTTTTACGTACCGAGCTACAGTAGAGTTACTAAATTCTCGTCGAAAATCCACTGCTATTGATATTCATGATTAATTTTTTTACAGTATATCCTTAATCGATAAAATTTACGATAACAAACCTACCTACTTATTTAGAATTAAAATTATCATGCTGAGTCTTGTTAATTGCCAACCCATTTTTATGTTTGTCTTACTCAACAAGCGAAGATTTCTATGCCTTGTCTAACCTACGATTGGTTGTTACCAGGTGATGCAACAGGACGTGAAGAAGGAGAATCCACTGCAGTTCAAGTTCCGTGCAAAGTTCTACCCCGAGGATGTGGCTGATGAGCTCATCCAGGAGATCACACTCAAGCTGTTCTACCTTCAAGTGAGTTAAAACTTTAAACCCTATAGGTACAACTACATCTCCAAATTACTAAACTGTAGATAGTCGCGTAGATAAAGATTGTGAAAGGAAAATGACAACCTCTAACAACAGTTTTTCATGAAAATCTGTCAAAAATTCGTCATTTCAGACGTCAAATGACGAATTTTTGACAGAATTTCATGAAAAACTGTCAAAAAGTCGCAACTTGAGATTTGCTTAAATCTGAGTTGCGTTTGAGTATTCGGGGGTTAGATCATCTTTGATCCAATATGATCTAAGCGAGACAGCATTGAGCGGTCATTTACAGTCCCGATCTTTATCTACGCGACTTGTGCACGATTTTTTGCTACGATTAACGCAGCAGTGGTTTTGTGGATGCGTTGCTACGGCGCGTCGTCGCAAACTCAAAATGGAAAAGCAGACTTGACATCTTTGAAAACATCATCTCGCTGGAAGCATTTCCCACTAGGTACATCCTTTGCGACGTCAAAATGTGACTTGATTTACTTTGAAAACTTACTTTCAAAAATTGCCCTGTAACTGATATCGTTTCAAGTCCCATCAGAAACTTTTAGTAAACATGTTGCTATAAAGATTCAGCTCATCCTTTTTGTGTCTGGCTTCAAATGGTCGTGGTAGACCTCAGTTTATTTCAATGGACCGCTATTGTTCGGTCTGCGAATTAATATAATCATGGAAATTCAAGGTTATAAAATTAGAGCTACAGCTGTATGTGTATTTTGACGGTAATTTTGTAATTTGTGTGTTTGACAAACAATCAGCCTTCTAGTATCTACCATCGGTTCCAATTGTTCAAATATGTGTATCTGTTTGGGATTGGCTTTTCGGAAATATTCTGAGTTTCTATATACATTTAGTTGGGTTATTGCGACTGGGTTTTCTTGGCAACGTTAAGCCATTTAATTATAAATAAACTGCAATCTGCACTGTCATCTCGCATAGGAGTGTATTGTGCATTATTCTCGGGCCCTAATCAACGTCTTGAAGTTCAAGTAGCGGATTGAGTCCTTTGTCTGTTGACAGCTTCGTTTCAGATCTCAGCAGGTGTTTGATCATCATCGAGGCTCTTCAGATCCGTAATAAATAAATAAGTAATATAATGCTGGATAATCGACACAGCATCATCTAGACACAAAGAGAGACGATGCTGAGTCGATTATCGAAGAAGAGAATCGAATTTGGAACCTGCGTCGCAGGCGGACCATCGCTCGCTGCGCCACAGGGTCGAAGTATTACCGGTTCCATGTGTTGCATTGCACACCACAGTCTCTAAGCCATGTACAACCTTCACGATGAGTTGGATTATTCTACTGTGAATAACTTTGAAGAACGACAAAGCAAACTCACTTCAGCTAAGCACTCTCCGTCCAAATTTTCCACAAACAAACTCCGAGTCTCCCCGAAGCAAACGTTTCGTCAACACCGGCCGAGATGCTGAAACTTAGCTTTCAGCAACTTAACTCAATTGAGTTAGGCTGGAGGATAAACCACAAAGGTCTGTTCCATCGTAAGTGAAGATCGCATTGCCTCCACTCAGGAAAAGAAGGGAAAATAATATGTAGGTAAGGTCTGTTTGTCAGCAGTTTCCTCCAACCTACAGGCGAAGAAGTTGGTTGAGGTTGAGACTAACAATTTCTCTATTCTCAGGTGAAGAACGGTATCCTCAGCGACGAGATCTACTGCCCCCCGGAGACATCCGTCCTGCTCGCCTCATACGCAGTCCAGGCGCGGCATGGAGACCACAACCCAGCGTTACACGCCCAGGGCTTCCTGGCCAACGACCGTCTGCTGCCGCAGCGCGTCACCGACCAGCACAAGGTACGTTACAGTTACAGATCACACAAGGTACTTTACTGCTTGCACAAGGTACGTTACAGATCGCACAAGGTACGTTACTGACTGCACAAGGTACGGTACTGACTGCACAAGGTACGTTACTGACTGCACAAGGTACGTTACTGATTGCACAAGGTACGTTACTGACTGCACAAGGTATGTAACTAATCAATCGCACAAGGTATGTATGATCACATTGATCATTCAAGGTACATTACTGACTCAGTTCATTAGAACAGTGCATTAACTTCGTTGATTGATTTGTGGTACCTTGGATTAGTTTATGAACCAATGCGCAAAACACCAAAGCGGATTCGATAAAACTTTTAAATCCATCATGGTTATTAACACTAGTCATTTACAACGGGATATTTACCATGATTTGAGTTAAATATTCCGTTGTAAATTACTAAAGGATTTGATAAAGGGTCATAAACTTCAATAATAAATAACAAAATCATCTTGAGACAAGCTATATAAGTATAACCTGCGTACATAAAGAACAGGATTGAGAATGACGTCATCTCACGTTGTCCTGCTCAGTTCGAATCAGATCTGAGCAAGACAGCACGACATGACGTCATTTTATTCCCATTCTTCAAGTACGCAGGTTATAGTAAGACTGCAGCATAATTTGCCTTGATTGTCACATGGATGAAGTCATATGCGCATCTTAATTACTTTGAAGAACTGTCGACATCTCTTATCTGTCTTCCGGATTTTTGATACGAACTCACTGTCATTTCACTATCTCGTGTTTTTAAGAGAAAACCTGTGTTTTATAATTTTTTATTGTGTAACTCGGTTGCAATTAGTATTTCAGTTGATAACAGTTTTATATCTAATGTCAGTGTTTGAATTATTAAATCTAGGGGTTTGTACAATATTCTTTCTCAACATCTGAAGATAGTTTCTCATCATCTGAAGATAAATATAAAAATAAAAAGGAGTTTATTCATCAAAACTATATAGATACAAAACTAAGATCACTTAAAATAAGGCTATACAAAGAAAGTATTTAGGAAGATGAATTTATCGAAGAAGAAGATGTCACTTTCTCAGTCTGCCACTGCACATGCTAAACCGTCTAATGGATCCGACCGGTCTAACGTCACTCCACCTGGCCGGAGTTTTTTGTTATAGCATGTCTCTGCGGTTTTGCGTGCACATACCTCAGCATATATACGGCGATAAGGCCGCCTTCTGTATTATGCTTATTTGTCATCATCATCACACTAATATTATAAATAATAAATTATAAATGCGAAAGTTTGGATGGATGGATGTTTGTTACCTCTTCACGCCAAAACAACTGAACCGATCGGGCTTAAATTTTGCAAACAGGTAATTCTAATCCTGGAATCAAACATAGGCTACTTCTTATCCCATAAATCAGTTCCCATGGGACAGAAATCACCTTTGAACGTTTCCATAGAAACAACGCGTGCGAAGCCGCGGGCAGAAACTAGTTTAGATATAAGACTTTTATTAACTTTATTCACTAGTACAATAAAGTGTTCTTTCATTCATTCATGCTACTATTTATTCCGAAAGAAGGCATGAGAAGCCGCGTGCAGAAGTTAGTAACAAAATATCAAAGTAAAGTAAAGTAAAAGTATAATTATTGCAATTACATGTAAAAAGATGGTAAATACAGTGGAAAAGTAGCAATGTAATTTGCCCTATTTGGGCGTGTAATTATCTTATTAATTTACATGCTATAAATAATATAAAAAATACTGTAACTAATAAACTAAAATAATAAGCTGTTATAAAGTTATTTGTCAAAGTTCTTTAAATTAAAATAAAGTATTTCTTCCTCTTCAGATGTCCCGCGAGGAGTGGGAGCTGTCCATCACCAACTGGTGGTCGGAGCACCGCGGCATGCTGCGCGAGGACGCCATGATGGAGTACCTGAAGATAGCGCAGGACCTCGAGATGTACGGGGTCAACTACTTCGAGATCCGCAACAAGAAGAACACGGAGCTCTGGCTGGGAGTCGACGCGCTGGGTCTGAATATCTATGAGAAGGATGACAAGTGAGTTATATAATATTTATTTTGAAGACCTCCGTGGCTCAGCGGGCGAAGGTCCGCCTGCGACGCAGGAGGTTGCGGGTTCGATTCCCGTCTCGGAACAAATTTGTGTACGATCTGCAGAAATTTGTTCCGTTGGTCTGGGTCTTTTCTATGTATATTAAAAAAATATCTAAATATGTAGTGTATTGTATTAAGTATATCAGTTATCTAGTACCCATAACACAAGCTCTGCTTAGCTTGGGGCTAGATTATGCTTTGTGAATTGTCCAACATTATTTATTTATTATTATTTATTTATTTTACCATCCCCAACCCGCATACCCAGCGTGGGGATTATGGTCACTACCCCCTATGTTACAAGGCCAATAAGGCGTTAATCAGGGTGAGGTCTGCGTCCAGCAGTGAACTGGTATAGGATGTAGATGATAAAGTAATAAGTATCACTCGGGAGAAAGTGCGATTCCTACCTCGTGTGTTTTAACGCAAATGAGACACTATGGGAATTGGGCACTTTCTCGCCTAGGTGTACAATGTACTATTGTTTCTTATTTTCTTGGTGGCCCAGAGATGCTCAAAGACAAAGAGGAATATCATAGGTCCCACCCCTCGATGATCTGACCTTCGGGTGGTCTGACGACTCTCTAGTCGGCTGGATAGATAAATAGATTTCATTGTCTTACCTTATTATAAGCCTTTACCCCACAGTCGCGAAATTTGAAGCGCGTCTTGTCTCGCGTGATTTGTATGATTTTGTAGAGCGATTCCGCTGCGTTTTTGTAAACGTGATTTCAAGACGCCGTGCGACAAATGCGAAATCGCAGCAGTGTGTAAGATCGTATGCGTCTTAGTACAAAATGTACTGCAAACAAATATAGCCACAAATCGCGTGACACAAGACGCGTTGTAAAATCGCGGCTGTGGGGTGAAGGCTAAAAAAAGACCCATAATAGTGGAAATTCAGATGTTGTCAAAATTTAACGAACTTATTTCACTGCACTTAAAATAATGGCATCCTTTTTATTTCGATCTTTATATAGTTCTGGTGAATTAGTATAGTTTAGGTGAGTTCTGTAAGAAGTTTTTGACAATGGTGTCAATTCAGATGTCGCCTAAACTAAACTAATTTAGCAGGACTAAAAATGTTGCAGTCCCAGTCAGAACAATCGAAATAAAAAGGACGATATCATTTAATTTTAGTCTGTCAAATTAGTTTACTTTTGGAGACACCTGAATTGACATTGACATGCCAAAAATTTAAGAAATGTTTGGCAACAGATTGCCACATTTAAATTTTTGGCATTTCCAAACTAGAATTAAAATGAGCAAAGGCCTTCCCATCCCTGCCTGACATCGTGAATGACAAGTCTGCCTGTCTTCGTAAAGATGGCTTCGAAAGCTTTTATTCGCAAGATAGTGCTATTTTCGACTTTAATTTCTTGATTCAAACGTCAAAATGAACCAATTTTCCTTCGTTTTGCACCTTTGGACTGCCATATTAAACGTTTGCATCATGAAACTTTGTACTACAAGATCTCAACAATAGGCCAGTCTCATAGAAACCAAGTTACCCTCGCTACACAAAATCATAGAGCTTGTGTTCTCTGTTAGCATGCTAGTTAAACATACCAGAAGGATGACGAGACAACTCACGACAATCGCATGAGCATTATTGCAGAAATTGAAGGTCAAGCTTATTAGCTATATACATGTAGCTGTTACTGGATTATTACAAAAGTAGACGTGATCAAATTAAAAAGTACGTTAGCTTGATAAGTTTGTTAATTAACGATCTTTGCTAATGGTTTTCTTGATAACATTGATGTGAAACAACTCTTGTATGCTATGTCCGCAGTTTAAGATTAAATTGGCACTTTGTGAGGATTTTTTAAATAAGCCTACTTTACGATTCAAAATGATCGACACCAAAGTAAATTTTCCATTTAGAATTACTATAACATTCAGTAACTTTTGATTCGTTTTCTAAAAGCTCAAAGAATATATTAGAATAAGTTTGTAAATATTTGATTTGTTCCGGATCTCTGACCATGATGATGATGATAATGTCCTATTCCGAATAATGCCGAATTTCGACCTCGGCGGCCAGTCTCATCGGAGGCTAGCCAGATGCGAAGGACATAATTATAATGCACAAGTATTTGCGCAAACACAGGTGCACTCTCTATTCCCTCACTCTCATAATCCGATGGGACGACAGATCGACACGACCGACGACGACAGAAGTCAGGTGCAGGACCAACGGCTAAACGTGCTTTCTAAACATACGTATTATGTATGTCAGTCACGTTATCGTTAGTTTTGTATTTCGATTTTCGTGATGACCACATCCTTAAAATTTTGTAAAAAGAAAACATTAAGTAAATAAAACGGTATGAAACTTCTACGATAAACGCTTGACAGTGTTCTGATAAAATTTGACGAAATGTCAAAAAGCAAATAACAAAATGGATCGACTAGGTATATCAGATAACACAAGCTCTGCTAACTTTGGGGCGAAATAACGCTCTCCAAAAATATCCACAAAATCTATACTTAGATTGCGCTCCGGACATATTCCATCAAACAAATTTGCTTTTCTCATGAAAAAGTCACTTCGCTAAATTGTGAGGAGTGTGGTGTTATCGAAGACATTCTGCATTATATTAGTAGAATGTGTTCGGAATGCAACTTTCAGATCCACCTGCTTTAATAAACATCGTGCGATGGATATAGGATAATTATGTAAACAGCCTATTATCCGACCCTTCGTGTGAAGATATCGTGTCTCTGATTAGGTCCTTAGAGTTTAGTTAACCCATTAGCTGTCGCTGTACCTGATTGAGTACACCTAATTGTGATTTTTTAACAAGAAAATAGTTAGTTCCAGCAGATCTGTTTTGTTTCATTATAAAACACAGCAACAATAGCCATTTGAAAATTAAAAAAAATTGAGGGTGGACATAATTTTTTATCCACTTTTTGCTATCAGAAGTTTGACTACGAAACGGTGTGCAGAGGTGAGTGCTTTGTCAACAATTTATTTATTCGCATTGAAAGTAAATTGCATATTTAGTAATAAAATCGATAAAATACATTTTTATGGTGATCCTGTGTAATAAATTAGATTGCTATTACTTGTTATGGCTGAATTATTACGTTATGAATGATACTGTACCCAATCAGGTACAGTGGCCATATCCCTATGTAAAATTTCCATGTTTTATTCAGATTCCTAAAAGAGAGGAAATCGTTTTGGTTATGTAAAAAAATACAAAGGACTTCAAGATGCCCTAGATGCTGTTATGCAGGATAGTGATAATGATGCCGAGTTTGATTTAGCCATCATACCTCCTGGTCTAACGTAGTCACGGACGAAGAAGAAGATGGTGATGAGTCTATTACTGCCAAACCTATGCCTCAAGATGTTCCTGGTAGTATTGAGGTATTTACGAATGACGAAAGTGACAATGCTAGCAATGATGTATGATGATAAACCGTTGGCTGCAAAGGGCATTCGCCTTCCACCGCAACAACAACTCTGGTGTGGCGTAAATGTTCTCAAACGTGTGTGCACCATGGCTCCAAATGTTGATTCCATTGAGCTGTTGGGAGTAGTAAAACGATGGTGCCCAATGAAATGAGAGTGGACTGATGTTGACATTCCGCATCTATCCAGACTTATGATAAAAGTATGCGAGGGGTCGATGAGCTTACAATTCTATAGAGCGATATCAACCGATATTGCTTTATAGAATTACAATTCATGCAAAGAAGGGGTGGTAGGTTCTTTCACTTCCATGGTGGACATGGCTATTGCAAATGCTTGCCGTTTACATGTTCTAAGCAGAGAAGACAAAATGGACCAATTGATGTTTCGACGTAGCATCGCTAGATTCTATCTAAGTCAAGAGATCCAGAAGAAGGCAAGAGCTTCTTCATCCCAGTGCAAGCTTTGCCTCAAGACAGGACACTATCCAAGATAGCTGGAGACACCACTGCGATGTGTTATGTGCCATGCTAGAGTGTGCTGGTAGTGCAAAAAAAGTCTTAAAACGATTTGCATTGAAAAGCCGTGCTTTGAAAAATTTCCCCTATAAGTGGCCGTTGTACCCAAATGAGTACACCCCCCTCACCCCCTGAAAAGTTGACATATATTTTTTTTTATGAAAGAATTATTTTGTTTAACCCTTTTTTGATGTAGAATTAAAGTATTTGTGGTAAAATTACTTCTGGTTTTTGTTTGGCCACTAATGGGTTAAACAATTACTTTTATTTTATTATATTTTTTTCTGCTTTCTAATTTAGTACGGGCGATGATATCACTAAGCGATAAAGCCCTCAAATAAATAATAAAAAATATATAGTATATCCACCGACGTGTATACAAACGTCACTCACCTAACTTATCTCCTTCCAGACTGACTCCCAAAATCGGTTTCCCCTGGTCGGAAATCCGCAACATCTCATTCAACGACCGCAAGTTTATAATCAAACCGATCGACAAGAAAGCTCCGGACTTCGTGTTCTTCGCACCACGCGTCCGCGTCAACAAGCGCATCCTGGCTCTTTGTATGGGCAACCACGAGCTGTATATGCGGCGCCGCAAGCCGGATACTATTGATGTGCAGCAAATGAAGGCGCAGGCAAGGGAGGAGAAGTTGGCCAAACAGGCACAGAGGTGAGACAATAGGCTAGTTCACCTAATTTGATAAATTTCTTAACCTATAAACGAGTAGGATCCTCTAATTAGATTCTCTTGAATATCTCCGTGGCGCGTCGACCTCAGTGGCGCAGCGGGCGAGAGTCCGCCTGCGACGCAAGAGGTTGCGGGTTCGATTCCCGCCTCGGAACAAATTTGTGTACCTACGATCTGCAGAAATTTGGTCCGTCGGTCTGGGTGTTTTCTATGTATAATAAAAAAATCTATCTATGTATACATAGATAGATTTTTTTATATATAATGTATTAAATAAATCAGTTATCTAGTACCCATAACACAAGCTTTGAGTAGCTTACTTTGGGGCTAGATGGTGCTGTGTGGATGGTCCAGCATTATATATTAGCCTCCGTATCAGTAGTACTACTAATAAGTACAACTGGTAGTACAAATGACACACCATTGTATCTCTAGTATTACTATAAACAATACAAGTTAATTACTCGATTTCACTTCAGTAGTACTACTAAGAAGTACAGCTGATAGTACAAATGACACACCTTATTATTTATTATCTAATTTCATAATTTAAAACATTGAGAAGATGGCTACTATATACCTACTATATATTTTTTAAAATTTCTTATTATTCGAAATAGGTTTTTGGAGTAAAAAATCGTCGCTAAAACTTTCTGTCATACAACTTGTGTAATGTGGAGTATGTTCAATCGTTGTGTGGTTGCAGAGAAAAGCTTCAGCTGGAGATAGCAGCCCGCGAGCGCGCGGAGAAGAAACAACAGGAGTATGAGGACCGCCTCAGGCATATGCAGGAGGAGATGGAACGCTCACAGGTATGTACATACTGACAACCAATCTAAAAACTATATCAGTATCATCCATCTTTCATCATCAATCTCCGAGTCTTCAAGTAAACAAGAATAAGTACTTATCATTTTAAATTAAATTAAAATTAAAAATTGTTTATTGCATAAAAAGTACACGACACATATTTAATGCTCTCATTACCAATATAAGCTATTTATGAAAATAGCTTGTGGTTTGGCAGTGAGTGCTTCCCGTTACAATAATTACGATTAGTTATTGTACAAGACTTAGTGTGCGTCTTAAATAATAAAAATAAAAATTGACAAGTGCAGCATTAAAATTAATCATAAAACATAGAAGAGTCTTAAATAGGAAGGTAGTAGGCAAAACCTTTGGCCCCATGAGTTAGTAATAGTGCTTTCCTTCTGAACAGATTGCTCCATTTTACAAGTCCTTTCCTCCAAAGAGACATATCCAATAGAAGACTTGAAGAAGCTGTTTTTGATACCGATTCTTGTTCCTTCCTGTAAGATATTGAAAGTGATGTTTTGAATAACGTTTACATCATCCATTTCATTTATCAGCTGTCAACAAAACCAATCCTTCTCGCACAGAAAACACTTATAAAGAGTTATTTACCATGACATGTGGTTAATTCTTCTTAGCAAATCCAACACACTTGAATCTCATTTTGATTTACAGGCTAACCTGCTAGAAGCTCAAGACATGATCCGACGGCTGGAGGAGCAGCTGAAGCAGCTTCAAGCCGCCAAGGAGGAGCTGGAGCGGCGCCAGAACGAGCTGCAAGCCATGATGCAGCGCCTCGAGGAGACCAAGGTACAACACTAATAATCATACAACGTAACGATGAAAGTGTTTCGATTCGTTTTCTGGTTTTTATTTCATGGTTTGTTTTATAAGCCTGTGGTTTATGTAAATAAACACAAGTAAATAAACACGAGGAACAGAGGTCTCTGTGGCGACCCTTGAGAGACGCTACTACATGGATCTAGCAAAACAAAGCTCTGAAATACGGCTTTCGGTTGCAATCGCTCGAGGACTAATTCGTTAAAATTACAAGCTTGGTTGGAAAATAAGACAAACTGCTACTTCTTCCAGTTTCTTAATGAAATACCTATGTAAACCAATCATCAAAAGCCTCCGCAAATTCCATAAACAGCTCTACACACTTTGGCGATAGATTCAGATTTAGACTGATGTCTAGTATTATTGTCAACTGTATGAATTTTCCAGAACATGGAAGCAGCGGAACGGCAGAAACTCGAAGACGAGATCCTCGCCAAACAAGAGGAGGTGTCGCGTATCCAGCAGGAGGTGGAGACCAAGGACTCCGAGACAAGGCGTCTACAAGAGGAAGTCGAGGAGGCGAGGCGCAAACAGGTCAGTGGCATTTTTGCAACAATGATTGAACCGAGTTCAAATCAATTACTATGCTATATGATGGAAGTTATTAGTGACCGTAGTAGACTTCCGAGTTAATAGTAGATTATGCACCGAGGGCTCATAGCAGTGTCTTACGTCACGCGCGACAGGAATCGCCCAAGACGAAAGCAGCTTTGTGCGCGAGGAATTTCACACTTTCTGCAAATAGTAAAAGTTTGGTACGTGTTTCGCGGCGTTCACTCATTATTCTCTTGGTAGTAATGTTCATTATTCCCATGGAATTAATAACTTTGGATTCGGAACCTCAAAATATGTGTGGAAATGGTGACTCGAACTAAAAGACCTCACCGGCGTAAGAGGCGACTAGGGGACACCACTGACCTGCGACCCCCAACTCGCATGCTCAGCGTGGGGTTTATGGGCGTTACCCCCCATATGATAAAAGCTTATAAGACTTATCAGGAAGAGGCCTGCCCCGATCAGTGGACCGGTATAGACTGTAGTGTAGAAGATAAAAATGATATGAATATATCGAAAACAGAATTTAACTTACATTGTACGTTCTTAGGACGAGGCAGCAGCGCTCCTAGCTGCCGCCACCACCCCCTCTCACCACCACGTGTCAGAGAGCGGCGCTGGCGTCGGCGCAGACGGCGACGCCGGCTCGGACGCCGGTTCCGACGGGGAGCGCGGTGGTGGTGGGGACCTGTCGGGCGCGCCCGACGACCTCGTCGACCCTATCAACGATAGGCGCACGCTGGCTGAGAGGAACGAACGTCTGCACAACCAGCTCAAGGTAACATTTTTTATCATTCGACCACAATCACACCTGATGGTAAATGACAATGTATCACGATGGTCTAGAAGACACCTGGGGTAAACGTGTTCTTGTATGGAGACCGCAACTCGGCAAACTTAGTATAGGACGCCCTCCAGCCAGGTGGGATGATGCGATAGACTGCAGGCAGATGCTGGATGCGCCAAGCTGAAGACAGGGCGCTTTGGCGCTCATTAGGGGAGGCCTATGTCCAGCAGTTACTAATATCTGTTGATGATGATGATTAGAAGACACCTATTCACTCAAGTCTTGAAGAGCCCAGGTTGTACGTCGTAAGAACAGAAGCAGGGAGCGAATTCCACCCTAAGCGACATACGATGCGATAAAAAGTATCTTATGTCCTTTCTCGTAGTATGAACTCATGCCATGTTTCATTACAATTCATTCAGTAGTATCGGCGCTATAAGCGGCCAAAAAATTATACTTTCATCCCCTTTTCCAAGGGAACTCTACTGAATTTCGGGTCTAAGGGATCCTACCAGAGGACGGACCGTAGCTTCCTTCTGTTCATTTTTGACAACTCGACTGAGATCACCAATCCGCCTGCCGAGCGTGGTGGTTGTGGAAAAACCGGCACCCTTTGCTCAGCTAAGCGATACTGGTTAAGTTGGACCAATCCCTCTACTTAGCTAAAGCACTGATACTAACTACCGCTGTCTCAGAATTTAATTATCCTGCTCTCTTTCCAGGCGTTGAAACAAGACTTGGCGCAATCCCGCGACGAGACGAAAGAAACCGCAATGGATAAGATCCACCGCGAGAATGTGCGCCAGGGCCGCGACAAGTACAAGACTCTACGCGAGATCCGCAAGGGCAACACCAAGCGCCGCGTCGACCAGTTCGAGAACATGTAATTTACAGCATACTGGCAACACTCGCTCATATATTCACGCTAGAGGTATATAACAGAGGAATAGAGTGCGGACAAGATAATATTGCATCGATCAAACGTGTCTGGCTGTCTTCAAAACATGTTGAGGCGTTTTTTGATCACTGCAATGTTAAAATGGATGCAATCTAGACTCTGACCGTAAAATTTGTCCAAAATCCTGTTGGCAAGCCGTCGCGGCTTGTCGATCCGTCCACATTGGAACGTTCAAACCGTTTTCTGCAGTAAATGTGAAGGTATGAGCGAGTGAGTAGGTTCTCCCGTGGTTACGTGGCCGCCTGCAGTGCGAAAAGGATTGATGAACGTGGCAAACGGTGTGAGTGTTACACATGTCAAACGTTAGGATATTAGGTCCTTTTTGAGGGTTCCGTTCTGTACCCAAAGGGTGCCGAACGGGACTCTACGCCGTAAATCCATCTGCCACAGGCCTAAATCTATATTGAGTTGAAATTTCCTTTCAAGTTCAAGGTTCAAGATCCTCGTGCTAGCAGCGCAGTCGCGCGACCGTATTGTTAGTGCTGGTGAGCCGCCTTGTACGAACTGTAGTTCCAATATTTTTGTACTGTAAGACTGTTTCGGCGGCGCGGGGCTCACAGTCGCGCCCACTCGATGTAAATAGGTTCGATTATGATTACTTAATAGTAATGTAATATTGTTTTAGACCATGTGCTATATATTATAACATGTATACTTACACGGTCGGATATTCGGACCGGCCGCCCGACGTAAAGGCGCAGAAATATTTATGTATGATTATTTTAAGCGATTGGATTTTATTCGATGATGTTATTATGAAGTTCCGAGAGTATTCGCGAGGGTGTGCCGCTCGCCAGTTTATTTGTGTAGAAACGTTATTGTTGATTATTTTTGCGATTCGTGGTTGTATGTATAGATGTCTCGGATTGGCCGACGGGAGAAGGGAGGGGGTCGCCCCTTATTTATTTTTATAATCATTTATATAATAGATGTAGCGAGTCGTTAGTCTTCAAGTGTAAATTGTCATCCTCTCGTCCTGATATTACGTCGTGTTCTCTACTCGTGTGTCTCTGGCTCCGTGTTTGCAGGACCGCTCTATTGTATGCTCGTAGGAACTGTATAATTTAATTTTTAAGTGAGTAAAAGGCATTCCATATATTACAGAGTGGTGGCGTTTGATTTATAATAAAATGGATAATTTGGAATAATTGTTGTGAAAGTGTTTGATACATTAGTGCCATCCGACGCACGATCCGCGGGCCTAGTGCAGGCCCGCGGCTTCACTCATCTAACTACCTGTACTGTACTAAGTATGTCTGGTCAATGTTGTCAAAAATATACAATACCATGTTGCCTTCAATTCTAGTATGAATTTTCCAATAAAAGTCTAAGTATAACATAATTGTGTTTTATTTGATAGCTATAATTCAATTGATACAATTTTCATTAAATTTTATTGTAAAGCTGTACATTCTTAAATATACTATGAATAAAGTAAATATAGGTAATAATTGCCACTTTAAATATATTCTAAGAATATATAAATAATAATAAATAATGCTGGACAATCTACACAGCACCATCTAGCCCCAAAGTAAGCTACTCAAAGTTTGTGTTATGGGTACTAGATAACTGATATATTTAAAACATTATATACATAGATAGATAATTTTATATTATAAATAGAAAATACCCAGACCAACGGAACAAATTTGTGCAGATCGTACAAAAATTTGTTCCGAGGCGGGAATCAAACCACGGCTGCGCCACTGAGGGCGCCCATATATGATTTAGCCTTATGATTAAAATAATGTAAGTGAATAAACTAGGAATGAAAACCTTGGATAAAGTGTCAGTTTATTTATTTCTAGATGGGCTGATACGAAGATAAATGTATGGCAAAAGCTATTTTGCGATTTCTGATTTTTTATTTTGGTACTAAATGCAGTTGTCCAATAAAAGTTATTGATCAGTAAGAAACATGATCGATTAGCATCAAAAAATGTTTATATAAAATGCCCATTTTCTTGCATTTTTTTTAAATATCTGAGAATGGGGATGAAAATTCCTATATTAATTATGGATTGTTTCGTTAGACTATTTTCCTGTAAGGAAGCTACATCGGCTAAAGTACCTCTTCTTACCGTCCCAACCAAAAAAATCACCCTGTATATCTATCTACAAAGTAACTGTAACTTACAGCAATTTATAGCTAAGACGTTACATTATGTTACTAGTATAGTATTATTATATCTGTGATTATGTACATAATAAAAATCACAAAAAAGAAAATAGTATAGGTACCTATATCGACACAATACAGAATTAAAACGTACAGACGAAATATTTTAGACAAAGCAATATAAGGGAATTAATTAAAATCAAGCACTTGCTATAAATGCCATCTAGCGACAAAACGAGGTAATCGTAATCTAAACATATTATTAACTGTACTCTAAAATTGTATGTGGATGTTTAGAGCCAAATACCTTATAAACCACATTTACATATGTCTGAGCTTTGCAGCAGTTTGATACCGTACTGAAAAGATTGGTATTGTTCATGATTCCAATCTCGCTACGGTTTCGTCGGAATCAGTGGGGCTAAATATTTCCTAGTACTGGGGCACTATTTAATATGCTTCGGGAGACACTGCTAACTTGACAAACACAACATAAAGACCCGATCATTGATTGCATAAAATATTTGCAAATGATTATTGTGTCGAATGGCAAGCTTCGACATAGGCCTATACATCCAGCCTAGCAGTAAGACCTCGCTACTTCTGACGATGATGATAACAAGATAGTTTTTTATTCTTGATACAAAACCCTAACAGCAGTACTACAAAAACCAACGTCAACCCGGTACTGGTCTAACAAGCGTTTAGCTAAACAGAGTCTAAACAGTTAGACATGGGTTTAACAAGAGTTTAACTCTCGTTTAAACTATGCCGTGTCTAACTGTAAACCGTCGTAAAACGCAGTTTTGTGGTAACGCTTATGTTTTTTAACATAAGCGTTACCACAAAACTGCGTTTTACAGACGCGCTCAACAGATGTCTTAACTTTTTTGTAGTACCGCTGTAAGGGTTCACGAATTCATTAGTCAGTGTCTTATACAAAACCATAGCACCCGCATCAATAGGTTATCCATCCATAGAGACAGGTTTCAAGATACCTTTTCACTAGTAGTCCAGTCACTTTAGCAAGAAAACGTCAAGTGCGAGTCGGACTCACGCACTAAGGTCCGAATAAATATGTAATACCATCTTTCTTGCCAAATATCATCATTCGAGGTCAACGGGAAGTATAGGTTTTGGTCCATGGCGAGAATCAAGTTTTTTTTGTGTGAATAAACTACAAAAGGGTTTCAAGATCCTTACCTTGTGCTATAAGACCTTGCCTCTTGCCAAATTTTATGATTCTAGGTCAATGGGAAGTATCCTATAGGCTTTGTGTGCATGCGATTCCCTTGGAAATTTCAAAATATTCGGATATAAACGGCTGTAACTTTTGATGGCGTTGACTTAGAAGTTTTATTTATATAGAGGCTTCAAGAGGGTACGGACTTCAGTAGGTTAGGTACATTTGATGTTAATTTCAACTCGATACCACCACGCGTTCTTAGAAAAGGGGTTGACAGACGGACAGACAGACAGACGGACAACAAAGTGATCCTTTATGGGTTCCTTTTTTCCTTTTAAGGTACGGAACCCTAAAAAGGGGTCAACCTCCGAATGAGATAATGAGCTGAATTTTCGTATAAAACTTCATTTTGGCGTTCTAAAAGTAGTCTCAAGTCTCATAAAATCTTGTGTCTGATTTGTAAGTTATTCAAGGTCAAATGTACAAAAATTCAGCTGTCTCTCATTCCGAGGTTGATCGCTAGTGACTGGACTATAGCCATAGTCTCGTCTGACCCCTTCGAGGGGTCGTTTTTCGGGTGTGCGTTCCGTGCGTGACGCAGCAGAGACGACCGGTCAGAGAACGGACGGCCGCACGATGCGCACGGGAACGTACGCCCGGTGTGGGTCAGCATGTGGCGGCTTAGACCTGGGAAAGAAATAATTAATTCATTTATTTATTTTACAAGTGCGCTTATGCTACGGTCGAACTACGAGGCGAAGATTCGCGTTCGCGTTGTCGCAATAAAACTCTAAATTCGATCTACGACGAAATGTTTGGCCACATTGTAAAAAAACTTCGCAACATGTCGCGATAATTCATTTTTATGAAAAAATAGAACTGGTGGTTGCGCTATATTACACGTCGGCAAATATTTACAAATCAGAACAGTTATTCTGCAACATACAAAAATACGTGCAAACCGCTCGGCGACAACAAAGCGCGCGCACTTTGTCGCGATCAATCCTTTGATGTGCGGCTATTTACAGACAGCGGCGCAAAGGGCATTCGTGTTCGCGATGATGATTCGCGATAGGACGAATTGCTTGGCCCGACTTGTCGCGACGCTAACACAAATTCGCGTTAACGCGTGTGGCTGTATCATTTTATAAAAAACGTCTAGGAGTCAGGTAGGTAGGTACATAAGAATACCATAATTTGACTGATTTTAAAAAAATTACTTCAAATGCTTTTGTTTTTATAAGTTCTGCGAGACGAATAGGTATAGATAAGACTTTTGTTTTTATAAGTTCTGCGAGACGAATAGGTATAGATAAGACTTTTGTTTTTATAAGTTCTGCGAGACGAATAGGTATAGATAAGAATCCCTCGGGAATATTATTCATCTCTGACCTCAATGGTGATTCTACAATATGTACAATATAAATACTCTGTATTGCACACCAAGATAAAGTAAAACAGAACAGAAAAACACAAACACAGATATTGTACAAGAATCAATCGTAACAGTTTTATAAGCCCGCCCCCGGTGTATATTCCTTATTCGCCTCTTATGACACCCTCGGGAAGAGTCGGGGTGGTGCAAATTCTAAGCCGGCACCACACAGCGTGTCAAACTAATGGGTCAAACTAATGATCAATGATCATGATGTTGGTATGTGTTCAATGCTACGAACAGCTTTGGACTAACACATTGGTTTAATGCTGCGGACACGAACAGCTTTGGATTAACAAATTGACCATTAGAACATGTCAAGGCTAGGGAGCCTTGACAGAGAAGCGGCCTACGGAAGAAGAAAATCAAAGTTTCGTTGTCGTGCAAATCCAACGCATATGTCGCTTGCATAGGTAACATAGAGCTGTGTGGTGCCGGCTTAGAATTTGCACCACCCCATCTCTTCCCGCGGGTGTCGTAAGAGGCGACTAAGGGATATGAACCGGGAGCGGGCAGCAGCGCCCACTGCAGATCAATTCTACCTCCGAAAGGCATTACCCCCATGAGATAAAAGTCAATAAGGCGCTCTTCAAGGGGAGGCCTGGGTCCAGCAGTGGACCATTATAGGCTGTCGAGGAGAACGAGGATAGGTAAGATTAGCGTTCGCACGAAAATCAAAGTCAAAATCTCTTTACTTTCCTCAATACATTAAATGTACCTACACTAAAGGTCAAATTGTAAAACTAAACACTGACTCGGAAATAAAGTGATAATTTTGATTTTTGTGCCTTCGGTAAGTAAAGAAGCGACGAAGAAACCTTTAGTCTGTTAGTTGTTATTTTTCAGTTGGAGCAAAATCCGTCCCAAGCTTTTTATCCTCTGATATATTTTTATAGTGAGCCTTTTTGCACTCCAAGGTTTTGACAATTTCTTTGAACAAATCAGAAACTTCGAATTAGTTTTTAAGAGCCCTGTTCGAACAACGCGGTATTCGCTACTACTACTACTATTAGCATAAATTCCGCGCGTCATGCTGCCGGCCATTTTGTCACTAGGATTTCGCTGCCGCTTTGGTTACGCTACAGTGTCAACAATAAAAAATGTCAAAAATATTGAAAATGTCAGCTGGATACATATCTAAACCTTTAAGTTACATTATGAACTTATGTATTAGTGCCGGTAAATTTCCTGATGCACTAAAGCTCTCCGTCATTAAGCCCCTCTATAAAAAACAAAATAAGGAGAGCATGGAAAACTATAGACCGATATCCCTTATACCTATTATGTCAAAAATTCTTGAAAGATACATTTATATGGCAATTAATAGTTACTTTGAAGCAAACAACATTTTTTGTACAGAACAGAAGGGTTTTAGAAAAAACAAATCATTAAATATGGCCTTATATGATTTTCTAAATAGAGTTACTTCCAACGTTGATAAAAGGCAACCAATATGCTCTATATTTTGTGACATGACGCAAGCATTCGATTATGTGCGTCATGACATACTTTTAAATAAACTAGAGGCTTACGGAGTCAGAGGAAATGCATTGGAACTGGTCAAATCATATCTTGATAATAGGAAACAAGTGACTGAAATAAGTAGACTTAATTTCAAAACTAAACATGAAGAAGTCCACAGGTCAAAAGAACGTACTGTAATATATGGTGTACCACAAGGCAGTGTACTGGGACCTCTACTCTTCATTATATACATTAACGATCTGCCAAACTCAACAAACCAACCTATGTCGCTCTTTGCAGACGACAGTGCCGTAACTATTCAATGTATTAATAAAATGACATATGAAAATGATATCAATTCTGCCTTGACTTCAATAATTGCTTGGTAAACAATAATAACTTAAAAATAAATCTATCTAAGACTAAAATGATAAACTTTAGACTAGTTTAGACAACGCGATACAGCTGCTCTACATTCACTTGACATTAAATATGGTAATTGCATTATTAATGAAGTTGACATGACAAAATTTTTAGGACTTACTATTGACAAAAAACTTAACTGGAAATCTCATTTGGAAAATTTGTGTAAAAAAATTAATAGCTTAGCTTATGTCCTGTTTAAAATATCTAGAATTGTTAATTTAGATACCCTGTTAACAGCGTACCATGGATTAATTGCGTCTAACATTCGTTATGGTATACTTTTTTGGGGAAACTCTACTGATATTGAAAAAAATTTCAAATATCAAAAGCGATGCATAAGGGCCATGTTAAGCCTGAAAGTAACCGACTCGTGTAAACCATTTTTCTTTCAGCATAATATTTTGACGATTCCTGCGCTGTATATATTTGAAACGGTGATGTTTGTCAAAAATAACCCAGATTTCTTTCAACAGCTCTCTGATGCCGTGGTTCGCAATAGGCGAGACAAACATAGAGTTGTTACTCGCAACTCCAAAACGACCTTAATGCGTAAAAGTATATTCTGCTCAGCACCTTTCGCCTATAATAAACTGCCGGAGTCTATAAGACAATTACCTTGTGCGTTGTTTCGGAGGAAGGTGAAAGAACTCTTGACAAATAAATGCTATTACTCCTTTCATGAATTTATGACGGATAAATTGTAGGTAGATAACGTTGACACTGTACTATTATTATTTCTTATTTGTCTGTGAATTTTATGTATTACTAGCTGTACCCGCGACTTCGTTCGCGATTGCCTTACCTGCCGACTAATTAAGTTCACATTTAACCATAGTCTCTCATATTATGAAACGCCGCCGTCCAAAAAATCGTGTAGGGTCTACGGGGGATAGCATATTGTCATCTTCAATCCCATTCTTTATTTACACGACTTTTAGCTACGACTCGGCCAGCGTCAGTGTTAAGAAGTGTCCTACTCGTTTGACTTACTCACAGCTGGGGCCCTATTCTGCTATACTAATCGCTTCACTATGACAGGGCTATCGTCACAGAATGACACTTTTTGGTATTCCACCTTGGATGAAAGAAATTATGATGAATGCAGATGGAGAGACGCGCGTCAAGTTTGAAACTACATATTAATTTATCTCGCGCGCACTATCTGGAATTTTATTAATCTAAGAATTCTACGTGATGATTCTGCGACGATTCCATTGTCATACTGAAGCAATTGTTTTGCAGAATTGGGCTCCTGATCCATTTGACTGGACCACCGTAATTTTTTTTCGTTAGTAGGTAGGTACAGTTGGCTGTGTACCACAATAAAAAATATTTTTCTGCGGTCCAGTTAGTTTAAGTGGACCACAATAATTAATTAATTTAATTGTACACGAAGTTTGGTTGGAGTAAGACTCCAACCAAACTTCGCTGGACCAGCTAAACCACCATATATCATGTAAGGCAGGAACCTAACTTATTTTTCCAAGACCCACCACCTTAGTAGGTAGGAACCCAACTAATGGGTGCGTCTTGGAAAAAGAAATAGATAGGAACTTACCTACCCTTTATCTACTAATTTTTTTCTTCAATCTACAGATTATTTCATCAATCTACTGATTTTCTACTCGACTTTCTACTGATTTAGTCATATTCGATCTTGCATCTCTGTTTCTAACAAAAAGAATGCATGAAATCGGACGACGCGTAGACCCGTCGTGATGCGCGGTTAAAGAATTCTACTTTTTCCTCTCTCCCAGGGGAACCTTACTGAATTCCAGGATAAAATGTATTCCATGTCCTTTCTTGTAGTATGAACTCAAAACGTGCCAAGTTACATTCCAACTCATTACCTATGTAGTTTCGGCGTGATGAGCGGTGAAGGAATTTAACTTTCATCCCCTCTGCCAGGGCAACCTTACTGAATTCCGGGATAAAATGTATCTTTCCTCATAGTACGAACTAAAATCACGCCGAGTTGCATTCGAATTCATTAAGTAGTTCCGTCGTGATGCGCGGTTAAAGAATTTTACTTTCATCCTCTCTCCCAGGGGAACCTTACTGAATTCCAGGATAAAATGTATCCCATGTCCTTCCTTGAACTCAAATCGTACCAATTCAGTCCAACTCATTCAGTAGTTTCGGCGTGAACGTGATGCGCGGTGAAGAAATTTTACTTTTATCCCCTCTCCCAGGGGAACCTGACTGAATTCCGGGATAAAAGTATCCTATGTCCTTCCTCGTGGTATGACCTAAAATCGTACCGAGTTTTATTTCAATACCTTAAGTAGTTCCGTCGTGATGCGCAGTTAAAGAATTTTACTTTCATCCCCTCTCCCAGGGAAACCTGACTGAATTCCGGGATAAAAAGTATCCTATGTCCTTCCTCGTAGTATGACCTAAAATCGTGCCGAGTTTCATTTCAATACCTTCAGTAGTTTCGGCGTGATGCGCGTTTAACAAACAGACAGACAGACAGACAGACAGACAGACAGACAGACAGACATGAATGAAAAAAATTGCAGTTTTGGCTTCAGTATCGATAATAGAGTGCCCTCCAAAAAAAATTTTCAAAATATCTTCAATGTACAGAATTGGACCTGTTACAGTTTTATTATAAGTATAGATTTTCTTTAGAATTGTATAAGCATTTATTTTATATTTTAAATTTTAAGACATTGCACGCCCAATAGGGCAGAATACATTGTGACATGCTATTACATTACAATTACAACTTTTATAACATGTATTTCATGCAATAAATAAATTTGATTTGATTGATTTGATTTGTCAGTGCCTACCTGATGCATAAAGGAACAGTCTATCGCAGAGCGCGCAGGCGTGCAGTGCGAGCGCGCGCGCGTGCCCCGACGCGTGCGCGCGCGCGTGCGTCGCCAGCGCGCCGCGCTGCGTGTAACTCTTAGGGCATACCGGGCATTTGAACGGACGCTCCTCTGAAACATACATAGATAGAATTACATTTTATTTCGACTCAAGAACATAAGACATGCCTGTCCAACCTTGAAGCTGAACTACTTGCTTAACTGGCAGCTGAGTCATGTTAACACGTCGATACTAATCACACTATAATATTATAAAGGCGAAAGTTTGGATGGATGGATGGATGGGTGTTTGTTACCTCTTCAGGCCAAAACTACTGGACCGATCGGGCTGAATTTTGCATACAGGTAATTCTAATCCTGAAATTATTATTATATATACCTACCTCATTTATTTATTTATACTTTTTAACCAAAGAAATAATATTGAATATTATGTAAATCGAGTTTTTTACCACGGGGATCTCGTGAGTACTAAGATTTTTTTTTTGCCAAGCAAACCCGCTAGGCTCGCCCCTTAAGCTGGTTACCTGCGTGCAAGAGTCGATGCCTCAGCATGACGGACTTCTGCGCGAAGGTGCGGCGGCAGTGCGGCGCGGGGCAGGCGTGCGGGCGCGCGCGCGCCGGCGCGTGCACGTCGCGGTGCCGCCGCAGCGCGCCCGCGCTCGAGAACTGACGGCAGCACGTGCCGCACCATGCACCACTGTCACAATAACATTGCATCATGGTACAAGCACAGCCTACCTATATGCATACAGTCGTTCGACGAAGGCGTTTTGACAGGGTAATCGTGCGGGGCCCAAGGAACGGGTCGGGGGGGGGGGGGGGCGGTACGCTCCCGAGTGACTAAGGCGGTGATGTATTCTACTCGGGAGCGTCCCTCCCCCGTCCCGACCCTTGCCCCCCGTACGATTTCTCTGTCAAAACCACGTCACGTCGCCTTCGTCGAACGACTGTGTGCATATGGGTAGGCTGTGGTACAAACCTGTACTCAAACATTAACAAAAATCAAGTGTTTTAAACTTACGCGATCAGAACACATTGTTATAATTATTCTCGGGTATTTATCGCGTTTATTTACCTATTTCAGCGGTCAAAAATCGACAAGAAAACAATTCTGCAACAGCCAAGCACTAATTAGGACGAGCGCTCCCAGAAGGTGCTTCAAAAAAATGCTTTTACTTATTAAGACTTTTTAATAAAGTAAAAGAAATTACATTTAAAGATAAAAACTAAAATAATCTAGTGTTCGATATGAGAACCAAATTAGAAGTAAGGTAAAGCCGAGTGCCTCGTGGAGTGTCAGTAGGTCAGGCCGGAGGCGCCCGCGGAACGCGTGCGTCACGTTGTGCTGACTCTGCGTCACGTTGTCGCTGCTTCCACGGGATGGACTACATTTATGGTGCAATTCTGGTAAACTGTGGTGGGCGATTCTGCAGTACTTATGTACTGAGTGCGAGTCTGTAACACCTCCCCCCGTACTTCAGCGACTATTGCGGAATGTTTTTCGAGAGAGTCGCTGAAATGTTGTTGTGATCGACTTTGATTTCATGGGGGTCGCATTTTCTTTCCTTTGTTTCAGAATCGATTCCCATGGATAGTGGCGTTTCGATCTTTTCCATTGGATGTTTTTGAATGGTTTTTGCTCGAATATTTCGATAGTATGCGAGGCCAAGGGCGAGTGCAGCTGTACATAAAATTATGGTGTAGATGGGTATGGTAGTGTGATAAAGGCTATTGTCCGAGATTTCGTCTAGATTGATTGGTGTCTGCAATGAAATTTCTTCATTGATGGCGTGTAGATCCCCAAGGTCGATTGAATTCAGGATGACGGGTGAAACTTTGTTGGATTCCCTGTCCTTAGATGTGGATAAATCCATGATTTTTAACGGATATCCTTTTATGCGATCACCTGAGTTAGAGATAGTGATTGCGGGCGTCCTGAGGTAGCAGTTGAGCGGGATGGTGACTATGTAGCTTCCTTCAAGGATTCTGTGCTGCTCCAGTCCACATGATGTCTTGACTCTGGTCTGGTTGGGAAAACTCACGGTGTAGTGTTTATCATCGAGTTGTTCCATCGCTTCTCTTGTCAGGATAACGGTAGTCAGCTTGCAGGTTGGATTAAGGTCTTGCTGGATAATGAGCTGGTGAATGCAGTCAGGATTATCCCGAACCATGTTGTTATACTTCTTTTCGCATAGATACCATGATTTTACCTTCGGACATTCTGTCTCCATGTACATAGAGTCTTCTCCAGAGATTGCTATAAAGGGTTGGTTAGGTATAAGGGCTTGGTGGTGTTTGTTAGGGATAATGGATAATTTGTAAAGGTCATAGGTAACTGGAAAGGCAATCGGCACTTTATAAACTATAACTACTTCGTTACCAATATAAAAATATCCTAGTTTTATGATGTCGTAAAAATACCTAATATCTACGTCCAGGATCTCGTCCTTTGAATACATAATCCTAAGCTTATCTAAAATCGTCTTCAAATCTGCTATATTTAATATTGAATGAGGAACCCCCGATAACCTGATAAAAGCTAGAGCGTTTTCGAGTCTAAATATTTCTTCAGACAAACTATCAATATTATCACTCAAAATTAAAAGATTTTGTGCCATATGGGCATATTTGATCAGATCGGTTTCCTTAGTACTATCACTTTCCATTATAAGATTGACAATTTTAGCTATCTTCTCTTGATTTTTAGTAATATTTCCTAGTATTTTAGAATTTCGCGAAACCCACTCTTTATTTAAACTAATATGATCTTTAATTTCAGTTTCTAATTTATGTTCGTTATCCTTGAGAACTTTGATGGCATTGTTGTATTTAATTGCGTCGGTATAATCTAAGTTACCGGAAATGCTCTTAATTACCGAACCAAGTCCGTCAATCAAACCTCTTTTCTTACGATTAGGCTCAAATGTTTGCAGTTCATCAGATATTCGCTCTAATTTAGCACTAAGATATTCAATATGAGGCTCGTAAATAGAGAAAGTTTTATTATTTAATTGTGGGCCGAGTTCGGATAATTGAGTTTTCACTAGTACAATTTGAGAAAAAATGTCATCGAGATTAATGTAGTTGAGGAAGGAATGATAGTGGGATACGACCTTAGTTGGGCCTAACTTGAATGGAAGTAAACCAGGGCCTTCTTGTAATGAGTCAATCGTTACATCTTGTCCTTGAGTCAGTTGTAGTGGTAGCGCCAGCAATAGTAGTATCCTGCAACAAAACGGGATCCTTATGGCTTCGCTTAAGGCGAGACTTAGCGACAGGGCCACGTTTCTTTTTCGTGTAAATATGAATGGGTAAATCAGCTAAGACTGTGTCCTGTGTGTAGCGTGGTGCGAGTTTCTGTCGATTGGCCATAGGGTTCCGTACGAATACTTGTTGATCAAGGATATATCCTTTCTCGGGCTCACGGTCTTTATTCCTACTTTCAGTTAACTCAGTCCGATTATGCAAAGATGTTTCATTGATAACGTCATAAACCTGAGTCATACGTTTTCGGTGGTCTTGTAAGTATTGTTGCAGTAAATGTTCAGTCATATCAATGTCCACTGGGTCACGTGGGTCAAAATGACCCGTAATGAGGTCTATAGGTCGACATTTTGTGAAACTGTGTATGGAGCTATTATAGGCTAATACTGCATAGGGCATGAGATTAACGGCTGGTTCGTTTTTCCGTTCTAATTTCAAAATTCTGAGATGTTCTAGGATAGTTGAATGGAACCGTTCAACTATGCCATTATCGTTGGGAGTATGTGCAAGTATTTTATGATGCTGTATCTTATGAAGCCTTACAAATTCTGCAAAAAGTGCGTTCGTAAATTCAGGTCCTTGGTCGGTCACAATAGTTAAGGGTACGCCGTGGTGAGTACAAAAAGAAAGAAGAGCTTGAATAACGCTTAAAGCCGTGCCGTCTCTCAAAAGATAAGCTTGAGCGTATTTAGAGAAAGCATCAACCAGCGTGAGGAATTTCTCATTTTGGGCGGTAAAAAGATCAAGATGAAGTATTTCAAAAGGTTTTGTAGGTGGTGGTACAATAGAAAACCTTTGCTTTATTGGATTTCGGTCGTATTTAGCTTGACCGCAGATACTACACTCATTGATATATTTTGTGATAGAATCTTTCATCTTGGGCCAAAAGTACCTATCAGACAAAGCTAAGAAACATTCTGTAATACCACGATGGTTGGTTTTACCTTCATGATAGTTCTTTATGATTTCTTGCTGTCGTAAATAGTCCTTAACATTTTCTAGCTCAATCTTAGTTAAGACTAAATTCATGGCTGAACTGTTGAATTTACTTTGAATAATTGGGATAATTTTGTACATAGCTAGGGGCGGATTTATGATGATTCCTGTCTTTACTTTAGGGTTCACATACTCCTTGATTGCATTTATTATGTCCTCTTCTAAATTAGACTCTGAGAGTTGGATAGTTGTTCTAGTGTGAGTCTCGAATGGTTTTGTCACAGTCGGTCGTTTTTTTATGTCTCCTACTACCATAAAGCTTATCTGTCGATTAAATTTATTTAATGGATCATCTGAAATTGGGATCTCTAAAATTGGGTTCTCCGCACTGGTGTGGGCTGTAAGTGTTGCGGATTGGTCAGCAACTGAGTGTTGTACAACAGATCCTGAAGGGTTAACTGCGATGGAACTTGACTCTTCGTTATTGATTTCAATACGAGATAAGGCATCGGCATTGGTATTATTTTTGCCCTGCTTATAGATGGGTTCGAAATTAAATTCGCTTAGCTTTAACCTCCATCTCGTTAACCTTGAGTTTGGCTCTTTGATATTCATTACCCATTGAAGAGGCTTATGGTCCGTGATGATTTTAAATTTCCTACCAAATAAGTAAGGGCGGAAATATTTCGTTCCCCACACTATAGCCAGAAGTTCCTTTTCAATAGTACTGTAATTGATCTCACTAGAATTAAGGGTCCTTGATGCGTAAGCTATAGGTTTTTCGCTTCCCAAGGGGCCTTGTGATAATATAGCACCAATGGCAAAGTTGGACGCGTCAGTAGTCAGAACAAAGTCTTTGTTAAAATCGGGATACTGTAGAATAGGATCATTAGTTAGCAGGGTTTTACATTTTTCAAAACAGTTAATATAATTGACATCATCAAGTGTTATTCTAGACCCTTTTTTTAGACATTGCGTCATTGGTTTCGTTATACGAGCAAAGTCAGGTATAAACTTGCGATAATAACCTATTAAACCAAGAAATCTTTTTATTTCGGTCGTAGTTTTGGGGATTGGGTATTTCTCAATAGCTTTAATTTTATCTGGATTTGGCTTGATTCCATCCTTACTGATTATGTGTCCAAGATAGGCTGTTTCTAATTTAAGGAATTCTGACTTATCCATTTGGATTTTAAAATTACTTGCTCGGAGTCTATCGAATACCTTCTCTAAATTGACCATGTGCTCTTGCAGTGACGTACTGAATACAATTATATCGTCTAGATACACGAGACACACTACGTTTTGGAGGTCCCTCAGTACGTTATCCATCACGCGTTGGAAGGTAGATGGAGAATTCTTAAGGCCCATTGGCATTCTTAAAAATTCAAAGTGCCCGTGTTCGACGTTGAAAGCCGTTTTCTGTGCGTCCTGGGGATTCATCTCGACTTGATAGAATCCACTGGCAAGATCGAGAGTGGTAAAATAATGGCAGTTCCCTAGTTTGTCGAGTACGTCGGCTATGTTAGGAATTGGGTACTTGTCATCAATGGTCTTGTCATTTAACTTCCTGAAGTCTATTACCAAACGCCATTTAGTTTTCCCAGACGCATCTACCTTCTTAGGAACAATCCACACGGGAGAGTTCCATGCAGATTGAGAAGGGCGGATTATCCCTTGTTCCAACATCTTAAAAATTTGATCTTTAACCTCTTGTCTATGGATGAACGGGTATCTATAGCTCTTAGTGTATACCGGTAATTCATCTGAGGTGCGGATGCTGTGTTTAATCTGGTTAGTGAAAGTTAACGGCTCACCCTCTAGGTAAAAGACATCAGCATACCGAGAGCAAAGAATTTCTAAGTTCGCTCGCTCTTCTGGATTCAAATGATCCATACGCAAACGCGAGAGTACTTCTTTCGCGCGGCTTGACATGGGTTCGGTGCTATTGCACTGAGCATGAAATGCTTCCGCACTCACTGGGCGGTCCATTGAAAAAACTAAATCATGACGCGTAGTATTGGTGACTTCTACGATGCCACGGTTATTTTTAACCATTGTAACACAGTCTCCTATAAAACAATTAGATAATGATTGCTCTGGGACATACACTTCTCCGTCATGAAAGTTAATTGGAATGTTAACTAACTTGGAAGAATTGGCTAGTATAATATCTTCATACAAGTTGCAGTTACGTGAGTCATACATCAGTAAGGGGTTAGTTGATTGTCTTGTCACTAACGCTTTATTTTTTAAGTCAATGTTCGATTCCCATTTTTCTAGCAAGTCCAGGCCAATAAGTCCATCGAAAAAATCATGAAATTTATAAATGAACATAGTAATATCATCTTGCTCATTAATTTCTCGAAAACAAGGTATTGTCAAAGAGTAATTACTTCGAGTGGTGGCATGGATATTCGTCACTTCGATGGGGTCGTAATTTGGCTGTACGTGCGGATAGAAATATTTAACCGATTCGGGACTAAGAAAAGATTGGTTAGCACCAGTGTCGATTAGTAGTTTAAGTGGGGGATTGCATATTTCTATGTACGGTAACTGTCGCTGTGTTTGCAAGTTAAGTTCTATTTTAGCTTGTCTGAGGTGGTAGGTTTCTGAAAAACCTCCTCACTTTTTTCAATCGACGGGGTGGCTTCCTGCACTTCCTCTACACAGTAGCCATCTGCATAGGGAGATTGTTGTTCATATGAGAAGTCATAGGCAAAGTCGGGGTAATAGTAATCTGAGTGGTAATCATAGTACTCAGTCTGGGGGTCATTATAAGATGGTTGGTTGTACAATTCATTAAAATGTGCCTCCCGTGTCTTAAAATAGTTTGAGGGTGGTGGATTGCCGAACTTAGACCAATCATGTACCTGATTTGGAGCGGAGAATGGTTTGGTCACGTAGTGGCTTACTCCACTCATGGGCTGCGGACCTGTGGACGCGTTTCGTGGACTTAACTTAAAAACGTTACTTTGAGGTCTGTAGTTTGGTGGGGCTGCACCAAAAATCTGCTGTGTCCTTGTCGGTCCTCTATATTGGGGTACCGGTGGCCTATACATCGGTAAGGTCCTTTGAGGTTGTGCGTGCGATGGTCCTGGCATGCTGAATGGACGTGGAGCCTGCAAAGGCTGCATGGGCTGCATGACGAATGATCGCGGAGGTAACATGGCCATAGGCGGCATGAAATTATATTTAGGTTGACTAACCTGTTGCTGCATCTGTCTTCTCTCCGGAAGATGTTCGTTGCGCTGCTGCAGGTACAATGTATTCTCCTCCTCGTGCACAAACTCTAAAGCTTTTTCCATCGTGTCAGGTCGCATGCACCGGATACGAGATCCAAGCGGGTCGCGGAGACCGCGCAGATATGACTGAAGGGTCAGTTTTTTATATAATGACCGTTTGGATTCAATGGTACTCGAAATCCTTTCATGCAAACTGACATATGTCATTATAGTGCTGAAAAGGTTTTGACATTTTTCATAAAATTCCTGCGGGGTCGAGGGACCTTGGCTCAGTAAAGCAAGATCATTATAGAGCGATGTTTCATCGCGCTGATCGGCGAAATTATTAATCAATGCACTTCGAATGCCAGCCCAGTTCTCAGGAATTCCATTTGAATTTATAAGGCGAGCTGCTGGGCCTGTTATCTTATTTAGGATGCCGTTTAATAAGGCTAAGTTCGTCAAAGCGTACGCGGGATCTTCTTTTAGGTACTCATTTACTATCTGATCGCACAATTTAATAAATCTCGTGAGTACATTCACGTTACCGTCAAATTCGGGTAAAAGGCGGAGAGCCTTATAAATGTGGTCCAACCCTTCCGACATTATCGGTGCTTGCGGTTCCTCAATAATCGTATCTAATATTAAATCTCTAGATGCGTCTTGCATTAAAATTCTACTATTACCATTTAACCTATGGTGCCGATTTTGCCTTGGATGGAAAATCTTGGAAATTAAAGGTAATTCTTAGGATATAAAAAGAAGCAACTCTAGATAGAAACTAAAGTACTCACATATGCATTTTGGTATCAGCTAGATCGATTTCTAGATCTCCTTCAGGCAGCTCTCGTCGTAGGTCCTTGAGTCCCGGTTATCCCGACAGTTCCCGTCGCGATTTATATAAAGAGTATCCTCGCCTGCGCCAATTAGGACGAGCGCTCCCAGAAGGTGCTTCAAAAAAATGCTTTTACTTATTAAGACTTTTTAATAAAGTAAAAGAAATTACATTTAAAGATAAAAACTAAAATAATCTAGTGTTCGATATGAGAACCAAATTAGAAGTAAGGTAAAGCCGAGTGCCTCGTGGAGTGTCAGTAGGTCAGGCCGGAGGCGCCCGCGGAACGCGTGCGTCACGTTGTGCTGACTCTGCGTCACGTTGTCGCTGCTTCCACGGGATGGACTACATTTATGGTGCAATTCTGGTAAACTGTGGTGGGCGATTCTGCAGTACTTATGTACTGAGTGCGAGTCTGTAACACACTTAGTAGACACAGGAACCAATCACAATACCTTCGACGAGATTTAGGGAAAAAAACCAGTTTTCTTGTTTAAATTTGACTAGTTGGACTTACTTCTTCCTGTTATGTTTCTTTTTGTCATCCTCTGTTAAATCATCCACGTTCTCAGTTTCTTCAGGAACGCTCATACGTTCTAGTACAGAAAAGTCTGTTGTAGGGGATTCTTCTTGTTTTACCTGCAAAAGTAATGACAAATTATCAACAAAGACTTCAATAATCCAAATAATCCCAAAAAAAAATCGACTTTGACGGAACTTAAACCCACATCCTTCCTTCAGTACGGGAATGCGCTAACCAATTACTCCGAGGTCGAGTGCCGGAGGCAAAGACATTTTAACCACAACGACAAACGACATTTTTGAAAATGTCTTTGGACATAGGATTCGAAATTTTGGGACTTCCTTAGGACTCTAGCGCCGTTAGCTCAACATGCAGGTTCAAGTCCCGTCGAAGAATTTTACAGCAACCACTACAGGTAATTAGTAATTACCTATTTTGCTTTTCTTTTCGAATTAGTAATAACAATGGAAAAACTCAAAAATAGAAAACTTATTAACTTATTTGATGACAGATGTGGCGCGGCGGGCGAAGATCCACCTGCGAAGCAGGAGGTTGCGGGTTCGATTCCCGCCTTGGGATGATCTTTGTTCCGGGTGTTCTGGGTATTTTTATGTATAGTAAAAAATATCTATCTGTGTAATGTTTTGTACAGTCGTCGTCTAGTACCCATAACACAAGCCCTGCTTAGCTTGGGGCTTGATGATGCTGTGTGGATTGTCCAGCATTATTTTATTCATTTATTATTATAATACGCACTACTTTTTCTGTTTCCACCATCTCCTCATCTTCCTCAACCAGCTCAAACACAATGTGGTCATCGTCCCCTGTCTCCAGCTCAAAGCTGCCGACCCCCTGGTCGTGGACCATGAGCCCCGCCTCGTTCTTCACCAGGATGCCCAGTTCCACCAGGATTGCGTTCAGGAATGTCGATATGTCCGGGCTGACTTCATCCTGCTGCTGTACTTCTTCAATCTGAGGAGAGGAAATCCAAAATCAATACCATTTCTTTCTATGATTACAAAGTACAAAGTACGAGTGACTACAAAGTAAGCTCATAGACTAGTCAAATTTTATAGTAAACTAACTAGTTTACTATAAAATGTACTATCTATGTGTAGCCGCGGGCATGAACTCATGCCCGCGGCTACACATGCGTTGTTTCTATGGAAACGTTTAAAGGTGATTTCTATCCCATGGGAACTGATTTATGGGATAAAAAGTAGCCTATGTTTGATTCCAGGATTACTGGATCGGGATTGCCCGATCCGGTCAGTAGTTTTGGCGTGAAGAGGTAACAAACATCCATCCATCCATCCATCCATCTATACATCCACAACAAGAATGGGATTGAAGATGATAACATGCTATCCCCCGTAGACCCTACACGATTTTTTGCACGGCGGCGTTTCATAATATGAGAGACTGTGGTTAAATGTGAACTTAATTAGTCGGCAGGTAAGGCAATCGCGAACGAAGTCGCGGGTACAGCTAGTTTAATATAATTATGCTGATTTGAAGGATTGTTTGGTAGATTTTAGTCAGTAAGTACCAGTACAGAAGTTGATCATGTCTGAACTGTGAATATGCAATGTTAGTTCCACTTATCTTTTATGGAATTTTAAAAAGCTCTTATTAGCCTACACAAGTCTATCCCATAGAATCGAGTTGACTACATATTCTATTTTATTTGTGCACTAAATCCTTACATAAAGCCAGTATTTATTTTTAGTCTACTTTGTTTAAATTTTACTGATAGTCAATTTAAGTCGAATTCTGTAAAATTTAAATCCTATTTATTGCCTGTCAGTTACATTATAAGTATTGTATGATTTAGAAATAAGCGCTGTGGCTTTTGGTACTTAAATAAATTTAAAAATTAATGATTAGGTTTGGTGATTTAGACTAGCAACGCCATCTATCTGTTAATAAACAAATAATGTGTGACACTTCACACAGCATCATCTAGCCCAAAAAGCTAAGCAGAGCTTAGATATGGGTGCTAATTATGGTTGTAGAAGCCTTTATTCAAAAAGAAAATTACAATCAAATAATATAAATAAATTAGAACTAGTAATTTACAAATGAAACACTTGAGCTAAATGCAGACTGTTGCAAACAATCTACAGGTAGCTCAACTGTTCCATATCAATACCAGTCAGAAGCGTCCCCAAGACGCTGGCTGCATTGCCCCGCTGAATGGCAATGCTGATGCGCTGCGCCAGATACTAACTAGCTCTCGGGTCATGCATTGCTTCGACCAGATGCACAGATAATTATTTAAGAACCCAAAGAGCCTTGTTACCTCACGGACCTAGGGTCTCGACTCCAACGGGATCAAATATGTAGGCTCTGTCGAGATCTGCATAAATGCGCCTTCGCCAAATTTTCCGCTAAGGACGGACATCCGTGAACGGATGTCCTCAGAAGATGGGAAGGCACAAATGTATTAAGGTTGTTAATTATCTACATACCTCTGTAGTTTCCTCTACAATATCCTCAGCATTGGTTGTTGCCACAGAAACTATGTTAGTATCTGATTCCTGGCATTCTTTCTGCTCCTTGATATTGTGAACATCAGCAATCACCAGTTGTGCCAATTCATCTGCATTTGGACCTTCAACAACCTTTTCAGGCTCTTCTGGTTCAATAATTTGATTTACTTCATTGAAAATTGCATATTTTACAGGTTCTTCAGTAATTCTTTCCTTTTCTTTAGTGGCTTTGTAGTGTGCTTTCAGTTTAAGATAGGATTTCTCACATTTCTTCCTGAATTTGTAGTACTTTTCTAGGTCATGGTAGCATAATGTGCAGATTAGGTTTGGCAAGCAGTCCTCTTGTACAACCTGAAATAAAATAGGTACATATATTTGCAAAGATTTAGAGATTATTACTGGATAGATGAAAATGACTGGTACCTACTTTCACATCATGAAGCCATTCTTTGCTTAAATATTACTTTGATGACCGATGTGGAGCAGCAGGGGCAGGTCTGCCTGCAATGGTGGCTGCGGGTTCAATTCCCACCTTAGGACAAATATTTGCATTCAATCTGCAAAAAGTTACTACGGGTGTTCTGGTTATTTTATGTGTACCTTTAGTAAAAAATATCTATGTATGTAATGTATTGTTTAAGTATATCAGCCATCTAGTACCCATAACACAGGCTCCGCTTAACTTGGGGCTAGATGATGCTTATATATTTTCATACAATATGAAGCTGCCTTTCTTTCTTTAAAAGAACTGAATGAGAACTGTTACTAATAGGAATTTGTACCTAACTTTACTGACTAAGTAGTACCGAGTGGTACAGCCAACAAAGTATGTATAACAGACACCAGCACCAGGGGTTGACCGCAGTCTTAAGAGATTAAACCCGGTCAGTTTTCTCTCAGGACTACATCATGGGATTCTTCTAAAAGGGCCGGCAATGTGCGTGTATAGTACCTGATGTAGCAGGGCTGCAATAACATCTTTCCGTCACGCGGGCCGCAAGCCTGTTTACCACCTTGGTGGTATAAAAAATAAGTGTAAAAGGGCTGATAAGAAGCTAACATACATCGGGCAGCCTCACCTCAAACCCCACACAGCTCATGATTCTGAGCGGCAGTGGAGCATACACGTCGTCTACTCGTTGGAAGATGGGCACCGTCACCTCGGCGCGCATCAGGCACAGTCTACAGCGCTGGTGCACATCCTCAATCACCTTGACGTCCAGGCAACGCTTGCGAGAGTACGTATTAACCATCCTTAGAAAGAGAATAAAACCACTACCATCATAGCAAATTCTTGGGATTGCAATCGTTCTTGTTCAGTTCAACAATTCAATTCAAAACAAACAAAACAAGCTTTTTATTGGACCTTCCTCAACTTCTTTTTTTTTTCATGACAGTTAGGCTGCGTTCCGTTTTACGCCTAAAGCGTTTTACGCATAAAGCGTAAAACGCAACTGCACTGCACGAGCCATGCGTGCACGAAGCCGCGTTCCGTTTCGTCTGAGCGTGCAGCGCGATCGTTGAAACGGAACGCCAAAAATTGATTTTTGACTCGACGAGTTTACGCTGCTGGAAAACACTCTATGAAAAAAAAAATACAATAAGAAAATACTTAGTTTTATCACAGGACCTACCTACCAAATCAAAGTTCAAACATAGGGGTTTTATATTTTTTAAGTTATTCCGTCTTTTCCATTGCGGCGTAGATACAGAGATCTTTTATAATTATCCTACGTATGTACTTACAAGGTTCAGTGCATTAGGTATCAAATGAAAGGTATCAATTTGCACATTTCAAAAAAGTTTTTAAAATTTCTGGGGTCATAGGTAGGTACTTTTTGAAATAGTTAGAATAAAGTTGAAAAATTTACCTAATTTCCGAAGCATGCAGAGCGATCCATCTTTATTGTACTTAGTTTGGTACCTACTTTTTAAAATTAAATAGCAAAGTCTCTAACCAGTATCTACAATATATTTGTTTAATAACAAACGTTGGAAACCCTCGGCACGCGATTTACACTTGCACTTGCTTGAGGGATCTTGTACTAAATAAGTAAGTTTTTTATGAAAATTCAGGAGTTCATCTTCTGAAAAGTATTAAAATCATAAGAACAAACCTTTGTTTGTCTCAATCTCAACCTCAACAACCTGTATTGGTCCACTCCTGGACGCAAGATTTGTTTGTCTAGGTGCTACTTAATGCACGCTTTTAGAACTCTAATCAAAATTTATTTACTGATGTAGAGTTTAATAAAAATTCAACGCACATACCTATCTCAGATTTCAACATTATTCTAAGACCGTTAACATGAAAATTTTGAGAGTTTTGCTTTTGAAAAGTATCTTATATTAAGTAGGTATCTTATCTTATATACAATCAAAAATTTTTGCGATATTATTTGATTTCTTAGAAATTACCCAGAGTGTGGGGTTACCTTATCTTAATGTTATGATTAGGATACATTTTAGAAGCATGACTCTAGATCGGGTTTAAGTTAAACACAGGTTTGTTCTTATAAACAAATCTGTGTTTGTCTTAAATCCGATGAGTGTTATTAGATCTCCGATAAAACTTGCTCTACTGGTGTTTGAATCACTTCACTTTCGACGAATAATCTTAATATGATGATCTTTTCTAACAGCCCGTTATGGGCCTCCACACTGCTGAGGGTAAATAACGGGGCCATTGTATGTACCTACAAATACCTACGGACGTAAGACGTACCTAACTTCTTTCGTAAGTAGGTAGTATCGTGAACACTGTACACTTGATAGGTAATACCTACTTTTATTTTTAACAGTGCTTAATCTTAAGACAACTACTGGTCTTTGGAGCTCGGGACCTATGTGAATGCTGGAAGAAAACTCTTTTTCAGGGTTAAGCTCGCCTATTTACATAACCTATTTTATAAGTTAATTTTTGTATTCATTGTGCACAATAAAGAATTAAAGAATTAAAGAATGCTTTTAGATCACGATTGTACATCATAGCTCGGTGACTATAATTTCCGAGCAATAAAAACGAGAAGGCTTCGATTTTATAAAACTAAAGCTAACTCAGTCACAGAACCGAGGAAGCATATTTTGAAAAATTCTAGACTTTAAGTTTACGAAAAATGAATGAAACGAAATTACTACTAGACAAGGCGTTGATTGATGAATGTGCTTGAAAATGAAAATTACCTCGTTTATACGACATCACAATTTGTAACTACTTTATTAAAGTAGGTACAAATTGTGTGGTACCGACATTTTAACTTTTTAAAGAGACCGACAAGCTCCTATGGAGTATCAAATGAAAGGTAATAAACTAAACATTTCGACGAGCCGAGTGAGAGGCCCCTAAGTAGTAGTTCATCTCTTTCTCGTAGGATGTCCATATATCTGTACTTTTTATAAAATGGAAGGAAACTGTGGTGTGTTGGTAATATAAACTTGTTCTTTTGTAAAATGATACCTTAAAAAACATAATAACTTGATAATTAAGTTTCTACTAGGTTGTAGTAGTATTCACTGTTCGCTAACCATTATTGTATTAGTGCGCAAAAGATTTGAAAACGTGTTTTAAACATTCTTAGTGTAAAGTTGCTGAGTAATTTTGGCAGCTTTTTAAAAAGTAGATACATATTCCAGAAGTAAGTTTATCAGAATTTTTTTTCAAAAGCCCTGTGACATCGTATTGTCTCATGGACACCCACCACCATGTTGCAACGTGCTAGACAAGGACCAACTACTACTATCAAGCCCTCTCACTCGGCTCGTTATTCTACCCTTAGATGTCACAAAGAAATATGTGCCTTAGAAACATTGAATTACAGAGTAGGTACTTTTGAATGAATGAAATATGTTCGGCGATCCAGTTTACTCTAAAGTTTCATGATAAATGAGGTTAGTAACCTTATTCCCTGTCCGCACCATAGAGACACTGTACCAAATCCTATAGAAAAAGTAGACCAGCAGCCCTATTGTCTAACTTGAAGCCCATTACCAGTGAACTTCAAGCCCATTACCAGTTGTCAAGCCAGTCAGAATGTTTTTGGTATTGTGTAAGGTATTCAACTGGTAATCGGTTTCGGAATGAATGATTCTTGTGAATCCAATTCCGCTAGTCTTCGTTCTTTGATACGTTCCGATTATGCAAGTGGAACAACTAGTAGTTCCACTGGTACTATTTGCGATTAAGTTTTTTTACTTGTTGGAAAAATAGTTATGTTGCAAAAGCATAGCCTTAGCATGATTTTTGTCATTATTTGCAATTTTAACACATATTTTGTCAGTTTATGTGGAGATAAATACAAATATAAAAAACTTTATACCATTAAAGTAGTAGGTAACGAAACGTAAGTTTTCTTTTTGTTACTGTCAAACTCGCTCATGTCACTCACTGTTGGGGTTATCAATGTCAACACTTCGCGGTATATTTTAAAGTTTGTATGGTTTGGTTGCTTTGTGAAAACGAATGTTTTTTCGTGAAAAAGGTTATTTCTTATGTAAGTACATTAAACAAATTTTTACCGATTTAATGCGTTACGAAAGTTATCAAGTGTGTTGTTACAGAACAGTGTAATAATATGATAATATGGCTATTTCAGAATGCCTGCAAGAAAAATTGTTTCCGACCGGCAGTTGCAGATGCTCGTGTCGTACATGGAGGAAAATAGGGGTTTCGCAGTGGGCCGCCTGGCTAATAACGGCCCACTGGCGAAGCAGCAAGCTGACCAAATGTGGGAGGAGTTGGCAGCTAATTTGAATGCTGTTGGGGCTGGCGCCACCAAAACGAGAGCCAAGTGGAGAGATGTAAGTACTTTTTATCTGTAAATTTGAATTGTTGTTTGAAATCGCATCTACTGGTATGATAATATCTTATAATTGTATTGTAACAGTTAAATATTCTTTTACAGAGTCAACGTCGGCCGCCACCGCTCCAGCACTCAACTCAACTCAACTCCACCACCGCAATTGGCCCCTACGCGCAGGCAATCATGTTATTTTTTATTTAGTTTTTTTATTTTTTATTTATTCGGGGTAACAAACAATTACACTCTTAGCATAATTAAATTATACTTATTCTAAGTGTTATTCTATAAGTGCAATCAGCACCGATACCCTCTTATAGGTATAAAAATAAAAATAAAAACAGGGCAGAAATTATTATGGTTTTAAAGGTACCTTCTAATAAGTAAGGAACACAGACAATAGATGTATTCTTCCACTACAATCCCCGCGCGCGGGATAACTGCGTTGGAAATAACAATCATAAATATGTTATGTTACACACAAATTTAATTACCTACTTGTAGCCTTTTCGGCTATTAATAATTTTTATTTTAGATTTTAGGGTCCCGTCCGTACCACTATTCATGTCACATCACATCAATGGCTAACCAATGAGTGTCCACTGCTGGACAGAGCCTCCTCCAAGCTGTATTTTTATAAATTGTTACAGATACATCACATGCTGCAGATGTGCCTCAGTGGGCAATGCGAATTGAGGAGCGCCATCTAGCAAATGAGGAGAGGGTCTCGCGTTCGTTAGAGGCGATAGCTGCCACCTTGGCAGAGATACAGCGCTCTGTATTGCGAATAGAGCAAAAACTGAAATAAAACAAATAAATATGAATTGCTTTTTAGTTTATTTAAGAGTGTAAATAAATTTATTTCTATAGACTTATAAAATAAGCAATGACAAAGACATGTCAAATTTTACACTATATAAATAGTACTTAATTATTGTCAAATAAGAAATTTTGCAGAAGGTTGCGGGTTCGATTCCCGCCTCGGGACTAATATTTGTACGATCTGCAAATATTTGTTTAGGGTGTTCTGCTGGTCATAACACAAGCTCTGCTTAGCTGTATAGTATTATAATATCTGTGGCTTGGGGCTAGATAATGCTGTCTGGATTGTCCAGCATTATTTATTTATGTATTAGGTTCGATTCCTCCACAATCTGTCATCAACGGCGTGCCTTTCTCCATCAACTTCCCGCAGTACACCTTCAGGGGGATAATGCAGTCCTGCGGGTTGTAGCGCACGGTCACGTGTCATCTCCTCTTCATCGACGGAGATGCGTTGTTGGCATAGAAAGCCAAAGCAGCTAATACCTGCAAAGCAGTATAGCACAAAATGACTGCAAGCACACACACAAGTATGTATTTTATAAAAAAGACAGGTAGGTACATGTGCTTTCAAATTAAGTGAGGAACTCCATATTACCTACCTTTATGTCAGGCCTCACAGCGCTAGAGCGCTGTGGTGCCGGCAAGAGCGGTATAACATCTGCACAAAGCAACTCGAATTGAGACTTGTGCAGACGAAAATGTGCCACAAACTCCTTGTCGGGCAACATTAATGGCTTGCTGGCCTGCCGCAAGACTCTGCGATCTAATCGCAGATGCCTTTTCAGCCGCTCTTCTTCTGCAGCGGCCATCAAAATTGCTCGCGCCATAACGCCTGAAATCAATTAATTATGTGTAACAGAACTAGTTTAGTGTGTATAAGCTCTCAATGAACAGTCATGTAGACATGTAGTAAGTGCCTACACTGCCTACTTCATGTGAAAAATCTTGTCTCTTTCCCAGTTGGGAAGAAGACATTTGATTGAGAGAATGCTTTGTATTTTTCTTTGACAAAATGAATTTGAACTCAAGTATAATTATTACTTACCTCCGAGATTATTAATTACCAACTTCTTAGCTTCCGAACTTTCAAACACAATTTTTAAGACAATTTTATAAATTGGAAGTAGGTACTAAGATTTCACCAAAACTTTTTCCAAAAAGACTCGAATGAGCTCCCTTCTTCATTTGACGTTTCGAATGGGCTTGAATTTGCTACTGAAATTCATTTCGGCGTTACGCAATTCCAAAATTAGCGGGAATACGAAGTTTCATTCATTCACTGGGTTTAAATTTCGCTGGTAATGGTGTTGCATGTGTCAGTTATTTACACAATACGAAAGTGACAGTCGAAGTCCAGGCTAGGTTTCAAATGTCAAAAATGAAGACGATTACGATTACCAGTTTACTTAGACAATAAGGCTGCTGGACTCCTCTGGCCTCAAACGTTTCAGTACTCAGAGCCTCAAACACAGTAAGTAACCACTAAAAAAGGGGGTTAACTGAGCAGACTTTTCATGGATCTAATAATGTTCTCCTTGCCGAATTTTGACCACGGCGGCCAGTCTCATCGGAGACTATCCAGATACGTAGTATTATAGTGCACAAGTGTGTGCGCAAACACAGGTGAACTGTCTATTCCCTCACTCTCTTAATCCGATGGGACGACGGGAGACCGACACGACCGGGGAGAGGTCAAGCGCAGGACCAACGGTGGTTAACGGCGGTTAATGCTATAGTGAAATTTTCTTGCTAGAAAAATCCTAATAACAACTATTGGCCCAACCCGGGACTCTCATAATCAGCGGTTGAACAAGCTGACCGCTAGACCAACGAGGCATGGATCAAATAAAATGTACTTGTATAAATATAGAAGATTTATTTGGTTTAACCTAAACATAAATATTTTGAGCTAAAAATTATATTAATTTAAATCACAGAATCAATGTTAGTTTTATAGTCAAGCTAATTATTAAATGTAAAGAAAACCACATTATATAATCTTAGTATAAATACTATCGTAGTTTGACGAATTTATTATACACTAGCGCATGCCTGCGACTTCGCACGCTGCTCTTTTCCGGGATTAAAAATGGCCTATGTCCCGGGCTTCAATCTACCTCTTTGCCAAATTTCAGATCAACCGGTTGAGCATAAAAAGGTACCAGATAGACAGTAAAAATTACTTTAGCTTTAATAATAACATCAGACTAATATTATAAACGTGAAAGTTTAGATGATAAGATGTTTGATTGAATGTATGTTTGTCACTTCTTCACTCCATAACGACTGAACCGATCGGGCTAAAATTTTTGCCTAGATGTAACTCTTAGCCTAGAATTTGGCTCAAACGTTAGCAGTTGAGACGTTAGGGTGCGCGTTCACAGGCCGGCATCGGACAATCCGCACTAGCCCCAGCAATGGATTGACATACCGTACCGCACGGAGCGGACTGTTGGCAATGCCAGCGAGGATTCTTGGAGGTAACTTTTCCGTTTAATGCTAATTACGTCGTTCGAATTGCCGATCAGTGGACGCACTTGTCAGCGGATTGTCCGATGCCAGCCTGTGAACGCGCACCCTAACGTTTCAACTGCCAACGTTTGACGCCCGTAGCACACCTCCGCTTCTAAACCTTAACAGCGGAACCGTAGTAATTTCGTCATGTCTTGTCCGTATGTAGGAGAAGCGGAACACTAGCGAAACTGCCTGTTCTAACGCATAGGTTTGACTATAATTCTATCTCTTTCCCCGCGCGGTTCCGCCGATTCGCTCCTACGTCAGCCACACCTCCGCTATAGTTCCGCAACTCAAAATACACTTGATTGCACCGGAATTCATCCAGCGGTTCCGGTACTCGCATTCCGCAGCTGAGGAGTGCTACGGACGTGAGCCGCAATGCCGTGCCTTACCACACCGTGATCGCAGCCCAGGTCTCTGAACACCTACGTTTTACACTCGTTTCCTGTAGCCAACCTGCTCACATTTATGATGATCATAAATATTATATTTATGACATTTAGACCCAAGTTCACCAACAGATGTTTACATTTTAAACAGTTGTTTTGCATTTATTGACACGAGTTTTCATACAATAAACGTCAAAGTTAACCGACGAAGCTGCATAATTGAACGATTATCTTTTGGTGAACACAGACTTTAATATATTTTACCCATAAATTCAATTTCAAGATTTATTTTAAGGTTAAATTAACTACGCAAAAAAACAACTGACAGGTGCGTTAGCAACCAAGAGTTAATGAATGAGCTTATTGTTCATAAGATAGAATAAAAATAAAGACTTATATCTAAGTTGAAAATAAAAAACAGTACTAACAAAAGAAGGCTGTAGACAACACTGTAAAATGATCTCAAAATACGGAATCCCAAAAAGCAGACAGCTAAACCACTTACAGAAGTGGTACCTATACCTACAATGTTTACAGAAACATTGTAGGCCAATAAAAAATATTAAATTTTAGTTAGTAATAATTAAAAAACCTTTTTAAAACAAGCTTTTAATGCATTGTCATCCAAACTAAACGTGTATACAAAATTTCAGCTCAATCGGTTGAAAATATCTGCTTCAAAATTGAGTTGCAAGTTTCCCTCGTACAAACATACTCGTAGTTACATACATTGCAAGTTAAATAAATGCTTGTAAAACCAGTACTCACAAAACGAGACTGAAGACAACACTGTTAATGATCTCAAAATACGGAACCCTAAAAAGTAGACTACAATAACCACTTCTGTAAATATTGTATTTTAACCAACATAAAATATTATATACTATTTTAGTAGAAATAAAATACAAGAAAAAAATTAGAAGTTTTAAAAAACCCCCGACAGATTTTCATGAAACATGGCTAAGAACACTACTCGGGATAAAATTATCTATGATACAAAAAAAAAACTAAACGAAAATCAGTTTTCATCCGTTTGGGAGCTACGGTACAACAGACAGATACACAGATACACAGACAGACACGTTAAACTTATAACACCCCTCTCTTTTTGCGTCGGGGGTTAAAAAAACTTAAGCTAAGGCGATTAAATAACAATCACTTATAATTATAACATAATAATGTCGTTCATCCAGGTAACCAAGTTTCAAAAAAGAAAATTTGGTTCACTATGGCTAGGGTAGACAATTCCCTACTCGTAAGGGAATCGAAAGTGGCGTTAGGAATTACTCAAATGTATACTCAAAAAAGAGGATTGCCAGAACGAAGTAGTGGGACGAAAAGGAGAAAACCGATTTATTTTCTTTGAGAAACCGCGCGTCCCTACATAGATCATGGGATAGTAATATTATAAAGAGGAATTTGATTATTTGTTTGTATTGAACAGGCTCCGAAACTACTGGACCGATTTGAAAAATTATTTTACCATTAGAAGCCCACATGAACATAGGCTACTTTTTACAGCGGGAAAATGCTTCATTCCTACGGGAAAACGGGTAATAGGACAACGGGTAGTAAGAATGCAGCTAGTGTGTAAATAAAAAGGTTTATTTATTTATTTATTTAAACCTTTATTGCACTGATGTACAAAGGGTGGGTTTAATGCCGAGGCATTTTCTACCTGCCGACCAAAAACATATGTGTTTACGTAAGGTTCGTTTATTTGGCCAAGGTAAGGTAGGTAATTCATTAATTTATATTATAATGGTGATTATATACAATATTATTCTACGATTCTACGCATAGCATTATTGCGCATCTTCTCGAGTTCTATATACTTCTGCAGTTTTGGTGGTTAACACTTGCAAAATGTTCTTAGACCTAACACATATCGTTGATGTCTTTTTCACTGCGTAGAAGCATAACGTAGAGCGTCTACGGTTCTCGTAGAGGCTCTACGATCTTCGTAGTGGGTCTACGAAAGGCGTGGGCTCACGCGTAGAGGTCCTGCGGGGTGCGCTGGACGCGCGGGGGGCGGGTCTCGCGTCATATCCATGTCCGCTCGACGCTGGGCGCGTCAGTCGTCCCGCACTCTCCGTGCGGGCCGGACGCGCCGCGCCGCTGTCAGGCTGTGCTCACAAGCGTATTGTTGTACGTGCTATTCATCGAAATTCGAATCGTGCCTGGAAATGAAAATTTATTTTCATGCATGTTGAGGTCTTTAAGGCAATAGAAATAGTGGCTATACTAGAAGCACGCAATGAGAAGCATAGTCGACGGCGAGCCTAACTACTTTATAGAAAGCCGCAAGGTTGTGCCACGTCTTTACACAACATTTAGAATGGCCTTGTTTCTTACTTGTTTATTTTATTTGCATGAAGCAAGATGGGGGAGCCATGTGGATTATTGATGAATTTTGTTGTCCTGAACAAACCTATGAAGAAGAATGTCATTGTCTATCAGTTGGTCAACATTTTCGCAACTCTTTCAGTGTTTGAGAGTCTTTTAAAACATATAGAAAATTTCTGTGATATTTTTGCAACCTTATCAATGATAAATAGTTGTAAGCCGGAACATGGCAGACTAGAGATACAAATATATTATGATATAAGACCAATGTAATGTTACCACCTAGTTATACAACAATAAATTCATTTATCATTTATAAAATATTTATACAGTTGTAATGTGGTCGTATTAAATAAACAAAAAAAGTTATCACTACCGTCACAATATAGGATAACGCTATATATCAAATACATAGGTTTTTACAGGTAAAAGCTTCTGTGATGTACAGTGAACTGAACACTGTTCTTTTTGAAATAGGCCAGTTGATAACTTGGAACACTAACGTAATGTCTCTTCATACCCCGTTATGTCATAAGTCCTATTCGAAATCAGAGAAACGCTTCTAATCTCTGCTTGAAAAGTCTCCCGATATCTAACGGCACTACACTCACAAGAAGCCCTAAGCATCGCAACAAACACAAAAGACACCAGCTTACTTGTACCGTTCTTTCTGCTGGGCGAGAGGGAGCGGACAGACCGGTCCATTCTCTGGGTACCGAAGGGCCGGTGCCTCGTCAGGCCGTCGTGTCCAAAGGCCCCGCAGCACCAGAAGAACTGCTTGAAGCCTCGCCGGAATCTACGGCATATGAGATGTTATAAACATAAGAAAGTAAGAAAAAGTGACTCCTTTTCTTACTTTCTTATGTTATTGTTGTATATTGCTTATTGCGTATATTGCATTTAAAAAAAAAACACCTGAATATTTATAATGAGTGGAAGAAAATGGTAGAGAGGGAGATTTGATTGGTTCTATTGATAGACATCTCTACAATCTCGTAGCAGCCTGAGTTGACGACTTCTGGTTAACCTAAAATACCAACTTTTTCTTTTAGAATTTTGATTTTGATTGATTCAGTCACCGAAGTATATTATTATACCGACCATGATTCAGTCAAAAATTCAAGTCAACAATGGTTTAATCAATCAGTTTCGCTTAATGTACCTACTGTAATTTGCTTTGAAAATTTACCTATTCAAAATTTTAGCTCATTGTTCCCGTCAGTCGTCAGTGGTCTATTTGCAATATAGAGTTTTCATGTTATAACCGCTAAGTACCTACTTTCTTAATGCATGAATAATAACTAAACTCCTAAAAATCTTTCAATTTTGAGCAATGGCTAATCGTTATTCGAGTTTTTTCTTATTCTCACTTCTTAATATGTCAACAGAAAAAACCTAACAACTCTAGCCGTTAATGTATGATTTTTTGCTTTAGAGCTCCATACAGGGTATTTGGCATTGGACGAACGCTCTTAAGTTCCTCCAATGCCAAATGTACGGAGCTCCGAGGCTCTGGGTACTGACAGGGCTGTTACGGGGCGCAATGTACCATTCGCAGCGAGCAAGATACGTTACGCGTGTTCTAAAATCCGTTTCTCTTTGCAAGCGCCTTCATTCCTTGTACTGACTGCACGAACGCTCCTTGTGTAACGTTTTATTACGCCCCGTAATGCTGGCCTGTACCTTTAAAACCATCTTTTAAAGTTGAGAGATTTTTAACAGCAAGGGTATGGTAGTTTCTACCTTACCACACTAACTTATTCAAGGTTGCCTGGGAGAAATCAATCCCGCCGCCTTTTGTATTGTTTATTTCTCATTTAGTGATAAGACTTTTATTTATGTTAATTACTAGCAAATAAAGTGTTCATTATTGATTCTTATTAACCTCCATACTTACTTGGAATTCATCCAGCAGTAAATAATAGGGTTGTACATAGAGTTGCTCATCGCCAGCCAGTAAATACCCAGGTAGATCTCCTGGATATGCTCATAGTTGACCACATCCGGGTAGTATGACGTCACGAGGAAGTACACGTGGAACGGCAGCCAGCAAACGGCGAAGATTACGACCACCACTATCATCATTTTGACGACCTGTGGAGTGTCAGACAGATTAGGTTGGGAGTCAAACTTTATGTTGTGTGTCGTAAACTTCTGTTTATACGGTTTGTACCAGGGTTTTAGCACCTAGTGAAGAAATTTTCAGGATTTTGTTACGGTGCCGTTTAAACCTTTCAGGATCAACCGGTCTCATTGGTCCTCTATGTTCTTCCTGCCTTCAATCATCAAGCGAACCAATTGAACCGCGGACAAAGGGCGAATTTAAATTGTATACATAAAAATTTGACTCATTTTTACATAAAAATTAGACGACCTCTGTGGCGCAGCGGGCGAAGGTCCGCCTGCGACTCAGGAGGTTGCGGGTTCGATTCCCGTCTCGGAACAAATTTGTGTACGATCTGCAGAAATTTGTTCCGTTGGTCTGGGTGTTTTCTATGTATAATAAAAAATATCTATCTATGTACTGTATTGTATTAAGTATATCAGTTATCTAGTACCCATAACACAAGCCCTGTTTAGCTTGGGGCTAGATAATGCTGTGTGAATTGAACAGCATTATTTATTTATTTATTATTTCTCAATAACATAGGTATTGTATTTGAATCTGAGTGAACTAGAACGTAATCTAAAATACTTGTCCATGGTCTAGAAGAACGACGGAAAAAAACGTGCGTGTGACATCGGAGCGGGCTTGATCCTTGAGGGATATTCTCGTCCTCTCATAAAAGTCCTTACAGGGTTAAGAGATATTTAAAAGGTCGCAAAATAATCAGACTTATGACAAAACTCTTAATTTCAAGTCTCTACGATCAGCGGTTGAGGCTGTGCATTGTCTAAATAAATAATAATAAATTAGTAGTGGTAGTCAGAACAAAGATTCTTCTGGTTTATCATCTATTTGAGACCAAGGTGAAAAGTTTTTTTATCTGAAGCATTAAATCTATTGTGTAACATATCAAACTGAACGCAAGGCACTCATGTAATAGTTTGTAATTATGCAAATATGAAGCTATAAAAACTTTCGTAGTTTGACAAATTCATTATGAATGTAAGCGGGTTAACTATTTACCAAGTTTCTTCTGAAAGAACACCAACGTTTCATACCTTAACGAGGGACTTCATTTCTTGTACTAGGGCGCAGTGGGCACGACGCAGTACAAGCGCGACGCAAACCGCACTCACCCGGATGAAGGGAGGAAACGATGGTACTCCCAACTCAAACTAGGTTCGTAGTTAACCCGCTTACATTGATAATGAAATATGAAGCTCTTTTAATTTTTAATTTTAGATAGATTTTTTTTCGAATAAGAACCTTATCTGTTTAATATTCATATCCGAACCCAAGAAAACGTTGAAAAGGTATTTGCATGATTTTTCCATTCTCAATACCTAGGAACGCGACCAATGAAAACCAGGCCCTGACTTCCCAGATTCCAGACGATTACTAGATATTAGGAACAGGTATCTCTACTGACTTTTCTGAAAATTGAAACTCGGCGGCTGACTTGATAGATAGATGGTTTATTTGGTTCATAAACATAGACAGCACAAAAGAAAATCAAACATAGACAATAAAGTAGGCACACTTGAGCGAAGTTCCAAAATAAATATATAAAAATAAATAGTTATTTGTTCAACAAGTGGGCAAAATGATTTTTTGTTGAACGTGCTAATATTATAAATAAATAAATAATGCTGGACGATTCACACAGCGTTATCTAGCCCCAAGCTAAACAGAGCTTGTCTTATAGGTACTAAATAACTGATATACTTAATACAATACACTAAATACATATATATTTTTTATTATACATAGAAAATATATCCCGAGCCAGCGAAGGAGTCTAGAAAAGAGTCACGAGCGACGACGTAGCGACGTCGCTCGGGTCGACACGAAGTCACGTAGCGAGTGGCTTTCAAGTAGACTGCTGAGGTAGCGAGGGATTTAAAAGGCACTTAACGAAAAATATTTGCCCTCGAGTTAAACATACCACTTTTCACCACAAACTAGTCAGAAATATTTTATAATTTATAAAAGAGGTCGAATGTCAGAAACTCATTTTGGTCAACAACCTTGGAGGTTAAGAATGCTGCAAACCTTTTTCAAACCATGAACGGACGAATTTTTTTTATGAAGGTTGCATTTTTCGAATTCAAAATATTTTTACAAGTTGAATAGGTAATATTTTTTCCCCCATGTGAGCAAATCCCGATTTTACTCATTGTTTTTGAGCAGCAAAGTTACCGTTTTCGAGCGAGAGTGGTGAAAAATATTATTGTTAAATCAAAGTCAGGGCCCAGTAACCTTATAAGAAATACCAACTCGGTCGTGCTTGTAGATTTTTATTTCACATTATCGTCGTGGTAAGAACAAGTCTAGACGGAAAAAGAATCTTAAGACAAAAATACGGTTTTTCCATTACTGTGTAACACAAACTGCAAGCAGTTCGAGGCATTATTTTGCTAGAATTTGCCGCCAGAGAAGTACCTATCTGCATCATTTATGAAGTTTACGAGATTTTAAACAAACATAGTTTGCTAAAGTTTCTCCATCTTCTTGTAGACATAACAGAGTCGTCATAAGTAAACAATTTATAGGTACAGACAGCGTCAGAATTAAGTAATCCCCCTGCATAACACAATGCAGGTTAGATTCGAATGTTTTGTGTTTTTTTATCTATTCTTTCTGTTGCTATGTTAAGAAAATAAAAATACAATTTATTTTCTACTTTTGAAACTCCTACGATTAACAGGTTTGGATTTAAACCTGTATGTGTTATGCAGGGGGGTTAGTTAATTCTGACGCTGTCTGTACATAAATATATTGAAAATGGTTTTTAGATTAATATTACTTTAAACATTCATTTGTAATTTTAGCTAAGTAGCAATGAATTAATTTTACGAATCTGACCGAAACTTATTTCAGGACAATACCTACCCATTAAATCCAAATAATCTTACAATGCAGACAATAAAGTAAAACTCAAGACAAGACTCGACCACATCCTAAAAAAGCATACCAAATAACTATTAGATAACCTACGCTTCCGACTGGTATTGTTATGGATCAGTTGAGATACCCGTAGATTGTTTTCAACAACTCAATTTTTACATTTGTAAATGTAGTTCTAATTTGTTTCTGTTATTTGATTGTAATTTTATTTTTTCATAAAGTTTGACCTCTTCATTTCACACCCTCTCGCATACTTAATATAATATCACTAGTATACAGAGATCACACAGATAGTACGACCTAGACGCCCCAGTGGAAATCAACATCAAAGGAAATGTTGAACAGGATGTATCCAATTTATGATATTAGTAATTACGATACAAACCTTTTCTGCGCTGTTTATTTGTTGCTTCAACGGACGAGCTATATTTTGGACGGATTTTGTTAGGTAGATAACAAAAATAACGACCGTGCCTAGCGCGGGTGCGTCCGAAAATTACGCGTGCTAACTCGCTCAAGCCAGTCGCGGTACGAGCCCGCCGTAGTCACTTAGTATGAACGCAAACGGCGGTTTCATATGTTTGATACTTCGCGCCCGCTTTAGTCATTTTTGATATTATTTGATCTCTTAGAAATTATCCAGAGTGTGAGGCTTACGCACTATAGTAACTCGCGCGCCGAGGGTTTTGAACGTTTGTCAACAAATATGTACCAAAAGTACTGGTTAGAGACTTCGCAATTTAACGAATACCTAAGAATAGTAGGTACCAACTTAGCCCTTGCCGCCGCGCCCGCACTACGCTTCCAGTATGGTTGAAGCGTTACGCTATAAACTCATAACATAACCTATCATAATGTACAAATAAATAAAATATCCACAACTTTTCTAAGCCTAGTTTAACTAACTAGTTGTGTTTCATGTTGTCGAAAATTCAGTGTATTTATCAAAGATTTTTTGAATTCTTCCGGCATTATTCATTATCAGGTTATGAAAGAAAGAACAAATTAAATTATGTTTTTTATGCTGTGTGGTGCCGGCTTAGAATTTGCACCAACCCAACTCTTCGTGGTAAGAGGAACCTAACGGATATCTACCGGGGGTGGGCAGCAGCGCCCCCTGCAGAACATTTCAACCACTGAACTCCGATACAAACCCGCATGCCCCCCATGAGATAAAAGCAAATAAGGCGCTTATCAAGGGGAGGCCTGCCTCCAGCAGTGGACTGTTGAGGATGTCCTTATCCCTAGGTGGGGACTGAAAAAAAAATATTTTCTAGCACTCTCCCTTATCAGTTGTCATCTCCGTAATCGTGTGATTACGGAGGTGTCTCCGTGATAATTTGTAGGAACTAATAAACATTTAAAGCTCCGGTGTACAAGTACATATGCTTCAGGTGTTCCTAACAGTTATCTAAACCACATAAAGGACTAGTATATTGCGACAGGTTTCTCGCATTTTCGTACATGTGTGTATGTGTAAATCATTAGTTCGGTGAATCCACCCAGATAAACATTTGTAGCAAGTTAGTATCGTACCGTGTTCGCTGAAGGAATAATAATGTTCTTGATAGACAACCAGGGTTAAGATAAATCCTGTAACTGGCAGTTTCAAGGAATGTAGCTTAGAAATCTTCAACTAAAAATTTGCATGCGGCTTTACGTAATTTACGCAATAAAAACATTTATTTGTCATTGATTTATAAACAAGCAGCACATGTGTTTATAATGTCGATGTCCTATTTCACAATGTTGAATGTCTTCACTACACTTGTGTGTTTCTTAGGAATAGAGGTCAATTTGGGCGTTCGTAACCAGTGGTGTTATCTGAAAGATGATTGGTCGATCAGTGGCTTCGTCGGTTAACGTATAACACTGTGGTAGGTATAACGTATGAAAACATGAGAAGAAAACCACCCAAAAACTAAATTAAATTTAGACAATATTTTGACCGTTCATACGTTCGTTTTATAAACCCGTTTTATCGTATACTTCTATTTAGCGATGGCGGATGTAGTTGTATGAGCAAGTTCACATAAATGTACATGAAAATATTCCAGATTCTATAATGTGCGTGAAATCGCTTATACAACTACATCCGCCATCGCTGAATAAAAGCGTATACGATAAAACGGGTCGCTAATACAGACTGCTATGTGAACTTACACTCAGATTGCAAATATATTACAATGAGATGCGCTATACAGGGTTACTTGTAAGTAGACCCGATCCTTTCAGGACGTGATAGCAGGGTTCAGTAGAAACCAATTTGACTCTGAGGTACCCTGGTCTAAAGTTAAGCCCCTTCGAGATATTTGAATTTTTAATATTTTTAGTAAAAGTGTCACCTTGAAGTCGAAGATTTATGATATTTTTTAAAAAACGTCTTTTTTTGTAGGTTTTTCGGTGTTTTTTTGTAAAAAATAACTCACTAAATAAGAATAACCTTTGAAAGTCTAAGAAATATGGTAAACGCTAGAGCGGTAGGCCCTTTAAATCTGAATTTAATGTAAAAATTTGGCAAAGTATTTTTTTAATCGACGTTTTCTCAAAAACATGTACCTACATTATTTTGTGCAGATTATTTAAAAAACATCTACATGTTTTTAGCTATCCAAAAAGGTGCAATAGTTGGGGCACCAGTGTACGATCTTTTTAAAAATTCGATAACAAAGGACTCAGGTAGTCAAATCCCAAGTAACGCTATTTCAAGGTTAAGCTTGCCTTCCTAGTACAAGGGCGGGTTTTGTGATTGAAAGCACTGTGATTGGTTCTCCTTAACAATGTTATGCTGTTACTGTTAGTGATCCTCTCGCTCCGCATGTTATGTTAGTGTGCTTTCGTCATTCGTACGCGGTACATACTCTCTCTCAGAAATTAAGTTGGCTTTGGATATCGGACTCTTTGACACGGCTGTGAATCTTGGACTTTGATTTTCTCTTGTGATTTGGATTGTGCTCTTCATAATGGCAATGTATTCTAATGAAGAATATGCTGATATTGTCATGTGCTATGATAAAATGTATTCTATGTTACTTTACTGTAACTTTAGAAACACAAAACAGTTTGTTCCCACTGAATAAACGTCTTTATTTGCGTTTGTAAATCTCAATTATTCTTAAACCTAACTTTTACGTATAATTATTAGTGGTAATTTAATGCCGTCAAGCGGCGTGTAACTTAAGAATGAACAAACTCTACGTTGGTGCTTTAGCACCAACTTAATCCATATAGCTCTACCTACTTAATCCATATAGATATATGTCACACACATCTCTTACCTAATTGAATCTTCTAATGAGGCAGAAAGGACTTACGTGCGCAATGCGGTTGTTGTCCCACACCACGCAATCTATTCCAAGACTCAATTAACGACAGTTTCGGATTGAATGTCTTCTCTGTTTGGCTGCGATATTGTGAGCCGATTAAGCCGAGTCGTTTTTTTTACACATTTTTCTTAAACTTTTAATGGGACGAGATATTATCTTTCATTGTTGATGCTCGAGCCTTTCTTTTCAGTTCGTAGAGTTTTAAGACCGGTTTAATAAAGAAAGTTGTTTTGTTTGATGTTACTGTAAGAAATTTTATAATTGACAGCCCAACTGGTAAATTAAAATTGATGGGTTATGATCAAAAGGCTCTTGTAGTTTACTTTTAGTTTGTTGGAGATTTCTTCGTGAAATATGCTATTAGTTTAAAACAACAAAGAAGAATATTCTCTTTGAATTTAAATAATTGTAACTACGCATACATCAAATACATAACTTATAGGTACAAAAAAGCCAATTTCTTCCATTCAAACCTCTATTCTACGCGAATGAATTCACAGACACGACATTAAACTTTCATTTGTACATACAATCATCATCCTTTTTTTCGATCGTTTCTTTTATGCAGGACTTTTCCCCTATAGATTATGTAGATTGCTTTGAAATACCAATCCACACATTGCTAAAAAACCCGCTATATATTCACACAAATGCCGAAATCCGCGCGTTTTCACGAGGAACGAAATAAACCACATTTCTCAATTAGGTTGTTGCTACGCGTTCATTTTGCAGTTTCCAACTACATAGCTGAAACTGCAGTGAATACAGTGTAATAGATGAATGCTCTCGAAAACGGTCACATTTGCATGGGAATTAGAAATAAGGGAAAAGTTTAATTAAATGTGACGTGTCAGGACGGGGAGGGGATTTTCCGAAAATTTAAACGAAAAGAACGGTCTAATGAAACATTGGTCGTTTCCTTTCTTAAAGCTAATGGACACAAAATCTTTTTTCGGATTCGTATTTCACACATACTAGCACTAAGCATGACAATTACAGAAAATTACTGACAATTTACAGGTAACGTCTATTTTAGGATAATGCGCCATCATCAGCCATATCACCTCGTCAGAAAAATGAGGTCAAATTAAGGTTTACCTATTATACTTATCTACATAAGTACTTTCTTTGTATAACCTTATTTAAAAGTTGTCTTTGTTTCGTATCTATAGTGTCTAAGTTAGTACTTATGTATAAGATTTAAGATCATTTATAACTTAAATATAGTTTTGATGAATAAAGTCTTTCTTATTTTATTTATTTTTACTTCGATTTAATTGTAATGGGTTAATGGTAACTACTGGAAAAGTCCGGGGTGTCTTCTCAGACCGATCATAAATTCTAATAAAGTTAGGTTTTTTTAAACCACAAAGTGGCAACCAAGCGTGCAGCCCGCCTGATGGGAAGTGGTTACTGCACGCTATGGATGTCTGTAACATCAGTGATGTTACACACGCGCTGCCGAATCCGTGAATGCCAGGTACCTTCCGTTTGCTTTAACATTGTCTAACTGTTTCTGCGTGCACTCTGCTATGGAATGCAAGGCCAACAGCTCAACCTCGACGCGATTATGGCCTTGAGTGTCCCACCCACTGCTAGGCAAAAACCTCCTTAGTCAGTTCCCGTACCATAGACAATTGTAATGTAGAGGTAGAAGTAAACATACTCTCCGTTTGCTCTTCACATTATCAAGCTGCCTCTGCGTGCACTCTCCTATGGACTGCGAGCCCCAGAGCTCGACGCCGACGCGGGTGTAGGCGAACGTCATGGCTATGATGGGCAGGAAGTATGTCAGCACCATGAACACTAGGTTGTATCTGTTGGACAAGTTAGTTAAGAGTGGTGAGACTAGTATTATTTTTACGAGGTCTTCTGAATAAGTATAGGCATCCCGACTAGCTCGTTCTTAGGCTAATTTCCAATTTTATCTAAAAACCTAGCTATGATGTCATTGTTTTTGCCTGGTAAGGCACCCTGAAAATTATAAAGCTTGGCGTTGCCTCGTCCGGCTGCCTTGCGCGGTGCTCGCGCAGTCTGGTCGCTGGTTTGTAAATTGTAAGACACTCTAATCTAATATAAATAGGACGATCTTATTACTTCGGTATTTTCGAGAACAAAACACCAACAAAATAATATTCTCGCTACCTATAGTTATAATTAGATTATTTCATCCAAGCAATAAATGCACAGAAATGCTTATTATTCTGTTTTTCCGGCACCAAACGCACATAATCATTTCGATTGTTGCTTTGTTTTTACAAACAAAATTCAATCTTGGATAATCGTTCTTTTACAATAGATTTTATTCCTGCAACAGTCATAAAAAGAGCCTGTCACGAAGCACTTTTACTTTAGTTTTAAAAGCTATTACGTGCGTAATAAGCATTATGTGCCTACAAACTTGGACAATCCCATCAATGTAGGCAGGTACCTAATGTGAAAACGTGTTTAGATACAGCTGCGAAATTTTTCTGGTAATTGACATGAACATCGAATGTAACCTAACCTAACCAAAAAATGTTTGAACTTTAGCTATTTGTTCCTACGATTTATTTTAATTTATTTAAATAGCTTATAAATAGAGCATAATATTGAAGATATTAAGGAGATAATTTTATCTATAAATATTTATAAAATTAATAAATTTATTTTTACAGTGAAAATGTAATGTTTTTTTAAACTATATAAACAGAAATATTAATGGAATTTAAATTAAGAAATATTAATGATATCAGCGAGTAAAATATTTTGTTCGAATATTGCATTGATTTTGTAATAACTTGTTGAGACAAATATCTAGAACCTAGTATAATCGACTACAAGATTTCTTCTCAAAAATTATTTTAAGAGCCTTATTGTCAGAGCTTGACAAAATAAGAACCAAAAGTCTAAAAAGTAAAAAAAACTTCAACAGCTGGTGTTCAATGTTTTATAAAATAACTTCAGCAATTTTTCTTTGCATAGTTGTTATAATAGTTTCTTGAAAACTAGCAGCTGTTTGATTCTGATTTGCATTGTTTTCAGCAAAAATTAAAGCATTTGTTGGCTTCGTTGTTTGAATGAAACGTTAACGGAGCAAAAACCGTTCAAGTACAGACAGCAAACAATAAAATAGATTGTTTCAATAAGGTTGAAAATCATAAAGTTCTTTTTTCCTGCAGTCGCTGTGCTCGATTTATCAAATAGCAGGTCCATTAAGGTTTCCAGAGCAACATCATTGCAATCTGCAAAATGTTTTTCATGGTGTTTTTGCTTACGCCAGACATTGACGAATACTTTAACTAATCGACGACCATCATCGCTCTTTGAGTATAAAAAGCGTAGGTTTTTTTCCTTTATCTTAACTTGGTTTTTGTACAAAAGGTGTCGTAATGACTATTTATACCTACTCAGCGTTAGGTAGTGTGTCGGAAGTTGGAAGTATTCAAGAATTGGAAGTAAAAGTTCTTCGGAAATATAGTCTCAGACTCCGATAATGACAATGGTGTCGTCGCAAAAGTCATTTACAACCGGATATTTAACATGATTTGAGTTCTGAGCTTTCCAATGGTGGTGAAATGACAAGTTTTGATAAGATGAAAGAAACTCATAATGGAAGAGATTGAAAGAAACTTTGACATTTTTGAAACCGGGACGGGTTTCAAAAATCTCTACGTGCTAATAGCACCGCACGCACTATTTAGAGATTATTTCACCTAGTGAAGCGGTCGTTTAGTAGAATTGGGCCCCTGTGTAATTGACTTTCTTGATAGGAGTTCCCTACGTAAGAGTTATAGTTTAAACTTGCTTCTGCCCGCGGCTTCACACGCGTGTTTTCGGTTTAATAACGAAATCACCTATTACCTAAGTTAGGGATTGCTCTAAATGTACGCCATATTTCATCTATTCAGTAGTTTTGGAGATCATAGGTAACAAAAATTAGTATTTCAAAAAATGTCGGCTTTATAATATTACTAGCTTCTGTCAGCGGCTTCGCAAGCATGTTTTCGGTATAATAAGTAGCCTATTATCTAAGTTAGGCTTTGCACCCCAAATTTCATCTTGATTCCTTCGGTAGTTTTGGAGATTCTAAGTAACAAAAATTCAGATTTCACAAACTTTCGGCTTTATAATATATTAGTAGGATAGTAGGATAGGATACCGATAGATATTTTGGACTTACCATGTTACCTATAGCGGAGTTTACTTATGTGCAACTGAAACTTAACTTTTTGACGAGCATTAATAATAATTATAAAAAAATTGTACATCATGCACCTAATGGAATTAAGGTACAACTTAACTTACATGTACTCAAGCCGAGACTGCGTGGTCATCCCGTCGGGCCATTCCGAAAAACAAATCCGCCTGAAACAATTATTTGATTATCGAAAACTATATGATTTTGGCGAATTCACTTGGCGTTTCACCTCTTCTTTCATGAACAAAAGTCTGAACGGATCTTAATACTGATATTTGACACGGTGGAAGGTAGATTAATTCTGAGACAGGACTTTGGTAGTAAAGGTGGAATTTCCCCCAAATAGTAACAAAGGGAGATCTCTGAACCGGGCCTGACCCAACTGGTCCACTGAGCCCTGTGGTCATTTGACCGATAGTGGATGTCGGATGTATAATGGTCAGTTGTAACGGAATCAAGCATTTGCGCGATCTAGGATTGGGTCTCTTTTTGTATTTCAGATAAAGTTGAATATTTATCATAACGTCATCTAGCGGAGATTCATTGAAGCGCTTAGGTAGGATTGCTAGCTTCAGTTTTTCGGTGTTACTTTCTTTGACGCCTCTATTAATGTTAGCCTTATAGTTCAGCTCATGTCGGCCTAGAGGTCACCCACAAGGACATACCTAGGTTACGTTTTCCCAAAGAATTTGGAAAAGGATGGATTTTTTTGGGAATGGCGGAGAACAGACTGATAATCAAACTCCCTACAATATTACCTCACGGTGCCGTCAGGCAAGCGGTCAATGTCCGTAGTGAAGTACATGAGGTTGGGGCTGCTGATGAGGCCGCTCCAGCCCCAGATGGCCGCCGTGATGCCGAGCGTGGCGCGCTTGCCGAGACGCGGACGCAACGGACTCATGATTGCTACGTATCTGAGAAAGCAAGGGTTCGTTTGTCAATTTAAACATCATGAATTGGATATCGAACCATTTTGAATTGAGAACTTCTACATTTATAGCGAGCATCACGCTGCTCGCTATAAATGTAGAAGCCGACGTAGCTATGCTGAGCACCGCGATGAACTGCGAGAACTTGCAGTAGAAGTGTCCGAACTATAACTTACCTATCTACACTTATAGCGAGCAGCGTGAACACCGACGTAGCTATGCTGAGCACCGCGATGAACTGCGAGAACTTGCAGTAGAAGTGTCCGAACTATAACTTACCTATCTACACTTATAGCGAGCAGCGTGAACACCGACGTAGCTATGCTGAGCACCGCGATGAACTGCGAGAACTTGCAGTAGAAGTGTCCGAACGGCCAGTCAGAGTTCAGCATGTACGTGAAGTTGAATGTCACGTTCAGTGCTGACATCATGGCGTCCGCTACTGATAGGTTCACTGCAGAAAAAAGACAGGTTAACAAGAGAAACAATTTATCAAAATATCCACAAATTCCCGGCGATTTCATTTTGATACTCACCGAGAGTACAGAGATCCTTTAAAGCCAGCCGCGATTTTGTAGTGTGTCTTGTTTCGCGCGAATTGTGATTTAGTAGCGCTGCGTTTTTGTAAGCGCAATTACTAGACGCCACGCGCCAACTACGAAATCCGTAGTTGGCGCGTGGCGTCAACTACGCAGCAGTGTGTAAGATCGTATGCGTCTTAGTACAAAATGTACTGCTAACAAATATCGCAACAAAGCACGCGACACGAGACGCGCTTCAAAATCGAGGCTTTGGGGTAAAAGATTTATCTTTAGGACAAAGATCACAGTATCCTACTTTTATATTATTGCTCCTCGCTTTAGGACGTTTTAGATATTTTCATACGAGCAGTCGAACATGACGTCGTCTTAAAAATACTCAATTTGCGTATCTATCCTTAATGAACATCAACAAAGAATGGCGGTCGATGGTATGGTTCAACCGCTTGTTCGTATGAGCTCTCATTTCAATATGGGTTTCTAAGAACCACTGGTTATGACCGTATTAAAATGCTTTAGTAAGTAAATACTTTCAATATCAGAAAAATATCGTGTATTTATCCATGGCTTAATTTGTGTTTCCCATGGGGTAAATTCAGTGAAATAATCCCATGATACATGCCAATATGCCGACCAAAGTTCACATCATTGTGGGCATGTGTGCATAGTGTTGGCTTTCACCGCAGGGCGCGTGCTCGTCGCTGTTGATATAGGAACGCTAACAGGCTGACTATTGGCTTTGTTTCGATTCTATTACCCATATATTTTAATCAAAACTTCGTATGCTATGAATAATATATGAAAACTATGAATAACATAAAAAAAATTCGATATTCGAATTCGAAAGGAATTTCTGAAATACCTACAGTTTCCATGGCTTATGCACGAGTATGAGTTTTGGATTAGTGTGGGCTAAAAAGAAAAAAAAAATGCAACGCTGAAAAGTTAAACAATTAAGACAATAAAAAAAAACTATGCTATCGTGTTGCGAAAACAAACTTAGTAGACGCACTATAACACAAACGTACCTGTTATTGTTTATGTATTTATGCTTGCTGACTTGATAGAAGATTATTTTTTTTATCTTTGCCATCGTTTTGCTTGAAAAATAGCTTCTGGATGCACTATCATAACATAAACCTACATTACTTGAATATTTACATTTTCCTGTTGAAAAGCGTCCCAAAGATGATTTTGGCCTTAAGCACAAGATATCTCTTCATACTTCGGTTTTGAGCTGTCTCTTCCCAATAAGATACAAACCTAGGAAATAATTGGTAACGCTCCTCATCCGCTTGTTGGCCAGCACTATCCATATGACGACGAGGTTGCCCACGGTGGCCACCACCACCATGCCTGCGAACAGCAGCGTCCACGGCACCTGCCGCCACCACGGCAGGATGAACGAGTGGTATGCCTGGGGAGAAGAAAATGAGACTTTAAGTAGGGAGGTAAATGTATCAAATTTGGAAAATGCCTTTCTACACATTGGAAAAAAACTTTATGCAATGGTGGGTCTGGTAGACGGTTTCGAACTTACACCGTCATCATCATGTTCGAAACTAAAAGTGGATCCATTAGTAGGACGTGCATTTGTGCAAGTTTCTACAGAAGTTGATGAAAGTATAAGTAAGGTGCCTTAAACTAATTTCAACTTTAAGTTATTTGTCCCAGAAAAGTAAAACGAAAGTATGTAAGTTAATATTTCGAATCACAAAATTACTCAACTTCAACTTCAACTTTTTGTTAAATGGCTTCTGCATCTGGTTTGACACAATTCTGCCAATGTCCGTCTCATGATAGCATCGCAAGTGAGTAGGTAACAATCTCTATGTAGGTATTGTACAGTATTACAAAATTACTCAATACTCAATACAAATCACAATCAACAAGTAACTATTTACACGGGGTTTTTACCACTGGCGCGGTAGGGCGCGGGTTGCGGGGGGCACCGACTGTCCTCAAAATATTCGTGTGCGAATGGACAAGTCAGCGCTGACTTCAAGTCAATTTTCATTGGGTTTTTTTCGGGTCAAACGATAGATGCCAACTTAGCTGCGTTTCTGTTAGCTTCTTGAAACATGAGCTCCGAGAATATTCGACTTGGTGATATAATTATGTGCGGCTTACTTGCCCTTAAGAAATTCCAGAAAAAAAGAACCAAGCCAAATATGTGGTTACGAGGTCTATATAGTAGCATAATCGAAGTTGTGATGATTATGCATGAACTTTGAGAAGACAAAGATGCTCTTCTTAAAACATTACACGCATGTCCGAAAAGACTTTCGATCGGCTTTTGAAATTGGTTGAACCAATTATATAAAAGCAGTCAATGCAGTTAAAAGCTTGTTGAACATTTTGTGGCACAGAAATCCACCCGACGACGACGCGGGAAAAGAGCCTTGAGTGCCTAGCGACGTAGAAATTGGTGTCGATTCTGTCGTTGTTATTTTAGTAACTTATCGACATGACAACGCCCCGTTTATTTTTAGCCGTCTTCGTTTTTTAGAAGAGGTTCTATGTTCGGCCGTATGTTATTTTTATGTATGTTCGTTGATTTCTTCGTCAATGATGGACCTTTTTTAAAAATATTCGCTATTGCATAGAAAATCATAGGAGTTCTCATAAAAATTGAATTCCCAAGGGATAAGTATTTATCCAGCAACTTAAAATCAGTGTAAAATAAGGGGTTCGAACCCTTATAAAAAATTAAGTACTTATTTCTCAATTCGTTCTCGCTGTCTTCTTTCAATAATCAACAGATTCGAAAGAAGACAACAATTTAAACGAGTTGAAACTATATAAATATGTTTGGCACGACACCATTATTAGAGTCATGCAAGAACTCTAATAGAGTCAAGTCAGAACTCTGTGTCTAGTTAAACCTAACATAGGCTTTAAGGCACTTCTCTAACCGAAATGTAATGTTGTTTTTTACCTGAATAAATAATTCTATTCTATGCCATGCTAGAGTTGAAATTTATTGCCACGATATTATTGGGTAGTAGACTACCCAATAATTTCGTGGCAATAAATTTCAAAAAGAATTAAGACTATCGCAGCCATATAAGGACTGATGCATGGCAGTGGTATTTAAACTAGATAGAATGGCTGCATCATAAAACCATTGTTAAACCAAAGTTATGAACAATCAAGTGTTTTAGAGCGTCGCCAGTAGTCGTTTCTTGTAGAAATAAGAGATCACGTCTCTGATAAAAATAAAATTATATGTCTTGCAGTAACCGCATGCAATTTGTAGTACTATTTTGTATGCATCCTAAATAACACTACTTTATTCGCTTCGTACCACTTCCACATACTTAGAAGATACTTGGCCAAAGGTAGGTAAACACGCAGTGCTTCGTATGAAGCTCATTTTATTTATTTACCTACCACGCATAAGGGACATCTTTTTGCAATTTATTTGCTTATTTTATCTAGTCATTATACCACAGAAAATAGTTGACTATGCTTAATATAAATAATACATTCAGAAGTTACTTTGCGGAAATCCATTGTAATATTATAGTATAATATTAGGATAAAACAATATTTAGTAACAATCCCGCGCAAAACCTTATATAGGTACTTAGGTAATATTTTGTTTGATAAGCATAGAAAATACCTATGTAAGTTCTAAAAATCATTATAATTTCAATAAGATAATAATGCTTTATTTGGTTCACATGATATTAAAGCAGTTAAAGCGAAAATCACTGGACTGAACAATTTTATGAACCACTGAATTAAATTGCTCTACTTAGCAGTACCTTATAATATAAGCTTTTAGCAATTATTTATTAACCAAAATGTGCTGCAATTTTCATAGTTTTACAGTACACAAACAAGCAAATTGATCAAATAAAAAAAAGTGTTTGTGCTTATTCTGCTTTGTTTTCAAATGTATACTCGCCATCACATTTAATGAAAGTTACATTGTATAAATATCCGTACATCTTCATATTATTTAGGAGTCATCAACTGAACGGATGACTATTCGAAATATGATGAACGACCGAAATTGCAGTTAGGCAATAACCATCAATCGTGCAACCTCGTTACAGAGGCTAGAAATATGGCCCATGCCATTTCAACAAGCAATCTTGATGCTGTACAGTCAGTGTCGGAAGCTTTCGTATGTTTAATCCAAATATGACCTATACTGTAAAACACCATCTATAATTGTTCTTCCACTTCCTGTTTCTCCGTAGGTTGCCTGGAAGAGATCGCTCATAGCGATAAGGCCGCCCATTGTGCAACGTTATCTATATTTGTCTTTTACTGTCCTGTGTTTCTGTTTTATTTGGTGTGCAATAAAGAGTATTGTATTGCACGGTTTCATCATCATCATCATCATCATCAGCCTATATTAGTCCACTGTTGGACATAGGCCTCCCCTAATGAGCGACATAGCGCCCTGTCTTCCTTCAGCTTGCCGCATCCAGCATCTGCCTGCAGTCTTTCGCAGATCGTCATCCCACCTGGCCGGAGGGCGTTTGTACGGTTTGGAGTATGCTTAAATTCGTATGTGTGCCGAGAAGTAGCGCGTTAATCCACATTGACACGATCAGAGTTTGCTCCTACTAAGATCATTTTTTTTGTCAACATCTTCTCATACTCAGAACATTTTCTTAGTCAACATTGAAAAATGTCATGAGACGCTTGGTTGTTGTTGCCATACGCCATTTTGTTTTCCTAATCGTATAAAGAGCTAACTCGGAAAAGTATAACGGGGCACGAGTTCCGTCCGAGAGCTGTCGGATTAGGGGTTGCCGCAATACGAGTTACGTCCGAGTCGACTCGGACCGATCCGAGCAGACTCTGATCGAGTCAACGCGGCTTTATAGAGTTGTTCCGGAAGTTAGCGACATCGAGTTCAAGTAAGTTCGTTAGGTAGGTAAATATTGGATTGTAACGTTATATTTTATTGTACACAATAGTTCGTTAAATTACTGTCTGAGATTTGGTATCGCAGCAAAAGTGGCGCATCGTGGAACTACCAATTTTCATTTAATAATAGAACGATCACTCTGCTGGAGGTATCTAGTTTTTGGGAAATATTTTGGGTGATGCGAGAAACTTCCTAGAAGTCCAGATTTTTCCTTTCCTAGATAAGTGTCGGAGTCGTTGTTTATTTTGTCGTATCGCTGTAAACTAGTTATATAACGCTTTAAATTTTAAAGTGCCGTTGTAAAACTCGTTGTACTTAAACACATGAACTGAACATAGCACAAACTAAGACGAGGCGGCCCAGCAGTGGGTAGTATCACTTATACTTGACAGTGAAACCTCGCTGGAATATTCAACGCACGGCTGTGTATTTTTCCTCTTACTAAATGTTTACAAATCTGACTGTACTTGTTTATTTTAGTCGCAATTTCGGCAATTAATTGGGCTGCTAACTAAATGAACAAACATTATGTTTAACTTGTTCAGATTATATCGTAAATCGTCGCTTTAAATAAATTGCTTAATTCAAGCCAGCTGAAAAGTGGGCCTTGCAAAGTCGTCTCACTAAAAATGAGATAAAACTCGACGGATATAATTCTAATAATACAACTTTTTAATATTTCGCGATTTGTTTACATATCGTTTTACTATGTGTTTATATTTCCCCTAAGTTTCCACTGGAAATTATTCTGTTTACAAAAGGAACTAAGAAATAAAATTATTCGAAATAAGGAAAACGGGATTGAAGAGTCATGTAGAGGCATCAAACCCGTCCACGCAAACAGAAAAGCTGAAACGAAGCCGTCAATCGCCAAAAGTCCTGCTCCGGCAATTCAAGGTGCTGGGCTGGTTAGGGCCTGGTGAGGCAGGGGGACAATGCACAAAACAGTCCTATGTGAGATATCAGTGCAGATCCCAGTTCAGACTCGGAATTTGAATTAGGGTCTAAGAAATACAATGTAGTGACGTAGGCCTCCCCTAATTGCCGGATCCATCTTTCTGCAGTCTTTCGCCGATCGTCATTCCACCAGGCCTCAGAGATTCCTGCACCACGTTTGCCGAATACACCAAGATACATCTTTCCTTTTCTTACCTCTGAAGCGTTCCTAGAGTTATTGACATATCTATGGCCCGCCTCGTCGTAGAAGGTGACGTAGAAGCTGTGCAGATCGCCGAGAGAGGTGGACTCGTTGGATGGCAGAGTCGGACCCGGCTCGTCCAGCATCCTCGCATCAGGGTGCCTGAAGCAAAGAAGACAACATTCAATGGGTTTCAAATGTATTGTAAGTGCCTACAACGCACTCTTCAGGCCTTCACTAGCGTGCGAAAAACGGCTTGAAATTGCAACGCCAATCGCAGTGCGAGTCACGGCAAAACTGTCACTGCCTTCCAAACTCGCACACGAATTACGCGCGCCTTGCAACCCCGAAATAATATGGGAACGAGGCGCGAACGCGACGCGAAGCCGCAAAGAATATGCGAATCGGATTCACACTCATGGTTCCCGGCTTCGCGCGTCTGGAGACGATTTTTAAATTTTCAATGAATTATTTCTTTCCACAAAATATGAAGAAGAATTATTCTTTCCACAAATCATTCATCCATCCTAGTTTTTGTGCCAGTCAGTACCTATTTCTAGCATTGACGTCATCGTGAGATAGGTTTCTGACCTTATCAAATATTTATTCTATCCCTACAAGATCGTAGAAATTTAAATCATAATTTTATAGCTAGCACACACATACAATTTTATTGTGATTTGTGATTTAGGCAGCCAGCGCAGCGCCATTAATGATTTTATGAGTATCTATCGAGTTGAATTTATTGCTTGTCAACCTTGTCAATATAAAATGGCTCCCAATAGAGAAAAAGAATGCTAATATACTTATGTACCAATTCGTTCACATAAATGCCAAAACCTATCCACTGACCTATCGATAACTTGATCTAATGATGTTTATAGCACTCCCTCGGTGGTACATGGGTAGTACGGTTATTGAGGTGATAGATTCTACCTCCGTATTTCAGGCACAAGGGTTCTGTTGGTTATGGCCATTGCTCAGACACGTACCTATGAGAAACGTTTTATATCAGGCATAGATATCTATTTCCGTTATTTGGAGAACGTTGCTATGTGAGTTACGTTGTAATGAGCAACGTAACCTGCGAGGCGTGGGTTATGTTTTTCGAGTTTTTCTATGTGGCTTACGGACACTCTTACTTCTCTCTACTCACTCTTACCTCCAATCATCTAAACGGCTAAAGCAGTTTTGATAAAGGAGATATCAAAATACTAGCCTGGTCTCTTATGTTTTAAGCTACACTTTGTAAGCCTTACCCTTCTAAATAAGTGAAAAAGCGGCGACCGAATCGGTGCCAGCTTTTTCACTTATTTTTATAGTTATCGATTAATAACTCGTTTAACATATTGGCCCGTCTTAACAGCAAAATAGCCATCTAATTAATATTCTGTGGATGAAACTTTGTAAATAACAGCTTAACCTCTGCGTCGCTAAAACCACAGAGGTCAGAGGTTAAGATACTTGCCTACATATACCCCTAAGGCTGTGATGTCAGGATTTTGGGACTGATAATAATAGTCTGTCAAGTTCCTATGACAATAGAAGGCTAGAGTGGCAGGGTTATCTCTGGATGTAAACGGTGAAAACGGTACTGTTGGGTGAATTTATGGTGCAAATAATGGTTTGAATTTATTGAAAACTAGTTTCTGGCGGCGGCGGCAGCTTTAATCACGTGGACGTGGCTTCAATACTTGGATAAAAGATAACGTATCACTGAGGTTTAAACCTACCGAAATATTTTTTTAAGACTCGGATTCGTAATTCCAACTTGTGTACGTCCTTCATTGAAACACACTTACAAATGTTACCCCTTTTGAATATTTTGTGCAATTTATTCAAAAAGGGTAACATTTGTAATTTTAAACCTTCTGCATTGATACGTAAATTTTATTTACTATGGGATTTGCTTAGTTCCCTGTCCGTACGATAGAGGCGCTGAACCAATTGTATGAAAAAAGGCGACGTCACAATCACGTCTCATTACTAACGTCAAATAGACTAAAGATGCGCGACTGCGAATGATCTGGCTAGTCGTATGATCTACAACTACTAATTTACTCATTCGACTTGAATATTAGTCATATACTAATCTTCAAAGTCGAATGACAACTACTAATTAATAATACTAATGCCTCTACGAATTGATCGAGGCGTCGAATTACGAATTGAGTTCGAGTGCTCGACTCGGGCAGTCGCCATTACTAACCAAATTAGTAACTAATATGATTAGTAATGGCGAGAGGCGTCGAATAACGAATTGATTTCGACTGCCCGACTCAGGCAGTCACCGTTACTAATCAAATTAGTAACTAATTTGGTTTGTAATGGCGAAAGGCGTGGAATAACGAATTGACTTCGACTGCCCGACTCGAGCAGTTGCCATTTGTTTGTGAAGTCGTTTTGTAATCATTCACAGTCGTGCATTTTTAAAATAGACTCACCCCTCAGTTTCATAAGCGAGACCCGTGTGTTAGGTAGTAAATAAATTATCCCAACAATTTTATCGCCGTAAGTATGTAGAATTTAGAGACACGAAAAGATTATTGCCCGCGATATCGCCAACTTTTCCCCAAAAAACCCTTTTACTAACAAAATCACAACATTAAAGCGTCTACCTGTCATATTGTTCAAAACTATTCTCCCCAAGGCGGGCTGCTTATCTGGACAGTGTTTACAATAGCCAGATTTTATCTGCAGGGGTGAGAGTCAGTCTATCGACTGCCGTTTTATTAAGCTGGGTAAATGTACAGGGTGTCCATGTTTACTTAAAAAGGGCGCAATCATCTTCATCAGTGGACATACTTTAGAAGTGGGTCATTAACAGAATTTCCATTTACTTCACCTAACTATCTAATGGGCAACAATAACTGTTAAATGATTATTATCTATCGATAAAAACTAGGACGTTCAGAATTTCATGACAGATGTAGCGACGCGTGAATGTTGACGTTCAGTGAACGTTGAAAACAGCTAAGAAACGAAATATTTCGAGCATGGCGTTTTGAAAAAACTTCCCTACTTACTTTTCCGTGTTTCGGATGCCGTAGTTTGAAATAAATAAGATGATAAGCCAGCTACACCATGGGAGTGTGATCTGTCGTGATCGTTATTATGACTAATAGTTACCTACTTCGTTGCGATCGTTAAGAAAAAATAGATAGTTATCGAATCGCGGTTTCACGTTATTTTAACGGAATTCTTTAAACCGTTTATTTAACTATCTAGTGAAATAACGCCACATTTCTAACTCACTTCTTTAGATTATACCTATGGGTATAACACTTCTCTTTTTGTGGCGGGGGTTGAAAAAACTCTACTTCTTCTGAGTTTTACGTATGATAAAAGCTGGCTCAGTCATATACCTATCTATATTTATATATTTATTGCATTCATGTCCATTATAAGGTGTTAACATTTTTTGGTAGAATCTACATGAACCCTGTAAGGGCGTTGCAACATTCTAAGTTAGAGTTCTTAAGTAAGTACAATTAAATAGTCTACAATTTTACATTATTAATTTAGTCCTCAAGCATATGTTAGTTAAGATACAGAATAGGATACACAATTCATCAATTCATCACCTATAAGTAGGTTTATCATAATTATTAAGTATGTCAGAAATATTAAAAATTGAATTAAAATGTATGTATGTCGAAATAAAAATACAATAAGATAAAAATTTTAAACAAATGTCCATTTTAAGCAGATTATAAATGTCCAAATTCGTGTTAAACAATGATATAATATACCCACTTATGTCATACAATGCATTATTATAATCGACAATAATAGTTGTCATAAAATAGTCATAAATTAGTGATATTTCTACTATGTACTTTTAGGGGTTTTATCCTTAAGGAATTCATCCACTGTATAATAACATTTACGAATAAGTATTGATTTTAATCTTCTCTTAAAAATATTGTCAAGTTTTTCATTTTTTATGTCTACAGGCAGTTTATTAAAAATAGTGACTAACCTAGATTCTGGGCTCTTACTTACTATTGTTAGAGTACTAGGTGGTTTCTATCTATGCTTGAGTGAAACTTTTCTATGGCATAATCGTCACTTAAGCATAGATGACTGAGCAAGATTTCATAATACGGGCATGTATATCTAAACTATTTCTTACTAGCTACTGCCCGCGGCTTTGCACACGTATTTTCGGTATAAAAAGTAGCCTATTATCTAAGTTAGGCTCTGCTCTAAACGTACGCTAAATTTCATCTTGATCTGTTCAGTAGTTTTGGAGATCCTAGGTAACAAAAATTCTAATTTCACAAACTTTCGGCTTTATAATATAAGTAGGATAGTAGGATGTTTGTTTAGGGCCTTGTGTTCAAGAAAAATATCAAGTGTAAAACGTGTGTTGTATTTGGCTATAGTTTTGATAGAAGTTTTCGTAGCTGATATCCCGTGCTATTTCGGGACAGTTTCATGGGAACAAAACTCGATTTAACTCCCATTTTGTCGTAGACCTTGTTTTTTGTTTTGTAACCTTGTTACTACATGTTTCGAAATAGATGTTCTGTTGTATTCTTTTTATTCAACTTCAGGCATCGTGAATCTTTTTTCTCACATCGTAGAAAATCTTGAAAACCACTAAGTACATAATTACATTTAATAAATAAAATAAATAAATAATAAATAATGCTGGACAATTCACATAGCATTACCAAGCTAAGCAGAGCTTGTGTAATGGGTACTAGATAACTGATATACTTAATACAATACACTACATAGATAGATATTTTTTACTATACATAGAAAACACCCAGACCAACGGAACCAATTTCTGCAGATCGTACACAAATTTGTTCCGAGGCGGGAATCGAACCCGCAACCTCCTGCGTCGCAGGCGGACCTTCGCCCGCTGCGCCACGGAGGTCGTCATATATGAATTTGTAATATGGACGCCCTATTTTATGATGTGACTACTCGTATCTACAGACTAATGTTGTGATAACCATCCCTTGCGGTACATACGCATAACGGTTCGGGTTATGATCTGGTAAAGGAAAAACTTTAACGAACATGGTTTTAAATTGATTTTAGACCTTTTTCCGAGACTTAGAAAGCCTGATAGGTTAGGACTACAAAATTATGGAAATCATAAATGATGGGGATGCAAAATTTCAGAAAAAATAAATAAATAAATAAATAAATAAAGCCTTTAATTCCAATTTCTTTACAATTTGTCTAATCACTCACTATAGTTTAAACATTTTATTTTAGAAGAATAATGACTTATTTAAACGTATCTTTTTAATTGGACACCCAAGATTGGGTGTAGGCCTCCTCCATGCTGTTCCATTTGTTGCGATCTTTCGCCAGACGGGTCCATGTCAAATTTCAGAAAGACAATGATAAATTAACAAACAAACTTTTCAAACATTCATACTTTTGCACCTATCTTTTATACTCCGTGACATCACGAACGGCTCAGTCAGAACCAACGCTGGTAGCGTTGGTTGTACGCAAATACAACTAACTCATGCTGAGACCGTAATCGTTATGTAACTGTAGTGTATGTCCAGGTAAAACCATGGTCTACATACATCATCTCGTAGGTCGAGGTGTTGCGAATCAGCTGTCACTGTCACTTGCCAGACGGACATAGGAGAAGGCGGGAATCCGGGTGGACAGGCGAACAGATGCCGACTGGAAGGTGAGGTCGAGCTGATGTTCATATAAGTGTTCTGTGATGCAATGCCTTTACTGTTTCGAGCCGATGTATCCCTTATCGTGTAAGCTATCAGTCTTTGGAACCGCTACAGTAAACTCTAGCAAACTATCTCATTTTCTTTGATCTTTTCTTTTAACTTGTATGTGACCGAGTCACAAATAAACGTTCCTATTTCTATATTCTATTACTAATCTATTCATAGGTACAAACTTTCGCATCTAAAATGTTAGTTTGCTTTTTAGAACAAGACAGTCCCTACATGGGTTCTATATGCAAACAAACTACACTGAAGACTAGGTTTGTAACTTGTTTTCAGAATCGGACACTAATTATTTGCTCTCCAAACTATTACAGTAATGGATAAAGTTTCAGGCTGTGTTCTTGTTCTGGTAATTGACTTAGATAGGTACCTACTCGATACCGTGTTGTTAGAACGCCTACTCGTTCTAGATAGAAATAGAATTTAGACGACCACGGTCGGTTTATTGATCGCAGATGAAACTTATCAATGGTCAGACTCTTGTTAAGTTCTTAGTGTGCTAGATATTGGGCAAAGGTTACTGGAATAGTATATCAATTAAATTGGTGGTCAAGTCTTATCAATTGCTAGAGCTTTGGTCTCTTGATCACCACGCAGTACGCTGCGTGCTGCCTCTTACCGCCGACGCAGCCTGCGACGGAACAAAAGACTAGGCGTTTTTCATGCGTCGTCGTCAGCGTGAATAATTGTACGAAATAAAAACAAAAAAAATCACACTAGCTTCTGTTAAATACTTCTTTGAATTGTTTTTTAACTTCTTCTTCTTTTATTTTTGGCTCTGCATCATGGTTTGACTCAATTCTGCCAATGTCAGTGTTCAATTGCAATTTATTTTTCTTTTGGATTGGCTAGCTTTGAGATTATAATATAAGGAGGTTGAGTTTGTAATAAAAAAATAAAAGAGAATAATTTAAACTCAATGAAGTTCATTATATAAAAAAACAAACCTAAACAACCAAATTAAATTATTCAGTCTCTTGTAGCCATGTCAGTATATGGACTTCAAAATGGCGATTTTAATTCAGAAGGACTTCCATTACACTGCAGCTTTTTCGTGCCAAAAATACTTCAGTAGAACTTGATAAAAATATGTCTTCATTTTATCAGCAAACATTTCTCATTGCTACAAACAAGGATTTACTGCGACGCGAAAACAATTTTCCTTCAATGTTGGATTAGGATCGTCTCTCCGAACAAAAGCTGTGTGGCTTAGTTTTGTGATGTATTTGTTATTTTAACCGATTTTGAAAAAAGGAAGAGGTTCTATGTTTGGCTGTATGTCCCTACAAGTGAAGTTCAAACACAATTATACGAAGTATCTCGTTTGAAGAAATAGGTATCCTGAAAATAATAATTCTTTGCAACTTGCAGTAGCCATCTAGGCCCACCGTCCTCATGCATATGTTTTTAGGGTTTTGACATCGGAGATCGGTTTCGAAACCCGGTCTTGCTTTGTCTGTCCTATTTTCCCTCCTTAATATCTCAGAAACTACCGCAGCTATTAACTAGAATTAAAAATAGTAACACATTTCGTGCGCCTTTATAGATTTGAAGAAACAAATCACCGAAGTATTCAGAGAGATCCATCTGAAATGTAGGTTGGTACCTACTATTTTCAGGTATTCATTGAATTGCGAAGTCTCGTAAACGGTACCTTTTATACAAATTTTTTGTATAAATGACGTTCGAAACCCTCGGCGCGCGAGATACACTCGTACTTGACGGATAAACTTAAAGGATTTGAAAAAATCAAATGTTTATCGTGCTATGCTAGAGTAATTTTATCATATTTTGTAATTAGGTTCTAACGAAACAAAAAACCACAAATCACATTACTTGGTGACATTGGTTTATGATATCATTGTCATCATATCAACCTACAAACGTCCACTGCTGGACATAATAATGTCCACTGCTGGCCACACGACGACGCCACAAATAACGGTCCTGAGCCACCTCCGCCCATCAACTCCCTACGACCACTACAATGTCTTCGGTCCATGGACGGTCTCTCTCTCATCACTACGTTTCACATTGTACCGCGGTCGCCACACGATATAAAAAAAAATACACAGTTCTTACAAATAAATTATCTAGTATTCATCATAGCACAAGCTCTAAGTAGGGGCTAGATGCTTTGTAAAATTTCTAAATAATACAGAAAAAGGATAAGAAAGACCTTGTTTTTGTTTAATTTAACAAAATGTTACGAGCACAAACTTCACAAATTCTTTAGTATTTTGCACCTCGATCTTATAACAATTTCGATCCTATACGAGTTATTAAGATAAATATTTGAAACGGATAAAGTTCTTGTTGAAATGGATAAAGTAGGTACTTGTTCTGGATTCCGGGCTTGAGATATCAGAATTCAGTAACTTTTGTTTCTTTAGGCTTACGAAAGAAGCTCTTAGACGATTAAATTTTGATCTGTAGATTATTATCAAGATAAGTATGATTATTAAATTAATACCTACTTCTGTTCCATCGAGTTTACGTTGGCTGTGGGTTTGTCATTTTAGTAACGCGCTTCAATCTCCAATTTTATAGTGTTACGTCGGTCAACAATCAATTGGTGTTGGGGTTTTGTATCTACAAAATAAAAATATTATGTTTAGTGTTCAATGCCGGGAAAAGAGTCGTAGAATGTCTTCGTCGTAGAGGATCTACGCCGTAGAGGATCTACGCCGTAGAGGGCCTACGCCGTAGAAGACCTACGTCGTAGAGGGTCTACATCGTAGTGAGGCTACGTCATATATTGATGACGAAGAGAGATCCTAGGCCTCCGCCAATGTTTGTCTTCTTTGTAGAAGGCCTTCACCATAGACCACAGCCTACGTCAGCCAAGAGTACAGAGAATAATCCAACGTGTCGCTAGACAATTTTTTTAAAGTATCTTCTAACAGTGGCCAATTTACCCCCTTACGTTAAGTGGACACTAATTGAACCAATCAAATAATAGTGCCTAGCCTTCATTTAGCAATACCCATTAACGTATGGTACCGTGCCCATCTTTTTATTTGTAAAGTGCCCTTTTTCGAAACGGATGAAAATGATAGCTGCTTGCCTCTTTGAAAAATAAACAGACAACTCCGCACATCTCTACTTTGGTGGAGTATGGGCCTAATGGTTTATTGGTCTTCCTGTGTTTTTTTTATATTTTGGACGTAAATTAACTTTCTTTTATAATAAAACATTTCATCCTCATTTCTCAGTTTTGATTGAATCACGAGACGAAAGCCTTGCGAAATTGGTTAATAAAAGATTTAATATTTTTGTTTACCAAAAATCTTGAAAAACCTAAAACCTCTGAGTCAAACAAATAAAGCGATTTACTTTTTTAATTATTTCAAGTGAAATTGAAGTCTAAATTCAGGTGCGTGTGTATATTTTCTGTTGTATCTAATTGTTCGTGAATTGTGACGATACCGACGTTTATTGCGACGTACCTTCGTAATGTTACTCTAGCATGCGATAGACGCAAATAAAACAAGATCCGTCAAGTGCGAGTGTAACTCGCGCGCCGAAGGTTTCGAATGTTTTTCAACAAGTAGGTATGTACTAAAGGTACCGGTACTAGTATAGTATTATTATATCTGTGGTACCGGTTACAGACTTCGCAATTTAATGAATACCTAAAAGTAGTAGGTACCAACCTACATTTGTTACGTGCTTCGGTGATAGGGATCACCGAAGCACGCAGAGAGATCAATCTGAGCTTGATAAAAGTTGAAAAACTGACCGCTACCCCCTGGTAACGGTAAAATTTTCGACTTTTATCAAGATATTTAAAAAAGTATGCGCCCTCCGGTACTTGGTCGCCAGTTAAGGCGCTACCCCGACCAAAATCAGCGCTGCAATCATGGTGGCAAAGAAGAGCAATTTCGCATCTCTGCTTAAAGTATACAAAATAAAACTTTTCAGAGGCATTCAAAAAAGCTTATGATAGGCATCACAAACTGGCCAATCGATTTTTGAAAATTCTTTCGTTTAACAAAATAATAAGAAAAATAGATGATGGCGCTGATTTAGGTCAGGGTAGCACCTTAATACCCTCGAGGGTCCTGACCTTCAGCGCAGAAAGTCCAGGCACATGGAGCTTATGAACTATGCCTCAGGTTGAAGAGCCCGGGGCAGTATTGTAGAGCTGAGTAGGTCACTCGTTCTCCCCATTTAGCCATATCCCAAATGGGAAGTAAGGGCACCTGATAAAAAAACATTATTTTCGGGAGCCGTTTGTCCCCACCGTAAATTTGTATGTAGCGTGTTGTGTGACCTAGGTTGTATCATAAAATAAATATTTTCTAAATTATATTTAAATTTTATAAATAAATCATCTAAATTAAAGAATAAAGTTTTTAAACCTAGTTCGTGTATGCCGTGACCGCCGTGTCGTGACCTGCACGTTATTAAAGTTACTTATTTTCGCATCAAACATAAAAAAAGTGAACAAATCTCCCCTTACCGTACACTATTTACAGTGTACAAATTTTATTTTATTATTTAATTATGGTTAAGTTCCTAAGGGTAGGTTTGTTCAATGCGGGATCTCTTGGTACAAACCATGATGAATTTTTAGTTAAGATGAATAAACATTGTGTAGACATAATGGCTATTAACGAGACCTGGCTCAGGCCGGGTGAAGATGGTCGCGCCCCCGTCGTCCCTGGGTACCGGCTCCGGCACATCCCGCGACCCGCGTTCGTACGCGGCGGCCGCGGCGGGGGTATCGGATTTTACATTAAGTCAGGAATTAAAGTTCGTATCTGGCAACATCCAGTAGACCCTAGTCATCGATCGGTAGAGCAAATGTGGCTGACTTTATCTGTAAATGGGAAAAAACTAGCAATTGGAACTGCCTACCGGCCACCTTGGATGGATGTGGATTTGTTCCTTGATGCTGTAACCGATACCATAAACTCTACGCCTAACTGCGACAATGTGATTTTATTGGGTGATTTTAATATTAATCTCTTAGATGGCCGCGACGGAAAAGTAAATAAGTTTAATATTTTTTCAACTTGCCTTAGTCTCACTCAACTGGTTTCTACCCCAACACACTACACTGACAAGAGCCAAACACTTATTGACGTTATTTGTACGGATTTAAAATCAAGAAATATCATTGTTGATCCTTTGGGGAGTATTAATGGCCATTCTTTCATAGCATGCGAACTTAATATAAAAAAAGAAAAAAGTTGTCCCAAAATTTTAAAGTATCGCCCAATGAAGGACATTTTGCCTGATATTTTGAATCAGGATCTTAACTGTGTCGGCTGGGAACAGTTATTATCTCTTAACGACATAAATGAAATGGTTAATGTTTTCAATGATTGTGTTAATTTTTTATTTGATTTACATGCAAAAAATTGAATTAAAAATTATTATGCATTTAAAAACCATTATTATAAAAAAACATTCCGCTCCATGGATAACTGACACTGTTAAGATAATGATGCACAAACGGGACGCTGCTCTATCAGACTATCGCAAACATAAGACTGTTGTTAAAAAGGAATACTACCTCAGCCTGAAATCTTTAGTCAATAAATCACTTTTTTATGAAAAATCCGCTTATTTTAAATATAATATTAACAACAAAATACATGACTCTAAACAATTATGGAAAAAATTAAAAACAGATATATTGCCATTTAAAAATCATAATGAATTGCCCCAACATTTTACAGACCCAGACGCAATCAACCAACACTTTTTGAATGTTCCCGGTAGTGCTGAAATTGAATTATCTTTGTTGACTTATTATCTGTTTCATAGGTTTAGTGACTCTACTTTTACAATTAATACCTTAGAGGTAAAAGAAGTCATAAAAATAATCCAACAGCTGAAAAGTAACGCTGAAGGTCACGATGGCATAACTTTAACGATGCTTCTCTCTACCTTGCCACAATCTTTAGAAGTACTAACTCGTATTGTTAACTGCTCAATCGAAACATCAACTTTTCCGGACGTTTGGAAGGTAGCCGTAGTTCGGCCTCTTTCTAAAACCAATAATCCGCAAGAGGTCAAAGATCTCAGACCAATCAGTATTTTACCTTGTTTATCTAAAATTGTAGAGAAAGCTGTCTGCCAACAATTAACCGAATATATTGAGAGTCATAACATCCTGCCCGTTGTACAGTCGGGATTCCGTAAGAACAGGAGTACAGCCACTGCATTATTAGACGTTACGGACAATCTGTTGTGTGCTCAGGACAAGGGACTTTGTACGATATTAATTTTACTAGATTTTTCTAGAGCATTCGACTCTATAAATGTAGAGCTACTTTTATCCAAACTAAGTTATTACGGGTTTGATCATTCCGCCCAAAACTGGTTCAATAGTTATCTGAGTAACCGGTATCAACTCGTAGAGCTTGGAAATAGCAATGGATCTTCATCGTTTTCACAGATAACACCTGTTGGTAGAGGAGTACCACAGGGGTCCATATTAGGACCAATTCTGTTTATCCTGTACTGTGCAGATCTCTCAAATTGCCTGAAATATTGTCAGTACCACATATATGCGGATGACGTTCAAATATATATATCGTTCAAACCTGATGATATAGACACCGCAATCAGTCATTTGACAGCAGATCTTAATAATATTGTTGCATGGTCAAAAAAAAAACAGTCTCATTCTTAACCCCGCAAAAACAAAATTCCTAATTTTCGGCTCGAAACAGAAACTGTCACAACTACCTCAGCACGTACATATTTCCATCATGGGTGATCCCATTGATCGCGTTTATGAGGCACGAAACTTAGGGCTTCTTGTAGATTCCGACCTACGATTTGAAAAACACGTTATTGATTCAGTTCAAAATTGTTTCTACCGTTTAAAGATTTTATATAAAATTAGACCACACTTAAGCGAAGAACTCCGGATCCAGCTTGTAGAGTCACTAGTCTTGTCAAAATTGAACTACTCGGACACAGTTTTTGGTCCCTGTCTTTTGAAGCGTACTCAGCGTCTTATCCAGCGAGTTCAAAATGCTTGCGCAAGGTTCTGTTTTGCTGTGCCACCACGAGGGCATGTTACTCCTTTCCTTAACCGACACTACATTCTTAGAATGAAATCTCGTAGAAAACTCCATTTAGCTACTCTACTGTTTGGTGTTGTTAAGTTTGGTGTACCCCCCTATCTCTACGATAAACTGACCTGGTTTAAGAAAGAAGGAACGCGAAGAAAATGTTCTCCTGTTTTGGCTAGGCCCCAAAGTTCTTCCGCAGCTTTTAGGGGTAGCTTTCGTTACGCAGCAACAAAATGCTGGAATAATATTCCGCCCCCCATAAGGGATCTTAAAAATATAAAAACCTTTAAATTAAAATTGAAGCGTTTCCTCCTTAACGCCCAGAAGGAAGACGAAAATCTTAAAGATAACGATAGGTCAGTAATATAGTTGAAGAGTCGTACAAAATAATTTCATAGTTCCTTATGTAATTTCATAATTTTGTTTAAATTTTATAATAGTTTTTTATTACTTTACTTTATTTTATCTTTATTATTACTTTGTACTTCGCACAGCCATTTGTGTTACTTTTTGGTTGGTTATGAAAGTATGGTTATGAAAGCTCTTGATTTGCCTCTCCAAAACAAATTTCGTAGCATCCTAATGGCATCAATCTAACTCGCATAATAACAAACTCGACAGGCCGACCTCGGGGACGACAGCCTTTGCTCTATGTCTCAGATAAACTGTATGATCTGACTGTATGATCTCAGATAAATGCAAGTCAATTTAATTGTGTATAATGTTTATATGTGTAACTACCTTTCTATTTATTTTGTAAATTTTTTATTTAAATTATGTTAATTTTTAGTTGTAGTACCAATTTTTTTGGAAAAATGGACTACCTACCACCTATGGTCGTGACGTGACCTGTCTTTGGCATGCACTGAAAACCAGCGCTGGGTAGGCACAACAGGGTCTACCCAGCACAATGCTGAGTGTAAACCGTATTTGCCCTAAACCTGCTACGCACAAATGGGTTCTAAGAAGAGTAGTGTATAGTTAGCTTTTATGTTGTGTAGTAGATTATTAAGGTAAATAAAATTATTTTCTTTCTTCTTTCTTTCTTTATTTTAATATCTTGTAATTCTTTATGTGAATTAATTCTTAAACCCGAAAGTTTTCTTAGCATATAATGTAAGTTCAATAATAATAATGCTGGTCAATCCACACAGCATCTAGCCCCAAGCTTGTGTTATGGGTACTAGATGACTGCTATACTTAATAGAATACATTACATAGATAGATATTTTTTATTTACATACAAAATGACCAGAACATCCGGATCCATATATCCTACTAATATTATAAACGTGAAATTTTGTAAGTATGGATGAATGGATGGATGTTTGTTACTCTTTCACGTAAAACTACTGAATGGATTTTAATGTTACTTTACAATAATATCTCACTAATAATATAAATGCGAAAGTTTAGATGGATAGATGGATGGATGTTTGTTACGTCTTCACGCCAAAACTACTGAACAGATTGAGCTGAAGTTTTGCATCGGTGTGGCTGTGATCCCAAACAGTTCCCATGGGATAGAAATAGCCTTTGAACGTTTCCATAGAAACAACGCGTGCGAAGCCGCAGGCAGAAATTAACTAGTTTTTTACACAAATATTTTTACGCTCTGCAATTATGGATAAATCCATAATTGCAGAGCGTAAAAATATTTGTCCCAGGGCGTGAATCGAACACGCAACCTCCGGCGTCGCAGGCCGACCTTCGCCCACCGCGCCACACTGGTCGTCAAAAATAATAATAATAATAATAATAAATTTATTGCAAAAAGAATCATTTCAAAACATAGCATAATAAATTTGTCAACAATCTATACTTATAATAAAACTGTAACAGGTCCAATTCTGTACATGGAAGATATTTAGAAATTTTTTTTTGGAGGGCACTCTATTATCGATTCTGAAGCCAAAACTGTAATTTTTTTCATTCATGTCTGTCTGTCTGTCTGTCTGTCTGTCTGTCTGTCTGTCTGTCTGTTTCTTAAACGCGCATCACGTCGAAACTACTGAAGGTATCGAAATGAAACTCGGCAAGATTTTAGGTCATACTACGAGGAAGGACATAGGATACTTTTTATCCCGGAATTCAGTCAGGTTCCCCTGGGAGAGGGGATGAAAGTTAAATTTCTTCACCGCGCATGACGACGAAAATGCTGAATGAGATGGAATGAAACCAAGCACGATTTGATTTCATACTACAAGGAAGGACATGGGATACATTTTATCCTGGAATTCAGTAAGGTTCCCCTGGGAGAGAGGATGAAAGTAAAATTCTTTAAACGCGCTTCACGACGGAACAACTGAATGAATTCGAATGGAACTCGGCATATTTGAGTTCATACTACGAGGAAATATACATTTTATCCCAGAATTTAGTAAGGTTCCCCTGGGAGAAGGGATGAAAGTAAAATTCCTTCACCGCGCATCACGCCGAAACTACTGAATGAGTTGGACTGAATTGGTACGATTTGAGTTCAAGGAAGGACATGGGATACATTTTATCCTGGAATTCAGTAAGGTTCCCCTGGGAGAGAGGATGAAAGTAAAATTCTTTAAACGCGCATCACGACGGAACTACTGAATGAACTCGAATGCAACTCGGCATGATTATAGTTCGTACTACGAGGAAAGATACATTTTATCCCGGAATTCAGTAAGTTTCCCTTGGCAGAGGGGATGAAAGTCAAATTCCTTCACCGCGCATCACGCCGAAACTACATAGGTAATGAGTTGGAATGAAACTTGCCACGTTTTGAGTTCATACTGCAAGGAAGGACATGGAATACATTTTATCCTGGAATTCAGTAAGGTTCCCCTGGGAGAGAGGAAAAAGTAGAATTCATAAGCCGCGCATCACGACGGGTCTACGCGTCGTCCTACTTCATGCATTCTTTTTGTTGGAAACAGTGTTGCAAGATCGAATTTGACTAAATCAGTAGAAAGTCGAGTAGAAAATCGGTAGATTGATGAAATAAGCTGTAGATTGAACAAAAAAAATTAGTACATAAAGGGTAGGTAAGTTCCTATCTATTTATTTTAGACGCACTCATTAGTTAGGTTCCTACCTACTAAGGTGGTGCGTCTTGGAAAAATTATTTAGGTTCCTACCTTACATGATAAATGGTGGTTTAGCTGGTCCAGTTAACTGTAATACCGAAGTTTGGTAGGAGTAAGTGGTCCAATTAAACTAACTGGACCACAGAAAAATATTTTTTACTGTGGTACACAGCTAACTTTACCCACCTACTAACGAAAAAAAATTGCAGTGGTCCAGTCAAATGGATGAGGAGCCCAATTCTGCAATACTTCACAAGACAATGGAATCGTCGCAGAATCATCACGTACAATCCTTAGATTAATATAACTCCAGATAGTGCGTGCGAGATAAATTAATAGTTTCAAACTTGACGCGCGTCTCTCCATCTGCATTCATCATAATTTCTTTCATCTGAGGTGGAATACCAAAACGTGTCATTCTGTGTCGATACCCCTGTCATAGTGAAGCGATTAGTATAGGGCCCCAGCTGAACGGAACCATGAGTAAGAAGTGAAACGAGTATGACACTTCTTAACACTGACGCTGGCCGAGTCGTAGCTAAAAGTCGTGTGGATAAAGGATGGGATTGAAGATGACAACATGCTATCCCCCTTAGACCCCACACGATTTTTTGCACTGCGGCGTTTCATAATATGAGAGACTATGGTTAAATGTGAACTTAATTAGTCGGCAGGTAAGGCAATCGCGAACGAAGTCGCGGGTACAGCTAGTATGAAATAAGATTAGCACAAAATAAAATTCTTGTTCAAACTATTATGTAGCCTCAGTTGCCTAAACTAGACTGAGAAGTCTGTAATATAGGCAGCTGCGCTCCCCCTACTATGTTACAAATATAGTTCGAGAAGATGACGTCATACAATAATAATTTAAAACATAAAATAATGAAATTAAGTTAAAGTGTCATGATTCTAATCTTGTTATAAACATTTTTGAAGGATTTACAAAATATTCTGCGTGGTTGATTACCTTAAATAAGCAGTAAGTATTAAAACATAATAATAATAATAGTGTGTAAAATTACTAAAATGATTCCAGATGGTTTTGTAAATAACATAATTAAATAATTATAAATTGAGTCAAAATTGATTTATTAGCATAAATAAAATTAACACAAATATAAAATTAAATAAATTGACTCTATGTTGATTAAGAGTTAAATGAAATGAATTAAACATAATCAACTTACACTAATATATATAATAAATAAAATATATAATAAAAAGAAAAAGTTTTATGTGATTCTCGAATGTTCTACCACAATATGCAAGAGTTGTCTTACGAAACTTGAGAGAATCTTAGCAGTGTAAACTTTTGAAATCAAGAATATAAATATCTAAATTTCTGGCAACGTAATCCAGTCTTAAACTGCGTAATTCCCATGAAGATTTTGCGGTAAGGCTTGCTACGGTTTTAATTTCTAAAGATTTGGATTTAAATAAAGTAAAAGCATTCCAACCTCAATACTAATTTATTAAAGAGGTAAGTAAAGTTGGGAGTGTTGGGTTTTTCATTGTTGTGGTGGCAGCCTCGCAGCGAGGCGATAGATCGCGGCGGCTCAGCGGGTCTACTCGGAAAAACGAAACTGAAGGTTCTGATTAGATTTTGTGCAAACGCTTTTGTAGGTAAGTGACTTACGAGTCGTTTTTGCACGAACATGAATTAGAAACGTCTTGGATAGCGGGAGTGGAATTTTTATAGTTTTGGAAGGAAATATTTGGAGCAGAGAAGCATTTCATTGATAATCTGCTTCTGTTCCTGCTACCGCTATCCACCGACATTGCAACCTAAAAGCTACATGTTTTTTTAACGGTATGACTAGAACGCCGTACGTACGGCTAAGAAAAAGTGTCTTTAAAAAAAGGTCCAGGCAGCACGCCGTACATGACACGCAAAACCACCGGACGAGTCAACGGCCTATTTTTTTTTCGAAAATAAATAATTAAAAATAAAATAAACAAAAAGGCATCAGAATTTCTAGGTTATAAATGATCTTAAATCTTATAAGTACTTAGACACTTGATAGATACAAAACAAAGAACACTTTTGAAATAAGGGTATACAAAGAAAGTTGCTGATTTTCAGTCTCACCTGGAAAATGTTCGTGAATAAGATAAATAAATAAATAAAATGCCTTGGATTGTTGCCTTGCCGCCATGGAAACCGTCCAACGTAGACCTCGGCGCGCCGAGGAGCAGACCCATACGGCGGCGTCGCCTTGTCGTAGCGCCCAACGTATGTGAACAAGCTTCCATAGTGATCCATACACTGACTACAGTACCTTTCCACGGCGAATTAACCGTAGATTTCACGGCGAAAAAAACGTGTGTGAACAACCCTTAGGCTCAATTAAGACTGGAATAGCAGCGGCCGGCAGTTGCCATTCCGGTGTGAATTGAGCCTTAGTCTTACAGCACGGTGACTACGATAAATCCAAATTTTTCTTACACATAGACTTCAACTTAAAGGCATTTGAGATACCATTCTCATCATTTTACAACTTACCAACATTCTTGGAGAGTCTACGCTCATCGCAAACCGTCAACTAATGAAGAAAGTTCTCGAAACTTTCAGGGTATTTTACGAATGCTTCAAGGCTTTTATAGTATTTTATAGCACTAAGGGCTTAAGTCGACGACTTAAGTTGCCTGTTGAGTGCTGAGTAAATAAGATATAATATATTTATACAATATAATTGCAATAGATAGCTAGGTTATTCTAATAATCACCAAATAAAATAAAACAAGTTATTATGGTATTGTACAAAGCGTATTTTTGTTTTTTTGTTACACCACATCACAAACTAATCGCAAAATCCAAGTTACTATGAAGACGTCTACTTAATTTAAATCTTCTAAAGCCAAAGCTTATTACGAAAGGGTTTTACGGATATCAACCCTTTTGCAGGATGTTACGAGTAGAAGCGTACCATTCCAAAACAGAGTTATGAAGGAATATAAACGCGGTGGGGACAACTAAAGGATTACACCAGAGAATGGGCAGCTACATCAGATTTCAGATTTATTTATTGCATACATATACGTTATTACAGAGTTTTAGCTTAAAGTACATGTACCTGTAAGGGCGCAGCAATTGGTCTAAAGATTGTGTAGTTACACAATCTATTTCTTGCTAGGAACATAGAAGTCGGAAATATAGGCAATGTCAGGTACAAGAATCAAAACAATTGTAGTAATAACTGGGTAGGTAGGTATGTTTTTTTTTTACGCAGGTTAGTTATATAGTTTAGATTTATCTTTTAACAACTCGTCAACGGAGTAGTAACATTTAGAATCATCCACCTGAGGTACTAAACACAATTATCGTGCAATCACCAACCAGTCTACTAAGTGTGATCATGGCGAACCGGCACTTGCTAAGTAAACATTTAAAACGACTGCAATTTAAACTGGATTCTTGAACGTTTGTCGAGATTCCGTGTGTCGAGCTAACGTTTGTCGAGATTTCGTGTGTCGAGCTAACGTATGTCGAGATTCCGTGTGTCGAGCTAACGTTTGTCGAGATTCCGTGCGTCGAGCTAACGTTTGTCGAGATTCCGAGCCTCGATCTAACGTTTGTCGAGATTCCGTGCGTCGAGCTAACTTTGGTCGAGATTTCGTGCCTCGATCTAACGTTTGTCGATTTTGTCAAGATTCCGTAGTTCACCCGAATACAACCTTAGTATAAAATCCATTTTCCACATAGAAAGATCCAGGTTTACCAAATAGAGTGAAACGGCGAAAAAACTAGCAAGGTATAACAATAGACTGGTTTACTTCAGCCATAAATATAAATTAGTTGCATTATCGTTTTGTATCTTTCGCTTTGTACAGTCGGCTCCACTCTGTCCCATAATAACTATATAATATTATTAATTCACTGACACTGCGTGAACTGCAGGTTCTGCCCATCATCACGAATAAATAAATAAATAATGCTGGACAATCCACACAGCACCATCTAGCCCCAAAGTAAGTTACTCAAAGCTTGTGTTATGGGTACTAGATAACTGATATATTTAATACAATAAATACATAGATAGATATTTTATTTTTTTATTATACATAGAAAACACCCAGACCAACGGAACAAATTTCTGCAGATCGTGCTCAAATTTATTCCGAGGCGGGAATCGAACCCGCAACCTCTTGCGTCGCAGGCGGACTCTCGCCCGCTGCGCCACTGAGGTCTTCGAATAAGTCCGTGAACACTTCGACAGCCCATATTCCTCCAATGCTGGACGCAGGACTTCCCCTGATAAGTGTCTTATTGACTTTTATCTCATGGGGCCCATAATCTCTACGCTGGGTCACGCTGGGTTGGGGATTGCAGTCTGGTGGTAGAATTCTGCAGGAGGCGCTGCTGCCCGCCCCCGGTTGATATCCCTTAGTCGCCTCTAACGGCAACCGCGGGAAGAGTTGGGATGGTGCAAATTCTAAGCCAATGGAAAAGTGAATTCTTAAAATTAGTAGAAAGGGAATGGTGTTAGTAGGTACCGCCTTCCATTCAATAATTGTTCATTTTAGGCTTTGAAATATCTTCAACACAATTGGCTCGGCGAGTTTGAAGAAAAATGTTTAATCAAACATCAAACATCAAACAATCAAACATCTTTTCAGTTTGGATAAGTATTTAGGTAGGTACCTCATGGCTGTATTATAAGGTTAGTCCATGTTTTCTTCGTTATTTCCTGAAAATGCTTCGAAAATGTCCAACAAAGTTGTGATGGCTTTCACTAAAAGGAGAGATAAGGAAACAAGAAATAAACTTATTATAAAAAATTAAAAAAGCTCTGAAATAAGTATTATTATGACATTAGAGCAGACATACAGGGTGGTTTTTTGAGCAGGGCGGTGATGGCCAAGACCGAAACCACGAGTGTTAGAGAAAAGTCGTGAAAGGAGTCATGCCCTCGTTTTAAAAGAAAACATAACTGAACATTTAGTTTTTTGCAAAACCTTTTACTTTGACGGGAGTGGAGACGAAAGTTTTAAAAAAAGACACCCTATATTAATGAACCAATAGATTTTGTTGCTGATAAGGATCAATCTTTGGAAAGAAATGTATAACTACAAATTAAAGGAAATAGCAAATTTTCGAATAAAATTGAAGAAAAATTACTTCATCCAAACTTTTTGGTCGTGTGTGATACTCATTTGTCTTATTAGCGGGATACTATGGTGATACTACGTTACAAATAAAAAAAAAGATTTGATTTTACGTACTTACCTATTTGAAAGTAGAATTCCATTCATGTTTTTTCGAATAATGTTAATCGACCAGTACTGAGTTCCTAAAGAAAAATATTTCTGAGACTGGATTTATCAAATAGTGAATGACTGGATTTAATGGAAAATTATTTTTTAAATAGTAGAAGCATAATTCGCGCACTTAGCTGGTATCAAAATAAATATCCACAGATCTCTTTACCCTCGAAGAAAGTGCTTCAAACTATGGTGAGTAATTTAAAAGCGACTGCAAGTTACAAAAACCACGGTATCAAATGCAGGAAAGTCTTTAGAGTGACGTATAAACTTATGCATTGGAGTCAATGGATATTGAGAAACTTATTAGTTAGGTAAAATTGAGATAAGTATTAGAAGTAATATGAAAAATTTGCTTTTTCCTTTAATTTTTAGTAATACATTTCTTTGCAAAGATTGATCCTTATCAGCAACAAAATCCATTGGTTCATTAATAGATGGTGTCATTTTTTTTTAATATTTCTCGTTAATTTCCGTCAAAGTAATTCCTATTATTTGATTGTAATTTTCTTTGAGAAAAAAGTTCTTATTTATTTTTAGTAGGAGCTCGTGAAAATCCTTCAAAAATACAAATACTCAAAATTCGTAGGTTTATGATAAGCTGACTGTCCTCCTCATGACTATTACGGCTTTTACGACCCCTACTCGGCATAAGGGATGATATTGTGCCGTTTACAAAAGAACGTGTTATTATAACCATTGCCGATTCAGGACAGCTCGATTTAGTCTGAAGCTAAGATGTTAAACCGCCGTTTTAATGTGTGGCTTTCATAAATAAGAATATAACGAGCTTTTACTCCATGATTCATAATGAGGATAATTATTCATCTAGTAGTAGGTACTAATACTCATATCACAACAATCTGCATAAGTACAGGAGGTTGAATCATCAATTGAAAGTAGTACAGAAATGGCGATATACATTTTGGTGACTTGAAAAAACAAATGCCTTCCATTTACTTCTATTCTAACAGAATAGAGACACATGGAGAATTTATATCATGTCACACAGTAAGTATGACGTCACAATTCAAATAAGTAGACATAATTTTCGTGTGCAAATTAACAGTTTCACTAAAAAAATGCCTTAATATTATTATGGTGGAGCGGTCCTCAATCGGGGGTAGATTACGAGTTCCTTCAAGATAAAGGTCGTTTTTGTAGCAAAATGTTGTTATTTCAGGATTTACGTGATAAATAGGTCATACAAGACGTGACGAAAGATAATATAACCAAGGAGGAAATCCTGTACCACTTTCAGTTTCAGGCATGCACGGATCTTAAATAGTGCCCAAGTGACATTAAAATAATTCTTGACGCTTCCGACTGGTATTGATATCGATCAGTTGAGCTACCTGTAGATTGTTTGCAACAATCTGCAGCAAGTCAATTGTAAATACTAGTTGTAATTTATTTCTATTATTTGATTTTCATTTTTTTTGTGAATAAATTTATACTTATCTAAAAAAAAACATGAATTAGTCTGGTTACGATAGCGGGTGCGGCGAGAAACCATCTAATATATATAATCATAAATCTCTCATCCATCGTTCCTTGTCGCCACTACCCCGTCCTGTCAGAATTACGCCTGTCCTGTTTGGCCCACTCAGGGTGCGGTGACAAATATTGACCTATAGTTACTAATATTATGAAAAGGTAAAACTACCACTACTAAGATTGCGAGACGAGTTCAATAGGACTTCCTGATTGACCATATCAAAAGAATAAAATACAATTTTTAATCTCCGGAACTACTAGTCCGGTTCTGAAATTATGCAACTAAAAGATAAAGCTACGTTTTCCCTCGGTGCTCTGTTACTTTTATTGAAGCAGAAAGCTAGTCTAACTTATAGTTACGTCATTGGCCGACAGTGATCAAACTTATTGCTAACTTTGATTTACTATTTTTGTATCCGATATTGGATAAAAGGCTTTCTGTTGCTAGTTTATAACTTTATACCCTGAAGGCACCCTAGTATAGATAACACAGAATATATCTCTAACTTACTGTTTGGTCTTGATGAGGGTGTTCGCTTGGGACCAATGTACCTTCAACGTAATGTAGTGTTGGTAGTAATAACCTCTGATCTCGTCATTTGACCAATAGGAATTCCAATAGACTTTGTAAAAGTAGGTTAGGCAGGATTCTACGCTTAAACATGAGGAGTGTTCGATTTGCTTATAACGACAATTTTTTGAAATTAGTGGTCTTAGGTCAGCTCTTCGAAAGAAGAAAGAAAGAGAAATATTTATTTTGACCCATATAAATACATAGGTACCGACTTACAGTCTAGGTAGGTACTATATATAGCTAAAATTAAAACTATATTTACAAGAACAATAGAAAAAGACAGAAAAATAGTAGAGTAGAAAAGGGTCACCTCAGCATGTGTAGCATTCGGCTGAGCCTAATGCTACTTTTTTCAGGTAAAGCCTGGCCCAATGTTTCGCCATCTTTAGCTCGATAGATGGCGTATTATTGGCAATATGTCAAATTGAAGGAAACAAATCTGAAAGATCCTCATGAATTTCGCATGGACGGACAAAATTACTTCCTATCCTTCCTATCCTACACATATTATAAAGCCGAGAGTTTGTAAAATGTGAATTTTTGTTACCTAAGATCTCCAAAAGTACTGAACAGGTCATTATGAAATTTGGCGTACATTTAGAACATAGCTTAACTTAGATAATAGGCTACTTATTATAACTAAAATACGCGTGCGAAGCCGCGGTCATAAGCTAGTCTTTCCATAAATCAAAGATGGTTTCCAAAGACATTTTAACCACATCGTGCTAGAAGGTTTCTGATTCAAGGAGTTGATTAATGATTCTCTCAAAATATTTAACCATGAACATTCTTAATTTCAGTAGCCGTTCTATGGCATCTACATACGTAGCTAGTTTGACTTGAAAACCACCCATCTTTATCATCAGCCTATGTTAGTCCACTGCTGGACATAGGCCTCTCCTAATGAGCGCCATAGCGCCCTGTCTTCAGCTTGCCACATCCAGCCTGCAATGTTTCATCTTTCTTTTGAGTGGAGACCGCGACTCGGCAAACGCAGTGCCGGACGTCCTCCGGTCAGGTAGGATGACGACCGGCTGTCCTTTTTATATTTGTTCAGCAAATCTACTTAAAATTACTAACAAGAAAAACAACTAGCTAGTTTTTATTTTGATAAAAAACACTACATTTTGATTTTACTGAATTTACTGTTCAAATTCAAAAAAGCTTATTAGCTTGGCTGTTACCAAATAATTGGGCCATCAAAGATAGAAGCATTGTTCATGATCATTGTTATTTAGGTATTCCAATGCCAATCAACCGCCCACACGCTTAATCCAAGTATTACTCGGCACAAAGCTTGATTTCACGAGGCGAAAATTGGTTTCTGGATTGGCTCAATATTATAAGAATTTTTATTTGACTTTATTCTGTGTACCTTACATTTTCCATTTTCTTTTGTGTTCAGCTCATTTGACGTAAATTGATTCTATACCAACACGGATGGAGAAAATACGCGGTTATTGTGGCGGAATTTTCACAAGTGTTAGGGAAAATTTACTGGGTTGAATTGACTCACCGTTCCTCACGTTCTTTTATGGTGGCGCCTTCTAATCAGTTGAATCTTTTGATGGCTTTTCTAAACACTTGGGCTTTCATAAGCGCTTGTTATACCTATCAGTTTAACCTAATTTGCTGACCCTCACGTAGATTCTATTAACTACATAAAATGAAGATATTTTGCATCTACGGAATCTGATGACTTCGCGGGATTGCGACACGACAGCGCCGCCTTGCCCCGCCCGCGTCGCATCAGCACTAAGGTTCACACATCGACCCTTAGATTAATTAGATAGTAAAAATAACTGTAGAAAGTAATTAAATTTATATTTAAAAATATTTTTTTAGGAAACCCGGGCATCGTTCCTTTAGTTCGCTGTTTTGGCCTGTTTATCCGATTGCTGTATGTATAAACTATACAAGGATGTTGAACGAGGGACCGAAATACACGACAGTAATATCGGAATATCGCGGGCGTGTGATTTAAGAAAGGCAGCAGACGCGATATCAGATGCGTCCGCGCACTGCAGATTATTTTGAAGGACTCTAAGAGACCAATGTACCAGAAGGTCACGTGTGTGGCTTGACAAGCAATTTACCCGATAATCAAACAGGTAGGTAACATCATATCGAGATCTACCCTCAAAATTGTGTCTACTTTCTAATGACCAGATGTTACCGATCATAAGTGAATTAAATAGATATCGACCACTAATCATCGTCATGGCCGGGAACGAAATAAAATTTTACTATGAAAAGTATGTTAAATTATTTATTATATTCCGTCACGGATCAACAATTATTACAAAGTTAAAGTCGTAAAATACCAGAATTTTTGTACTTTCACTTGGATGCGAGAAGACCAATATGAAGGGAGCTGGCACTCTGTTTGATACCTATCGAATGGTTTCTTATGAATGGATATTATTATCTTGAGCGATAAGACCGCCAATTGTCACATTTTTTGTAAATTTTTGTTGTTTTTTTGTAAATTATTTTATAAGTGTGCAATAAAGAATTTCTATCTATCTATCTATTATAAAAAGTGGCTGTCAGAAACAAAAGAAGGCTGCGAAATCATAACAAAAAGACACTATTACCTCGCAATTAGCGGACCCAGGGTATTATGATGATGTAAGTTTTGCTCCAGCTCGAAAACTAACGCCCTAACAAGGTAAAGGTTTCTTGTTTGCTTCTTTACTTCACCTTTAAAAGATTGAAGTGAACAAAAAATCAAAGTGATCACTTTATTTCCTAGTTTTAGTTCTGTAATTTTAATTTTTGTGACGTGTCCAAGAGTAATATAAGGTCCAAAGGAAATAAAGCACTTTGATGTTTCTATTTAGTTTTTAAATGATCAAAGAAGAATATTACAAAACGCAGAGTGAGATTGCAAATATAAGCTTGAATAATATTCGATTAGTCCTAATGACCATTCATAATCGAGCTAATCTAGTTTCAATTTCGGCGACTATCCATTACAAATTAATTTAGCTCAATCTATTATAACAATACTTGTCTATTTTCATTAGCACACAATTTCACGAATGGCTAACACCGGTTAATTGCAATCCCAATTTCTTATAGATTAAGCTGATGGCCACGGGTCAGGCACGTGCCATTCGTCTTCTATTCTGACAGTGAAATGACAAGAAATAAATCTTTACAAATAAATAGACAGATAGATAGAGAAACATTTATTGACAAACACAACTCTGATACAGCACAGAACAGAAATATTAGGTAGGTACATAACTTATAAACAATAAATTAACCCTGCAATACAGTGTAACATAAATGAATTAATATAAGAAGAAGTAGTCTACCTACCCACCTACTCACATAAAGGGCTAAATGAACGGAACTAGATAAAGAAAGGCACAACAGGACAAGTACAAATTAATTGACACCTTAATAAAGCTAATAGCAAAGGTAGGTAGGTATTCGCTTTGTAAATACAAAAATTGTAAAGTTGTATGTTTTTAGGTAATAGTTAAAACATCTTTAAGGCGTTCACTGCCAAGCGGTGCGATCGGAAGGGGCGCGCTGCAGCTACTAATAATGCAATAACAATATGTGCGTCATCATGGGCACTAAAAAAAGTGCTATTCAAATAAGCTACATCATCATCACGTCATTTGGAAAAGGTGGTCTTGACTATGTTTTTTCCAAAGGACGTGATGATTACGTGAGTAAAGCTGCGGGCAGAAACTAGTAAAAAAATAAAGTGTGTTTTTTATGTAACTGTTATTGTCCACCATATATACACTGCTGAAGCTATACGCTATACCTACTTGAGACCTAATTTTACTGAATTTTTCGTAGGTATTTGCAAAACAACCACAACATCATACAATATTATAAATGCGAAAGTTTGGATAGATGGATGGATAGATGGCTGGATGGATGGATGTTTGTTACCTCTTCACGCCAAAACTAGTGAACGGATCGGGAAAGAATCAAACAAAGGCTACTTTAATCCCAGAAATCAGTTCCCATGGGATAGAAATCACCTTTAAACGTTTCCATAGAAACAACGCGTGCGAAGCCGCGGGCATAAACAAGTTGTGAATAAAACAGTAACGAAGAGCTTTCTTAAGGTCCATGGTTAAAACAAAAACAAAAATTAAACACTGTTTGATATTATATTATTATTTTTATTGACCAGTTACTATACATAATTATAACAAGTTACGAAAAAAGAAAGAAGGGTCGGAAACAGTGGACACTAGCAATTGAGATCATCCCTGTGGCTGTCATCTTGAAAATTAATTAGAGCAGATAAACAGATAAACAGATAAACATTTTATTTATAATTTGTCAAATTATACGTCACAATTGTGTAAACATGATAAAGTGATATACAAATAATAAATGTATATAAAGTTATTAACTTTAACCAGCAAATTATTCAGAATTTAAAAATTCGTCGTAGGTATAGAACGTCTTCTCTACGAGCCAGTTTTTTAGTTTAGTTTTAAAATTTTCGAGACTCGGTGCGTCCTTAACTTTGTCTGGGAGCTTGTTGTAGGTAGCCGGTCCCATTACGTGCGTCAACTTGTCCGATTTTGCCAGTTTTCTTGCTGCAGGCACTAACCAGCCACTGGCGGCATTGCGAGTGTTTTAGCAATGCATATCCGCTTGTTTTGAAAACGAATTTATGTTTCGACGGACATGCAATGCTACTTGATAGATAGCTATCGATGGGATGGGAAGGTCATTATATTTAGCTGGGTAAAGTATGGTCTAACAGATGTTCTCCGCGATACGCGTACTATCGCACGTACGGCCCTTTTTTGCATTCTGAAGACGCGTTCCCTTTCGGCAGCGCGTCCAAAGAGCTCGGCGCCGTACTGCAACAATGAGTGTACGGTCGCAAAGTAGCACATCCGGACCATATCAGCGGGCACCAGACGCGCCAGCCTGCCCAGCGCGTAGCACGCACTGCCGAGCCGCTTGCACAGCTTGTCCACGTGCGCCGCCCACGTCAGCCCGCGGTCCAACTCGAACCCGAGGAACGTCGTCGACAGCACTTCGTGTATTGAAGTACCACCTACACATACCGACATGTTCCTGGATGACCGGCCCGAGATTGAAAAATGAATGAAATGGGTTTTACTGATGTTTAGCACGAGGCCGTTGAATTGGAACCACAGTGCCAGCTCCTGTGCTGCTTCATTCAATTTTTCTTCGAGTCCGTCCACAGTCTCCGCTGTGATGATTGCTGCTACGTCATCTGCATACATAAATATGTCACTCTTGGTTGCAGAGACAGGAAGATCGTTGAGTAATAGCGAGAACAGCAAATTCGATACAGACGACCCCTGTGCTACGCCCATCACGGTAGTTAGTGGATCGGACTTAACATCTCCGCCATCGCCAACTACGACCTGCGATCTGTTCCGCAGCAGGTCGGTCAGGAGAGCATGTGCAGGTCCGTCTATGCCGTAGTGGCGCAGCTTGGCAGCGAGTACGCCATGGTCTGCGACATCAAAGGCTTTTGAGAGGTCACAGCACAAGACCGCGACTCGCTGCCGGTGCTCACAGGCATCTACTATAAGACGGACCACTTCTCGTGCGAGAGACGTAGTGGAGCGGCCCGCGCGGTACGCGTACTGGCGCTCTGACAATGCTTCGGTGTCTGCGAGGTACTTTGTAAGTCGAGTACTTACTCCATTCTCGAACACCTTGGCCAGCGCTGGAATAATGGACACCGGTCTGTAGCCGTCTATGCTCTCACGCTTACCTTTGCCCTTGAATAGTGGGGAGACCTTACTAGTTTTGAAAGCTAGTGGGTAGGTACCACCGTCCAAACAGGAGTTAAATAAAACTGCCAGGGTCGGCGCGAGTGGCGTCGCTGCGATGCGTAACGTTTCCATAGAAATCTTAAATAAGTCTTTGGTAGGCTTACTTATGATCCGCGTCATTATAATTTGATACACTTCCGCAGGTGTGAATCGCACAAACCGCAGCGAGCGGTCAGTTTTTGGGCGGGCGGCCTCGAGGGCGGCGCCGACGGCGCACAGGTCAGCGCGCGGGGCGCCGCACGCGGCCGCTGCACCCACAAATCTTGCGTTCATGGCGTCCGCAGCTGCCTTCCCTGAACAAAATTTAGTTCCAGAGCTAGGGTCTTTGATGACGTCCATAAAATTAATTGAGGGTGATGAGTGTTTTCCTCTCTCATCGTTGACCACCTTCCACACGGCTTTTTGAGTATTAGAATTTGCTGAAATTCTATTTGTGTAGTGATTTGATTTATACCAATTTATTAGGTTGTCATATTGAAGGCTAATCTTTGTAATTAAATCTTCTAAATAGCTGAATTGTGGATATTTTTCATACATACTAGTAATGTCAAAAAGAAGGGCATTTAAATTTTTAATTTCAATGGTAATCCATGAGTTAGATCGTATGTTTTTACGTTTGAGAGGAAAACAGATGTCAATCATATTAGCTAATATGTTTATTATGGACGAAGCCAGTTCCATCCTTCTTACGGAAAAATTGGGGAGAAGTTGTTTTTTATCAAACATAGTCATTGGATCTTTGTTTTTATTGATTGGGCGTGTTTCAGGTTGCATTGATCATCCGTCGTTGTGTGTTTTTCTCAATTACAGAATAATTGTTCCTACTAGTTAGTAATAATAGTTACTAGTTCAGTTATCTAGTACCTATAACACAAGTTCTGCTTAGCTTGGGGGCTAGATAATGTTGCGTGAATAGGGTCCAGCATTATTCATTTATTTATTAATATAATAAGAAAATAAAAGTATGAAATGACGTAGGTACTCGTATGATAATGAATGTGGGAAGGGACTCTATGTAAATATGTTTTCAGTAAAAAATGTGATAAAACTTGTTTACAAATTTATTCCAGCATTGTTGTTGTTGCACAGTCTTGGACTTTGCTCGAACCTTTAAAACTGGTTCAAGTGGTTTGTGGCTGATTCTTAAAGTGACTTAAGTGACAAAAACAAGTAACTGATGTTGCCAGTTTCTTGTGTATTTCATATTTTAAAGCTTTCTTAGGCACACGAGGTCAAGATAAAATTTGGTTTAATGTATGTTAATGAAATTATGGATGACCAAGTAAGAAAAACTATGAGGTGCCTTTTTTCTGAAAAAATCTATAACGAACAATCCACATCAAAAATCGCTGCACAGTAAGCACTCAAAGTGTTTTATGTGCACACAGGGGTAGGAACTAAATTTGGCGATGACCAGATTTTTTTGGCACTGACGCAGGTGTAATCAAAGTTGAAAATCCGTAAAGTCAACTGTACTTATAAGTTTCTTGTAAAATATACTTAGTAACAATTTCCTGGCTGCCATTAGCAGTTTGTAATTGGAAAGGGTTCATTTATCAAAGTCAAGTAAACTCTAGTAGATTGCATATCCTCCTTCTGGAACAATTTATTTCTTTGTTGAAGCTGTAAGAAAGCTGATTGTAAGGATAATAAGAAGCTGGTCGTGTTTACAAACTGTAAAAACTAGAGCTTAGTAAGTTAAGTCAAAGGGATTTTTTGGGTGATGTGATGACTTACATTTTCAAACACCGACGCAAAAAGAGACGGTTGTTATAAGTTTAACGTGTCTGTCTGTGTATCTGTTTGTGGTATCGTAGCTCCCAAACGGATGAACCGATTTTCGTTTAGTTTTTTTGTATCATAGATAATTTTATCCCGAGTGTTCTTAGCCATGTTTCATAAGAATCTGTCGGGGGTTTAATACATTTTCAATTTTGTTCTTAAATAGATAAAAGTGCTGATACTAGTTGTAATTGTTTTATTCTATTTAACTTATTCACACCACGAACTAGTATTTACAATTGAGCTTAGTGCAGAATGTTATTATTACTTTCATTATTATTTTATTATTCTTATTTTGTATGGACTAAATAAATGTATTCACCACTATGAGATTCACCAGTATGATATAGTCAAGTAGCTGTCAATGTCAAATAAACCTAAAGGGATTTTAGAAATGAAGGATGGAATAGTACATTGTACCTACAACCTAGGCGAGAAAGTGCCTAATTCCCATCGAGTGTGTCATTTTCACCGTAAAACACACGAGGTAGGAATCGCACTTTCTTCCGAGTGATACATAGTGCTATAAACTACAGCTTCGAGGAAAATCATCGTTTTAGAATCTTCAAAATCACTGGAGTAAATTCAAACTGTAAACTCAAATGTAGCAATAAATACGTGCACGTGCTTTTTTCACACGGTTATTTTTTTTTAATTATTGTCCCGAATACGGACGAAGCCGATGTCATATGGTGGATTCGGAGTAAAAACTTTTTGTAGTTAGACCTATTTTAAAAATAACCTTAGCTACCGGCTGATATTTCAGAGTATTAAAAAAGAATAAAACACGTAAAAGGATTTCCATCTCTGAGATTTCCATACACTTTTCTCTCCCGCTAAACGCGTGAGAAATGAAATTCCATAGAGTTTTCCATCCCGCATTTCAATATGCTTGCAATGACGTAGTTTCTACCTTATGTTTAGAAATGGAATAAGCAACTTTCTGGGTAGGTGTAGTATACAGATTTTTTTATCGTAGTAGGAAAATAATCGGACCAATCAAGTCGATTTGTAATGATGGTGTTAATTTCCCTTGATAATTAAGTTTAAGCAGAATTATTAGTTTTGCCAAAAATAATTACAAACAAGGATCTAAAGAGCGTAAATGCGTTACAACAATTCATTACAGAGGTGAGCGGGTTAACTACGGATCTTATTTCTCCGTAGTTAACCCTCTTACATCCGTTATGAATTCGTCAAATTGCGTTACAATAAAATTCAAAAACCCTAAAAACTTGTCAAGTCTCGCCCGTACAGAAATTTCAAGTTAAAATATATCGCGCCCTTCAAAAGTATTTGAAACCCTCAAAATGTTCAGTCTAGATTTCAACCCTGTTTTATGGATTTTAGTGCATATAACTTTAGTAGTACAGAATTTTAGGCGCGGAATAATGATTTTAAAGTTTAAGCCTGGCATCCTATATTTTTTTATTGAACTTTCATAACATAACTCACATACGTGAACCTTAGAAGGTGTCCCCCAACTCCACGCAACCATCAAGACGAGAACGAGTACCAGTAATACACTCTTTCATTTTTTTACAAAAAATATCACCATAGTTTGTTCCCGGATCTAACACACAAATCTTTCGCATCTTAGCTGAAAGTAAGTATTGGGTGGTGATATAAAAACGATGACACTCTAATCTGGAGCGACGACCCTCGAGCGATCTCGAGATGCTTGTAAAAATGTGGGTAAGGTAATAAACCAGCGAAGGGTGCGTCTTCTGTGGCAGTAGGAGAGGAGTTTAGGAGATACTTATCCACTTCGCCATCGATAAGAAGCAAGCAGATAGGCCTGCACACTGTAGTGTCTTGCAGGTCTACTTAATAATTAAATTAAAATTAAATTAAATTAAAATTTTCAGATAACATTGATCCAAAATTTGTTAGTAGCAGAAAGATCTCTTATGTAAAATGTTAGTATTCTTAGCCCACCTACCATTTAATTTAATTTAAATTCTATGAATTTAAATCATATAAAATTAAGTTAAAACAAATTACATCATATAAATAATGATGACGGCGAAAACTACTTAGGCCCATTTCAACGTTGTCAAAACTAAGATCAACAAAACTTAGTTCAGCTTGATGGAGAGATTCGTAATATCTATGGTGTTACATTATAGATCTTGAACTCGGTTTACCACTTGAACCGGTTCAACTTTATGTCCATGTCCCAAAAAGCAGAGTTGAACTTGCCAAAAAGAATGCAAATCATCAGGCAATACGCATTTATAGTAAATTACCCAATGAATTTAAAACTATGTCATCTAATATATTTAAAACTAGCTGCTGCCCGCGGCTTCGCTTGCGTAGTTCCCGTTCCCGTGGTAATTCCGGGATAAAACATAGCCTATGTCCGTCTCCTGGTTCTAAGCTGCCTCCCCACCAATTTTCAGCCAAATCGGTTCAGCCGTTCTTGAGTTATAAATAGTGTAACTAACACGACTTTCTTTTACATATATAGATTGAACTGAAAATGTGGTTCATGGATAAATGTTTTAATGACATGAAGGAATATTTTAATTACAGGACATTTTAATAGGTAACATAGGTTACAAATTTTTGACATAAATTGTTTTGACTTGATTTTAGCTGTCTGTTTTTTTACTATTATTAAATCTCTAATATTATTTTATTAACCCTAACATTATCTGTAATAATTTTGCACGCCTTGACGTTTACTACGTATTATTAAGTCCGTACGACGTATTATTAAGACCTATTAGAATTAGAAATTAGAAGAATTATTAAGACATTCCTACGAATAAATGATCTATTATTATTAAAAATATAATAAACTGAGCTCTTATAGAGCGCTAAACTGAGTTTATGTTATACTGAACTTGTTCAAATGCAAAGACAAAAGTAGTTGGAGACTTTTGAATAATAACGATGTTACGACGTTGTTTTTGTAAGACCTTTATTATGGTTATTTACTTGGAAGAGTTAAGAAAATATTAGGATGAATTCGTAAGCAGCTAATTTCATATGCACATGCCACATAAAACTGTGTGAAATGTTTTTCCACCAACATCCAACTGACTGATACTATCACTACTTGTTCCTACTTGTCCTTGTTCACTCTACCTGCCTGCTCAATCAGTTTTTAGTCGTAGGCAGTGGCGGATTTACACATTTTCAAGGTAAAGGCTGCAAAGTTTTTGCCGCCCTTGTCACAGACACACACATTATATATATAACCACACCACAGACATTATATATATAAATAAATAAACATTATACTAGCCTCTACTGTCATGTCCTAGCTACATTAATTTACAATCCAACAATTTCGTTGGAAATGCACGAAAAATAGTTTTGAGGCATAATTCAGAGCTAATCAAAACTCAATCATGTAGGATTAATAAGGCAGGGTAATTTGTGCTACTATAACATTTTTTGTACTTATAATATGCAAAAAAATCCCCAATTTTGCTGCCCCAAAAATCTGCCGCCCTAGGCTCAAGCCTACTCAGCCTGGTGGTAAATCCGCCACTGGTCGTAGGGAAGCAATATAAGCCAGACATTTCCCTGGCTACTACAGCTATCATACAGCTTATTTTCTCTCTAGGTTGAATGAGGCCTAAGTTATAAATGGGCCCAGTTCTGAAACGTTGAGGCGTTCCTAAAAGCACTTAAAGTTTATTTCAATAGCTGCGTATACTATACAGCTCTGCTTTCTGCTTGAGTACAGTATACAATATAAACTCTGGGTGGATTTTATCTATGGTTGATCATATTACAAGGAATTGCCAACCAGATATATCATATGTTTTGATTCCAAAATTGAATAGGTAGGTAACTAAACTAGAGTTTTTCTTTTTAAGGTGCGTAACCACCTTACACCCAGGGTAATTTCTAAGAAATCAAATAATATCGCAAATGGGAAATCGAAGGTTGCGTAACCACCTTACACCCAGGGTAATTTCTAAAAAATCAAATAATATCGCAAATGGGGAATCGAAGGTTGCGGGTTCAAGTCCCGTCGAAGTAGAAATTAAACTGGAGTCAACACCAAAAATCGCTAGGACTAGTACTGGAATTTTTCAAAAACCAAACGCTGCGTAGCACTTAAAATGCTTTGAGACCTTGCTCAGAGATTTTTGACAAACGTTAGTTCTGATACTAAATTTCCGAATGTACAGTTAGATTACCAAGACATTTATCTGATTGATCCGAAACCATTATCTTTGACTTGTAATTTGCTTTAATCGAAGTTTTAACAGTCGAAGTTGCGAAACGGGAGTTAATAGCTGACAGATTCTTGTTGAAATTAATAGGTAGCTATTAAGAACCTTACCAACCTTATTTTGCTTTTTCTTTCTGGAACACGGATTTTATTTGTTATTAAAATTTCGCTATCACCGATGCTTACGCACGTGTAAATAATATTAATAGCATAAGTAACACGTATCGACATACAAGTGACACACACCCAAATAATATGAGACAGATTGTCAGAGAAGAAATCATATAAATGCCTACCATTTTTCCTATTTATCTGCGAACCTTTAAAAATAACTCCAAACAATATCTCGAAACATTTGTGAAACAGTTTAACTCGAAGTGTATTTTGTTTCGATTAAAACAAAGTTCTCACTAAGTGGATTAACTCAGTTTGGTGAAATGTAAATATTTAATTTTTGAACTTATTTGATTAAATTTATGAAATTTCCTTGAGGTTTGCGTGACCGCATTATGATCTCACTTTCACCAAAGAAAGGTTAAAGGTGAGAGGTAAGTGGTGTCTAATAAAAGAGTTATGTTTACTTATTATAATAATTATTATATCTCAATCGGTTCAAAATTTAAAATAAGTAATAATTTATTAACAATTGCATTGCCCAAGACGCACACATTTCCTGCAGTCTGGCCAGTGAATGCGTTTAAAAACCGGTTCCCAAGATTACGCCCGATTTACCAATGCATAGAATAAAAAATCATTGATATAAATAGTTACTTACCTATATCGTTGAATGAATAGTCGGCATAGAAAGTGGTCGAGCATTCATTTATTTTATTAGTGCCTATGCCCTGAATGACATTTCGCTGCATCTATACTAATATTATAAAGAGGAAAGATTTGTTTGTTTGTTTGTTTGTATTGAATAGACTCCGAAACTACTAGACCGATTTGAAAAATTATTTTACCATTAGAAGCCCACATTATTCCTGATGAACATAGGCATAGGGAAAAGGCTTCATTCCTACAGGAAAACGGGTAATAGGACAACGGGTAGTAAGAATGCAGCTAGTTAGTGATATAATTATTATGCTAAAGCATCAAGGTTTCTTAGCATCTTTATTTTGCCAAGCCAACCACTTATCTCATTAATTGCTGAACGAACTCATCGTTTTGTAAATCGATTTACGTAAGTGACTTTGGTTTCTGACTGTAGTGTAAAAAGTATGTACGTGGAAAAAAACTACGTGTAAAGCCCCTAACAAATGATGTAAAAAACATTTCATCACCTAAAAGTATTACCTACTAATCCGTCTTTTTTCCATAATCTCTAACAATAAATAGATCTAGAATTCTTTTCGTTATTGGCACTTCTCGCATTTTAGTGATATCGACATAAACCGCAGACATAATTTTCTCCGCATTCACAGTAACGGCTTAGTTAGGCTCATCCGAACAATTGGAAGAACGTTATTGCGTATCGGAATCCAGGCCAGGGTCTGTTTAGGGAGGGGCAACAGGTTATGAAATAAAACGTCAAGTGCGAGTCGGACTCGCGCCTTAAGGGTGCGGGTAAGACCAAAATATCATGATTCTAGGTCAACGGGAAGTAGGTAGCCTGTAGGTTTTGGTCCATGGCGAGCATTAAAAGTTTTTTTTTTTTGTGAATGAGTTGAGAATGGTTTTCGGATTTTTCCCTTTACTTGTGCTGTAAGACCATGCTGCTCATCAAATTTCATGATTCTAGGTCTACGGGAAGTACCGTATAGCTTTTGTGTGCATGTGATTCCCTCGAAAATTTCAAAATATTCATACAGAAACGGCTGGAACTTATGAGTGTGTTTACTTATAAGTTTTATTTATATTGCAGCTTCAAGAGGTTATAGACTTGAGTATTTGACGTTAATTTCAACAACGATACGTCCACGTGTTCCTGAGAAAAGGGGGTTGACAGACGGACCGACAGACAGACAGACGGATAACAAATTTATCCTATAAGGGTTCCTTTTTTCCTTTTGAGGTTCGGAACCCTAAAAACAGAGACACTTTCGAATGCTGTGAGCTAATCAAAGAAGAAGAAGGAATGAAGTTATTGTTCGAAATAACAAAGGTAAGATAATGATCACATTATCTTAATATGCTTATATCGCTAAAGGGCAACCCCTTTAGCGATATAAGCATATTAAGATAATGTGGTTAGCCTCGTAATTAGTTGGGTAAAGTTTTAATTTAAGTATTGGGTTTTAGTTGTCATTTGTTTGGTTAGTAGATACTCAAGTTAATCAAGCTCTTTTTTATGCTGAAACCATATCTTTTATAACCAAACGAACCGAAAGACAAGAGGAATTAACTTTTAGATTTCTTTGTGTAAAATCATAATGATACATCTTAGGGGTATCTGCGTTCGACCAACTGATTAATTAATCGAACAGACACAAATAATGTAACGTAATCGTTACATACTTACGTTTTTATTTAATTAATAATTTAAAATCCAATACAATTCCGATTCCAATTATATATTACTCGATTAATAGTATTAGTCGATTATAGACGACGGCCCATAGATAAGTTCGTCAACACGCCGCTAACTTCATGCCGTATGCGCTGCGATTGTCTATGGCCTTGAAATTGGACGTGTCACACTTTTACTGCGCAGGAGACGCACTGAGACGCCATTTTACTCGCTAATTGAATCAATCGTTATTTCATCATATTTTTACTTGTATTTAAACTACAACAAAGTGAAAGTTATAAACCCCTGCTGGGTAAGTTTTGCACTGATTTGTAATGTAGGCTGTAAACATTCATTCCAATGCTCAAAGAATGACATGGGCTTTCTTTCACCTCGCCATGTCATCTCTTCATACTGTTCACGGGCTAAGGCTTTTCATTGTATCTACAGTTATTCTTATTTTATTTCACTCACATTTCTCTCTGTAATATTTTTAGCAAATTCTCTTTTCATATTGTAAATTCATCTCCCGTTCTGATTGTGACTTCCACGGCATCATGAACACTTAGTGCTTCTGCTTTTTGTGCTGCCGTGGGAGCCCTTCACCCTACTAGGCCTGGCTGTAATGCCTAGCTTTATGCGCATTCCAGGGTTCAAAGTCCACCCTAGGGCAGTCTTCGTCTCCAGCCGGACTTCTCACGAGCTGCCCCCCCTTTTGGACCTGGAACTCCACACTCGCACACACCTTTCGCCGTCGGGTCGCTGCTACACCCGCGACGCACTAAAAGGAGAGTACTGTGGAAGAGGAAAAGCAAGGAGAAGACCCTCAAATCTTAACCTAGTAGAATCAGCCTTCTGTAGGACAAAGAACCCACTTTCTAGCCCCTCTGGCCGAGTTAGTTCTTTAAATTATTTAAATGATATTATAGCCCTTCAGGCTCTCTATTTTATTCATAATAATTAAATTTGTACTTAAACACACGTGTTTTTAATTTTTGTACAGTACGCAGCTAGGTTCTGTACCCCCCCGGGTTTCTTAAAAAACCGGAAATTTTAAAAACCGGATTTTCTTTAAAAACCGGGACAATAATTCTAACGAAATTTTTTTTGTTTGTGTTCTCTTTTACCCCTTCTTACCCTCTACCACGCAATAAATTTGAATTGATATGCCGTATAACTCTCACATACGGATTCGTAAGTTAGACGTTTTTTCGAGTGCTAAAGGTTAACATGAAATCTTAAGAAATCTAAATATCTATCTATGTATATAATGTATTAAATAATATTTAATACATTATATACATAGATAGATATTTAATATCAGTTATCTAGTGCCCATAACACAAGCTTTGAAAAGCTTACTTTGGGGCTAGAGGGTGCTGTGTGGATTGTCCAGCATTATTTATTTATTTAAAGACCTGAAGGGAACACTGAGTACAGCCCTGTTTGGGTATATTTACGAGAATTTATCAGGATATTGAATTCCATATAATAAGGACGTATCGCGACTGCGCCAGAGAATTCATCTAACGATCCTTTGTGGCTCTATACGCCTATTTGGGAATTATTTTATTGGGCGATAGTTTAGTTTTAGGTAGAATGAGCGGAGATTATTTCTTTATTTTGATATTATGCATTAGGCTCACAAAAATAAGTCTTTTGATGTACAGTTAAAACAAAAGCGTTAGACGCCGTCAATCTTTCAAAAGGTTTTTAGACGAAACGTGTGATATTTTATTATGTCACCAAATACACTCACAATAACCAATATAAATAAACACAAAATATAAATAATGCTGGACAATTCACACAGCATTATCTAGCCCCAAGCTAAGCATTGTTTGTTTTATGGGTACTAGATAACTGATATAATTAATAAAATACACTACATAGATAGATATTTTTTATAATACATAGAAAACATCAAGAATTTCAGAACGTCCTGAACAAATGTCTGCAGATCGTACAAACATTTGTCCCGAGGCGGGAATCGAACCCGGAACCTACTGCGTCGCAGGCAGACCTCCGCCCGCTGCGCCACAGAGGTCGTCAATGTACTTTACAAAGTTATGCTTAAACTTTATCGGATATTTGCTAGAGCCGCTTGTTACCAGTATTATGTATGAGCCACTGTTTCTGATGCACTTCGGGCTGCGTTTACACGAGTAAGTACTCGGGTGTGTGATCTGTTTCAGTCGCTTACCCTAGTTACTCACTACCAAGCACAAATCCTCAATGCAAGATATTCTCAACAAACTAAATTCCACACCCTTGACATACTCTGTTTTTAACCCCCGAAGAAAAAAGAGAGGGGTGTTATAAATTTAACGTGTCTGTATGTGTATCTGTCTGTAGTATCGTAGCTCCCAAATGGATGAATCGATTTTCGTTTAGTTTTGTTTATGTCATAGATAATTTTATCTCAAGTGTTTTTAGCTGTGTGTCATGAAAATCTGTCGAAGGGTTTTTGAAATTTTTAATTTTGTTCTTGTCTCTTATTTCGTGAATGCATTTTTACGTTCGTAATTCTATATGCCGCGTTCGTGTCGGCCGTTTCGAGCTGCCCTTAGACCATCTAAACAAGTATTTACAATCAAAGTTACTAGCCCACTGCAAACATTCCTCGTCCACTCCTCGCACCATATCTCACTAGATACAAGAGTCTCTAAGCCTGGACTCAATACAACGAGTGGACGGTTTACGAGATTGTCGTGAAATTCTTACGTTAGCTGGCCATATACGATCAGTTCTATCCACATCTCTCCTCGCCATCCATTCATAGACCATAGATAGATTCAGATTATTTTTTGATAACGCTTGTTACATGTCATGAAGACAAATAATAAAAAATAGTTCACAAGTCCAGCATAGTAAATCAATTCAATGAATTAAATTATAATAAATAGAAATTAGAAATTATTAATGGTTATTATGTTTTTATAAACATAATAACCATTACCTTATGGTATACATTATTATCATAGCTAGATGACGCTGCGCTGTGTGAAAGGCCCTAATTCCGCTAAATTAATCGCATCACCATAACAATAATAACGTCTCAGAATGAAATTTGGCAATTTACCTTTCATGAAAGAAACTACAGATGGGTTACCATAGTATTTTTTTTTATGGAATAAACTTTATTCACAAAGAAAATTACGATCAAACAATAGAAATAAATTAGAAACAGTATTTACAATTGAAACAATTGATCTAACTGCAGACTGTTGCAAACAATCTATAGGTATGTAGCTCAACTGTAAAATTTGTCTGTGTCGAATTATTTATAGCGTGAGAGACTGAGAGACCAAGTGCTGGATCTATAACTAGCAAAAGTTGGCCTAAGCCAACTTCGGCTTTTGGCCAGCCTCCTTTTTCTTTGTGCTTCTCTTAAACTCCATTGCAAATGAAATTTATTTTTTTAACATCACGATTGCGGTTCGATTCAAGTCTTTATCTTTTCGTAAAACGAAGTAGATTACTATCTATCTTAAATTATATCTAGGTATCAGCAACCCGAGTGGGTTGCAGGCACGTTGACGTGGATTAGACTGCTCGTGTATGTGATACACTTAAGTCTAGTTCTCTTGGATAGTGAAACGTTCAAGGGAATTTCATTTAAGTTTAAATCGCATTCGTTTTAGTAGGATAGTTTTATGAGATCGGTCGGCCAATCGAATGAGTACCTATTTAGATATAAACTTTATATCCAAGTGTGATGGATTTGATTTTAGTTGATAGTGTATGAAACAGTTCAACTATTATGCTTAGAATTAGTATTGGAAAATATTGAGGTGGTTAGAAATACTGACAAGAACTGACCGTGGGAGAGTGGAATGAGGGGTTTTCGATTTGCATTTTTATGAAGAAAAAAAATTGTACTAAATGTCTCTATAGGTGGCAGGGCCGTCGATTGGCAATTTGAGTATTTCAATGTCAAATGAAAGGAAAACAAAAACAACAAAAAATGATGCTAAATTGGGAACACAAACTAGAAATTTGAAAAAGTTGGTTATCCTTTCATTTGAAATTGATATACTCTAATTGTCAATTGAGACACTGCCATCTATCGAGGAATATAGAACTAACTTTTTTTTTCATGGAAATCGAAAACCCCTCATTACGATACTTAAATAATTAAATAAATAAATAAAATATGATGTACCGGGTAAAACAACAACAATAGAGACTGGAGCAAAACATCCTTTTACAGAGGTCAGATCGTCTGACACAGAAGGTGAACCGTCACGGACTAAGGATACTTCCACTGCTACCAGCCAGGTAATGTCTTGCTCCAGTATTTTTCCATTTCTATTCACCCTGGAGTTTCTATTCACCCCGTTTTACGGTACTCTATTTTTAGAATAATTCGTTGAATATAAGACAGATTTAGATATAGTAGCAGCAAAGTTACTCGGCAGAGTTAAACTTTACTGCCTCAATCCAACGTAATTATCTTTATGGCTTCTGAGAACGCTTCTGTTCTATTTGTTGGTACAATCGACGACAACATTACATAAACAGTTTAAGTAATCTTCCCGACTAAATCTTCGGAAATAGTCACAACTAATATCGAAAACCTCGTATAGGTAGTATATTACATGATGTAGAGCTATAAACCACATAAACGCTATTGAAGGTTGTTACTTTTTTTTTTAAATATTTTAAAACTTGTGAATCAGCCAATTTGAGAAACTTAATAACATCAAAATATGTGCCTATTCAAAGTGGTAATACAATTCAGTTTCAGAGGTTGTTTCTACGATTTTTTTATGGCATTACCTATTTTAACATTTTATACCTACATCGGTCATACATTAGAGTTTTCTTTGAACTCTGTAACATAAACACGAGATGATATAAATAAAGATTTCCTCATGATTTCCGATATTGTTTTCATCATGACGTGTATCAAAACAAGTATCTGGTACAAATTGATTTTCAAACAATAAAACGTGTTTGTTAGTTAAATATTTTTCTTTCTTGTAGCAAACATTTTTAGCGTGTAAACTGTATAGCACTATTTCGTTTCTATTTTTTATGTTTCTTATTAAAAAAATAAGTGCTTTAGATTCAGTTTTGACGGAATAACAATATTTTAGGTACCTAAATGTAGCGAAATTGATTCTTGCGTTAAAAACCTCTGTGTATGCTTAAGCATGGTTTCTGATTAATCTAGTACTAGGTCGGTGTTCCAAGTTTCGGTATTCCGAGGTAGGTACAGACAGCGTCAGAATTAAGTAACCCCCCTGCATAACACAACGCAGGCTAGAGTCCGCTTTTTTTGTCTATTCGTTCTGTTTTTAAGGTTTTATGTAACCTAAGTAAAAATATAATTTATTTTCGACTTTTAAAACTCCTACGATTAACAGGTTTTGATTTAAACCTGCATAATGTTATGCAGGGGGGGTTACTTAATTCTGACGCTGTCTGTACATCCAATAATTTAGATATTGATCCTCTACCTTAAAACTGTATTTATAGGTCTACATTGACTTTCATTGTTTAGTTATAGGCCCTATGTTTGGTTCCATGTAGGGACCTATTGATACCTCAACCTCAACCTCAACAGCCTGTATTGGTCCACTGCTGGACGCAGCCTCCCCCTGATAACCTTATTGGCTTTATCACATGGAGGGTAATGCCCACAATTCCCAAGCTGGGCATGCGGGTTGGGGATCGCAGTTCGGTGGTGGAATTATTCTGTAGGGGGCGCTGCTGCCCGCTTCCGGTGGATATCCCTTAGTCGCCTCTTACGTCACCCGCGGGAAGAGTTAGGGTGGTGGAAATTCATAGCTCACACTTCACTCATAGCTTGGACATAATGAAATTCTATGGATACACCAAAATAATTCAATATGCGAACAAACACACAACACGCGACAAATACTTCAGAAATAAAGTTCTGCCAAGGAATTAAAATAATAGTTGTGAAATTCATTAGCAAAGTCCCTCGGAAAACCGGATGCCATGCTAAGATCCTTCCTCGTTCCGGGTAAAGCCCGGATAAATTGCACAAGGGTTCTTTAGAATTTATTGAAAAAAATATATGAGATTTAAGCCCACATGTCTTTAAATAGCAGTATTATAAGAATACTTCTTGAGATACCTAATTCAATAATAATAATATTAATAATAATGGTGGACAATTTACACATCATTATCTAGCCCCAAGCTAATGATATAATATACTGTCAGTAAATCAAACAGTTTGTCTATGATGACCGGCAATCGCCAAAATTAAGAAATGTAGATTATCACACTATTAATTATTAATTAATATTATAAATGCGAATGTTTGGATGGATGGATGGATAGATGGATGGATGTTTGTTACGTCTTCACACCAAAACTACTGAACAGATTGAGCTGAAATTTTGCTTCGGTGTAGCTCAAAGCCTGGAATCAAACATAAATTACTTTGTATCCCATAAAACAGTTCCCATGGGATAGAAATAACCTTTGAACGTTTCCACAGAATCAACACGTGCAAGCCGCGGGCAAAACTAGTTTTAAATAAATATTAGTGAAATGCTTAGGTACCTACGCCTAAAATCGAGTGTTTGACTCAAATCCTCAATACTTATTGATTACGTAATGTAGCAACAGAAGACCTATTGCTCGACGTAAGCCAGATTTGGGCTTACCATCAATATAATACCCCATAATTCTCGTATTGCTGCAATATCAATTGTGTTGCTGTTATATAAACCGTATTCTCATTGTTGTCTATGCCTTCAAGGCACAAATAACGTAACGTCTGAATGTTTTATATATTTTTTAGACGGTGCTGTGTGGATTATTTGTGGACTCCGTTGGATGCTGAACTTTGTTACATTGCGCACTGAGAACATTTGTAATAATGTTCCCAAATATTTTTCTACTTCTACGTCCTTTGACCTTGTGGCGCAATTGGTTAGCGCATTCCGTACTGACCCTAGGGGTTGCGGGTTCAAGTTCCGTCGAAATAGAAAAATATTTGGGATATTATTAAATTTGTTAGAAATTACCCGGAGTAGGTATGAGCAGGCACTATAATAACAAAAACTTTTGTTACACTCAGTTACGAATAAGGGTGCTATTTTTTGACCCACATTATTTTTTAAAGTGTCTTACTATATTTCCAAGAAAGATTTAACAATATTGATCAAATAAACTACTTTTATTTTAACCATTTTAAATTTAATTTGTGTGAAAATACAAAAAAAAATCAATGTAAGTAATTTTTTTTACTTATATCTGTGGGAATGGAACGTTACTAGACATTTGAGAGGAAAGAAACGTCTGAATGAAAGGTGGGTGATCGATGAATGAACGAATGGGACTTGTGATTGGAACGGAGAAATGGTGGAGCACAAAAGTCTGTAACAAAACTGTAAAATTCCTAATATACTGGAAAAGCTGACGAAAATCTCTTTTATTTCAATCCCGGATCCTACATTTTGGGGGCTCGTCCGGGATTGTAGAAAAGAGGACGTAAGAAGGCGGACGACAGACGACGGAACAAGTCGACGCTGCGGCGGCGGCGTGGCACGTGGCCGCGAAAAAGTTTACGAAGACCCAACAAAATCCACTATTCACACGAAGAGGACTACTACGACGACGCTTCACAAGTCAACTAACGACGAAAGACGCATACAACAACGTAAGACGTGAAAAACGACGAAAGACGCAAATACGACGAAAGACGAAAATACGACGAAAGACGAAAATACGACGCAATAAACATGCCGAAGGACGATCGAAGGTTGAGCAGACAAAGTGACTTTGACCCAGAACCAGCTCAAAGCGGTGGCATGCTGATGATGACGGCGGATTTGGTACCAAAGTTCAGCGGGCAAGACAGAACCTACAGCGTGACAAGATGGACTCAAGATGTGGATGACCATGCGGCGATATTTGGTTGGTCTCCACTGCAGCAACTGCTGGTGGCGAGGAGTGCGCTTACAGGGACGGCGGCGCTCTGGTTGCGTGCTGAACGTCCGCACAAGTCGTGGGAGGATCTAAAAGGAGGTCTGAGCAGAGAGTTTGCTGATGCGGTAGATACCAAAACCATCCATGAAATGATGACCGCAAGAAAGAAGAAAGATAATGAAAGTTGTCTGGACTACCTTCTCACTATGAAGGAGCTTGGACGAAGAGGGAAGATGGCTGATTATGTTGCCATTCGTTACATTGTAGACGGAATAATGGATACTGAGACAAACAAAATGATGTTATACGGTATAACGAGCTACAGTGAACTTAAAGAAAAATTTAAGATATATGAAACTATAAAGGAGAAGATGAAATATAACTCTAAAAATAAACTTCGACAAGGAGAAGGTGCAGCAAAGCAAGAAGAATCCCGGAGGAAATGTTTCAGCTGTGGCGGGTTGAAACACCTCTCAGCAGAATGCCCTATGAAACAATTAGGCCTAAAGTGCTTTAGATGCAACCAATTTGGTCATATTGCATCCAAATGCAATGGGAAACGAGATAGTGGTAATACAAAAAACCCTTCGCATAAGCCAGAAGAAGCTGACCAACCAGTTGAATCATCGTTCAGTAAGGTGAAAGCTACATATTACTGCGAATGCGAAACGGAACGTAATCTGACGGAAGAATGCTGCGACGCTCCCATTGGCTGTTCCTGTGAACGAGATCAAGATGGCGGCGATGACCGAACTCATGACCGAACCTCGGACGAAGATCGAACTGTCATGGCGTCATCCATACTGAATGTAAACAAAGGGAAGTTTATGTGTAAAAAACCAAATAAATTAATCCGAATGTGCGGAAAAGAAGTGTCGGCGCTTATAGACTCAGGTAGTGACTTGAATTTGGTGTCGAGTGAGTGGTACCGTGACGCTGGCTCTCCGAAGTGTGATGAGACTGAGAAAATCGCAATGACGGGACTTGGGGCGGCGAGAATACAAGCGGCGGGTCTTTTACGGTGTGATATTATAGCTGACGGTCGTAATTATAAAGATGTAGGCTTTTATATTGTACCTGGCACGGTTATGCCGTTTTCCGTCATTCTAGGGCAGCAGTTTTTACAGCAGATAGTCATGGTCATGGAAAAAAGTAATGTTTATTTGTTGCCTAGCAATGAAGAGTGGTTTAGGAATCTAACCTGTTTTGTATCTGAATTAGATATAATAGGGAGTGAAGTAAGTCAAGGAGTACAGTGTCGTGTGCGAAGCATGATTGCATCCTACAAACCGATGAAGTCAAAGGGGGCTCCCATCGAACTTCAGATACACCTGAAAGACGAGATACCCGTTTTTCAGCGTCCAAGACGCTTAGCTTTGATGGAACAACAGGAGGGAGACAAACAAATGCGTGAGTGGCTGGACAATGACATTATACAAGTGAGTACTTCGGAATATGCTAGTCCTTTAGTGCTGGTTAGGAAAAAAGATGGCAGTTTGCGTGTGTGCGTGGATTACCGGAAATTAAATGAGAAAATGGTAAAGGATCCATATCCCTTGCCCCTAATTAAGGACCACATTGATAAATGTCAAGATGCAAAGATCTTCAGTACACTAGATCTCAAGAACGGCTGTTTTCACCGAGTGCATCAACAATCTATTCCTTACACTTCTTTTGTGACCATGTCAGCACAGTATGAATTTAAGCGAGCTCCTTTTGGGATTGCCATATGCCCAAAAGTATTCACACGATTTATTACAGTCATATTTCGTGACTTAATTGCCCAGGGAATTGTCATCATATTCATAGACAATATTCTGATTCCAGCTCGAGACGAACAAGAAGCAGTAAACCGGTTGGAAAAGGTCCTGGACACAGCATCAGACTATGGGCTTGATATAAACTGGCAGAAAAGTCAGTTAATGGTACGGAGAGTGGAATATCTTGGGCATGTCATTGCAAATGGTGAAATAAACCCATCACCTGGAAAGACAGAAGCAGTGTTACGTTACCCAGAGCCGAAGGATGTTAAGCAACTGCACAGTTTTATTGGTTTATGCTCATACTTCAGGAAGTTTATACAAAACTTTGCACTGGTGGCGAAACCACTGACTGATCTGTTGAAGAAAAATGAAAAATTCTGTTTCAATGATGAACAAAGAGATAGCTTCAGCACTCTGAAGACTGCCAGTAGAAAAGAAGGTAAGCAAGAAGGATTTTTGAACAGTATTGAAAAAGAGGATGTTCCATTGCACACCATTCATTTGGATCACCTGGGTCCCATGACCGAGACTAAGAAACAGGACAATTACATACTGACCATGGTGGATGCCTTTACGAAATTTACTTGGATTTTCCCAACCAGAAGTACCACAGCAAAGGAGACTATAGACAAATTAAAAATTCATCAAATCAAATCAAATCAAATCAAAAACTCTTTATTTCCATAAATACAATAAATGTACACTTAGAAAAGGTCAAATCATAAAACTAAACACTGACACGGAAATAAAGTGATATTTTTGATTTCTGTCGCTTCGGTATGTAGACTAAAGTAAAGAAGCGACGAAGAAACCTTTAGCCTGTTAGTTGTTATTTTTCGAGTTGGAGCAAAACTCGTCCCAAGCTTTTTTATCCTCTAGATAATCTGATATTTTGTAGTAAGCCTTTTTACAAAGGATATGTTTGACAATTTGTTTGAATTTATTTATTGATAATTTTTGCAACTCACTTGGAGTTTTGTTGTAGAAGCGTATACATTGCCCTTTAAAAGATACATTTATCTTGTGTAGCCTAGTTGTGGGCACAGCGAGTTTATCCTTATTTCTAGTATTTATATTATGTATGTCGCTATTTTTAGGGAATAGATTGATATTTCTATGAGTGTACAACAAGTTTTCATAAATATATTGACATGGTACTGTCATTATGTTTATTTCTTTGAATTTATCACGCAGGGATTCTCTGGGACCCATATTATAGATTGCACGAACAGCTCTCTTCTGCAGCACAAATACGGTGTTAATATCTGCAGCGTTCCCCCACAGCAGTATGCCATAAGACATAACACTATGGAAGTAGCTGAAATAGACTAGTCTAGAAGTATCAACGTCTGTAAGATGACGGATTTTTTTGACTGCATACGCTGCAGAACTAAGTCTCTTCGATAGCTTATCTATGTGTGGGCCCCATTGAAGTTTACTATCTAAGGTTATTCCTAAGAATACTGTACTGTTTACAATTTCTAACGTTTCTCCTTTTACGTTTACATCAATCTTAACGTGTTTTACATTAGGTAGAGCAAATTTTATACATTTCGTTTTAGTTTCATTAAGCAAAAGATTATTGACATTAAACCAGTGTACTACTTTTGAGATTGCATTATTCACATCGTCAAGTTTTATGTTTCGTCGTTTCATTTTAAAAATTAATGAAGTATCGTCAGCAAACAATACAATCTCATGATTATTCTTGACTAGGTGAGGCAGGTCATTAATATAAACTAAAAATAGGAAAGGACCGAGGATAGAACCCTGCGGTACACCCATTGTAACTACAGACCCCGAAGACCGTTTCCCATTAATGTCAACTCTTTGTATCCTATCACTCAAGTAAGATGTAAGAAGATCCAAAGAGGTGTCTCTTATTCCATAGTGATGTAGTTTCCTGATTAATGTTTCATGGTGTACGCAATCGAATGCTTTTGACAAGTCGCAAAAAACGCCTAAAGCATCTTGCGACTTCTCCCAAGCATCAAAGATATGCGATACTAACTCTACACCGGCATCAGTAGTTGACCTACCCCGAGTAAACCCGAATTGCTTACCATGTAGCAGGTCATTGCCATTGAAATGCCTGAGCAATTGATGTAAGATTAGTTTTTCAAAAACTTTGCTGAATGTAGGCAGTACTGATATTGGTCTAAAGTTAGTGGGGTCAGACCTACTACCCGATTTAAACAGTGGAATTATTTTACTACATTTCATTAGATCAGGAAATACGCCACAATCAATACATTCATTGAATATAAAAGCTAGATCTGGTGCAATCGTATCAATTAAAGGTTTAATAATTCTGACGGAAATGCCCCAGAGATCTGCAGTTTTCTTTATATTTAAAAGTTGAAAGGCTTTTTTAATATCTTTTTCATCGACATGGTTGAAATTAAGTTTATTTTCGCATTTAGGTACATTTTCTATAAGTAAGGACTCAGCGATTAATTGAGAAGAGTTTAGACACATTGTAGTAGAGATTGGAATGTCAGTAAAAAAGTTTTCAAAAGCTTGGGCTACTTCAATGTCATTTTTGATTGTGCAGTCATTAATCTTTAAATTGTAATCATTAAAGCAGGTACTGACCTTTCCAGTCTCACTATTTATTATTTTCCACGTTGATTTTATGACATTTTCACTATTTCTAATTTTGGAGCTAATATAATTTGATTTTGCTATATGACAAACTTTTCTAAACATTTTTGAGTAATTTTTTACTTTTTCTTTAAACTCCTGGCTGAAATTGTATTTTTTTTCACTATATAGTTCATACAATGTTCGTCTACTCTTATGTATACCTACTGTTGCCCACTCACTAAAGCTAAGTTTTTCTGAGACCATGATCGATTTGGATGTGAATATTGAATTGAATGCATTGGTGAATTTATAAAAAAAACTACAATACGACTCATTTGGGTTGTTATGTGAGTAATTAGGTGATGGTTTAGAATCCCAATCCAATTTCAACCGTTCAAATCGACTTGTGGTCACAGGTATGTATTTTATTTTTTGTTTACAATTATTATTTTTTACTTGTATTTCCAATTTAATTAGTTGACCCAAGTGGTCTGATTTTAAATTGCTTATTATTTGTTTACTAATAAGTTTTTCATGTTGGCAAACAAATATATTATCTATACATTTTGCTGAGGTTTCAGTTATTCTGGTAGGTTCCATAAATATTGGCCTTAGATTATAACAGTTAAATAAATTAGTTAATCTACTACTGAGGGAGTAAACCTCTAAAAGATCAATATTAAAGTCTCCACATACCAAAAGTTTTTTATTAGATTTTGATATTTTAAATAAGATATCATCCATATTTTTTTCAAATATTTCAAAGGAGGCAGATGGTGGGCTGTATACGCTTACTACAATACTTTGCTCCAGCTCAACACATGCTACTTCAATGTGGCTTTCAACAGATAAGCATATTATGTCCTTACGTTCTTTGAACTTTATGAGTTTATTTAGTAATATTAAAGAGCCCCCACGAATAGCATGTGATCTGCAAAAAGAACTACCAACCTGGTGGTTGCTGAAGTTAAACATGAGCTCATAGCTTTTCAGCCAGTGTTCTGTTAAGCAGATGATGTCAATATCAAATGACTTCATGTACAATTCCAATTCTAATAATTTACTTCTCAATCCTTGAATATTTTGGTGCACCAGGTTAGTAAACTTTGCCTTATTTTTACAATCTTGTTTTCTTTGTTTTTTCTTGTGATTAATACTATTTGACTGTCTAGGGCTAGAGACTTCCTCTATTGTCGTTATTTCTAATTTAAATGAATTGGAATAACTTCCAAGGTCTTGTTTTTTAATTGATTGTAATGCTCAATAGAAGCATTTTTGATAGCCAAGTTTTTGGCTGTTGTTTTAAAATAATAGGATAGCGAAATTGCTATCTGTCTTTTATAAAAATTGGATAGGTAGTAATTACCTTGAGTCAAATAATATTTTTTACCAACAATACTGTTAGTGTCAATCACATGTACATTGTTGTTGCATGAAATAGTGTGCAACATCCTATTAAGCTTATATCTAAGGTTGTTCTCTGATTGTGGCAAGCTGTCGCTGTAGGGGAATGTGAACATTACAATTTGTTTTATATTTAATGTGCAGAGTTTGTCCATATACCTGATCAAGTCAGATTTGTTCACATTACCCCTATTACCAAGGCATATTATTAAGTTTGTATTACTAATAAAAGTCTCATTGTCAATTTTTTGCATAATATTATGCAGGTTGGAATTTGGAAAGCAATAGTTTATTAAAGGATGTTCCATACTCATATTTAAGAACTGACCCATATTTATTCCAATTTCATCGCTGTACATTATTGTTTTTACACCTGAGCATGAAGTGCTGAGATCTAGATGGGATGCGGCTGACACAGTACTGTCCGGACCTGAGTGGTCACAGACTGAGCCAGGATCACAGCAGCCGCAGCCCTCCAGAATCCTGCCCTCCAGACTCTCCTGGCTACTGAGGAGTGCATCCATGGCCAGATTGAGTTCCCTTGTCTGTTTTGTAGTTTGTTCATAAAGGCTGGTGTAGTGCCCTAGGGAGTGCTCGGCCTGGCCAAGTTTACATCTCAGCTCTTGCAATTCAGCCTCATATTGTAGCTGATTATGATTTAGCTGTAATGTACAGAGCTCTAATTCTTCAACAAGTTTTCTATTACTTTTGAGTTGAGATACCTCTACTTTTTGGTTTTCTAATATATTTTGAGTATTTTTTATAAATTTACTTATTTTAACATTTTTTTTAGACTTATTTTTTTTGACTTATTTTTGCTAAGATTGTGTTTCTTGTTTCTGCTGCTAGCCTCCACATTACACACTGTGTCATCTTTAATTAAGTCAATAGTTTGCATTGTGTGTAAGTTGCAACCTGCAACAGAAACTTGGCCCGAGGACGTTTCAGCGGATACTAACTCATCAAATAAGCTTTGTATTTTCGCGGTGGCAGAGTTTTCGGCTGCTTCCTCCAGCTGGGTGATATGGTGGTGGGCGTCACATAGTTGTTTCTCCAGGACTGAAGTTCTATGCAGGATGGACTCAAACTCAATGCCACATTTTTCATCGAACCTATCTATTATCAACTGAAGCCTTTCACATTCCTCAGTAATAGAAGCATTCTGGGAATGTAACGCAGACATCTCACTTTTTAACTTTTTATTATTATCAAGAGCTTCTATGAGGATATTTTCACTATCAACTAATTCCGCCTCTAATTGTCCAATCTGCCTCTTAGCTGACTTTAATTTTTGTAAAGCCTGATTTAACTGATTCAATGTGTTGGTTTTACGAGTCATCATTATGAATTAGTGTAGCAAGTTTCTTGTAAACACACAACTTGTAAATACTTGTACCGAAAGGCAGAATGAACGATGTCTAGGTTATGTTTTCTAAAAGGTTGGTATGTACTTACGTGACTCAATAGATGTAAACTTTATTGGAAATAGTATTCCTTCATATGAGAAATAGGCATAAGTAAGCACAAAACACTTATAAAAACACAAGCCAGCAATATAATCCTAACCGAAAACTACGTTTTTCCGTTGGCCAAAAACACACTATTATCACGACATAAACGCCTATTATCTATTTCTACACTTGTTTTATGTTGGAAATATGCGATGAAATCGGAAAGGGCCTTCTAAAACTACGTAAAAACAATTAATTTACAATAAATTCGTAGGGAACATTTGCGATCAGCTGTTGCTAATAGGGTTGCCAGCAACTATCCTCAACAACACTATGGTAATCCGAATAGAATAATCTCTGATAGAGGCGCTGCTTTTACTAGTGGTGATTTTGCACAGTATTGTCAAGAAGAGAATATTCAACATGTGAAAATAACAACTGGAATGCCAAGAGGAAATGGACAGGTGGAACGAATGCACCGTACCATCATTTCAGTGTTAACTAAACTGTGCTTTGAAAACCCTACTCATTGGTATAAGCATGTGAGTCGTGTTCAAAGGTCACTCAACAGTACCTACCAGAGGAGCATTGATACTTCCCCTTATGAACTTCTTATTGGTAAGATTGATGGTAGATTTGATCCCATATCCACTCTTACTGCCTATTTTGTTAATGTCCTCATGACCATGAATAATTGCTGTGAAGACCTATTTTTGTATTATCTAAAATTCTAAGTATATTCCAATGCTGTACCATGCCCATGAGGCAATTCTGGTTTAATTATGCGACTGCTGCAATAATGTGTGTTTACATAGTTAAGTTAGTTTGTAATTGTGGTTTAGCTTGTTTTTTTTGTATCATTAATTTGTAATTGTGGTTTAGCTCGTTTTTTTTGTATCACTAGTTGTAATCGATGCATAGCAGATAAGTTTATATGTACTGTAGTTGATACAGAATGCTGATAGGTTAGTTTAATAAAATAATCTTAATTCTACTCTACTGATTGTTGAAAGGTCTGTGGTCAGACCAAATGTAGGATGACCGAGTGTGGGAATGGAACGTTACTAGACATTTGAGAGGAAAGAAACGTCTGAATGAAAGGTGGGTGATCGATGAATGAACGAATGGGACTTGTGATTGGAACGGAGAAATGGTGGAGCACAAAAGTCTGTAACAAAACTGTAAAATTCCTAATATACTGGAAAAGCTGACGAAAATCTCTTTTATTTCAATCCCGGATCCTACATATCTATGCAAGAAATAAAATTTTATTCCTCGTACTAGTCACTCTAAATAGCCCACGCCAAATCCTACCCTGCAGACACTTTCTGCTATCACATGCATTTACCGAAAAGTCTGATTGCCTACTTAATAATGACCAGCTTCATAAACTTGCTTGTAGCCTTGGTTATTATTACTTAGTTACAGTATCAGATTGTCCATTAATAAGCCAATTCCAGTGCTGATTCAATAATAGCCGAATGTCAAACTCCCAGGGGATTTCAGCAGATCTGAAGCACGCAGCGTTATTGCTAGCTTTGAGACAATTTGAGAAGTGCTTCCGAATAATCCTTCCTTTGTGGTATTTAGGTGGCATACCGAGCTAGATGCAGAGGTTTCAGCTTTATTTCTGTTAAAATAAAGTTCATACTTCAATGGTAGGATCCAGATCTTGGAGGGCCTGGTTACCTAGGTAACTTTGCTCTGGATTGCTCCAATGTATTGAGAGATAAGTAAACGCTTTATGTCATTACAAATAGGACCATGAAGCGTTATGATGTTGATTTATACTCTGTATACTTCATGCTAATACTGCTGGGTCTGATAACCTTATCGAAACTGGAATAGAAGTAGGAACACGTTGTCCGCTTGATCTGACTAATCGTATGTTCAATTTCTCATAAAGGTTTATTCATTTTATTTAAAATGCATAAATAAACCTTTGAGTTCCCTTTTTTCAATAACAATGGATCTTGAAAAATTCCCCAATGTCGAACAGCTTCCAAAAGAAATATCGCACGCGACAGACAAATATTTTGTTAAAAAGAATGTCAAAAATCCGCTACCGGAAACGAACTCTTTGGCGTAACGCCGCCAGGTACTCGTAACTTCCTGCTTGCGAGAACCAGCCCATAGAATACAATTTATTAAATAATAATAATAATAATAAATCGTTTATTGTGGAACCAGAACAAATTTGACATGGTTACAAATGGAAACGATGCCATCTGCAGAAGTTTAGAAAACTGTGTCGCAGATGACAACGCCCTCCTCCGAAGTTAAAGTGGAAAGAGTTCCAAAAATTTAAAAATTACAAAATATAGTTCAGTAGGTAAGTTTCTTAATTTACAAACCGACTTATTATTATACAGAATAATAAAGATAATATAGTTTTAAATTAATATAAGAGAAAAAACAAAAATTACATAGAAATCAACGAAAAATTACAAGCTAATTACTAAGTTATTTAGATTTTTCATATATTTTTAGTTAGCCAGTCTCTGTTTGAAAAAATGTGTAAGATGTGTGTATGTGTGTGTGTGTGTGTGTGTGTGAGTGGGTGTGTGGGTGTGGCGGTGCTCCTGAGGACACCGATCTCTTAAGAGACCGGGCAACAGGAGTCGCCTGGGAGAGTCTATGTGTGATGTGTTTGAGGGTGAGAGAGTGATTGTGTGTATATCTCTGTATGTGTGTGTGTATGTATGTGTGTATGGGAGGGTGTGTGTGCGTGTATATGGAGTGCTCCTGAGGACACCGGTCTCTTAAGAGTCCGGGCAACAGGAGCTTCCAAGGTGCATGTTATTATGTGTTATCATTCGGCAAATTTAAGCAGTTCCTCGGTGTCATCGTAAGACAATGACTGTAAATATCCAAGACATTTAATTTTGCATTTGTATAGAGTAAGGGGGTATATGTTTAGTTCTTTATTAAGGCGATTGTAAAAAGTAGAGCTAATGTAGTAAAAATGACGCTGCGCACATTTTGTGCGACAACTTTCCGTATTGCAGACTTTATACTGTCTACGCTTGTTGATGGTGAGGGGATTAAAGGGTATTTGTGAATGCTTGCGAAGAACCGTTTGGAGTATAAATAGTTGACGGACTGAAAGGACTTGGCACAATGAATAGAGTTCGGCAGTGGGAAAGTAAATCGGTCTCTTAGTCATTACTTTAAGAACGGCTCTCTGGGCTCTTTCAATTTTGAGGAAGTGGGTTTTTACAGCTCCACCCCAGGAAGTCACGCAGTATGATAAGACGGACTGTGCTAAGGCAAAATACACAACCTTCAAAGTAGAGAAATTAAGACAAGATCTTTTTTTTTTTAAAAACAAAGATAAGCTTTCTAATGCGTGAGGTTGTATTTTCAATTTGCGGCTTCCAGGCTAAAGCTTTGTCAATCATTACGCCTAGGTATTTCACGCAAGACGTTAGGACTACTTGTGTACAACAACAGGTGGAGGCAGAGTTATCCTTATTACAGGAATGAGCACGTACTTGAAAGGAAGAAGCGGGTGAACTGGTAGAGTTAAGTGAGAATGCGATTAATTGCGTTTTGGACAAATTGAGGGTGAGTAAGTTGGAAGTTAGCCAGAGCATAACGGATCTTAGTGCGTTTTCGGCGTGAAATCGTGCGTCTTCCCAGCTTTTACCGTGGACAAGTAGAGTAGTATCATCAGCATAAGAAATAATTTTACAATTTGGAAGGATTAAGTTACAGAGATCATTGATGTATAGTAAAAATAGTGTAGGGCCAAGGACGCTACCCTGTGGCACGCCAAACAGAATAGGTTTGTAGGAACTAGTATACTCATCGATTTTGACACATTGTTCACGTGAGGTGAGGTAGCTACGGAACATACTAAGAGCAATACCTCTGATGCCAATTTGTTCAAGCTTTTTCAGAAGAATGGGTACCGAGACTGTGTCAAATGCTTTAGATAGATCTAAAAAGATTCCTAAAGTTTTAAGCTTTTTGTCAAAATTTTTGATTACAGTTTCTGTGAGTTCTAAAACCGCATCATCGGTTGACTTTCCAGCTCTAAAACCAAATTGATTTATGGATAGAATGTTATTGGAATTAACAAATTTTACAAGCCTAGTGTTTAGAACCTTTTCAAAAATCTTGGAAAAAACAGAGAGTACGGAAATAGGTCTATAGTTCGTGACACTATCTCGGTCTCCAGTCTTAAAAATGGGGTGAACGACTGCTTTCTTGAAGGCCTTTGGGAAGATGCCGGATGAGAGCGAAAGATTAAAAAGGACTTTTAAAATGGGTGTAAGTATGTGTCTAGTTGCTTTAACAATATATGTAGAGATGCCGTCCCAGCCCACCGCGCTCTTGCTCTTTAGATTGAGGATAATGTTATCGATCTCCTCGGTTTCGACCTCATAGAGGACCATAGAATTACAGACAGATGGGGAAGGTGCGATATGGGGTTGAAGAGGAGAAGAAGAGAGAGGGGACTTAATCTGAGATGCCAGTACACTTCCTACATTTGCAAAAAAGTTATTTACACTATTTACTGACTCTGGCCCAGTATTTTGTAGTCTTAGAAGAGAGGATGAATGTGACTTTCGTTTTTGGATGTTGGCTATTTGTTTAATAACGTTCCATGTAGCTTTAGGATTCTTATTTGCCTTTATTATTTCGTTTTGCTCATATTCCTGCTTGACTTTTTTTAATAAGGAGTTACAAAAATTTCTATAACGTGTATAAGTGATTTTATGGGTGTAATTTCTAGGATCCTGTTTAAATCTTCGGTAGAGTCTGTCCCTGTTGCGGATACAGCGCAGGAGTCCTGGTGTAATCCAGGGTTTTATAATCCGTTTACGACTGGGAATCGGGGCAGATTTATTGCATTCCCTGACGATGGTAGAGATTATACTCACTAACTCATTAGCAAGATGATCTGGATTTGTAGCTACCATTGCAAAATTAAAATCAGTGTTTTCTATCCTTTTTACTATAGAGGGAATGTCAGTTTTTGGAAGATAGCGCTTTTTTGGACAGTCGTGAAATTGTGAGTAGCAGCATAGTAAAATTGGGGCGTGGTCAGTTATAAAAGAGTCAAGGACCATAGTTATTGCTGGGTTCGGTGACCTGAGTATAGCATGATCAATGCACTTGTCTTCTCTTGTAGGAAGCATGTGTGCTGGAAGCATTGCATGCGAAGCTAATAAATTTAGGTATTCCTCTGCTCCTGGGTGGAGTGTAGGAGGCCGGATATTTATATTTACGTCTCCAATGATAACGGTTGTGTTAAATGTTTTTAAGGAATTTAGGGTGAGGTCTAGACTGTTTAGGAAAGGATCAATAGACTTAAATGAGGGAGAGCGATAGAGCGCTATTATGGCAATGTTACTAATCTTTAGAATCAGACAATTCGCATCACAAAATTTGGGCCGCTCTATGTTACAATTTATTCCATTGCGAATGTAAGCTACCACGCCTTCGTTTTGATTACGAAAGTCTGACTCGAAGTGATCAAAGCCCTGCAACGAAGGGACAAAGGGACATTTGGAAAGCCAGCATTCCGATAAGACAATTATATCAAGTTTAGTTTGTATTCTATTTAATAGAACACAAAGATGATCAAAATTACGATTAATACTACGGATGTTTAGATGAATGATTTTCAGACCTGGGCCAATGTGTAACAAGTGGTTATTAATATCTTCAGGTTGACAAATTAAAGATTCTGAGACTGAGAGAAGTTCTAAATCACTATTTATGGAATTTATGTCATCCATAATAGATACTAAAAGTAAGCATTTGAATACGTTTAAAATTTATCTGTAGAGTGGAAAAAGACACTGGGAACGCATCAGCACAAAAAACTGAAACCTCTCTACGACTTCCGGTACAGTGGACGCATTATTCATCAATCCTGAAGAGCGATGGACTCGCAACATGTCAAGTTAAATGCCGCTGTGAAAAGAGGGCTTGACAACCGTTGTTACCCTGGCTGTGACCAAGCTACCCTCGCTTACTAGACGTACCTATAGCTTGTTCGCACTGAGATATAGGATGATGTGTTTTATTTTAGGTACGCACTATTCCTTTATTCGTCTAGGTTCGAGGTCCACGGGTTGACCATGCGGCACCCACCCGTGAACCACGCGAGGTTCACTGGTTGACCATGCGGCATCTACCCAGATATGCGTAGGAAACGAATTTGCTCGATTTGGTAAGATTTATCCGATAGTCACGTGGTAAAGAACCCTACAATGCACGTGGCTTGGGGCTAAAGATTTCTTCGTCGCTTCTTTACTTTAGTCTACATACCTAATCTGTCGCTTCGGTATCTAGACTAAAGTAAAGAAGCGAGTCAAAATATGACTATTTATATGCCAGAGTAAAATTTTATAATTTGATCTATTTTAAGTGTATTGTTTTTATGGAAATAAAGATTTTTTAATTTGATTTGATAAAGTATTGTAATTAGTAAGTTTAAAACATTTTTAATCCTATATTTGTATTTATCGAACAAAAACAATCATACTTTTAAAAAGCTTTTCAAACAAAGCCTTTTCACACCCAAACTCATATCCATAGCCTGCGTGAGCATGTTTTCAATTTGCATTCATTTCAATAAACATCTAACTTTTGTACCAACCAATCGTTCAGTCAGGCCAATTCTGGGCAATAGACGTCAATCATACTTCTCGGCTAATAAAGTTACAGTCGAGAGGGATTGGAAAATTGGTTGGATATTATGCCAACCCATGGGCGAGTTTCAAACCGCTGCTGAAGCAGCCAGCCACTCTTTTACGCCCTGAGATTACAGAGGGTATGAGTATTTTTTAATCTGAGTTCCAGGCATATCCTGGATTTAATCATTTGGTACACATAAAAGAAAACATTAAATATTGATTAACTGTATGATAAATATCTAGTTGATTTATTTTGCTTGTCGTGAAATAGAAAATGACCTTCTCATAATATTTTCACCTGACTTAATTTTTTGGTTCACATTCTTAAGCTACGGCCACACTATCGCGATAACGTGAAGATTCGCGCAGTCGCAACAAGTCTGGCCAAGAAGTTCGTCTTATCGCGAATCATCATCGCGACAACAAATGCTCTTCGCGACGCTGTCAGTAAACTGCAGGTGAGCACGTATTGTGACTGATTTGTGTTATTAATAGGTATTAACCTACGGAGTGACCTATGAAGTGAAAAATGATGTAAATTTTGGAATTTATCCATAATTACGTGTTTTTTTGTGGAATCCTGAAGAACCTAATCACAAAAAAACATATGAATTATGACGCCATGAGCGCAACCACCTCTACCATTTTTTCTGTAAAATGAATTACCGCGACGTTCTAGATTATCGCGACGTTGCGAATTTTTTTTACAATGTGGCCATACACTTCATCGTTGATTGAACACGAAGTTTTATCACGACAACGCGAAGACGAATGTTCGCCTTGTAATGTGGCCGTAGCATTACAAGTGTTGATACAAGTGACTGTACTCACAAGGCCAACCAGTCCATGTAGAAAGCTATTTAGATGACATAATTTTTCACACAATGACTCACATTATGAGATAAAGTAAAAAGGTCCAAATTGTGACTTATAAATCGTGGTGAACCAGCTGGCAAGAAAGTAGCTGTGGTAAGACAAACATCGTCATTCAATTTGTGTGATGACTGGATGAATATAGAACAAGAACACACTTCTGCTATTAAGGACCTTATATATAATGTACCTACTACGTACCCATAGAACCATTACTAGACCCTCAAGTAGAACCAAACCAATTAATTGTTTGTTTTCATTTCATTTACAATTTTAAAGTAAAATTTAATTTAGAACATCGTGTGCACTACGTTTATGAACCAAAACCTATTTACTTCATGCTCCTTGGTGTCGAATATATCATATAACATTTTTTAATTGGTTAAAAACTTAGATTCGGAACCTTCTTGGTGTACTTTTTATTTAATTTGCTTTGCGCGCGCCATTTTCTGTTTTTGCATTGACTCATTTCCTCGCAGAGGTGGGATGAAAAGTAACGTGTTGCACTCAAACGAAAAACACAATCCAGAGAGTTTTTTATGTCGGTCCGTTTATGATTTCCCCTCACCGTACTTATCTTAATAAAACTCCCAGTATTGGGACTAGGTATACTCAGGAAAACTCCCGCTCGAATAACATGCCTCGTAAACGTTTTGTTAGCAAGTTTTCGCGTAAACGCAAAGCGAGTGGGCGAGTTATGAAGATTTATGGAACTGAACAAAGTTATAACTCATTTTGGCTCCAACAGCGATATTCATGGCCACTGCCGTGTAACTTTAGTTGTGATAAGTAAATAAGAAAGTTTAAAATAAAAATTATTTCACGTGTTCAAAACAGTCTGTTTAAATCTTTCAATCCCGTTATTGGTATGTACGTATTGGCAGAGTGAGACATATTTTTATCCTTAGGGGAAAAGCATGCGTAATTTGGCCTGAGGCGTCGGGCCCGGAGCGGGCCGCGTAATCCCTGACGGTACAAAAATGTTTCGGCCCGCTCCGGGCCTCATAATCCTTCACAGGTCGGCTATTGCACTCAGATAAAAATACTCTTTCCGAGATGGGAGGATGAAAACATAACAACCTTCTACAACACATATTTTACGAACAGAATAAAATATTTGGGTCAGATACTTTTACGCCGACCTTTCACTGTGATATTTAAAAACTTTAATTGAACCCGATAAAAACAATACTTATAGATTATTTACGAAAACTTAACAAAAGTGAGATAATTAAGAAAAGATCTATGGGTGTCAAGGGATAGATTAACTTTCAATGACATAAGATTTATCTGTTTTCCTCTTCAGAACTAGAGCAGTACCTTTAATGTTTCGTTGTGAATTCTCTGTGATTTTGAGTTTTTCTCATAAGAGTATACCTATTCCATAGAGTTTGTTTAAAAAGCTGATTATGCTTGTAATCTTTTCTCTAACTGAATATTAAGCAACCTTATTTTAGGAACAGTTCACGGAAAATTCTGTTTGTAAAAATGGAATTAACACTATTTTAAACCCCTGACGCAAAAAGAGAGGGGTGTTATAAGTTTAATGTTTCTGTCAGTGTGTGTATCTGTGTATCTGTCTGTGGTATCGTAGCTCCCAAACGGATTTTCGTTTAGTTTTTTTGTGTCATTAATAATTTTATTCCGTGTGTTCTTAGCCATGTTTCATGAAAATCTGTCAAAGGGTTTATAAATTTTTAATTTTGTTCTTGTATTATCTAGGTACTTACTAACAACATGCATCATCATCATCATCATCATCATCAGCCTATATTAGTCCACTGTTGGACATAGGCCTCCCCTAATGAGCGCCATAGCGCCGTGTCTTCAGCTTGCCGCATCCAGCATCTGCCTGCAGTCTTTCGCAGATCGTCATCCCACCATCCATCACAACATGCGCACTATAAAATTGCAATTGGCGCAGAAAATTAAAAGCAGTGTATAGGCATTACTTTCAAAACAAACCAATGCCAGTAGAAAACAAATGAACAGACATGAGTACATTGATCAAGTCACACTGCCCTGCCAATCCTGTCAATCTTATACACGCACTAACATTTGTTTAACCGAAGATAAAAAGCATTCAGCACCAGTTCTACGTATACAGATAGAGGTACACCGGATACGGACATGGCGGCTGATTAAATTTCCTGGACGTAGCCGGAATTGAATCTATTCTCGCTAGTGATATTGATAGCATTTTTCAAATATCCGAAAAGGTATGTAAACACGATTCTTCGATAATACGAAGAAAAATCGTGTTAGAAGGATCAGGGTTATTAACAAGCTTTTAACGTAAAAGCTGAAGCAAAATGGCCTCTGCAATAATCTTCCCAATTATTATACGGTTGGTAAGCGAGCATAAAAGTGATGCACTTTAAATGCTGGACCGAATAAGAATTTTCTAAAGCACTTTAGACCTATTCCGAATTTTATAAAGTAAGAATATGTACGACTATAAAACTAGACGACTGACGAATATTTACGAATAGATGACCTCTGTGGCGGAACGGGCGAAGGTCCGCTACGACGCAGGAGGTTGCGATTTCGATATCCGCCTCGGGACAAATGTTTGTACGATGTGCAGATATTTGTGAAGGGTGTTCTGGATGTTTTCTATGTGTAATAAAAAAAAAATATCTATGTAGTGTATTGTATTAAGTATATCATATCAGTTATCTATTACCCATAACATAACACAAGTTCTGCTTATCTTGGGTCTAGATAACTTTGTGTGAATTGTCCAGCATTATTCATTATTTATTTATTTAAAGATTTGTACTTTACAATACCTTTCTTTCAAAAAACCTATCCCGGAAAATAATGAAAACTGTATTAATAACTGCATTTCGCAAAACATCGTATAGCCTCAAAGAAAATAGAGTCTGTGTCAAGGAAACGTGATGACGCATATACCTACTGACTGTCAGCAAAAATTAGACTGGTCTGTATTTTTTGTTATATGCACTCTGCAGAATTATGTTAGGTAGCCGCATTTAAAGAGCTCAGGGAACCCGTGATTTTATGGACAAAGTGACAAGGAAATTTGAAATTTATATCTATCGATTGAGATATCAGATAATGGTAATAAATACGCAAAGACCCTAAACAATAATAAAAGTTGATGAGGGTAACAAGTAATCTAAATTACAATCTCTCGAAATTTATCTCTGGTTTGATCGAGGTCGTTGTTTTGTAATCATTAGCTGAAATAAAACTCAAGAAATAGAAAAGAAAAATAGCTTTCATGTGAAACTTGGAAATCTATTTGGAATTTATTTCGAATTGTATTATGACGTTTTCTGTATTCTATCCTAGACTAGAAAAATATTTTAATTGACGTGTAATGCTATATTTTACCAATAAATGAACCATTGAACCATTGAACCATTGAACCATTATTTACAATTGAAACAATTGGGCTAACTGCAGACTGTTGCATACAATCTACAGGTAGCTCAACTGATCCATATACCAGTCGGAAGCGTCCCCAAGACGCTGGCTGCATTGCCCCGCTGTATGGCAATGGCTGTATGGTTCCTGTTACTTTGAGTTTCTTAATCTCTAGCAGCCCACAAATAGTCTATGCTGGTCATACGACACCACAAATAGCAACACCACGGTCCTGAGTCGCCTCCATCCATCAACTCACTGCACCGTTACAATGTCGTCGGCTCATCAAGTGGATGGTCTCCCAACGCGCCGTTCCACAATCGCAACGCGAAAATCTGTAGGCGATCAACACACTGCCACGCACCACGCTGTATCTTGCGTGAATGCGTGCTATAACGTGGCTTGTAAGTTTCTCCGTTTGTATAGAAAACACGCACAGTCCAACACACCGAAAATGCATCAATTGAAAACGCAATCCAATTACTTACAAACTGGTTCGAGGCTAACGGAATTGTTCTAAATGCGAGTAAAAGTGTTATAATGCGATATAAAGCAAGAAAAACTAGGCATACAGAGGGTAGCATGTCACATGTTTTCCTTGGGTACACTATTGATCACACATTAAATCATATATCACACATTGAAACAATGTGCAAAAGACTAGCAAGTGCCAACTATGCTCTTTTAAAATTAAAATCAATTGTTACTCAAAGGACTTTGGTCACAGTGTATTATGCTTATGTCCATTCTATAATAAGCTATGCCATAACAATCTGGGGAAACAGTGCTGCTGTATGTAAGGTCTTGATTTGTCAGAAACGGGCCATAAGAATAATTTGCGGACTACACAGGAGAACGTCAGCTAAGAGAAATTTTGAAAAATATAAAATAATGACTGTGGTATCACTCTATATATATAAAAGTCTTTTGGAAATACATAGTAACAAAAAAAAATATCTACAAAAAAAAAGACACTCATAACTATAATTTAAGATGTAAGGAAAAATTAGTCAAACCAGCGGTACGCCTTGCAAAGGTACAAAAGCAGGGAGAATATATCAAAATACAATTATATAATAAACTACCAATTATTAACGTAACGAACATTGATAATTTTGAACGTTTTAAAACCTTAATCAAGCATTTCTTTGAAAGCCATGCATTCTATAGCATCAGTGAATTTATGAGTACTAATTTATTTCAATCCCTTTCTTTAAATAATACCTAAACATGACATTGAATTTTATGATCTGGAATTAATTGAAATTTGCTTTTATTTAAGACTTTTTAATTTTGTTTAGTGAACTAAGTATGTTTTATTATTTCAAATTGTACAATTTCTGACATGCCTTGTATAACGACCTATGTTATAAATGGTAAATAAATAAATACAATACAATACATCCACGCGCGTACATGCAGATCACGCACTCAAGCGCGGAGTAACATGCACCCACGCGCATAGGTGGTGAAGGCAAAACGCAAGGTTTGGCACACCGAGTCCCGCAGTGCCGTGCGTGATTGAAGGGCTTGACGTAGCTTTGAATGAAATGATTCAGAGCCGCCGTGAATCCATAAAAAGCAACTACGCGCGTGAGTGCGTAAAAAACCCGCACGATGATGCAGATCTGCACTCCCGCAAATTCGTGCGTCGATACGCAACATGCAGCGTGGTGCGTGGCAGTGTGTTAACCGCCTTACTCCCCAGCGGTTATCGGCTCTGCGAGCTATATGGCCTGGCCATTGCCATCAGCTTGCTAAAACTGAGAGCTGTCAGTCACGTTGATTCTTCTACGGATATCCTTATTTCGCATTCAATCACGCAGAGAAACAAACAAAGCTCTAGCCTTTGCTCGCTGAACGACCCGAGCTTGGTCACGATCTATAGTTAGCAACCACGTCTCGGATCATTTGTATTGGTAGCTCAATCTCTTCCGGAGATTCCTAGCCGTAACCTAACTATTTTGTTGCATTTTCCTAGTTCTGTTTCAATGGGTGTTTTGGAGCTTCCTCACCAAAACATAACTAAAGGAATGCAGATAAATGAGGACATTAAATTCTGGGACAGTAGAAGGTCAAAGATATACAAAAGGCTTGGTATTTCATTACGGAGGACAAATAGAAAATAATATTTTCTCGTATGAAATATGGTTTTCTGTGAGTGTCTTTGAATATACTGTAGGTAATGCCAATGTCTTTGACAGTAATATAGTGGGCATGACTAGTTACGGGTTATTTAATTAAATTACCGTTCTATTATTTGATTCTAATTTTCTTTGTCATGATATGTTCTTCATAGAAATCTATCAAATGATTCCGTTTCCGAGTCTACGACGCGAAATCCGACAGCGTGAATTTATTTATTTATTTCATTTATTATTTTAAATTTATTTACGTGCATTCGTAAATTTACTATGCGATCTATTTTCAACACAAATTACCTACATTCTGAAAGTGGAAAAAAGACTAAAGGAAAATAAAAAGTAAGCGGCGCAAATACAATGCGTGGGACAATTACGAATGCACCATAATAACCGCTGAATTATTTACAAAAATAATACTCTAAGAGAGTATTTTTTGGATTAACAGTTTTGTTTATGGTCTTATAACATAAATTTGCCAAACGCAAACGCTTTGATAAATGATGATTACGATATCATTCCGCTAATAAACTTTATTTGCGTAAACATTCAAGAAATACGAGGAACTGCAACTGTCGGACCAAGATAGGTTTGTTCCAGCGTCATATGCCTTCAATCAACGCTGGCTCCGCTTGCCGAGTGTAAACATTTACTGAAGTAAACAAGAAATGGTAAACAAACACTGGCCTTTAGTTTATAACCGTAGGTGGAAATTTTTAGTTGTAGGACATCTGTGGTTGTAGGTAAAACTTGTGTTGAATATTAAAAATGAAACTACGTATGTAAATATCTCGTTGTGAAGTTTAACTGTTTTTAAAGAATGTGCTTTCACAGGATACACAACATTGAGTAAACAAATCAAGTGTAAGTAATGGAATTAGTAATTTTGTAAAAGCACCGAGCGAGTGTGTTGAGTCGTTCACCAAAAAATTTCTATCTTTAAACTTTGTTTACTCCTTGCATTGTTTCTCGATAAAATTTAACAGATGCGTTTGTTTTAATTGTAATATACAATAACAAAATTAAAAAAATTAAAAAACCCCACAACAGATTTTCATGACACATTTCTAAGAACACTAGGGATAAAATTATCTATGACACAAAAAAACTAAACGAAAATCGGTTCATCCGTTTGGGAGCTACGATACCACAGACAGATACACAGATACACAGACAGACACTTTAAACTTATAGCACCCCTCTCTTTTTGCATCGGGGGTTAAAAAATTGTTTTAATAATTCTATCAACAAATGCTTTAGATACGTCATTCATGGGTCTTATTCGTAATTTCGTGTGAAGCTTAACCATTTTTTGCCGAGCTTTGACACACGACATATGAAATAGTAAATTAACCAATCTGCAAATGCCAAACTTTTCAGTACTGCAAAATGAAAACAAAATCAAAGACTGTAAATCAGGTTTTATAGGTAACGTCTCAATTTTGAAAACTCATTGATGAAAAACTATATATTTTATTTAGATAATTTTAGAATAATAATATTTATAGTTTTTAGGGAATTAAAGCAGTTTGGCATATTTACCCATCGTAGGAATAAATTGGAAAAAAAATATTTTTATGTGTACAAATAGCCAAAGTGGCAGATTAGTCAATTGACATTGGTGAAATATACGGTTTATTAGGTTATACTCAAATTTATTATAAACTAGACTAAATTTTCTTCGATATAAAGTTTATTTTATTTATTTGCTTATGGTATAAACATTTTTATTGTTTTATGAGTAAGTACTTAAATTAGAAAATTTGGGTGAATACCAATAAAACAATTAAAATAATTTGACCACAAATATTTATTTATACTTTAAAAAAATCTTACTTTTTAAACTAATACAATCTATAAATAAATAAATAATGCTGGACAAGTCACACAGCATCACCTAGCCCCAAATTAAGCATCATAGAGCTTGTGTTATGGGTACTAGATAACTGATAATACTTAAGTAATACATTATATACATAGATAGATATTTTTATTATACATATAAACACATCCATCCACTAGCGGCTTTCAAAATGACTCGACGCCAGCTTTGGTGCAAGACCACAACTCAGAATCCGATACCACCAGAGTCTCCGATTTTGATTCTGATGATTCAATATTTGACAAGAATTACGAGCCACCAAAAAAATGTGGGTCAAATATTTTAGCTGAAGATTCTGAATCTGAATCAGACTCTATACCATGCTCTCAGCAAAACTTGGAGAGGACTGTAATTATGGACTCATCAGATGAAACTAACGCTGAAACAACAATAACAGACAATAACATAGAGTTGACTAAGACAGGAGCTATAAGAAAGCGAAAGAAATATACCATAAACGCAAAGGATCGGAAAAAAAATAAAAAAGATTCTAAAATAATGAATAAATACTGGGTAAAAGTTGGATGCAGTGAAAATATTTGTAAAAAGAAGTGCTCAACACATTTTTCTGAAGAAAGACGAAAAGTTATAAACCGAAATTTTTGGAAAATGTCATGGACCGAACAAAAATGCTTCTTTCTTAGCAACACTTCTCAAACAAAACCCGCTCGACCAAAAAAGAGAACTGATGATCAAATAGAAGGGAAAGAATACATACGATCAAAAACTGTCTCATATTTTTTGGTTAGTGAAAATTGCGATAAAGTTCAAGTATGCAGGACTTTTTTCCTGACGACTCTGGGATATAACCAAACAAATAATAAGGCAGTGCGGAATATCCTGGACAGTTACTATAAAAAACAAGGTCCACAAACAATAACTGATGGACGTGGTCACCATGAAAACCCACGAAAAATAGATAGTACAAAAATAAAAGAACACATAATGTCATTCTGTCCTGTTGTATCTCATTACAGACGAGAACAGGCACCAAATAGAAAGTATCTGCCTTCTGATCTCAATATTCGCATGATGTACGATTATTTTTGTGAAAAAGAGCCTAGCATCAAAGTATCATACTGTTTGTACCGAAAAATCGTTAAAGAACTTAACATCTCCTTTGCGAAATTGGGGCATGAGCAATGCGAAGTGTGTGAAAAATTCATTATTCACAACCCGAACCAAGAAATTAGACACAGAAATTGCGAAGAATGTAAAAAATACGAAATTCATCATGAGCGGTATATTTCAGCGCGTAAAAAGTACGAAGAAGACGCTGATAACCAAACGCAGAAACGCAGCGATCCCGACACTATATATTTTGCGGTTGATCTGGAAAAGGTAATTATGTTACCTCGTATGGAAGAATTCAAAACTGTGATGTTTTGTCCCAGAATCATCGTGTTCAACCAGAGTTTTGTTCCTATAGGAGATAAAAAGATGCACGAGACTGGTAAAACCTTTGCATCTGTATGGCATGAAGGTGTCTCAGGAAGAAAAAAAGAGGATATAATCAGTTGCTTCAGAGCGTTTTTCTTAGAAAATCGAGACTTGAAGCATATCGTGCTGTGGTTAGACAACTGCGCAGCACAAAATAAAAATTGGACTCTGTATTCCTATATGGTTCATCTAGTAAACTCTCCCGAAGTTAGTTTTGAGACTATTACACTGCGGTATCTGGAGGTCGGCCACACTTTCATGGCTGCAGATCAGTTCCACCACAGAGTGGAGCTTTCTCTTAAAAAGGCGAAACGAGTCTACGACTTTGAAGACTTTACTAAAGCCGTGTCCGATACAGGTCCAAACACCAAAGTTAAAAATATGACTGTACAAGACTTTTATGACTTTGAAGACTGTTCATCTTTATATAAACTACAACATTCCAGACCTCGTGCTTATATGAACAGTATGTGTGAAACTGTTTTTCGGAGAGGATTTACATCACTGCTGTATAAAATCAACCACAGCACAGAAAATCAATTAGAGTTAGATTTTCTTAAGAATAAGAATATAAACAAGATCCGTCAAGTGCGAGTGTAACTCGCGCGCCGAGGGTTTTGAACGTTTGTCAACAAATATGTACCAAAAGTACCGGTTAGAGACTTCGCAATTTAACGAATACCTAAGAATAGTATACCAACCTATATTTCAGATGGATCTCTCTGCATGCTTCGGTTAAATGGGTGGTTCGGTAGGTAATGGTAAATTTTTCGACTTTTTTCGAAATATTTCAAAAAGTATGAAAGCTACAGAAATTAAAAAAACTGGTTTGAAATGTCCAAACCGATACCTTTCATTTGATACCCCACTCGGTGGGGTAGCCCCCCTTTTGAATATTATTCCTTTTTGACCATTTTTCAAAAAGTGTTCTTTTTACAGACTTCTCTATATTTTTCCTGTAAAATATAGATCCATATCTACAAACGCTTCATACATGTTAAATGGATCGCTCGGCAAACTTCGGAGATAGGGGGAGGGAATGGGTTTTTTTTCGACTTTTTTCAAAATATTTCAAAAACTATGAAACCTACAGAAATTTGAAAAACTGTTTTGTAATGACCAAACTGATACCTTTTATTAGATACCCCACTCGGTGAGGTAGCTCTCCTTTTTGAAAATTATTCCCCCCCTTTTTGACCATTTTTCAAAATGTGTTCTTTTTTCAAACTTCTCTATATTTTTCGTGCAAAATATAGATCCTTATCTACAAACGCTCCATACATTTTAAACGGATCGCTCTGCAAACTTCGGAGAATGGGGGGGGGGGATGGGTATTTTTTTGACTATTTTCAAAATATTTCAAAAAGTATGAAACCTACAGAAATTTAAATAACGGTTTTGAAATGTTCAAACTGATACCTTTCATTTGATACCCCACTCGGTGAGGTAACCTCCCCTTTTGAAAATTATTTCCCGCCTTTTTGACCATTTTTCAAAAAGTGTTCTATTTTCAAACTTCTCTATATTTTTCCTGTAAAATATAGATCCATGTCTATAAACGCTCGATACATTTTACATGGATCGCTCTGCAATCTTCGGAGATAGGGGGGGGGGGAATGGGTATTTTTTCGACTTTTTTCGAAATATTTTAAAAAGTATGAAACCTACAAAAATTTCAAAAAATATTTTGAAATGTACAAAATGATACCTTTCATTTGATACCCCATATGACTCTGTAGGTATGTTTTAAAATTTCGGCATCACAATTTGTATGGAAAATATTCATTTTCATTTTTCATTTATTTTTCTCTAAATCTGTACAGGCGCACGAAATGTATTATTATTTTAAATTTCAAGTTGATAGCTGCAGTAGTTTTTGAGTTATTAAGGAGGGAAAAAAGGACAGACAAAGCGAGACCATAAGGGTTTTGAAACCGATCTTCGATCTTCAAAACCCTAAAAATGGCACTCCGCCACCACGACAAAAGTTGGTTGAGAGAGGTGTGACATCAATAAGAAAGTCTGCTATTTTGGCAAAGCTCGGTCCTCTCATGCCTTCTAATAGAAGAGTTTTTTGGGAGACTTTGGCAGTTAATGATAATTCTGCTGACCTCACTGAAACTTATGAAGATTAACGAATATTGTTGCAACAAATAGAGAGACATTCTAAACCAACGTTGATTAATTTTATAATCTTCCGTTCATAGTTCTTAGTGTAATAATTGATCTTTTTAACTGTGTAATTTAAGTTCCTACAAATCTAAACGTTATTGATATAGGTACCTAAAAGGAATGCTAGCTCAAATAGATTTAATTTTATTATAAACTTAACAAAGTCTATCATTGTTATTTGTTTTGATCTCAATTAATGTTAACTGCCATCTAACTATTTAATCTTGATTAATAATATTACAACTGTGTGAGAAGGATGATTAGGTGAATAATTAAGTAAGAATAATGGAGGGGCCAAATGATGTGATCTCTTTATATGCAAAGAGTTAGAAGGTTAACTTGTTGATTGATTTATTTAATGTTTCTTTATTCTATTATTTTCATTAATAATATTTGTTAAAAAAAAATCTTCTATTCATGTAAGTGTAATAATTGATATCTTTAACTGTGTAATAAGAGTTCCTTAAAGTTTCAACAAATGGAAGTTATTTTGTTATCAAAAAGGAATGCTAGCTAAAATTAGGTATAATAAAGTTTCAGGTACAATTTTATTATAAAATTAACATAGTCTATCATAGTTATTTGTTGTGATCTCAATTATTTTTGTGTGCCATATAACTATTTCACCTTGATTAATAATAATTACAACTGTGCGAGAAGGATGATTAGGTAATAATTAGTAAGTATGATGTGATCTCTTTAAATATGCAAACAATTAGAAGGTAAACTTGTTGATTTAATAAATGTTTTTTCATTGGGTATATTATTTTCGTTTCATTTGTATAAAAAAATAATCAAATCTCCTGTTAGGTAGGTAGTTGAAATATTTTTCAATATAATAAAAATATGTAATTTTACCTCTAAGTAAAATAATTTCCAAAATAAGCTGATATGTTATTACATAAGAAAGACACAACTGCGTAGAATGTGACCTTTTATTTTAATATATAAAACAGTATTACATTAAAAAGTCGCAATTGGCTAGTTGTGACCTTTTGATGTAAAATTGATACTATAATTTTATTTTTTGTACTAAGTTAAAAGTAAAAATCATTATTTTAAAAATAATGGGATAAGATAAATAAATAATAAAACAATGTTAAGGGAGATCTTATGTATATGCAACTAATTGCATTAAAATATTTTATAAATTCATTATAAAAAGTATATTATGTCAGAAAAACATCGAAAAACTTTAAACCCATTTATCTCGACTTTTACAATTTGTTAGTTGTGCCCTTCTTCGTTATGAGGGCAGTATAGTCAAGTATTCAATTTACCACTTAAGTTAATAGAATATTGTGAAGCTTAGCATTCCAATTGCTTCAAAAACCACGGTAAATAGTTTAATCTGTCAATTAGGCTAGTATACCATTGTCGACTTTCAATCGTCACAACACTTTTCCACAATGGTCAAGTATTCAATCTACCACTTAGGCTACTACAGTATTGTGGAAATAAACATTTCGCTTGCTTTGTAACCAAGGCAAAGACTCGAATCAGAACAATTAGGATAGTATACCTTTGTAGAATGTTACTCTTCACTACATTTTTAATGAAGGTAAAGTATACAATATACCACTTTGGTTTATTGAAAATTGTGGCAATTGCGAAAAAAAGGTATTATTGTATGGGTAAACTGAACAAATAGCACATAGAAAAGTTTACTATTGTGGGAACGTAATTTTATACAGATATGGAAAAAGAATAATGACAATTATCTTCAAATGACAATAGCTACAGATCACATATTTTACCACAGTCAAGATTATAATGGCAACATAGCAATGCCATAATAAAGTCAAAATGGCCAAAATGACAGTTTGGCTACTTTACCTTTGTTATGACGATATAAAATCGGTACTGTGTGGTGAGAGTTTAGAATTAGCACCACCCCAACTCTCACTCACGCGGGTGTCGTAAGAGGCGACTAAGGGATATCGGCCGGGGGCGGGCAGCAGCGCTCCCTGCAGAACAATTCTACCACCGAACTGCGATCCCCAACCCGCATGACCAGCGTGGGGATTATGGGCTCTACTCCCCATGAGATAAAAGCCAACAAGGCGCTTCTCCGGAGGAGGCCTGCGTCCAGCAGAGGACCAATACAGGCTGTTGTGATTGAGGTTGAGGATATAAAACCGGGTCAGTACCTCAGTAGGTACTGACCCGGGTGTCACGGGATAAAATGTAAATGTAGCTCGTTGCGAGGCCTTATTTCCCCATACTGACTACACCAACGGTCGCTGTGCTGTCGCTGACACGTTACATTACGCGTCGTAACGCCGGTCAGTAGCGGACTTAAAGTTATGGAAACAAGTGTAAGCCTCCCAAAAAAAATAGGTTTAGAGTTGGAAATAATTGTGTTTTATAGATTGTAAAATATTTGAAGAGTGCAACATTCTATCTGTCATGGACGCCGTTGTAGAAAAGTTATGTTGATTTTATGGATAAATTGTTTTAAGTTGTAAAAGGAATATACCTAGCCCATGTTAATATCATGCCATGTTTTATTTCAGTAACACAGTTGAACCTCCATTAGCTTTCAGTCCGAAGAGGGAAAGACACGCCTACAGTAATGTGAATGTGACCTTCCGAAAAGTTCAGTGAAACCTATTCCTATGAAAAAACTCAAGTTTCGATGACATATGCAATGATTTCCTATACAAATCGGCTGACGACAAAAACAAACGCATATTTGAACCGGAGTGGGTATATTCTCTTTGATTTGAACCATTGATTTTACATATTTAGGTACAAGTTGCAATTATTACCTATCCGCCAAACTTTGGCAAGCGAAATATTAGATTGTGTTGATTGAAAACCATTCGAATTCAATGGTAAATAGTAAAGATTTTCAATAAGAGTTCAAAGTCATCCATAATCATATTAATCATATATAAATGATAGCGTACTTGTAACCTCCAATATGATAAAGTTACTTTTTCTATTCTTTTCTTGATGGTTTGTTAAAAATGATGTTGTGAATTGATCTGAACTAGTAAAATACAAGCTACCAATGAAACCCTTTACAGTAATTAAAGTGACCAACAAAATGCATTACAAGTTTACTCCCATGTTCATCGAGCAATCTTGCTACAAGAGAAAATATATGATTGGGTTTGTACCAATACCTTTACAATGCCACATTAAATTAATAGAGATGATTGAGATAACTAAACACATGAATTTTAAACACAAAAACACAGAAATTGTGAAATCAAAGTTAATTTGGTTAATATCATGGAATTATTTGATTTGTTCACAATTTGTGATAGAAATTTTGCACTAACATTCTGAATAGTGATGGTAGGTACTTATTTATCTGGTAAATTCCTTGAAATCTACAACACATAAAAACAAAATAAAGATGAAAATTCAAAAATCTTCCCGTTGTGAGAATTTGTTTCTTAGGTACTTGTTATGCATTACATTTTGCATAAACATTTGCTTGAAGTGAATTGAACTAACTAACAACTAACTTTGGATTCTTATACAAGTCTTTAGACATATTAATTATTTCAATGTTAATCACACAGTATTTTCAGAAAGTATCTATAGGTACCAATTGCTATGATGAGCGACCAAACTTTATTGAATATTTGATCTAATGATTATGAATAGAATTTATAACCCTTATTCAGGCACAAATAATAAGAAAACAATATTAATCACCATCCAAGTGTAGTACACATAATAATAATAATTTTGCATAGACTGAGAAATGTCGGGTGAGCAAAATATCTATTTTCTTGTTCTCAGTATTTGAAAATAGTGATATCAGTTTTGGAAGTAACTTAGTTACTACTAGCTTCACTTTGGCTTGAAAATATACTTATTAGTAGTGAATGAAATAACTCCCTATATAATAACTGGGTTGAACGATGATGATAATCTAAATACTTATTTCATTAACTCGAAATGATGCATTGTTGTCGTACCTATCAGGAATACAATTATGTCAACTATCAGTTTAAGAAATTGTCTTAGATGTTCAATACTAACCCGACAGGGTTGGGAGACAAGAATAAGTAATTACCTTAATAAAATTTTATATAAAATGGAAAATAGTGACATTGCTAATTGGTAGGCATGTGATATAGATGACATTTCACATGATGACATTTCATCGGCTTCGTGGAAAATAATGACCGGATTATGCCTTTTCTCGGGGTTAACCCTGAAATGCGTACCCATCGTCTTACAGACACCACTGATATTTAACCCTTAACTACCTACCCATAGTCTCACAGACACTTGTGATATTAATTTTGTGAATAAGAAAAGTATCTCCTGAGGGTTAATGGGTACCTACTTAAATTCAGTTGCAATGTTGTAGATTATAGTTGATTAAATAAATTAAAAAAAAAAAAAAAGTATGTTTGCTAACGGTTTGCTGGTATATTGATATTTAGTTAGTGGATGAACTAATGTGTCATAAGTAGGTCATTGTTGTTTGAATAATTATTCAACTGCGAAAATCGAGTATTTTACTCACTGACGTTATTTATTTATTTAGAATTACCAACAAAATATACACAAGTCATGTGAATTAAAGAGCACAAAAAAAATGATGAGTCGCTTAAGCAAAAGCTATAGAGAGAAGAGAATCATACCTACAAAGAGAGTAATAATAATAATGATAAAAAACGTTTCTAGACAAAACGGACGAGTTATTTGCACAGTTAAATAAACAGGATTCCTTTTTGTTATTGTGTGTAAGTGCTTTTTGTTATTGTTAACATAACAAAATAAATAACAATCATTTAAGGAGAAAGAAATAAACCACTTATTTAAGATTGACATGGCTCATATGAAATACTAATTTGAAAACGAAATAACAAAGTTTTACTTTAAATTACGTATACCGCTTGTTGTGTTAGGTGCACGAAATTATTTTAAAAAAATGGATTCAATAAACTAAAGTTTATCTTTAAAGAACAAGACAAGATTCCATAAGATGCCATAAAAAAAAGGGCCTTAGTAAAATAAATCAGACTATTAGTGTGAAGCAAACAAAGCTTACTTGGACCTAAATAAGCATAACGTAACAAATCGAATTATTTAAAGAGATAAAATTAAATCGATAAATTTTAAGTTATCTACCCACAATAAACGAAGGCACGATTGAAACTATAAATAATAATAAACTAAGTACTATTTCCACAAAATTAAGATAATTTAAAAACGCAATGAATAGAGCAAGAAGTATACTCGTACTTACATTTTTATACAACGATATGTTGCTTACGAAAATATTGATTGTGTCTATTTTGAAATGAATAATATTTAGGATTAGATGAATAAAAATGGCGACTAGTAAAAACGAGATACTGCTTTAAAATACAACGTAAATAAACGCTATAAAGTTATTACAAAGATTACCGACCGTTTAAAGAATAAAACTGTGTTGTGGTCAGGAACGCCACGCGAGAAATAAATAAATTTGGATTTCTAAAACAAAGAAACATTAAATAGAGAATGTGACATATTATATTAAGAATAGTGTCAAAAATTTGTCATACTAGAGAACATCTGTTGTGTAAAGTCAGAGAAATGAATAGGTACCGTACACAGGTACATATTAAGGGAATCTGAATCTGATTAACGAGTATGAACAATTATTAATATTTTAATACATAACCCAATAAAAAAAAAATGTAACTAATCTTCAGTTAGTCAGTATTTTTATACGAAAAGCTTAGAACGCAGATTGTTTGAATTTACAATTGTCAAATAATACGCAGAATATTATTTTTAGATAAACTTCATAATATGAGACGTACTTGAAAATGAAAATGTATTGGCGATATAAACATTAAAAGATAACAAATAAAAGGAGAGATAATAATGTTGACATGATTGTGAAATTTATTTCAGTTATAATACAGATAAACAGTAAAATAAATGACAATAGAGATGGTTTTAGTAGTAAGTTTTTGAAGTATTATCACTTAACCTATTAAATGCGAAAATAAAACTCTACGTTTTAAAGTGGTTCAAGGGTATTACTGAGAAGGAAGTCGATGTATTTGTTTATAGCAGACTATAGACTTGAAATTAAAATTAACTAATTTATTATTAAGGTACAAAAAAAAAAACGTGGTGATGAATAATTTATATGATTACAGTAATTTTTCTTGTAGAAACGTACTTTCTGTCACTACCCACAAATAACACTTACATCAAATTAAAAGTGTTGTCAAGTAAGAGATTGATAGACAATAATAATATTGAATAAACGAATAACTATTTAAAAAAAAAAGTTATTAAAAAGAAAAGTAGTAGAATGATATATATATATATTTTTTTTTTAAATGAAGTACCTATATTCAATATTTTTATTTAAAGTAAGTTTTTAAAGCGAAAAATTATATTTCAGTAATGAGATCCATACATTGATGTCAAGTAAATTTAGTACACATGTACATCGGTATTATCAGTATGTAAATCGGTTCCCTAAAAATAGTGATAAACATAACTTTAATACCAGAAATAAACATAAACTCGCTGTGCCCACAACTAGGCTACACAAAATTAATGTATCTTTTAAAGGGCAATGTATACACTTCTTCTACAAAACTCCTAGTGAATTGCAAAAATTATCAGTAAATAAATTTAAACAAATTGTCAAAACCCTTAAAATAAAATGTCTGATTATCTAGAAGATAAAAAAAAGCTTGGGACGGGTTTTGCTCCAACTCGAAAGATAACAACTAACAGGCTAAAGGTTTCCTCGTCGCTTCATTACTTTAGTCTACATACCGAAGCGACAGAAATCAAAAATATCACTTTATTTCCGTGTCAGTGTTTAGTTTTATAATTTGACCTTTTCTAAGTGTACATTTATTGTATTTATGGAAATAAAGAGTTTTTGATTTTGATTTTGTACAATGGCATAAGAGAAAAATAACATAATTATAATAAACGAATTTTTCGAAATTGTGTGATACCGTTTGTTAAATGAAATTATTAGAAAATGTATTAAAACAAAAAATAAATAGTCATGGTGAATTAATAGTATCAGAGAATATTACTCTCATCGATTATTACATACATAAATAACTTTATAATTTGTTGATTTAAGCTTTCTAATGTTTCGGTAAAGTTGTTGTGTGAATATTGAACGTGAATGATATTAAAGCATCATGATTATTATTATGATTCTTATTTTCATAAATGTAAATATTGAAAGCGGAGCATATGATACGAATAAATTATGTGTGTTTAGAGAATAAGCAAAATAATTTTAAGAGATAATATTATATTCAAGTAATATAAGGGTGATCAAGAAAAGCCAATAATTAAGTAATGTGAAAAAAAATACTTAAAAAAAAAATCCAAAGACAGTGATCAACGAAAGCGATAATTGTGAAATTATTTCCTTAAAAGTGAGAAATCAAAGTGAAGAGGACATTGAATCGCATATACATTCCAAAAAAAAAAAAAAGTGAAAAAGTGTAAAGTGAAAAAAAAGCAAATATAGTGAAATAAATAAAACAAATACATAGTGAAAAATATAAGCGATTAAAAAGAAAAAAAAGCGAGTACCGATGAGTACACAGATAAATGAGAGATTGTGTTATAATTATTTGTATAACAACATAATAGTGACCGAAATGATCTATTGGACGCAACAGTCATCTATAGTTTCTGTTGGACGCAACAGAGAGAGAGAGAGAAAGAGAGCGAGAGATATATATCTCCTAAAGTGAGTACCAATGAGTACATAGAGAGACTATATTATAATTATTTTTAACAGTATAATAGTGACCGAAATGATCTGTTGGACGCGACAGTGGTATATAGGTTCTGTTGGACGCAACAGAGAGAGTGATCCGTTGGATTGCAACGGTGTAATTTGTTAATTTTAATTTAAATGTAAGGTGCTATAATTTAAATGATCTGTTGGACGCGACAGTGGTATATAGGTTCTGTTGGACGCAACAGATAGAGTGATCCGTTGAATTGCAACGGTGTAAGTTGTTATTTGTAATTTAAATGTAAGGTGTTAATTATAATTTAAATGAACTGTTGGACGCGACAGTGATAAATAGTTTCTGTTGGACGCAACAGATAAAGTGATCCGTTGGATTGCAACGGTGTAAGTTGTATCACTACATAGTATAATAGTTAATAAGACTATTATGTAATAAATTGCAAATTAAATATTAGTCATTTTTATATTATTGTGATTTATCAAGGCTTATGAAATTATGTTTGAATCTTATAATTTTAACTTTTAAAATTTGTTATGTAATATTAAGCATTTTGCTTGCGATATTTACCTACTCACATGCAAATATTTAGATATCGAACGCGAGGTCGCGTATATTATTGGCAGTATGGCCGAGCGAAAACAGTCTTTGTTATAACTTGTACGCTTATTACAAATTAATGTAAAGTTGAAAAATTATGTAGTTATCATTTATGGATAATAGGTAATGTTTATGTTATGATGTACCCTAAATCTTCATTTGCCTCTAGAATCATTGTTTGAAATATCTTTGTGAATCATGATAATTTATACTAAAATGATAACATAATGATAGTGATACTAAAATGAAATGAAAGCGATACGACAATGTTAAAAAAAGAGATATTGTAATTATAATGGAAACGCTTATCTATAGCAAGATTATAAATAAATCTGTTTTTTTTTGTGGTAGACAAGTATTAATGATATTCACACATAAAATTAAGTATACTGTAATCTACCAATAATTGTATAATTCTGACAAGCCAGGCAGTTTAAGTTATCTGGATTGCTCCCGCCACTAAATGTAGTCAACTGATACTACGCACTTAAGCTTTATATGTATGGAACTAACGTTTTCAGAATAGCTAGTGGTGGTTGTAATGTTTTTTTCTAATCATAAATTAGATTTTATAACAATTGCGGGGTAAAAACAAAAATGTGTTTATTGACTTAGTGTATAACTTAAACGGAGTTATTATAAAAGTATGGTCAAAAGTTACCTATTATTGTATATATTGTTATTAAAAAAAAAACCATCTATTTTATTTAAAAGTAATCAATTGAAAGTTATTCATAATCTATGCTTATTAATATTAATTTTTCAAAAATCAAGAAAAAAAATTTGTTTATTTTAATAATTCTAACAATAATTATTGTATGTCTGAACGGACAAACTGATTAGTAATTTATATGTTACAGTTGAAACAGTAAAGAAATTTTATTCTTATGATAAAGCAGAAAGTATAACTTACTTAAATTGTAATTGCCAATTTAATTCCGCTGTAATTTTGACATACTTATAATGTTTAAATTTAACCTAATCTTGGAGCCACGCGAGACGCGTGTTATGTCGAATGGCCGAATGTAAGCCTCCCAAAAAAAATAGGTTTAGAGTTGGAAATAATTGTGTTTTATAGATTGTAAAATATTTGAAGAGTGCAACATTCTATCTGTCATGGACGCCGTTGTAGAAAAGTTATGTTGATTTTATGGATAAATTGTTTTAAGTTGTAAAAGGAATATACCTAGCCCATGTTAATATCATGCCATGTTTTATTTCAGTAACACAGTTGAACCTCCATTAGCTTTCACAAGATCCATCAAGTGTGAGTGTAACTTGCGCGTCTAGGGTGAATCCTGCAGAATAAATACAGATCTGAAACCTACAGAAATTTCAAAAACTGTTTTGAAATGAACAAACCGATACTTTTCATTTGTATGTGTAGGTAGGTATCTTTTAAAATTTCAACATCAAAAATTGTACAGAAAAAAATTGTCTCATTTATTTGTCTTTAAATCTGTACAAACGCACGAAATGTATTATTATTTTAAATTTTAAGTTAATAGCTGCGGTAGTTGCTGAGACATTAAAGAGGGAAAAAAGAACAGACAAAACGAGACCATAAGGGTTAGGAGACCGATCTCGAAACCCTAAAAAGGATGGACTGCATTATAATGTGGATTGTCCAACTTTATTTATTATTTACCCAACTAAGTCACATTTCATTTTCACAGACCAACAAATAAAAGGCCGAACCATCGTAAAAGTGACACTTAAAACACAATACCAAAAGGTGGAGTTTATTGCTGATCGTTATTACGTGCGTAATTAAGCTTATTTTATGAATAGCACTGTTGAGCATATTTATGGTACCACAGAGTTGAGAATTGGAACCGCACATGTTATATGAGCTGTTTATTGGTTTTTATTCACACAAATGCATTTGTAATAATAAAAAAAATTGTTTACTGGTAGGTAATCCAAAGGATGCAAAAGCTGATTGTGAATTTTCCAAAGAAAACCCCACAATCAGTAGGCAACGCCGTATTATAGGAGGGAAAATTAATTGAATTATTTGAAAACCTGAAAGAATTCATCATATCACGTCATCGATATTTTGGGTTCGATAGCTTTTAAGCGAACATCAATTTGCTTAGAAATTTTATTGTGCTCCCAATTTTGTTTACTTTTATGTTTGAAAGAGGAAGTGGAAACTCAGTGGAAGTTTTTGGTACCAGGTTAGATACGGTTTAGGTGGCGCGTCGGAGCGAGAGCGGAAGCGGATTTTATAAAGTTTACCCTTAGGCTTTCCTTTGAAAGCTGAAATAAATCTGCCCACTGTTTCCAGTCTCATTCACTAGCTATAACACACCCTTATTTATCACCTTGTCCCAAAGTAAGTAGAGCATGTGTCACTAACTGATAAACTTAAAAGTTCTCTACTAATAATACAGAACATTCTGGGTTTTCCTTTTATGTCGATTCATATTAATATATGTATTAAATCCACGCGCTTAGTCTATTTTTAACAGATCGTTAAGGGAACTATTCAATGTAACTACGAACATTTGTTAGGTGCATTAAATTAAAATCAAATAACCCAATCTTGTTTGTTTAAAATAAGGATATAGGGATTTATCAACTTTAATACAAAACCAATTTTAAAGTTTCGGTCCTCCATTTTCTTTGGGCCGATTTTTATGGAAAAATAACTTCAAAGAATTTGAACAAATAACGATGTTTCCAACTTTGACACGAAGTCCAAAGTCAGTAATGTTTACCAATTAGTTGGAAGGCACTGTGAAAAACAAATAGGTACTTATTGATGTCGATTTTTTGGTACAAAAACTAAAATTGCCTAATTTGATAGCACTAAAAATGTCGCATGTACTTTTTATATCGTTCGTAAACAAAGAGACGGCAGATTTCTAATTGCTGTGAGATTAAATTAATTTAGTTTATGTACTAACAGAATCGACACCATTAACGTATATAGGTATTTTTATGTTTCTTACACAGGGATCCATACATACTTACAATACTTTTCTAGGCATGTTTTAATTACCTGAAACAAAACATTTGTGATTAGAAAAATATAAACTCGGTTTCTGTATTATTATAATTGTATTTATTTATTTAGGGGAAAACCAAAGGCTTAAAAATTAACAGAATTACAAATACCAGAAAGCTTATTGAAAGTTTTCACGGATAGGTGGTGGAATAGTATAATAAATAAAATAAATAAATATCAATAACGCTGGACAATTCACACAGCATTATCTAGCCCCGAGCTAAGCAGAGCTTGTGTTATGGGTACTAGATAACTGATATAATACACTACATAGATAGATATTTTTTATTTTACATAGAAAACACCCAGAAAAATTTTTTGCAGATCGTACACAAATTTGTTCCGAGGCGGGAATCGCACCCGCAACCTGCTGCGTTGCAGGCGGACCTTCGCCCGCTGCGCCACGGAGGTCGTCAGCATAAAAATTATCTTCTATCTAAAAATTATAATGAAAATGACAATGAACATGATGTGACTAGTCTACATGAATCATCTTTAAAACATATGTATATCATAATAACAGACATATAATGTAGATATCAGGATATCTACATTACAAAAATTTAAACTAAACATTTATCATCATCATTGGCACCAAAAAACTCTCCGCTGAGCCGCCGCCTGGCCGAGCTGATACTTATGCAGGATAAATCTAAGTCAAATTGCTTAATTAAGTTGTTAAAATTATTACTCGCTCGCCACAAGAAGGAATTTTGTCGGTAGTTAGTGCCAGCATGGGGAACGTAGATAGGAGGGTTAAATCTCATAGTTTCGCAGGGAACGTTAAGCTTAATTTTTTGAAGCAAATTGGGACAGTTAATATTATTCTATCATATTATTATATCATTAAATCGGTATTGTTTTGAAAAAACTAAAAACTGACTTCGAATGCCTTAAATTTTAGGTTTTTAATAATTCACTCGGGAGTAAAATTTTATGAGACCACCTCGGAATGATTTTCTATACAATAACGAAAAAAATTTTAAAATTGACGGAGAAATCATTTTTAAACAACTGAAGATAATTTTTATGTTTCATACATTTCGTCGCGTACATACATAAAGTCGAAGATAAAACCTCCTCCTTTTTTCGAAGTTGGATAAAATAGGAATGATCTTTGGTCTCCTTTATAAGTTGGCTAACTCAAAAGGTAGGTAGGTGGCATTTTTTAATTGAAGTAGTAATGTATTTATGCCACTTTCATCCCTTGAGATGAAAAACTCCTAAAGAAAAAAAATGCTCTTCCTCTTTTCAAAATCTGGTATCTCTCCAAAAACCTATCCCTACGCTTTTGTCCACTTACCGATATATTTTTAAGGTGTTTGTACTAAGGACTTTTATTTAAAACTGCTGATTTCTGTGAAAGAGACGTTCACGTAAATTTTATTTTTGTGTATTTCCTGCGTCGATAATTAAGTTTAGGTCCGTTGGTTCCAGAATAAAGATACAATAATTTGAACACATATTGACAGAAATTACGGGAAAATAGTTATTGATATTGATACTGGATAAACAAAGCCATTATAAATATTTTCCTGGAGTTTGTTATTTGTTATGATTCTTAGAAAATAAACGAATTCTACTGCTGGTTTTGCTGTCCTTCATTAGTATCACCTAGCAACGGCAACGTGATGTTATTGGGAAAATCAAACCTTACTTGTTTATTTTTCAGAAAGTACAAACGTAGCAACAATATTATAACAGAAATATTTACGGTGAAATGAACCAAATAATAAACGTTCCAATCAGAGTTTGTGGAAACTCCAAAAGTTTCTGTTATTGATTAAAAAAATGAGTTTTGCTAACGACAGAAGGTCGATTCCTGTCCAATTTGCCATTTTAGCCCAGTCTTGTTAAAAATTGTTTTGAACTTGTTTGGCTCTGAAAACTCATATTCATTATCATCAGGTGCCATTTTTTTAAGCTTTTACAATAAATTGTTTTGTAATTCTTATTTTTAGGGTTCCGTACCTAAAAGGAAAAAAGGAAACCTTATAGGATCATCATCACTTTGTTGTCCGTCCGTCTGTCTGTCCGTCTGTCAACCCCTTTTTCTCAGGAACGCGTGGAGGTATCGAGTTGAAATTAACATCAAATACTCGTCCGTAACCTCTTGAAGTCTCGATATAAATAAACTTCTCAAAAGTTACAGCCGTTTATGTCCGAATATTTTGAAATTTCCAAGGTAATCACAAGCACACAAAGCCTATGGGGTACTTCCCGTTGACCTAGAATTATAAAAATTGGTAAAAAGCAAGGTCTTTCAACTATACGGAACACTTAGTGTGCGAGTCCGACTCGCACTTGACGTTTTATTTACGCTACTGAGGACTCGGTAAACCCATTTTGGCGGATGAGGACCATAATTAAAAAATTACCACTAGTAATAATGTCCACTACACAAAATCACCACTTCTGCTAATACCTACTTCCTTTCATGATTGTTTCGGGGAATGACTATTGCTTAGAATGACTGTTGGTGCACCACATCTCAAACGACGACTTTGTGATGACAGGAGCATGGACTTTGTTAAGGATCGACTGACGCTCTATTGCGCGTCTTGATGAGATTTCTCTTCACTTCACTTGAAGCTTTTCCATAGTAACGTCGTTTGTCCACCGCCCCGTAAACGAAACGTTACCGATAATGATTATTTCAGGCCGAGTTGAAGATGACGTGACGTCGATCGTGTGTCCACTGCCACCGGGAGGGACGTCACCGATAGCGATATTATTTTAAGGTGCTATTTTATAATATCATCGTGTTAAACGTAGGAATTTTCAAAAATCGATTGGCTGGTTTGTGAATCCTATGATAAGCCTCTATAAATATTTTAGTTTGTATAGTGTAGGATGAGATTCGAAGTTGCTCTTTTTTGCCACCATGCTAAAACGAGCAAATTCGCATCTCTGCTTAAAGTATACTAAATAAAACTTTTACACAGGCATTAAAAAAAGCTTAGGATAGGATGCACAAACTGGCAAATCGGTTTTTAAAAATTCCTTCGTTTAACAGAATAATATAATAAAATAGGTGGTTACGCGGTTTTGGGCCGGGGTAGCGACTTAAGAGCGAGTTCAAGATGACGTGACGGCAATCGAGTGTGTCTACCGCGACGATCTCGGTGGTTCAGTTGGTTGTAGCTGCCATTCATGGTCAGATGATGATTCCTCAACGCGTTTGAGGTTGGTGATGATTCATCATCAACCTATATTAGTCTACTGCTGGGCATACGCCTCCCCTTATGAGCGTCATAGTACCCTGTCTTCAGCTTGCCGCATCCAGCATCAGCCAGCTGTCTTTCGCAGGTCATCATCCTACCTAAGCTATGCTTAGCTTGGGGCTAGATAATGCTGTGTGAATTGTCCAGCATTATTATTATTATTATTATTATTATTATTACCTCGCCGAAGGCCGTCCTATACTACGTTTGCCGATGCGAACGTACGTCAGAGGCTGCCGATTTGAAAGCAATAAAGTATAATATAGTTACTTCATTCATATCAACGGAAAAATATTCATCACCTAATAAAAATGTAAACGAATTAGAAATAACTCTGACGTCAACGGACTACTTCGTAAGAAGGGTTAGTATCTATGAATATGAATTTTCGCATTACGTTATTATAATACACAAATCCGAATTTAGATGATGTTTTTATAAATAAAATATAGACCTTTTGGAGCAAATTCTAAATTATGTGAAGTATCATCCTGATTCAACGGAGCGCCCCTGCGGGTCCCACCGCCGCCGAGAGGGTGACTAGAGGCGCCCAGCCGGCTTATCTGTGCGACATAGGTACGGATAAACCAGGTAGGTGATATACAACAAACACCTGTCAACAAATTAGGCTAAGAATAATGATCATAGCAAATAATGAAAATTCTTTTAGTGATTAAAGCTGTTGAAATTATATGCCCTTGCCAATTCTGTTTTGTTTATGTATATCTATGGTATTACTTGTTCAAGCTATTCATTCGTACTCGACGCACGAAATGCAACAAAAGGTTTCTGTATTTTTTTCGCCGGGTAGAAGAACGCACGAAATGGGACTTACATGGTTGTTTACTCCAAAATGTTGACGCACGAAATGCAACTAATCCCTGGGCAGTAAATGCGAATATAATATACTAAACTAATACTAACACTATCATGGCCTACGACGCACATGTCAGTCTACTCCCCCGTGTCGAGGCTGGCAGTGAATGCGATAACACACTTTCTCTTACGTAACCTCTTTGTTTTAGGTATTTACTGGTAGGTATAAAGCTAACTGTCATGTGAGTTTAGGTGACGACCTAACGTTTAACATTGTAAAATAAGATTTTATTTCGTACTGTTTCCTGCCCGCGGTTTCACTCGCGTTGTTTCTATGGACATGTTTAAAGATTATTTCTATCATATGGGAACTGTTTTATGGGATAAAAAGTTCTAAATCTTAAAGAGGTTACAAACATCCATCCAAACTTTTACGTTTATAATAGTTAGATGTGTTATAACGTTGTTTGTGCTTATACACAAACAGAGACGATCTTAATAAAGTTATGAACGGAACCAACATACAGAATACGTTTTTAGGTTACATACAGTGTTTGTCTTTGTGTGTTCACTCTGTGGTTGATACGTTACCGTGTATCTTGTTAATTACCTTTGACAGCTGTGAACACAAACAAGAAAACTTTACGAAGGTTTGTTCTCATTTACCTGCTTCATTCTCTTGAGTAATAGTAAATGAGAACATAGCTCTTACATTTTAATTGTAAATTATTTCGCGGTCACATTTTCGTAAAAAAATCTTAACATTGTAACGTTTAATGTTAGAGTTGAAAGTGAACAACATAGGATAAACTTAGTTGAGCGCAAAGCGCAAGATAATCAATAAATAATAATATAATCATCATCCGATCTAAGCTGAACTTAATTTTACCAAATCAAATCAACGGTGAAATAGGACCATAGTGTGTATATTAAATGGTCGAGAGACTTAACAAGCAAAGGCTTGTTAAGTCTCTCGACCATTTTAATGAAATATACATTTATTTATATATATTATATTTATTTATATTATATATTATATATATTATATTATATTTATATAATGAAATATATATTAGAAGCCTTGACTCGCTACGGTTTGCCATGACTCTTTAAACATGTGGATTCGCTAATATATATATTTATTTATCTAAAAATCTATACATTCAACCCTATAGATAAAATATCTATTGGGTTCATACTTGGATAAAACATCTAAAAATAACTGTTGTTGCTGATGCAAATAAAATTACATCGCACGACGTTAAGCACCAAAAACATAAAAAAAACATCAATTCATCGACGTAAATACTTCGTAGCGTTGTTTATTTTTTACGTTTCTCACTTCCTACACTTTTTAACAGACTTCGAAGAAAGGCGGAGGTTATATCTGCGGCTGTATGTATTAATTTTTATGTATGTCAATCGATTTCTCCGTCATTTGGTTCCATTTAATTCAAATTCAAATTCATTTATTAATTCAGACACACAAAGATCCATAAATAAGAGTATTAAATGTCACACAAATAATTATAATAGACGACTTCAGTAGCGCAGCGGGCGAGAGTCCGCCTGCGACGCAAGAGGTTGCGGGTTCGATTCCCGCCTCGGAACAAATTTGTGTATGATCTGCACAAATTTGTTCCGTTGGTCTGGGTGTTTTCTATTTATAATAAAAAAATATCTATCTATGTACCTATATACCTAATGTATTAAATATATCAGTTATCTAGTACCCATAACACAAGCTTTGAGTAGCTTACTTTGGGGCTAGATGGTGCTGTGTGGATTGTCCAGCATTATTTATTTATTTATTATTTAATTACACAGTAAAGGTACAAAGTCGGTAATAACAAAATTAATTTATATAATAAATTTGTTTGGCACAGGGCTTGATCGGGTTCGACATGGCGTGTCTTTGCAGTTTACTGCAATGTCTATCCGCCAGAACCCTTATCAGACTGTTGATGCTGCCCAGTATCCTGCGTTTTATAGATAGTATTTAGATGATTCTTTTGCAGTTGTATTGAGAATGATTTCGAGCGGTCCCATAATTTTTGTATTCCCCAGGGACTAATATTTAGCTTGCAAAACTTTAAAAAACAGTTTTCAACTAATGGATTCGAAGTTGTTTATTTTCAAAACAATCAAATTATTTGAATCAAAGCGAAATTGTGTATTATAAAATAATAATCTTAATAATATGTATGAAAACATGAGTGAAATTTTCATCAAAGCATAATTGTTTATTAGTCTCTGTAATGGTTTATTAAACCACCAACATTTTTATGTCTAGGATAATTACAATCAGGATTACGCAGGTCTGTGTTCATGAAATAGCTAGGTGGATTCGATTTCATGGACGCGATTTCATAGTTGGTAAGATTTACATGGAATAAAGGATGAGAAAACTTCTAAAAATTAAGCAGATGAATAATTTCAGAGAAAAGTTACACAATTAGAGAATTATTCTTAGTGTTACCATTATATTAATTAAATCCTAATGATAATTATAACCTAGTTGATTATTTGACAAGCAATAGCTAGGTTCTCCGAGTTGCGTTTGAGTATTCAGGGGTCAGAGTTCCACATTTATGAAGTACTAGCAGCGCGTCGCCGGTTTCACCCGCGTAAGTTCCCGTTTCCGTGGGAATTCCGGAATAAAATATAGCCTATGTGCTATTCCAGACTATAATCTATCTCTGTGTCAAATTTCAACCAGATCCGTTCAGTAGTTTTTGCGTATCAGTGCCTCGCGATTTCACCCACGTAGTTCCCGTTCCCGTAGGAATTCCGGGATGAATATAGCCTATGTGCTATTCCAGACTACAATCTATCTCTGTGCCAAATTTCATCTAGATCCGTTCAGTAGTTTTTACGTGAAAGAGTAACTAACATCCATCCATCCATCCATCCATACTAACAAACTTTCGCGCTTATAATATTACTAGGTATTATTTATTAGTAGGATTGCCAGTCAAAACTAAAAATAAAGTGCTTTATGAGACCTTACAGGACGTTACGCAGAATGTAGCCGATTTAATTTAGGAATTTTAGAATTCATAATTAAGGCAGGTAGCCATAACTCATCACATAAGCTTTTTATTTCTACCTGACCCTTATAATGATGTCAGGAACGTGATAGGGGCGAAATTTTCCGAATTAAAATAACCCTGACGCATGTGTCAATGTATAGATTCATTTACATGGGTCGGATAGACCACAGGTGCCGATCGCTGGGGAAATTAACAAGGTTCTAAAATTATTCTTAATTAACATATCTAACTTGGATACTTTTGTATATATAATTATTTGTTAGGTTAGTTTTTAATTATAAACATGTAATGGTATTTCTCCGCTGTTAAATGAGTAGGTAATATATTAGTCTTAAACATTTTACCTGTGATATAATGTAGAGACTCATCTAGCAAGCTAATCTAGCATAAATATAAAAATAATCTACTCAATATATATTGAATATATTGTAATATATTGAATATACCTATTACTAACAACTTTGAGAAGGTAGTATTAGTTAGTTAGTATTTTTCGAATTTACTGTACTATACTCTATTTATAGAGGGTTTTCGATTTTTCCGCTGAGCGTAATGCCTATTTACTTTGAAAGAAGTCTAAAATTCCACTCTCGTTGGCAAAATACAGGCTAAGGTACCTAAGGTTTGCTTTTCCTGAACCTACCAGGCCCTTTTTTTGCTACCCTTCCAAATAAATACTTGTATTTTTAACTGGAAGTTGGTACATCAAATCACTAGTAAAATTAATTTATTGGGAATTAATCAGCACGAAAAGAAATAAATCGACTATTCGATTATCCTAATAAAACTAATTAGTATCACCGCTCGATGTAGAATTTTTCAACAGTTCATGTTATAGCGCCCTGCACCTACCTAGTAGATCTACAGGGTCGCATACCATGTTTACTAAAACTACCTAATGAAAATACCTACCTAAAATAGCAACCTAAAAATACTAAAACAACCATTTTAGCATCAAATTTTGACTGTAATGTTTATTCGTGCAAAGTGGAATGCGCTGTGCGAATTCTAACATTTTCTTGTCAGTCAATTCATATATTTATTTTGCCGGAAGTTCACACGTTTTTTCTCCCTTTAGGTATGTTTTAGGGCTTAAACGGAATCCATGCAAAGTTCCGTTCAGTATTTCTTACGGGAAGAGTACCTTACAAAATTTCACACAGTTTATCCAAGACACAATCAAAGTTTCGTATCTTAGTGGAAATGATTTGATTCTTCAAAACACGAAAAGCGGCACTTAACGAGCGCCAAGCCGCGTATAACTTACAGCACATTTCCGTACATTTCCGTACATTTGCACATTTGATGGAAATTTCATTAGTGTCGGAAACCAGTGCCTGGCGAGGGAATGAGCGCAACGGTCGCGCGGCGATCGTAACTCGATTGAGCGGAGCTTGTCGCGATATTGATGTCCCATGTATGGCTTGTCTCTGCTGAATCATTGATAAGGTTCGCCGACAGAGATAAAGTTGGTAAAATATTCTTCTCAGGTCGGGTAGGTATCATTATTCTTGAGGATTACGAGAGAACAGTCGGTATTCTTTGAATATGTTAGTTAAAATTTGTGAACAAAAGAGGTCTCATCCGGCCCGGTGGGTCTTGGTTAGAGCTATTTATTGTCTACAAGCGACCCGCCCCGGCTTCGCACGGGTGCAAATGCTGATACTAAATATACTACAGAATTGGCCCCCCGGCATCCATACGTCATCCATACGTCCATTACATAGCTGTCATTTGCGTTTTCTTATTCCAAGTCTTGATTCTTTTTTGTTATACCATGTTTTGACATGGACTGACGTTTTATGTCAAATCACACGGGAACGCTGTCGAATGGGATAAACAGTATCCTATGTCCGTCTCCTGGCTCTAAGCTACCTACCCACCAATTTTCAGCCATATCGGTACAGCCGTTCTTGAGTTATAAATAGTGTAACTAACACGACTTTCTTTTATACATATAAATAGATGTACTACGAATAAAGTACGATCAGATAATATCACTGCAACAGTCTGTGAGTACATTTTGATATAGGTAAGTAGGTAGGTATACCGGACTATATTTATCTTCATACTAGCTGCCCCAGGACTTAGCCCGCGTGAAAATTTCAGAAGTTTATTACACACCCTCTTGGGGTAGTTTTGTAAAAAAAAAAAAATGTAATCAACAAACATTCACAAAAACTTTCACATTTATCATATGAGTAGGAAGTAGGATAATGAAGAGCCAGGTTGTGTTCGAAAGGTTTTAAAAAACTTCAAATAAATAACTTTCAAAGCTAGGCACATTGCAAGCTACAAAAATAGGAATGGAACGTACGTGAAGCTTTTACCCACAGAGGAATACGTAGTCTCATTTTTGCAGTTTTTAATTACCTTTTGGGAACTTGTTGAATTTTGGATCCATGGGCTCCCTGGTGGACTATTCGTAGAAATCACGAGGTGCAATTAATTTTAACGTGGATAGAAAGGTTTCAACGCATTGGGTTAGTTAGGGCATCTTGTATATTTTTTCAGGCGAACTCATTTTTACAAACATGTTTTATAATTTCAACCTAATGTCTTTGGAAAGAGAGACTTAAGAAAGTGTACTCAATACACAATTTTTATTGCAAACATGTTGTACAGTGGGTCTTAAATATAATAAGTTTCAAACATGCACCCTGCTAGGGCACTGCAATTGCAAAATGCAATTGCAAATGTACATTTTATGTCATTTCATTACATATAAACAAAATAAAAAGTTAAAGAATAAAAATAAAAGTACTTTTCTAATAAGATTTAATACTGAGTCGGAGGTATATAGGCTGTAACTTAACTAGGTACACAAGAACCGACTAGAAATCCAAAAAATCTTATTAAGATTCTTATAAAGAATAACAACTATGTTTAACTAGGAATTTTTTCAACAGAGACTTAATTGTATTTATGTTGATTTCATTTTGTATTTCTGGAGGTATTTTATTAACCCCCGACGCAAAAAGAGAGGGGTTTTATATGTAAGTTTAACGTGTCTGTCAGTGTATCTGTCTGTGGTATCGTAGCTCCCAAACGGATGAACCGATTTTCGTTTACTTTTTTTGTTTCATATATATTTTTATCCCAGGTGTCTTATCCATGTTTCATGAAAATCTGTCGGGGGGGTTTTTAAATTTTAAAATTTTGGTCTTGTTATATATTTTGATAGACATGGCGTAGGGTCCTGAGTGACACATTTGAAGTTTAGAGAAGGGTCTATTTAGTCTAATGCAGGGCCTCAGCTTTTGTGGTCTGGAATAAACTATAAAGAGGTTTTTTTTTAGCATAAGCAACTCTAAAGGTGCACTTATTATGAGACACCCTGTATACCTGCTAGTAATTTTTTTTAAAAAGGTGGAACCTAAGTATCCGCAGCTGCAAAACATAATATTTTTTTTTAAACTAATCAACCAAGCCAATCTAAGGTACTCAGAAGAGATGTTGTTTACGAGAAAATAAATAGCCCCTTAGAGATTCGGTATTCACAGCGCTACTCGAAGATTAAGCGCGTCCCGCAGAGACTATGGACTATTGAATATTGATATCGGAGAAAATTGATCACCTCACATATTTCGGCCGGAGACGAATGCTCCAGAGACTGCCTTCAATTAAGACCACTGAAACAGATTATACAAATATTTTTATCATCGGCCCCAATAGGGAAGGTCCCTATTGGGGATTTTGAACATTTTTTAGGAACAGCCTATAGTTTGCTACAATTTTAGCATGCATAAACTAGCAGTGCCTCGCGGTTTCATCCGTGTAGTTCTCGTTTTTGCATAGCAGCGCCTCACGGTTTCACCCGTGCAGTTCCCGTTCCCGCGGGAATTCCGGGATAATATATAGCCTTTGTGTTATTCCAGACTATAATCTATCTCTGTGCCAAATTTCATCGAGATCCGTTCAGTAGTTTTTACGTGAAAAAGTAACAAACATCCATCCATACATACAAACTTTAGCGTTTGTAATATTAGTATGATTGTTTGCCTAAATAAATTATTATCAACAAGTCGACACCTTATTTTATTATTTATTTTATTTTACGAATTTTTGGAAAGCTTACAGCTATGACTTTACAATAAGGTATTTGCTTAATATAACATACATGAATGATATGCTACTGAGGGCTAATAACAAGTTTCCACATTTATGTATTTACTAATAAACTTAGGTAATAATCAATAGACGACGATATAAAAGAAACCTTGCTGATATTTTTGTTTTTAGAACATTACCTTGTGTCCCACCCATCACAAAAACTACAGAACACTTTATTGTAGGCACCTTCTTACTAACCCACTGCAAAACAAAACAAAATAACATTTCCCACATAGTTTAACTAATGGGCAGCTGCCGTATCGCTACAATAAGTGATCTTCAGTATAAGTAGGAAGCCAACCGTATAAATCCCATCTGAGCATAATCGCGTGCAAAGAATAATTCGCCACTTCGGCAGTTCTATGACGATGAATAACGATGTTTCTGAAGCCTCAGTGAGGCAGCGAAGTGAAGTGAGGAGTAAATGAACCGACTACTGATGGATGGCATCGGATTTTGTCAGCGACTGGGCATTGTCAACTGTTTAACCGACCTGTGGTTTTTTAGGTCTGGGAGACCGTGAGTTTTCTTTTTGAGCAGAGGTTCGACGTAACTTATCGTTGGAATGTCTCGTACCAAAGCAAAAGGCTAGCATTGATTTTCATAGCTAGCTAGTATAGGTGTAGTATGTATTTGACATATTTCGCTGCTTATTAGTAACAAGACCAAATTAAAAATTTTAAAACCCTGCGACAGATTTTCATGAAACATGGCTAAGAACACTCGGGATAAAATTATGTATAACACAAAAAAAAAACGAAAATCGCTTCTTTTGTCTTTTTGGAGTTTGGGAGCTACGATACCATAGACTGATACACAGATACACGGACAGACACGTTAAACTTATAATACCCCTCTCTTTTTGCGTCGGGGGTTAAAAATTAACTAATGGCATTCTTGTATCTTAACAGAGCAACGTATGTATTTATTTGATATCGTTATAAATCAGTTTAGGATCACATTTACTGACGCTTATCAGTTAAAGGCGTTCAGATAAAAAATCAGGTATTCAAATCAAATCAAATCAAAAAGCCTTTATTCGCTGACCACGATACAGTAAGTGCTGTTTTTTTTTTGAATCGGGTATTACTTGGATGAAAATAAAGTAAGCCGCAACAGCTCAGCCTCGGATAATTGTGGTGGGTCCTAAGAACGCAACCCCTAGGGACCAGTGTTACCCTTTTTACTAATTTATAAAAGCAAAATTCGTTTAGAAGTCTATTTACTCTATTTGTTTATTTATTAGCCAAGTTAAATATGGATACTGAACTTATCTACTGTATCCATAACGGTCTAAGAGACCTGTAAAATCAAATTATGGCTCCAACTAGTGCATAACCGTGGAAAGAATAAATAATGAATGACAACGACTAATGATTTCCTGACTCTCTTGACTGTATCTCGGTGGAAATGAAGCAGAGCCAGATGGATGGTACGCGACTGCCGAGTGCCGACTAACCATTGTCAACCTTCCTTACCATTATGGTTTAGGAAACTTTATTCTCATACTAGCTGGTGCCCGCGACTTCGTCTGCGTAGGATTAGTATTTCGAGTAGCTTATATTATCTTCTATATTTTTTTTTAAATGGGCAGAAGCCTTTATTTACCAAGAAAATTATAATAGTACATATTTACAATTGAAACAATTGAGCTAACTGCAGACTGTTGCAAACAATCTACAGGTAGCTCAACTGATCCATATCAATACCAGTCGGAAGCGTCCCCAAGACGCTGGCTGCATTGTCCCGCTGTATGGCAATGCTGATGCGCTGTGCCAGATACTGACCGATAATACTATTCGATAATAATTTTACAGTGCTTCGATTTACTGCAAACTTATTTCGTCTTAGGTCATAGGCCTCACCAGGTACCAACGTATTAAGTCTAATGTTCTCTCCACATGTTGGCCAAGTAGGTATGGCCAGCCTTTGCATGTACAGGCTGTCAAATAAACCAGCCGCAAGTCAAATCTGTCATCAAAAAGGATGTTTCCAATGACGCGGCCACCATCTGGATTGACAAAAATATGCACACATGGGATTAATTAAGTCAATCATTCCAATAATCTGATCGCTTTCAGATGCACAGTATGCTAATGTTCCTCGGATCATTGAATGCAGTAATTATTTGCGAATCAATCATTGGATTGATTTGCAATAAATTAGTGCGCATTTGAACCACCTGCGCAAAGCAATCGAGCTGGTTCATTAGGTAGCTTTCAGACCTTGACGATGAGTAACTCATCATTATCATCGACGACCTCTGTGGCGCGGTCGGCGAAAGTCTGCCTGCGACGCAGGAGGTTGCGGGTTCGATTCCTGCCTCGGGACAAATGTTTGTACGATCTGTAGATGTTTGTTTTGGGTGTATTGTAGTAAGTATATCAGTTATCTGGCACTTATAACACAAACTCTGCTTAGCTTGGGGCTAGATGATGCTGTGTGAATTGTCCGGCACTATTTATTTATTTATCATCTATGTCGTTTACAACCATGAAGACTGGTTTAGTGTTCGTTTGGCCGCACTTACGTCTAAGAAACTATTCGTACAAGGTCTGTTTGTTTCTAATTATATTTCTAAGACGGGACACTGTTATGTGCATTTATATCTCGCATGGGAGTGTCTTTTGTTACCAACAACTAAACCGCGAAAAGTTACTTCGCAAGTAGTAGATTTGTAAGTATTCGGGGGAAGGTTATGTTCCCTAATAAACGCCTAAACAGAAGCTAGTACCTATTAACTCTTTGTTTATTCTACAAATAATAAAATACGATGATTCAAGCTGAGATTTGGCTATGGATGTGATAAGTTTGGAAGTTGGTAAAAACTGCGGCCTGAATAAACAGACAGGAAGAGCCGTGAGTAATGTTTACACGATCAATCTTCCAATAAGGAGACAGGCGATGGATCTTTCAAATTGTGGAGTAACTATAGTAAGATGGTTTTGATTTCTACTTCCATAGTGTCATAGATTTTGCCTTTACACCATCGATCAAGATATTTGCTGCTTCCTAAGTGCCTTGTGGTGTGGTCGCTGGATAGCCGGTGATAGATATTCGGGGCGGCGAATAGTATGCAAGTTATGCCGGTAGCTACATGTAAAAGCTATCATACTATACACTATATACTTCGCCTCCGGGTACCTGGGACCGGCTATATGAAAAACGGGACGTACGAAAAGATACTAGTGCCTCGATTGATACTTTATTTGATCAAGTTGAAATAATTCTTAATAAGTCTTTCATTTTGACAGATTTCACTGAAATATTTCCCCGCCGTTACCTAGATTTCGTCTAAAAACTATAAAAAATGCGCCTCCACTTCTGCATCGGATATGCAGCCGCAGTTATTGAATAGCTATTCAGTTGGCAGCAGTGTTGGTAGCAATAATCTTAGTGATCCATAAGTTCTGTCGCCATTTTATTGCCTTGTAACCAAAAGAGCGCTTGCTTATTGGCAAACTGAAGTGAGATTGTATTGTAGACAAGCTAATTTAAATTTATTTGTTGTTGACTGTACTATGATGTTAAAGTATCTGAAAAAGACCTCGAACTCTACTAATGAGCGTCATAGTGCCCTGTCTTCTTTTGTAAATGTTAAAAGTTGCTGAAAATGTGACAAAATCAAATAATACGGAAAAATTCTTTTACATTGTTTGTAGAAATAGATAAGCTTTAACAATCGCTTTTATTTAATGGAACAGACGAATACAAGAGGGAAAACAAGAGATTATTATAAAATAATATTAACATCGTTATTTGATTAGTAAGTAGGTATTTGTTACTTCCTCTCTGTTCTGAAATAAGAATGCGTTTCAGGAAGGCAGCCTGAAAAGGGAGCAACAGTTTTCAGTGGAAACTCCCATATTGACAAGTTCCCCCCAATTTTTGCAGTATTTTTATTGCACATTTGGATTAAATATAAAACATATTGTGGTTATTGGTGACTAGCTGTACCCGCGACTTCGTTCGCGATTGCCTCACCTGCCGACTAATTAAGTTCACATTTAACCATAGTCTCTCATATTATGAAACGCCGCCGTGCAAAAAATCGTGTAGTGTGTACGGGATAGCATGTTGTCATCTTCAATCCCATTCTTTATAAACACGACTTTTAGCTACGACTCGGCCAGCGTCAGTGTTAAGAAGTGTCATACTCGTTTCACTTCTTACTGATGGTTCCGTTCAGCTGGGGCCCTATTCTGCTATACTAATCGCTTCACTATGACAGGGGTATCGACACAGAATGACACGTTTGGGTATTCCACCTCAGATGAAAGAAATTATGATGAATGCAGATGGAGAGACGTGCATCAAGTTTGAAAATATTAATTTATCTCGCACGCACTATCTGGAGTTTTATAAATCTAAGGATTCTACGTGATGATTCTGCGACGATTCCATTGTCATACTGAAGCAATTGTATTGCAGAATTGGGCTCCTGATCCATTTGACTGGACCACCGTAATTTTTTTTTCGTTAGTAGGTAGGTACAGTTGGCTGTGTACCACAGTAAAAATATTTTTCTGTGGTCTAGTTAGTTTAATTGGACCACTTACTGCAACCAAACTTCGGTAGTACAGTTAACTGGACCAGCTAAACCACCATATATCAGGTAAGGTAGGAACCTAACTTATTTTTCCAAGACGCCTTAGTAGGTAAGAACCTAACTAATGGGTGCGTCTTGGAAAAATACATAGATAGGAACTTACCTACCCTCTATCTACTATTTTTTTTCTTCTAACTACAGATTATTTCATTAATCTACTGATTTTCTACTCGACTTTCTACTGATTTAGTCAAATTCGATCTTGCAACACTGTTTCTAACAAAAACAATGCATGAAATCGGACGACGCGTAGACCCGTCGTGATGCGCGGTTAAAGAATTCTACTTTTTCCTCTCTCCCAGGGGAACCTTACTGAATTCCAGGATACAATGTATACCATGTCCTTCCTTGAACTCAAATAGTACCAATTCAGTCCAACTCATTCAGTAGTTTCGGCGTGATGCGCGGTGAAGGAATTTTACTTTCATCCCTTCTCCCAGGGGAACCTTACTAAATTCTGGGATAAAATGTATCTTTCCTCGTAGAATGAAATCAAATCGTGCAAGGTTTCATTCCAACTCATTCAGCACTTTCGGCGTCATGCGCGGTGAAGAAATTTTACTTTCATCCCCTCTCCCAGGGAAACCTGACTGAATTCCGGGATAAAAAGTATCCTATGTCCTTCCTCGTAGTATGACCTAAAATCGTGCCGAGTTTCATTTCAATACCTTCAGTAGTTTCGACGTGATGCGCGTTTAAGAAACAGACAGACAGACAGACAGACAGACAGACAGACAGACAGACAGACAGACAGACATGAATGAAAAAAATTACAGTTTTGGCTTCAGTATCGATAATAGAGTGCCCTCCAAAAAAATTTTTCAATATATCTTCAATGTACAGAATTGGACCTGTTACAGTTTTATTATAAGTATAGATGAATTTACTAAAGCTGGGTTGGGTGGTAGGTAGCCTACCAATTATATTCTTAGCGCCAATTTTCTTTAAAACTTTCAAACCGCTTTTGGTACTTATTTTACTGAAAGCTCTAAACACACACTTTTTAAAAATATATCTAGTGCATATAACTCATACTCAGCGCTTCTAAACGAGCGTTTAAAACAAACATTCTGAATAATAGCTTGAATGAAACTTATTACCCAACCCGGCGAGTCATGGACATAATAGATGTGCATTGTTGTGCATGCAGTTGACACATTGTTTGAATTTAGGCAAGCGCACGAATTTGTTGAACGAACATTATCCCTATAAATATGTTAATATATGTTATGAATTATTATATATGATAATGTTCGTGTGGTGTGTGGTGTGTGGTGGTGTGTGTACCTGAGTCAGGTACACACACCTCCTGCTGTGTGATTACGCAAAACCACCCATCCTATAACTTTAACACATGCATTTAATTTTATTACTAAACTAAATCTCTACATCTTATTTTATTACTCAACAATATCAACACGTGCAGCTGTGTAATTAAATTACGCAAAAATACCCATCCTATAATAGAAATTTGAAAGCCCTTTGAATGACCTTCGTAATTTGATAATGTTTGGATATGACCATTGAAATGGCTTTCAATACAATTCAAAAGGCTTTCAAATGTCAATTATAGGATGAGTATTTTTTGCACGTATAGATTTTAAGTAATGAAATTAGATGTAGAGATATAGTTTAGTTAAAAAATTGTTTTAAAAAGCTTGAACATAAAGTAATTTCAGTATTTGCAGACTTTTCGTACATCGCACTTTGTTTTTGACTGGCCCGTGGAAACATGGGATAGAGAGACCTTCATCAAAGGGAGGAATGCCAAAGCCTTTGAGTGGGACAATGCGGACTGAAAATATGTAAATAGGTAAAACAGAATTCTCTTGTAAGATTTAAAGCACAAATATAATTTTCGTGATTCTTTCGTGATTTTCGTGGTCACCGGTATCTTCAGTATTTTTCAGTCATACACTCAGGTCATACCTAGGTGAGTTCAAAGTTTAAATTATGGTCACAGTCTCTTTGATTCTTTTTTCTTTTTTGTTTATTCCTGACTGAAGACTGGCTAGAACAACTATATATACTACACTTATTTATTCTTGTATATTACCTAAACATAAGTATTGTATAGTCCAATCGAAAAAGAGTCAAACCAATTATTTCGGTTGAAACATTGTCGATGAATGTGCTTTCTCAATACAAAAACAAACCCTAGATTTTACACATTTTGGCTCCCTGCCATTTGTAGGTAGAATTATAGTGCAGCGAAAATTGGCTTTTGGACGCTACGTGCTTCAATATAGTGAATATCTTTTCCATTAGATAACAAAGATTAATGCGGATTGTAGAACCTAGAAGTATTTTGAAGTTAGATTGGTAACATTATTCATGGACGCAGATGTACGAGTAAGCTGAATGCAATCTATTATTTTAAAGCTTTTGAAAAAGTTTTATAAATCCATTGAATTTAATGTGAGTAAAAAATACACATGATAAAATTAGTTCGACTTTACTTATCCGAAATTATAGAAAATAACAGTAACAGAATAAAACAATTACAACTAATATATACACTTATATCTATTTCTTAAAAATCTAAGCCGTCACCAGAAGGCAGAGTGCCCAGAATGCTGGCAGCATTGCCACGTTGAATGGCAAATGATTATTATTTATAAAAATTTATGTGAGTTAAAATATTAGTTGTTAAAATATAAATTGTTTGGTGCGCTTAGAATTTACACCACCCAACTCTTCCCGCGGGTGTCGTAAGAGGCAACTAGGGGATATCCACCGGGGGCGGGCAGCAGCGCCTCCTGCAGAACAATTCTACCACCGAACTGCGATCCCCAACCCGCGTGCCCGTGGGGATTATGAGCATTACCTCCCATGAGATAAAAGTCAATAAGGCGCTTATCAGGGGGAGGCCTTCGTCCAGCAGTGGCCTAATACAGGCTGTGGTGGTTGAGGTAAAATATTACTAATGACACAAATCCTGTGGTATGCGCAGGAGAAAAATTGTTGCCAGACAATGCTTTCAGAAGACACCCAAACTAATCTAAAATACAGAATGAATTAACTTTGGTAGATGATGTAGAGATAAAACAACTAACCAGTATCGCAAACCATCAAATAAGTGCATAAAGCTAAAAACAATTCATACTATTTTTAAAGCAGATTAAAAATTTATGAGAGATGGCACGTAAATTTTGAATCTGTTTTAAAATAGTAGGAATTGCTTTAGTTTTATCTTTCCTGCGTCGATCAATATTACTAGCCGTAAGAAGTTAATTCGAATTTGTTACGAAAAAACGTTGTGAATAAATACCTCATTACCTTTTGAGAAGTTTGAGCAAACTGCCGATATTTGTAGTTAAGAGTATCTCCAAACTCTCTTTCCTTTTCTGGGTCAATCAAGTTTTTCTAGCTCAATCCCGAAACTCTATTTTCACAGCAAGCGTCCCAACTATAACAGCACTAAACGGACAAGTTACTATTCAAAGTAGTTTCTTATCAAAACACGATGTCCGAAGTTGGCGATAGAACCAGGAATATAACAATGGAACCAATAAACTTGTGGAGTTAATGGACCCACTTCAATGTTCACTAGAGAACGTAGAAGTGTTTGTATCACACTTCAAACAAATAACTGACCATTTTACTACCAGCACAAACAAGGTTCGTAGTTAATCCGCTTACAGTCATAATGAAGTAATTGAATATACCTTTACCTAAACGTGTCTTAAACCTCCACATGCTGATCGTGATTATCGAAAACGTACTTGTATTGTGATGCTAGATTATAATAATTTAAATAAGCCATATATGCTGAATAACGGCGCTGAATAACGTCGAATAATATCGCTGTGTGGTGCCGGCTTAGAATTTGCACCACCCCCACTCTTCCCGCGGGTGTCGTAAGAGGCGACTAAGGGATATCCACCGGGGGCGAGCAGCAGCGCCCCCTCCATAATAATTCTACCACCGAACTGCGATCCCCAACCCGCATGCCCAGCGTGGGGATTATGGGCATTACCCCCATGTGATAAAAGCAATAAGGCGCTTATCAGGGGGAGGCCTGCGTCCAGCAGTGGACCAATCTAGCCCCAAGCTAAGCAGAGCTTGTGTTATGGATACTAGATGACCAATATACTTAATACAATACATTACATAGGTAATAATTTTAAATAGAAAATACGCAGACCACCCCCAACAAATATTTGCAGATCGTACAAAGATTGGTCCCAAAGCGGGAATCGAACCCGCAACCTCCTGCGTCGCAGGCATTCGCCCGCCACAAGCCAATATCTGGATCGACTCAATGCATACTATGGTTTATATGGGTTAGGTCTCTTTTTTGCTGACCGCGGCTTGAAATCGAATGTCAATTACTTTTTTGTTCAAGATACGACGTCGATAATATTCGATATGGTTTTGTGGAATAGACTCCATAACGCCGAGACTTGTTCGGATAATGTTAAAAGAAAGTATGAAGGCAACTCTTTCAAATCGATTACCGAGTTGACTGGTTATGAACTTCGTTACAGAACGGCCGAGTTTGACTCCGTGCAATATTGTTAAAGTTACAGTATCAATTGCCCGTGTCGAGGATACATGTCAAAGTTATATTAACTTTTGCTACTCTAATGTAGCTCCGTGGTTTCTATTAATACGTGGTCTTCGTATATATAGAGTCCCGGAACCTCTCTTAAGCGAAGTGTACAGATACAGACACAATGACGATCAGCGAATTTGGTTTGTTAGGGTTCCGTACCGCAAGAGGAAAGAAGGACCTCTATTTATAGGATCACTTTGTTTTCCGTCTGTCCGTCTGTCAACCCCCTTTTCCCTGGAACACGAGGAGGTATCGAGTTAAAATTAACATCAAATACTCAAATCCGTAACCTCAAGGAGCCGTGATATAAATAAAACTTCTAAGAAAGAAGGAAAGAAAATTATTTAGTACACTACTAATAAGTAATAAAATAAAATAAAAAGACTACTTACTCGTAGTAACACGTACAAAAGCACAAGTTAACATTAATAAATCAACGCAATCAAAAGTTACAGCAGTTTACGTCCGAATATTTTGAAATTTCCAAGGGAATCACATGCACACAAAACGTCTACGACTACTTTCCGTAGAGCTAGAATTATGAAATTTGGGAAGAAGCAAGTTCTAATAGCACAAGTAAAGAAAAAAATTCGAAAATAGCAAATTTGTAGATGATTCACAAAAAAAAATTCTTTTGATTCTCGCCATGGACAAAAACCTATAGAGTTACTTCCCGTTTTCCTACAATCATAAAATTTGGCAAGAAGCAAGCACAAGTAGCTCAAGTATAGGCAAAAATTCTAAAACAGTAAATTTGTAGTTTATTCACCAAAATAATACTTTGATTCTTGTATGGACCAAAACCTATAGGGTACTCCCCGTTAACCTAGAATCATAAAAATTGGTAAAAAACAAGCTCACAAATGAATAAAAAAAAACCTAAATATGTTGTTTATTAACAAAAAAATATTTTTGATTTTCACCCTTAGTGCGGGAGTCCGACTCGCACTTGACTATTTATTTAATACTAGTTTATACCCGCGGCTTCGCACGCGTTGTTTTTATAAACGATTTAAGGTGATTTCTATCCCATGGGAACTGATTTATGGGATAAAAAGTATGTTATGCTATGTTTGATTCCAGGATTAGAATTACCTGTATGCAAATCCGTTCAGTAGTTTTGTCGTGAAGAGTTAACAAACATCCATCCATCTATACATCCATCCAAACTTTCGCATTAATAATATAAGTGTGATGGGGCTGTATACATAAATGGTACCTATAGTAAAGATACCGATATAAATTATACATCACATAAATTATAGGTAACAGTAAAAATTTATACAATATAGGTATCATAATGTACCCATCTATTATTTATAATAACAATGACTGTATACTCAACCATAACTCAGATTTGCTTTGTTATGTTATATGCTTTGTAAAATAACATGATTTTCCCATTTTCTTCGAAAAAACTATCATCCATATTTCATTTACAAATCCAATTACACCTGACAAGAAATCTAGTTATCTTTCTCCACAGACGGCACACTACTTGTCCTGTTCGAAAGCCCTTCGATTAATTGGTAACGGAAGTCGACAGCAATTGCGATCGTTAGGAACTCGTGTATCGAAATAAACAAAGATTATTTTCTCTGAAGATTTTACTGGAACAGTTTGTATAGATAATGATGTAGTGGGTCCAACATTATCTGTACTGTGACAACAGAAGTCCTTGCATCAACTAAATATTTTTAAACTTACACAACATTTAAACATCCTGACAAAGAAGATTTTACATGTGCTTTTTAAGTTATTAATTTTATGTCTATTTAAAGTTTTCGTCATGCATAATAAACTATTCACTGTACAACAGTGAAGTTCCTCTATGAGTGCTTTATTCACAAAGAAAATTACAATCACATAATAGAAATAAAAATAAAAATTAGTATTTACAATTGAAACAATTGAGCTAACTGCAGACTATTGCAAACAAACGACAGGTAGCTCAACTGATCCATATCAATACCAGTCGTCGCGTCCCCGCTACGCTGGCTGCATTGCCTCGTATGGCAATGCAGCTCTTGAGCTCAACAAGAAGTAATAAACTACGGAGAGCACACACTAGTTGAATCAATTGTCGCCAGCCAGAGTGGATCGAAGATTGATCCGCTTCGTGAATAATTTGTTGTGCGCCCGAAATTAATAATTAAATTCACAGGTTATTTGATCCGCGTATTAATGATTAATTACTTTGGAAGGAAAAGGTTTCAATCGTTTGATGGTTTGGTGTTTTTGCAAAGTGATTGATTATTTTGGTGCGAATGAGAATAAAACCAATAGATGGTTTTTCCTACGTATACCCGACCAAAGGAGAACTTTGATGTTTATTTAATTGATATCGGATATTGAACATGTAACTTTTAGAAAAAAGTTTTGTTTGTTTTGCGATAATCATTGCTAGTCCGTTTCGTATCGTACATTATAAGATTAGGTACGATAAAAATAACCTAGAACCATTGACGTCTCAGAAGAAAAAGGCTTAGAATTGTAGTAGACACAAACGAAGTGTAGCCAAAAAAATGCGATGCAAACGTCTCATTTTCCTATTCGTATACGTGCGCTTGTGTTCGTGATAGCACTGACGTTATATGCTTGTCAACTCACACATACATATATTCAAAATCAAGAGAACTGTAGAGTCACACTATACACAGACAGAAGCGGGTTTTACCTCTATGATTGACGTGTTTGTGGTAAACTTGGTACGCTCATAGATCGCAACGGAAAAACTTAGACTATAGGTGTAAGCAAGCACCATACCTACATTAAACATTAAAACACACAGATTGGTAGTAACGTACATTGGTAGGTAAGCGATAAATAATGAACAGTAGAAAATCATTTTTCACAAAAATTTAAGTTGTACTAACGAGTGAAACGTTTTTCCATGTGTTCTTATTTTAACCCCCAACGCAAAAAGAGAGGGGTGTTATAAGTTTAACGTGTCTGTCGGTGTATCTGTCTGTGGTATCGTAGCTCCCAAACGGATGAACCGTTTTTAGTTTTGTTTGTTTTGTGACATAGATAATTTTATCCCGAGTTTTCTTAGTCATGTTTCATGAAAATCTGTAGAGAGGTTTTTAAATTTTTAAATTTTGTTTTTGTTCTTAAAGCAAAAATTGATGGCATTTCAATAAAACAAGCTTGCCCGATAAATTCTACCATTGATTTTAAGAACTGCTCTATATCCTTTCCTAGCTCACATCATCCTTCCTGATAAATGAAGGTAATGCGATAGAAATCAGTTGAAATCTGACGGCTGGAGTTATGGGCGTACGATTTGTAAGGACCGAGCCAGCGAGTCTGGTTACAAATGGGTCAGATGGACCGGACACGCGGCGGTAAGTGTTAGCATCGGGTTTCGATAGGAGTGACCCACTGGTTTACTTTCTGATGATTTTTGTTGTGAGTTTGGAGACTAAACGATTCCAAACCATAGGTAGGTCCTGCATAGTCCAGAGCAATTTCTTTTTGTGATTTTTCAAAGAAATAATAGTTGAGGTAATTCTCAACTTCAACGTCAACACCTAGTCCAGCAGTGGACCAATATAGGACGTAGGCCGACTAATAAACGCCTTATTGGTTTTTATCTGATGGGGAGTAATGTCCATAATCCCCACGCTAGGCATGTGGGTTGGGATCGCAGTTCGATGGTTGATTTGTTATGCAGGGGGCGCTGCCCGCCTTTCATTTAACCTTGGAAGAACATCTGGATATCCCTTAGTCGCCCTTTATGACACCCGTGGGAAGAGTTGGGGTGGTGCAAATTCTAAGCCAGCACCACTCAGCCAATTAATTTTTCTTATCATCTGACCATTTAGTTTTCCCTCTGGATGTTACATAGCTTTTGCTGTACGTATTTAGAATTAGCTTCACTAAGTACCTTGCCGCTTTTAAGTTGACTTACTCGACGTCTGTATTTATACTTTTTATAAGTTCTCGTTAGTGTGACAAGGTTAGGTACCTGTTAATCTGACTCGAAAGACCACGTAGGAATCGCGGCTAGCGCTTCCTGGGATGCTACCTCTCCCCGGTCGTGTCGATCTGTCGTCCCATCGAATTATGTGAGTGAGGGAATAGAGAGTGCAACTGTGTTTGCGCTCACACTTGTGCACTATAATATGTCCTGCGCATCTGGCTAGTCTCCGAAGAGACTGGCCGCCGTGGTCGAAATTCGGCTAGGAGGACATTATTATTATTTTTGCTCAGTTACCTACGTATATTTTTGTTTACGTAGTAGCGACTAAATCGAATAATGGCAGAATCCTTAATCTCCCAGGACTTTATATCCCTCTAGATTAGTGAAACCTCGCACCTTAATTTGTTTTCACGAATTGCTTGGTGTTTGTTACGTTAAATGGACTTCTTTTGCGAATCAAAACAATCACGACAATGTTGCTCGTGGCTTTAATGGCCCACGAGGTTATAAAACCTGCTTCCTCAACACAATCTGAGCTATTTTCAGAGCTATTTATTTATCTCTGTAAAAATGCCCCTATTTTGTTCTCAGAAACTCTGTTTTTAATTTATAAGGCATTTCACTCAGTGTGACCATGGCGTTATTTGAGGCTTTTTTGGCTGAATTTGAATACACAAGCTGTATTCAAATGCACGATACACGATGTATACACGATAGATTGAGTACCTCTTTGTGTATCAAAGAGTACTCCATCTATCGCGTGTACTGGGTTACGGATTAAGAAAGTAACTTCGCTATGCTTATCGCTCAGCTAAGAAAACTCTCCTCAAGTCAGCTTTTAGGGCGCGGCGCTGGCAAATGGCTTTCTGCGGTTTTGTGACCTCTTAGGAATTAAGAGAAGATTGAATGAACATCATTACATCACACACGCGTTGTGTCTGATATAATGGTGTCGATTCAATCTCATGTTCATAACCATCTTGCGGTTGGTTGCAATTAAAGTAGATGATCTACTTAACATTTGAATTGAAGGTGGTTAGCGGAACAGGTTCTGTAATTTACATTGGAATTCCTTTCGCATCGAATTCGCACCTCCTTGAGGTGAGGTGTGGTACCTACTCCTACCTATTAAAATTAAGTCTTTTACAGAGCTTTTAGAACAAGATAGATCTCACAGATTTTTGGTATAACTGAAAGTCACTCGCGAGAGAGTTGTTAATAACACCATATGTTTTTTTTTTCATTTAAAAGTTTTAAGATTAAAGTTCAAAAGTTTTAAGATAAGGTATCATCTTACCTTAGCATGTCGTGCGTGACTCTTATCAGTAAAGAGTTTTTGTCACTTTGTCTTCTGTATTGTTATAACTTCCTTAGCCCATTATTATCTACTCCTAGTGATTAACTCAATGGTCAATAAAATAAATTTATTGAGAATCGAGCAAATTAATATTAGATATATACAGGGTACCACGGAAAGGGCCAAGCCTTAAATGTACTAAGCCTAAAATGATTCTAGACATCGAGGGGGTCAACGTTTGTTCAACGATTTTTCGAATTTTGCACATTTTTTGCTTCTTCTGAAAAAAATTAGACGTTTTTTCTTCATATTTGTGTTCTTTTACGTGTTTTCTTACATTAATATTATTTATTTGAAATTTCATAAGATTTACATCATTTTTTAACTATATTTTTAGCAAGTAAAATAACAAAATCGAAACATCAAATATTGTTATTTAAAAGTTGATCCCCTCGGGATCTAGAATCGCCCCCTTTCGGCTTAGTACTCGTACACCCTTTCCGTGGCACCTTGTATAGTCATGGCATATTGATTGCAGGCGTAAGCAATAATAATACTTTAAGTTCAATTAATTTAATACTGAGGCGCTCCTTACACGGACGTCACTTCAATGAAAAATAAAACCAGTGAAACCGATTTTCACTATCTTCTTATTTAACAAAATGCTTACCGAGTTCTGTAATCTAACACAGAACCGATGTCATATTTACACGACCCTAAAATTTACAACTTTTCTGGAGGCTTTGTTTGAGAGACCCTTCTCGCCTCGGGCATTCAGACTAGCGATGGGCGATTGCTTCAAAAAAAACAATCGAATGAATCGAAAATTGTGCTATTGCGCATTCGATTGTCGATTCAGTAGTTCCTCACCATGATTATTCGAATAACAATCGACAAACTACTAACTACTAAACATGCGTGCGTGAACTGCGGAAGGTCGCGCGGGGCGGTGCGTGCGGGGGCGGGACGGTGTTGCGTCGATTGTTTCTATAACTCTTGCCAAAAAATTGTATTTAATGTTAACACGTAGTATATTTTAATATTATGAATACAAATTTTATAGAAATGTAAAATTGACCTTGTCAAATAAAAAGTATAGGTACTTACCAAAATTATGTTACAAGGTAGATTTCTAGCTAAAAGTTGATTTTCTGTAAGAAAGTAATTCAAATAAATATCTATACCTTTTTACTTAATTTTTATTCTAGTCTTTGCGTTTTCCTTAGTTGGAAACTCTTTACCTACCCGTCTATTCGTAAATTGTTACACTGTTTCTGGATGTTTCCTAAATCGATAGAATAATTACTAGATAGATTATAAAATAATCTATTAGCTCCAATCGCATAATAACTGCAGTAAGTAGCGGCGCGCGGACTTTTAATCTATAGATTTGTAGCGCAGCGCACGCCCGACGCAACATCTTGTGTAATTACTGATTTAGTAATTCGTACGAATATAGTACTAAGTGCGTTGCGCGGCAAATAAGTAGTTGGTGTCAGTCATTGTCGCCCGCCGTACGCGCCGTCAGTTGATAACAATCGACTAATTTCGATTGTTATCGACTTTTATCGACTGAACCGAACAATCGACTGATTCGATAAAATAAAGTAATAATCGCCCATCGCTAATTCAGACCCCAAATTATACTAATAAAAGTCTGGTCACACGTTTACACCCTAATTATTAATGTTTGCTTTTATTTTTTCTGTTTTATTTCATGCCTTTGTTTAAAAACTCTAAACGAAAACTCCAGGAATATATATGTTTGTTCAGGATAGTTCCGATTAGAAGAAAATTACATAGATGAGTGAAATGTGATACTGTTAAAATTAAAGAGTTTGACCAATCTTAAGGTAAGTGTTGGTACGCAAGTGTATCCCAGCTTGCATAAGGATATTTAACTGGCATAAATATGATGAGTTATCAAACTGTACAATTAAATATATTGACAAATTTAAATATAATATTAATAGGTAGATAATATTACCAATTAGGGCACCAATTTTAAGGGCACCACGTTAACGGCACTTATTTTGTTCCCGTTCAGTTATAGCACCCACAAAGAAGTGGTGTCCAGTGATGGGGTTTTGATATAATGATATAATATAAGCCTTTATTGCTGTATTTTTTATAATTAAAGGTATTTTTAAACTATGCCTTATTACTAACTTACTATTATCTATGTTTTTTATTATTCTAAATCGGCAAACGTTGGTTTGTCTGTGACAGCTTGTCCTCCGACATAGACCTCCTCTAAAGATTTCCATATACTCTTGTCCTTTGCTGCACGGACCCATAGTGGACCGGCTTTTCCTAATATCATCTTCCTATCTTTTAAATTGTCTACCTCGATTTCTTTTATTATCTCTCGGGTACCATTCTGTTATTAATTTTGTCCATTTCTCTTTTTTTCTCTCAGCATATAATAGGCCTAGGGGTTTTGATATAAGTAATGTAAATTTTGCAATTAGATCTTGATATAATATACCTACATACGCAGCGCTACTCTACTACAAAAACCAACGTAAAAACTGGCCTAACAAGCGTTTAGCTAAACAGTGTTTAAACGATAAACATGCGTTTAACAATAGTTTTACTCACGTTTAAACTATGTCTAAGCCGTGTCTAACTGTAAACGGTCTTAAAACGCAGTTTCGTGTTACGCTCTGAACTTTTTTGTAGTAAAACTAATATAGTTTTAGACCAATGTACTAGGTAGAAGCACTTACCTAGGTGTTTCTAGTAGGTGAAATGCTTGTGCACGCGGCACTAAACCTCAACAAGTATCAAGCAAATAAAATTCTATGAATTCAAAGAAAATGCCTTATGTAATTCATGTGAGGACTTTTAAGAAGAATTTTTGTATTAGATTTAAGCGAATACGGTCCCAAAAATTCAATCGCGGCCCTTCATTTCAAGCGGAAAGGAAACGAATCTTGGACACCCTTGTCGTTATTTTGAGAAGCTGTCCCACGTCAACTGAAGTCGTACTGAATTCAAATATACATACATAATAAAATCGTGTAACTGACAGACATCCCAAGTGAAATATTAAGGATAACCACTACGGGTGGGCAACTCGCGAGAAATTTTTGCGGCGATCATATCGCCTCGGAGTCAAGTTTGTAGCAAGAAGTAAATAAACTAACGGAAAACCAAACCGGTATAACATGGAGGTACTCACGAAAGGGTGGTAGGTAGTTATAGTTTACAAGAACAACAATTAAAATTTTCCTCCGCCAGACTTTCATGAAACATGGCTAAGAACACTCGGGATAAAATTATCTATGACACAAAAAAAACTAAACGAAAATCGGTTCATCCGTTTGGGAGCTACGATATCACAGACAGATACACAGATACCCAGACATATACGTTAAACTTATAACACTCCTCTCTTTTGCGTCGGGGGTTAATAATCATTTACTACTTGCTATATCGCGTATGGAGGTGGTTGTTATAGGAGTTCACTGGTTATTAGACAAAGACATAATGGTAATTATGAAAAAATGTTTCAGAAAATGTATAAAATAGTTCAGGGAAAAGTCGACTACCCTCGAAAGAATAAAGGAGTTAAAATAAGGAATCGTCTAATTTGCCACTCAAAGCATTCTTCTAAATATTATTTTGTACATACTTCTAAAGTAAATTCATCAGAACGAGTAAAATGTTTGAATAGCAAAGTCAATGAACAAATACGTAAAGTTTTTGAATGATTATCAATTTTGATTAAATTTGAGATATTCTGTTTGAGTTGAGAATTAAAATATATCAAATGAAAACTATTTTGATCAAGTCTTTAAAACGTCTGTTGTAATCCAAGTGGAATAAATTAATTTGTGTTGATTGTGGTCTTGGTTTTTCTCTTTATCCTATACTTATCTGTTTACTGCATGCTGTATCGCTCTTGTATTTATCACATAAGTTTAGCTACGCACTAGCTCTTCGCTAAACTACCAAAAATAGTTTTTAAGACTCTTCCGAGTCTCTCACTCGCTGCTCGGGCACGAAAAAAAAAACAAAATACCATAAAAAACAAAAGAACATCATCTGATGGTCTTTTGTTTTTTTTTCGTGTCCTTATTATATGTCATGTTTGTATTGTTATTTTCACTTTTCAATTTTTACTTCATATGTTTTATTACATGCTCTTAAGATATTTACGTACATTCGCTTAAAAAAGTTCGAAGCTCTAGTCCAAAGAACCAATAGTTCTACAAATAACGCTGAAATATATTGTAAAAGCTTAGATGCTGCAGTTTAAACTCAAAGGCGTAGTGAGTATACAATTCAATTTAAACCTTCCAGGAACCTTTGTCTTCATTTCCTATCGACGTAGACCACACTTGCGAGGTAAAATTTTTTATTCTTTCTATTGTTAGATTGTCATTTTCTGCCAGTAGTTAAACTTTTAACATTAAAAACAACTTCAAACATCTATTTAGGTATGTAGTATGTACCTACTCCAACAGCAAGTTATCAATCAAGTAGTCATACTAACAGAAAAACCATTTGGTTTTTCTTTTCCAGCACGAAAGTAAGTATAAATGTATAAAGTAATATGTTATCATTTATATTATTTTAACCGTCTTCCAAACAATAAGTGTTTTTATATTTCTCATTAATTTATAAGATTTGAAATAAAAATAATACCGCTTTAAAACCTCAAACCGGAAAATATTTTCGTAATCTTCTTACAAACCAGTAATAATTATATTTCTTTTGGGGAAATTGTTGAAAATCTGTTTTATGTTTTGAAATTGGTTTTCTTTTCAGTTTACCCAAACATTTTTTTATTGATTTCCGACGTTAACATGACATGAATTGTTAATTAATAATATACAAATCAGAAGGTATCAGGTGGACTTTGAAGTAATAAATGAAATACCGACGGAAATAAAATGGTAATTTTAGATGTTCGTAAGAAAAGAACTTCTTCCAAAGTTTTTCGTATTACACCAGGGTTTATTTTGTTACTTACTTTCAGGTAATTTCGGTAGACAAGTTTTGTTTTATAAGGTTGAGTGATCATGATCAGTAAACATGGAGCCCTGAAATTTATGATTGACTAGTTTATGCCCGGGGCTTCGCACGCGTTGTTTCTATGGAAATGTTTAAAGGTGATTTCTATCCCATGGGAACTGATTTATGGGATAAAATGTAGCCTATGTTTAATTCAAGGATTTGAATTACCTGTGTGCAAAATTTCAGCCCGATCCGTTCTGTAGTTTTGGCGTGGAGAGGTAATAAACATCCATCCATCCATCCATCTATCCATCCATCCATCCATCCAAACTTTCGCATTTATAATATTAGCGTGATTTACAGGATCGCGCTCCGCTTCAATGAAAACCATCTTGAGTAGAGTCTATTTGATCCTGGCAAAGTTTTTACATATCAAAGTGCCTTGTTTTACCGGAGAAGATTCACCAGAAATCCAATGAATCGGGTTTGAATCAAGTATAATAGTACATTGTACGCCTAGGCGAGAAAGTGCCTAATTCCTATCGAGTGCGTCATTTGAGCGCAGCCGAGGGCCTTAAAACACACGAGGTAGGAATCGCACTTTTTCCCGAGTGATACTACACCTTCGAGGAAAATCATCGTTTTAGAATCTTCAAAATCACTCGAGTAAATTCAAATGTAGCAATAAATACCCGCACGTGCCTTTTTCAAATGGTTCGTTTTTTTATTTATTTTCCCGAATACAGAAGAGGCCGATGTCATAATTATAATATGGCGGATTCGGAAGAAAAAACTTTTTGTAGTTTGACCTATTACAGAACTAACCTTACTACAGCTGCCGGCTGATATTTCAGAGTATTAAAAAAAATAACACGCTAGGAATATATTTCCATACACTTTTCTCTCCCGCTAATCGCGTGAGAAATGAAATTCCGTAGAGTTTTTCCTCTCGCATTTCAATACGCATGCAATGACGTACTTTCTGCCCTATGTTTGGAAAAGGAATAAGCAACTATCTGAGCAGGTGTAGTATAAAGTAACATTGCTAAGTCAGTGAAGTAGAACACATTCAGAAAATGAATTTATGTGGTCTTATATCCTTATTCGTACGCGCCCAAATGCTTTGCCAATGTTATTGCATTTATTTTCATAAATTTTGAAATAAGTAGGGAAGCAAAGTTTTACATCGCTAGTAAAAGCTTGTCAACTGACTAAAAACTGCAACCTGAGTGAATAAATACTACGAAATGAAATTAAACAGTTTGTGTGACACGACACGTTACAAAAACTAAATATTTATGGAAAAAAAACTTAACTAGAAAACCCACCTAGTACTTCCGCAACCTGCTTGGCAAACCACTGAGTGTCGAGTCAAAAAGGTGCTATTTATCTACTCAGCGCTGGTGTTATGTTGACCCTTGTGAGGTAAGTTACAACACCAACGACAAATCTATACGCACACTGCTTAAGAAGCACAAGGAAAAATCAACAACTAAGCCAATAAAATACTGAAAATAAATAATAAATAAATAAATAAATAATGCTGAACAATTCACACAGCATTATCTAGCCCCAAGCTAAGCAGAGCTTGTGTTATGGGTACTAGATAACTGATATACTTAATACAATACACTACATAGATAGATATTTCTTTTATTATACATAGAAAACACCCAGACCAACGGAACAAATTTCTGCAGATCGTACACAAATTTGTTCCGAGGCGGGAATCGAACCCGCAACCTCCTGCGTCGCAGGCGGACCTTCGCCCTTGAAAATGACACTTATGAATTCTGAAACCCCAAACGGGCTGTCGCTATAACATATAACAGCTTTAAGTCTTTCTTTCTACTTCGAAGATAGTTTCTGTTGAAGCTCTCAAGAGATTGCAGGGTGTAACGATATTTTCTTTAAAAATCACTTTCATGTAGGAACCTATGTAGAATCGCTGTGCTAAGATGTATGCCTACACTTCAGCTAAAGACTTTCTATGGCTCTATAGATCGCTTAAGAGGAACGCGGCCGTCCTGCAAAGCGATAAGGTACTCGTACCAAGAGCAAGACATGGTACCACTTTACAATAAAACTATCGCAGTTTGGCGAATTCATTACGGATGTAAGCGGGTTACCTACGAACCTTATTTGTGTTGGAAGATTACCAACGTTTCATCGCTTAAGTCCACCACAAATAAAGCTGAGAATATGGTACCGTTTTGTTACAGACACCTGCCCAACAATCTAATTAGTTTTAAGTCCCTTGTGTTTTATTTTCTATGAGTTCTGCTCGAAGTAAATGTATTTTTTTATTTATTTTAGTGCAGCTGACAGAATCCGTAAGATACTCTGGGTAGCGTCGAGCGCTTCTCCATCGGAAACTCACTTTTATAATGTATGAAATCTGCCAATTTTAAAAGGAAACTGAAAAGCATATCGAAGGTATTAAATTCCTTTATCGAAAAGACTGCTTAAAAGCGCACTAAAGTTTTTGAACGTATTAAAAGTCTTGAAAATATTATGTAAAGGCAGTGAAGTGAGACATGTCAAAAGCGAAAGGAGGGACTTATAATGTAAAATTTCAAGGTCTTCCTTTTATTTAAGATGCTATGTTATGTTATTTTAAAAAATCCTTACAATTGAGCCTTTCGACGGGTATCGTAAAATAGGGTGTTTTTAACAATTTCGCGGGTTCGATTCCCGGTTCAGACAGGCGATTACCTACTCAAAAATCTTTAAATGCACTTTAATTATTATTTTAATAAAAATAAAGTCTTTTTTCAGTTAAATTTTCTTTATACAATATTTATGATTCTTTCCCTCCATCTGGCTTATCCGTGGGATGTCCTGTGTAGTACACCGAAGATACCTACTTTTTGTGAAGCAATTTTTGTAAGTTTGTTCTAGGAAGGAACAGATAAGAAAAAGTTTTTTAATAACTTATCAAAACATACTAACAGGATAAAGAAAGTGAGTTTAAGGTCATCATGTTGTTCTACAATGATAAACTTAGTGCTAGATTGTATTGAACATCCGTGTTTCATTTTGAATAACGTAAAATAATGGACTTGTGTTTATAGCCCTTATTGACTTGAACTTTGAGAATTTTTCCCGAAACTTTGAAAAAACATCAATTAATTTTAGCCTGTGAGCCCAAACGTTAGCCCATCCGTCAATTGATTAAAAAAGTTTGAGTATTTGAAGGTTATGGCAGTTTACAAGTTTTTCCTTTGAACTCATCAACAGGTGTGGGTTCGTAAAGTGACGAGATCTGTGGGCGAGGCCCATCTGACGTGCTTTGTTAAACTTCTGATACGAAACTTTCATAAAGTTACGCTTTTGAAATGTACCTACTAGACATATACATTCTACATTAATCCTCCTATTATACCTAATTGGATCGTTTTGAAAAAAAACTTTGAATCGACAAGTGTGTGTTCAGCTACGCAAAACGCATCCTTATAATAACAGCCATCTTCTTCAATTCTACAAAAATGTTTTCGAAATAATTTGCGTAGAGCACACTTTGCTTGAAGTTTAGGTCCCTGTGTCGGCAGTGCGGCTTTGGCATAATTTTCTAGGCAGCTGAATAAATAATACATACGTTATGTTTGGGTTAATGGGGGGAGGAAACGTGACGGAAGAATGGGGTTGGCGAGAGTGTGGAGTGGTGGGCTCGCCGGCCATGAACAAGAGGAAGACGGGACGCCAGTCGGGCCGCGGTAGGTTTTAAATGTTCGGCAAAAGTGGCGAGAGAGGGACACCTCAGAGGTTTTAGTGGGTATAACGTCCTTCTCAGGGCGTCGAGTCCCACATTATTCTGGTCCCTCCCTAGTTTATTCGTAAACGAATTTCCTTGCCGAATAAAAAGAAAAAAAAAAGGTTTAGGTTATACGTCGGCTAAGCTGGATAAGACAGGCCTAAGCAGAGCCAAAACATGGATCGATCATAATGAAACATGTATTAGTGTTAAGGATTCTTGCTTGTTGAGTTGTTGTAAAACTAGGCTGAAAGTTGGGCACGATATCTTCTTATAAGTGGTTTTATATCTTGAACATGTGGTTACATATTATAGGTATCTATCTATCCTTACTTACTAAGTTGGTAATATTTATAGAAATAAACTCTGTCAGTCTGTCAACTTTACACGACTTTGAGCTTTGTCATGGAGATTAAATAATTAATGAATCGTTTATTATGGAACAAAAACAATGATTACATGGTTATAAAATGAAAACAATGTCATCTGCAGAAGTTTAAAAAAAACTTTTTCGCAGATGAAAACGCCCTCGATTATTACGGACGAGAAATTCTTAAGCTATTTTATTTGGGAATAGCGCGTGCCAAGCCACGTACAGAAGCAACTTTAATATAAAAGCATTCGCCACCATCTTGGAATATGGCCGGAAGTCGTCACAAAAGATAATGGCAACAATACTTGACACGCCATAACTTATTTTATGTTTATCTTTATTTACAGGCATAGTAAATAAGTTTATAGCCTGACGTTGTTAAGAAACGAGCTATCATCGGTTTTGCCAGTATGGGTTATGCTATGATCCAAAAGTACTTTTCTGTGTAGAAAAATAGAGCAGTATATCGAATAAACTAAACTTTCAATGAATTTTACGGCAAAATAATCTCTTGATACACAAGATTAATGAAAACCTACGTCACCGTCACAAATACACCATTGGCACCAGAAATAGACATGCCTCGAAATATTACACGTTAGCTAGGCAAATATTTACTTAAGTAATAAGTACCTACCTAAAGCTCCACTTAACCACCCCCTATGTAAACAGAATAAAGGAAAACCAATAAACTGAGAGCCCTAGGCTATTGCCGTACGAACGGCACTTACAGTTAATTTGTCTCTGAGTACTGAGCCCACGTAAATAAAGGACACTATTTTATTAAGCCTCCAGCTAGGGTTGGCGCGCCGCCAATTGTTTGCGAGATGTTTACGTAGATAATAGTTATCAATTAGTGCTACTAGGCCCAGTCTCAGAAGAACTACATTATATATTAAGTATCAAAGCTATTTCTTAAACATTTGGGTTTCAGCAGGGTTAATCATTAGCGAGACCATTCAATTCTCAACTGACCAGTGATATTTTCTCGACTGTTAGTGGCAAAGTTTCATTTTGGTATCCTGAAAAACGAACAGATAAAGTAGCCGTTCACATATCTTTAGGGACATATAACTCCTTCAGACCTTCGTTTACTCAGACATCAACACTATCCGATCGGAAAGGGTTAAATTACTTTAAGTGGGTTTTCTGATTACTCGGTAAAGTTTTGGTACGACATCAGCACGCTTAGTATACGCGGTAGGGACCTTACCAAGCGCCTTTATTTCTATGGAGCGTTCCTGATTAGGCGGCAAGCGCGGTAAAATGTTGAATGACGCGTGCAGTAAAGATGTACTGCATGAGTCATCCAACATTACCGAGCCGGAAGAAACAAATGAAAGTATTTTAGGTTTAAAGAACTTTATTTTCTCATAAAAACATTACAGTTCACTTAAAATGAGATAAATTTATACAGTAACTGTGTACTAAAACTAACTTTAAGTAGGTAAACAGCTCCTGGGATTTGAGACTTAACTTAAATTACTAATCATAACTAATTATGTTATCTAATAGTGTTCTATTTATGTAGTTATATTGTTCTATCGAGTAGACATGTGCTTTCAACATATTTTTGTACTTATGAATGCTATCACATTCTTTTATTATATTTGGTAAATTATTAAAAATACGTGCTCCTTCTGAAAGAATCGTCTTTTTTCCGTAGTTTGTACGTGTATTGGGCAATTTTAGTTTAATTTTGTTCCTAAAACTATATTTTCATCACTCGAACCTAATGCCCTTTTCACATGCATACGGTTGCCGTCAAAATGGCACGCGCGATGGCGTACCGTGCAAGAGCTTTCACATGTACACTCTTTAAGCACGGTCGCCCGACGGCGGCGGCGGCGATCGCAGTATTATCCAGGTACCTACCAGGGTGAAGACGTCACGTCGGTCGTTTATATTATTAAATGGAATGAAGAATGTATAAAGCCTTACTCCTATTGCTAAGAATAATAAATATACATATAATTAAATAGTATGCAGGCTTTTTCCAATGGAATCGCATTCCCCGCGTTCGCCTTGCTGTGTTGCGCTCGTTTTCATGTGAACAAATTTATGTTTTATACAAGTCAATACACAACTGTCAAGATGGTAGCCGCTACGAAACTGTTTTTTACACCTGACGCAAAAAGAAAGGGGTGTTATAAGTTTAACGTGTCTGTCTGCGGTATCGTAGCTCCCAAAAGGAAGAACCGATTTTCGTTTAGTTTTTTTGTGTCATAGTAATTTCATCCCGAGTATTCTTAACCATGTTTCATTAATATCTGTCGGGGGGTTTTTTAAATTTTAAATTTTGTTCTTGTAGTTATATAATGGATAAAAACTGGTGACACACGGTAAGGCACGGTCTCATATGCCGTATGCATGTGAAAAAGGCCGATGACTATATTATTTCTCTACGTCACAAGCGGCTATAGATAATTTTTTGCAGATAAGTGTGAACGTGCAGGCGGTGCAGCAAGCTTTCGACATCCGAGCGTGCTGATGACTTACTCAAACTTTACCGAGTAATCATAAAAGGCAATAACTCCCACTATATTTCTTTTTGTCAATTTTATTTAGATTTCGCGATACTTCTGGGACTTTGAAATGCCAGCCCTGCAAGTTAAGTGCGAGGTGACTTATTTGAGATATACCAAATTGCCAATGTGCGGGCGTGCGGAGTACATTTGTGGAGGCCTAGAGTGCAAGTTTTACAACAAAGGCTCGGCGCTATCTGACTTTAGTATCAGTAACTTGGATTTTATTCGGCAAGCTTCAAGGTTAAACTTTTTTGTTGGTTGAGAGGATGGAGTATATTATTTTCATTTCTTATCATAATTTAACAAAGAAAATTCCAATAAAATAATTGAAACAAATAAGAACTGGTATTTACATTAGAAACAATATAATAAAGCTAACTGTAGACTGTTAAGTTTAGTGTAATATATGGTAAACTAGTTTATGCCCGCGGCTTCGCATGCGTTGTTACCATGGAAACGTTTAAAGGTGATTTCCATACCATGGGAAAACTGATTTATGGGATAAAAAGTATGTTTGATGCCAGGATTAGAATTACTTGTATGCAAAATTTCAGCCCGATCCGTTCAGTAGTTTTGGCTTGAAGAGGTAACGAACATCCATCCATCCATCCATACATCCAAACTTTCACATTTATAATATTAGTGTGATAAATATGTCTAAGTCAACTTCTTTGAATTTTTAAAGGTCGACCACCTAAGAACCCACGCGAGTAGATAATTTAAAAATACCTACTCGTACCTGTTTTCCGTTTACCGTCAATAGCATCCACGTGGGTAACAGTATATTAGGTTCCGTGTTATCATCTGGGACATCCCCACATTTTTCTGTCATTGTTTTGGTTGCTACCTGTCACAATGGAATTTTAGGTACCTACATAAATACATACAATTCGAGAGGGTAACTCTGTATGGAGGTAAAATGTTTGATGTTTATAGCGAGCATCCCTTATACAACAATGGTTTGGCGGAATGTCGCCTCCGTCTTGCTTCAGTGACATCTACATTTCGGGGTTTTATTCCTCAAGCACTTCTGTAGGTTATGGTTCTTTGTAAGCTTTCAGGCGGTAAGGAAAAATGCTAGACTCTCCATTTTTTGCAGAGAACTTTCAATGGGGGGTACATCAATGCACAGATAATTTAGTTGAGTAATGTCAGCTTTTTTCCAGGTCTTTTGATTTGGTGCCAAAAGTGGACAAGCATAGCCACAGCTGCAGCCAGCGATGTGAAAATGACTTGATTGGTGCTAAATTGAAACCCGTTCGGTTCGCCTCTACGTCGTTCAAGTAAAGTTTCCGAAACCATCAAAATTTATGACAAAGTTCTTGTATGTTTACTTTATGACATGTATGAATAGAAAAATTGAATAGAATTTAATTATTTATAAGTGTAACGATTTGTTTTACTCAGTTAATAAGTAACATTAAAAGGTTAGAAGTGCCTTAAAGTCTATGTTAGGTTTAATTAGACACAGAGTTCTCACCTGCTTCAGTAAGAGGTATTATTATTAGGTAGGTATATTAATCAAAATACCTACTTACGTTACAATATTGCAAGCTATTTTTAGAATAACTACAATAAAAACTAAGACTATCCGATGAATATCTGGTGCCTGTTGAAGAACATAACTTTTGGCAAAGCTTATCTTAACAATGCTTAAATGCTAGATAAATTCATAGGTACATCTTCCATATCGAAAACAACCGGAATGGAATGATCCTGTTATTTTCCGTATTACTTTGAAACAATAGGTTTAAATCGACACGTGCTCCGCACGGTCAGAATTAATCCATTTGACCGAAAAGGTGCTGATATCGTATTCGAATTTCAACAGGGACAAAAAATCCACTTTATTGTATATCGAATAACGACAATGCACATCATCCCGAAACGTGACCTTTTACTGAGAATTGAGCCTTTAAGGTCGTATAGGAATTTTTTATATTGCGTTTGAGTCTAATATGTTACAAAAGATGCTGTCTAATTCCAAACTGATTGAAATTTAACAGTTTCTATTCGAAATTCCTTGTGCCGAAGTCAATGTCAATCTAGAACCATATCCGTATCTATAATTGCACTAACGTACGCAAGCGTTCTCAAATACTTTCGGACTCAGATAAGACAAATGGAATTTTAAGCGCAAATTTTAACGCTGTTTGATGTCTCAACCATTTTACTAAGTCTACAAGTCTGTTTTGATAAGGATTATTTATGAGACATGAAGACGTAAGAGATCGATGAGTGTAGTAGCTTCCTACTCGCGGGACAACAAATTGGTAACATGTATTTTTGGTGTTCTTGCAGCCAAGATTGGTTTTAGTTGGTTTTATAGAAACACTTTAAACAGATTGGTTTTATTTTGGGATATCACTTTTTAACAAGGATCGAGCTTGGTATCAGGATTTGGTCAGGGATTTGGAACATTTTAAAGTCTAACTTACTTCGTAATCATTTTCGCCAGTTAACCTTTTATAAAAGTTAACAAGTTTAATAGTGCCGGAAATATTTTATGCGTCTGACAGTAGGGGGTACCTATGGTTAGGATGTAGAGTAGATAAAGATACATCATTTGAATGTTATCAAAGGAAATTCCGCGAATTTCGATAAAACAGTAATTTTTCCTATCAAAAATCTTTTAAAACGGACAGTATTACAGAAATAGACCATTAAAATGGAAGAAAAAGCAAAAATAGTTTCTACCGCTTTTACTAAGGTACTCATTGAATCAGCTGGATTTATTTTTAATATCCTTATTTCTAAAGCGCTTTTGTATTGTCCTCATCTTGGCACTCATTATAGTGCAGCCGCAATCTTTTCTAGACTACAGTTAAATTGACAATCAGTCGCTCTAGTCCTCTGGGGAGTTGGCAACCCGACTTCAGATGTAGGAAGCAATAAGTAGCTAGGATAGAAGAGAAAAGATTTTCTTGGAACAGATAATAAATTAAACATTAGCTAGTCTATAATATTAATAAAATTCAGTGACCGTTTGGATTGTTACAAGGGTGCTTTATCGCATTATTCATTGGATGGTTTTTTCCCTGATTGTATTTGCTTCACAAAAATCGTTAGACCTGCATCATGAAAATGTGTGTTCACGAAGGTACCACATATTATATTGGGGTATAGTGAAAAGCTCGCAGCAGATCTTCTACAAACTGTCATCGCAACTCAGTTATGCAAGATCTTTGACTGTTTGCTGTCTTACCACATTATTATGCCTTACCATAGCCATGTTATTTGAATAGGAATGTATGTTTGTTTAAGATCTAGTTTAAAACTTTATATCTTTGCTCAAGTGTTCCAAGGTTAGCGGCGCAAAGTTTATTTGGATAAAGATTGAGATTAAACGTACCTAGCTCGTTTGATTTTGTTGAGATTGAAAATACAAACACGACATCAATGTCGAAAACGTTTTCAGATATCGAATTAACACATCTAACATTTTTTTAAGTACTCTATTTTCATATTTAACATTTTGACGACCGAATCTGTGGTATATGGATATTACCTCTAGCTAGGGACAAACAAATTTCATGTGATATCATTTTCCTATATCTTTCTCAAATTCTGATCTTATTTTGAATAATATTCGTAGGGGTAGACGACATTTCGTGAAATCATAATTTTATTCATCAGGATTTTCGTGTCCTATTTTCCTTGATGTCTTTTGTTTAGCACTTGTTACCCGAACTTAACACAACATCTGAGAAATTTTCTTTTAAATACTTGGCTCGTGATTTTTTCAACGTAGACTCTGTGAGATTTTAAGTATCAACCATGTTACTTGTAAGGTATCTTTTATTAATTTATTATCTATTTTTATTCATTACCTTATTTCAATTACCATAACTAACGTGCAGAGCATTATACTAAAATATAAAAATAGCACATGAGTACCTTACCAATAAAAGCCAAGCCGCCGCGCTGGTGTTTTTTGTAGTTATTTAAACATCGTGATTAAGAAAATCATTTTATCAAGTCAAATTCTGCGAATTTGTTAGTTTTTTTAGATGAGTAAAAAAATGTGTGATACCAGTAGTTCGCTAATCATACTATTGAAAAAACATTAGAAAAAGGGGTAACTTTGGGTTCTTTATCTATCGAGTGAACTTCGTTAGATTTTGTAACTGAATCCGACTTTGACTAGACTAGATCCTTAAGTAATATATAGGTTTATATCTTTTTTCAGAATTTTAAACACCATTTTCTAAGTCTCAGATGATTTTAAAAATCATAAAAATGCGGCCTCTGCTGGCCTACCAAGCCTTAAAGCTAAGGGAGATATAAAAGACAGTAAAAGGGATTTAAAAAAAATCCTATATTAAAAGAACTATGCAAATCAATAACTAAAACTGGTCCTGTAACCACAAAAACATCGCTCTCAGATCATTTAATCTATCAATTAGCCGTAAATGTCATAGTAATAGATTAAAAGTTAATTGGATTGCATGGGCGTCCCATTTTGTCGACATAATATGTCACCACCGGAGTCTGGGATGTACATATCATGTGCATGACAGCAGGCCAAAGAGTTTGTTTTATGTAAGTACCTATTAGATATACAAAAATAATGATATAAAATTTGAGATTTTATAATAGAAATAGTTTAAATTCTGTAATGTAGACAAATTTTGTAAAGTCTACACCGTAACTATAATAGGTACTTCACTGTTATCTAATGCAAATACTCGTTAAAAATTAAACAAAAATGGGCCGATTTCAGCAATTTCTTTTTTCGTCCTTGTGTCTTCGAACATAAAGGAAGACTTATCGTGTCTTCATGTTTTGTATATCCTTATACGCATAAAAGAGGAACTGCAACAAACGCTCAGACAGACATCGGTAGATTTTGATAGACCAAGAGAAATATTTGTTTCCTTTGTCCACCAAGGTGGGCTTTGAAATTGGACGATGGGCAATTGACGGTATAGACAGCACAAATTTATAAGGGTTCCATTTTTGTTAAAAACACGAATTTAGGTTTTAATGAGCGGCACAGTTGTAACCCAATACTGGTATCGTAAAGCTAACATGAAAACATTGTTTGATTTTATCCACAAGTAGGCACATAATTAATTAGGGTGGAAAAGGTTTCGCCCTGCTGAAGTGTAAATCAATTATGTTAATTAGCTAATGTTCTCAAACATAAGTTAGGTAAAAAGTATTTTTATGACGTGTTAAGGAATAATTTTATCTTTATACTACCTATCAAAAAAACCTTTTCAAATTGAAGGTCAAGTTAGACACACTTCGGGTCGCTAAGCCATAGAAATAAGAATAAGCTACTAAAACAATCATCACAGAACGTTTTTTGTTTATAAAAAGCACTCGAAAAATTATTATAAGGGTAAACTTATTCAATGTCGTTTGTTTAAATGAGTTCTGAGCCAGCCCGCTTTATCTTTATCCCTAGATTTAAAGCATACGTGATTGTGAAAATCGACATCCAAAGCCTCGCTCACACTGCATCAGCTTAAACTCGAGTTATTCGGGAATCTATAAGGCTAAGTATAATGGTTTAGATATTGGTAGGAGCGGAAACAAAAGCGAATTTTTGTTGGAAATTTTAATGGGATACCCCATTCACGATCCATGGACTCCATTCACGATTCTGATCAGCTACGAAAGTGTTGTTGTTGACACGATCCTTAACTAAAAATCCGTTCGCACTATCTTCACAATACTGAAAACGCAACTTAAATAGCTGCTTTATAGCAGCATTCATCTTAATCAATGGTTCTTTTTGTGTTGTATGTTACTTGAATGAAATCTTCAACAATTGTTTTCCAATTTTGATGATTATTTCGCTTTGTATCGAAAATGATTTCAAAGTTGACATTTTGTCCGGAATTCTTAAATTTGAAGTCGTGAGTTTAAGTTATAGTTTTTGTAGATATTATTTAATTATTTAGTGAAAGAGCATTCTTAATATGAGTTTGAATGAAGATCAGACTTAGGTTATTCATCACACACAGCGCATCGAAACCTAAAATATCCCTTCAGAATACGGACCTCTGTGAAAATTCATTCTTACTTTTGGTGCAAATGTGCCGCGAAGAGATTGGATTAGGGGCATTAATAAAATGTCAGTTTTATCTTGAAACCTTTTACCTCATTACACTGAGCTTAAACTAGTTTTCTTGCAAAATGCAGTAAACTCTTAACGATAATAGTTTATGGGAATTTTATTTTTGCAAGAATAAGATGATTTATTTTTCACGCACGCGCCTAAAAATGCAAATAAAAAATGATAAACTTGACAAATCCATTAATTAGCTTTTGCTTTACGAGGGTTTTAACAGGTTAGTATAAACTAGTTAATAGAAATTTACGTTGCCAGTAATGTATGCTAAACTAGCTGCTATTGAGGGTGGTGTAATAAGCTTTGATTTACAGCTCACCTTATCCATTGTATAGCGTGCCATTTAATATTGCTAGTGCTAGTAATAGCTAAGGTTTGATTTATGCAGTTCATTCTGTAAATGTTAACCTCAGGTTATACTAAGTACATAATCTACATAGTTATACAACAGCCAAACTCAATGAAGAATGTTTGGAAACAAACCACGACAAAAATAACTAAAACTCACTTGCTTGGCGTCGAGTTTCATATTATAGGTATACCTAACTGTAAACAATATTTATTGAAGGAAGAATCTCAAATCGACAAGTTATGAAAATTTCGCACCAACTGAGTGAGTTTCAGGTTAAGTATGGCTGGTTTGTTTATAAACATTATACATCGAGTTTGGCTAGTGTATAGGTTAACGTTTTTTATACGATAATCGAGATATTACATTTCAATTAGTCCCGGAAACAAGGTATGTGCGATTCCCTCCTTATAGACGGCTGACTCATACCAACCCCGTTGAACCCGACAGCCGGCATTTTTCCAACCTTAACCACAAATAACGCAGAAAGGCTATTTGGCGTATCCAAACGTTTTTTACACTTTTCGTTCGTGAAAGTCAAAGGTAACCAAAGAAGCTACTGATCCTCAGGATAACTAGGTGTGTACATACCTATCTTAATATAATATCTTATCTTATTATACCTACAGTTAGATATCTAGTTTAAATGTTTAGAAAATGGTGTATCGATTTCCCGAATTTCCAGTGTTCAATTTCTCTACTATTATGAAACTTTCTTCAATCTAGATTTACAGTAGGTACATTGGTATTAGCTAGTATATATCTGTGGTATTAGTTAAGTTTTCTGAGATGAAAATAATCTTGATTGAAAATAAAGGTCCTATGACTGAGACCCGAGCCTAAGCCAACTCAAACCGAATTCTGGGCTCTGATTAAATTCTTGAGATATGAGACATAGACCACATCTTTTGGTTAATGTCTCAAGTTGTCTTGCCAATATGGTGTAGCCATTATTTGGCGATCTCCATAGTCCAAAACAAGTCCAAACAGCTAAAATACAATGTCGAAACTTTGTGATTCAACCGCGCAAACTTAACCTAATGTTCGCTTGAGTTTCAAACTGAATTTGCATTTGCTGTGAATTTTTGATGTAACGCCAAAAATTAACTTCATACAAAATTTTTGCAGGCCACGGCAAACTTTCTTCGTCGAATTTAGCTGTGGTAAAAATAAAAGCCTATAATCACTAATCACAGATTAAGTAATGTAGATACCTACTTCATTCTCATACTCATATATTTATTCGCCGTAGGAGCACAAGGCACACTTGGTTAAGTCAGCATTTTACATTATAATAGAAATAACGAATAAGATAAAATAAATAAATAAAGTAACACAAAACAAAAAAAGTAATACTTCACTCATAGATTTATAATCAGAGAAGGTCTGATCATCTTTGTCAGTAGAAGAATGAGACAGCCCAATCAATATTTAATTAAACGTTGACGGAACAAAACTGAGACGGGCGCTAGAGCGCAGGGTTGTTGCTGATGCAGTTTTTAGACACGTCAGCGGATACTGACGCTGATTTTGGTCAAGTGCGTGTCTGACTCGCTGACCGAGTTTTCCGCACTTCTTTATTGTAGATGGTCCTTCCATCATCGAAACTGAGTCTCGATAAATTATTCCGTTTGGAGTTCCGTCCCCAAAGGGTGCCAACTGGACTCTTTTATTAGCTTCCGCTGTAGGTATGTCTTTCAGTCTGTCACCGGGCTGTATTTTATGAATCGTAAAATGTAGACAGTTGCTATTTTCACAGAGCTGTTCATACAAAAATTTTCATAATATAAGTGAGGTCTGGCTAACCTAATAAATAAAAAAATAATTAAGGGTAGTTGATAGGTCTTCACACGAGAACTCTCACACGCAATGTGTAGTGCGACCATTAAACTACTATTACTAGCGTAAGTGCGACGAATAAACATGTTTGTGCTTGTTCACCTGATTTGTACAAAAATGCGCTTTAAGCCTCGCCCCTTCGGGTCATTTTGCGACTCGAACATCAGCATTGAAAATCAGCATCAATCAATGCGGATGTTTAAATTAATGCTGATGATCAGCGGATGCTGATGCTGATATTCTCGTAACAACTCTGCTAGAGCGTCCAGCCAAGTTTGAAAAAAAACGGGCGACGCAATAGCAGTGAGTTTTTACTGAGTGGAACCTTACACGAATCATTGGGCATGCTTTTGGGTCCTTTTTAAATATTACAGGAATAATGCTGTTCTAAATATAAAATGGTTTATACCAAGTAGGTGAGTGTTCTGTAAGTTAACTATATCGAGCTCCATACCACGGAGGTTCTTATTAAAGTAATTAGATGCCAACATCGATGCTTCACCTGTTTACCCTGTTTACTACACTTCACGAGGAATATTAATATTATGTTGAACTAAATTTATCCTACCGTAATTTACTAAATAAATTTAATTTAGGTTACTAAGATATTTATTTCTATCTTGAAGATACTTAAGGCTCCAGTTTCAATTGAGATAAGACCTTTTTATTTTTTTTGGATTCTAAATACTTTTGCTTTTGTTTAAGCAAGATTTTGGTCTGTTAACGGGGACTAACCAGATGCGCAGGACATATTATAGTGTGTGCGCAAACACGGGTGCACTCTCTATTCCCAAACTCTCATAATCCGATGGGACGACAAACCGACACGAGCGGGGAGGTCGGGCGCAGGACCAACGGCTTAACGTGCATTCCGAGGCACGGGAGTGTAACACCGCCAACTTCCTGACTCCGGGCTGCTACTGTGAATTTTTCTTGCTAGAAAAACCCCATAACAACTATTGGCCTGACCCATCATTCAACCTTATTATGTGCGTCAGTAGGTACAATATTCAGCAAAGTTCAAGTCCTGTTATTTTATTGCATTGCAGACATAGAGTCCTTGGACACGAATCAAAGTACAAAGCGAAAAATGAGAGTCCGGTCCCCGAGTTCCCCAGGGTGTTATATGGGTCCAAAGTTTATTTATTTATTTATTTATTTATTTAAGGACTCCCAACAGAAAAATCACATCACATACAGATTATCAAATAAAGTGGTCTTAAGTCTAGTGATTTTCTAAATAAAGGGTGCCACAGCGTGAACAAATTAAGGGTTGACTAAACATTACTACAAACAAATATTATACTATATAAAGTTTTAACAATATAAATTTAAAGGACAAAATAATAGGCAATCAGTGGTAAAATATTAAAGTTACAGAATAAAAATATCAGAATAAAAATATTTGCTTTTAATGATCAAGCGTTATAGTGCTTAGGAACTGGAGAAACTCAGCAGCGAACAGTGTTTCCCGAGGTTGATACTAGGGTATTGTGTTAATAAATTAGAGTTATGATAACATCTTTCGCGCTCCTGAGGACTCTAAAGATTCCGGGCAACGGGAGCTGCTTGGGTGTGCGTGTCTGTGTGTGTAATGTGTGTGTGTTTGACGCTCCTGAGAACACCGGTCTCTTAAGAGTCCGGGCAACAGGAGCTAACCAGTAATATGTACTCGTATTTTAGCCATTTTACCAGAGGTGCTAAAATGACAAAACACTGTTAAAAGGGCCAAGTAATAAATAGAGGTCATCTCATGACAGCAAAAACTTTACGACAAACAGTTACCTACTCATGAAAATAAAGCTGGTAATCAACTGCCTCATAGGGTGTATTCGTGTTACTTAGATATTTACGGATGTCCACGGAGGTATACTCGGTGAGCGAGAGTGTTTCTAAGCGGGGTAGCTTTCTGATTATCCTCGGCACGGTTTTCCACATCGAGACCGGACGCATGTCGAGCCGGAGGGTGTTGATGCTGGCCAACTTGTCCAGCGCCGTGCAGACCACCGTGCCCTGGAGTTG